>JAKCOX010000078.1:5000-675000 GCA_022605575.1 Laterallus jamaicensis coturniculus | reverse complement strand
CACTGTGAGCACGTGGTGCTCTCGTGCATCCGTGGTGGCTTTGGCTGGTGCTATTGGAGGGGACGATGAGATGGGACAGTCATGGGAACAGGCATCAGAGAGCCCTCAAGCCTTGCCTGCAACACCTGCAATGCTTCCCCCACTGCCAGGCCCCTCCTGAGAATGAACAATAGGTGTCTGCTCTGCCAACTGGTCTGCTCAGGGTCCTGCCCACAGCCAGCATTTCGGTGGGGCACGCCCCCCACTCCCTTTAACCCCAGCACATCCTCAGCAGTGAGGTGACAGCCTTTGTCTGTGGACTCTCAGGCTGTATTTTCTGTTTCTCAGTAGTTCCCATTTCAGAAGCAATCACCAGCCCGTGCTGAGCGCTCGCTTCCTTGGCTAAGGATTGCCCATGATGCCTCTCACTGGAAACTCCCCAGTCCCCCAGAGCTGAGTAACACTGGTGGCTGTGTGAGGGATGAGCCTGTATTACCCTTTGATATACCCACACCTGAGCTAAGCACGGCCCCTGTGGTGCCAGCTGAGGCCTCCAGGAGCCTTTCAGAACAGCTGATGATCTTCTCCTGCCTGTGGTGCTCTGCGGCAGAGCTCAGTGGCTGCTGCAGCCTGGCAGAGCCATGGCTGGACCAGCACCCACGATGCTTAATAGCACTTTAAATGACTTAGTCTTATTTTTCTTTAAAGGTTACTTGGGTAATAGAGCTGGGAGAGAAGGCAGAGGCTGGTGCTTAAAGCTCCCTGTACCGTGAAGCTGTAGTGGAGCCTGTGCTCCTGCCTTGCACAGCGCAGCCCTGCCAGCTGTGCCCATGGGGTTTGACCTGTCATGTGGGAACAGGAAATTGGGGGTGTTTTCTGCTCTAAAGAACAAGAGGTTGGCAAAAGAGGTGGCTGCACACATGACATGTGGCTACCAAGCATCACCTTCCCCTCCAGCGACGCTTGAGACTCGCAAGTTCAGCTGAGCAGCAGCTATGCAGCTTGGGTCATTGAAAAATGAAGGCAGCAGAGCTGGGCAGAGCGAGGAATGATTGTCCTGGCACTTCAAAGATTACCTGAAAGCACCCAGGATGTTGTGACTGCTGACGAGAGGCTTGTTTTCCTTCCCTCTCCTCTGCCGCCTCCGCAGGCTGGTTTGCTGCCTGCATCCCTGCCAGCACCATTCTTCAGGTCCTTCAGCACCAAACCAGCACTGTTGTGTCATTAAACTAACTGCAGGCCCAGGAAAGAGGGGTTGGATCCGAGGTGGCCAGCTCAGAGAGGGCTGTTGTTATCAGGGTGATAAGGCCTTTCCCAGGGCCCTTAGAAGGACCCAGAAGCTCAGGCTTCCCGAGCTGCTCTGCCCTGCTGCCTCAGTGAGGCCATGCTCATCACCATCACCTTCCCTCCGCAGCGGGCACGGGGGACCCTGCACTCACTGCCCGTGGGCTCTCCTGCTTTCCCTTCTGCTCTGGCTCTCCCTTCCCTGCCACACATCCCTTTCTGCAGGCCATTATTTTCAGCAGAACTGGCTGAAATCTCTGTTCCCTGCGGATTCAGCCCTTGCTCCTGGTTATTCCTCAGCAGTTCTTGCTTTCTCCAGACACACTTTGCCATCTCATGCTAGAAACGGTGTTGGAGAACTTGTGGACTCTGTTTCTAGACAAGAATAATCTAATTTCAACAAAATGCTCCTTTCAAACCTCTCACATCACTTTTCTGATACCCTTAGACTTAATATCAGCTTTTTCTTTTGATGCTGGAATGCACCATGGTTGGAATCCATAAAGCAGTTGAACTAAAGAGTCAGATTTTCAACATGAGCTAATGGTTCAGCTACTCAGCATCTTAGGAGCTGATAAATCTGGCTGTTCATCACTCGTGGCATGGCCAGTACAGAGCAGTGCTATAATCTGTCTGAAATAATGTGGGAAATTGTAGTTGTCCAGATTGTTCTCAGGAAAAGATGATCCAAGTGAAGGAAGCCAGAGCGAAAAGCTATTTCCCCTAATAGACCATCACTGTACCAACTTTGTTAGTGTTATTTCTGGACTCAGGGAAATGTGTGGTGGGTGGATCAAATAGCATCAGCCAGGCCTGAAATGTCGGTTTGGAAATGTGGGATGTGAAATGCAGCTGCACATCTTCTTACTGGCTGCCAGTTGGGACAAGGCAGTGGGGCAGAAAACCACCAGCAAAGGGTCTTGTCTGTGCAGAGAGCAGCTCCTGGTCTGGTAGGAGCAGGGTAACCTGACTTGGAGCTATCTGCTGCACTCTCAAATGACCACACTGAGGACATCAATGTGGAAGGCAACACAGATAAACCTCCTGCCAGATCTCCATGCTGTGACACTGGTCATAGAACCACAGCCTGGTTTGGGCTGGGAGGGAACCCAAAGATCCTCCAGTCCCACCCCCTGCCCTGGGCAGGGACACCTCTCACCAGACCAGGCTGCTCAGGGCCCCATCCAACCCAGCCCTGAGCACCTCCAGGGAGGGGGCAGCCACCACCCCTCTGGGTACCCTGTGCCAGGGCCTCACCACCTCCTAGTGAAGAATTTCTTCCTAAATCCAACCTAAATCCACCACTAATATTTAGTCCTGAACAAACCGACTAACGTGTATCTGGTTGGTGTTGTACAACCCTTCTGAGCTCCAGCAAGGAAGGGAAAAAAAACCCCAAAGACCAGAAAACAAGACCAGTTTTAATGAGAACATTCTCTCTGCACAGACTGTGGCACCAGCCCCGAGCTCGCAGTGAGGAACAGGCTGCTCTGCACAAGGTAAGCGCTGCAGCGCCGCTCTGTCCTCCTAAAGCTGGCAAATAGGATTCAGCTGAAGCCGGGCTGATGCCAAGCTCTGTTCTGGCTTCCTGCACAAAGACAAATGTTGTGCTACCCTCAGCTGTGCTGGGAATGCAGTTCCAGTGCCTTGCTCTTCCTTTGTCCCCCCTTCCCCGTCGGTGCTGAGGAGCTGGCTCGGGCTGGGTTTGGTTTGGGGATTTTTCCAAAAAATCTCAAAAAAAAAAAAAACAATCCAGAGAAATACCCGCCCCAGAAGCTGAGTTTGGACCATGTCCATTCTGTAAAACTAACATTTGTTTAGGCTTTGGAAATATTTACATTGTTCTGTGCTTTGTGCTTTGAAACACAAAGCCGACTGTTTCCGTGAGCCAGGCTGAGATGTGCCCGTGGTACCAGCTGCAGGCAGGGCTGGGCTGCTCCTGCTGAAAACCAGGGAGCCTTGGGACCTTTGGAGACTTGATCTTCCCAGGAGAGCCAGTTGGGTTTCCCTGGTGCAGCTTCTTTCAAGGGATGCATGGGCTGATCCTTGTCCCTCCAGCCGTGCCACCCGTGCTGAGCAAAGTGTGTCCTGCAGCTCAGCTGTGGGGACCAGAGGATGACAGTGCTGGGGTGGCCACATCCTGCCAGCTGCTGGTCCCCTGGGCGCTGTGCAGATGCTGAGTGTGACCTCTGGGTAACTCAGGTCTGCTCCAGTGTTCCTCCCTGAAGTCCCAAACCTTCCTCCTCTCATTGCAGGGCGCAGGGCTGTCACGGGCATCAGCCCAGCAGAGTGGCAGCAGAAACGATCTGAGACAAAGAAAAAAAGAATATCTTGTAGTCAGAGCTTAGAGAAGGGGGTGGGGGGGGGGGGGAGGAGAAAGCAAACATGCAAGGCTTCCTGGAGCTATACAATCTCTTGAAAATAAATGAACAGATTGCCATGAATGAATAAACTGCTTAAGACACTAATTCACATTCAGGAGGCCATGGAGCTGAGGGATCCAGCGAAGATGACAGAAATGTTTCCCTGTGATTGTTCCTGCATCGTGCAATTTCATTTCTGAAGGTAGCAAACAGAAGGTAGCCGTGCTCTGCAAACAAACTGCTCAGCACAGATGGCACAGAGCTCCTGTGCCGGCAGCGAGACCCCGGCGATGCTCCCGCCCGCCTGCGAGCCCTGGGACAGGGCAATGTGGGATGCCCAGGCCAGAGCAGTCTCAGGGCAGCTAAACCCACAGCCCAGAGGAGGATGGCTGCTGGAGGGGATGGGGATGTGATGGGAGAGCTCGTTGGTGCCCACTTCTTGCAGCTTGTTTCTGCACGACCTCTGCAGCTCGCGCTGTGGGGCTGCGGTGGCTCCAGGGCTCTGGCAGCTGCCTGCACACCCGCCCCAGGCTCGTGGGCAGCGATAGCCACTGTCCCCTCCGTGCTGAGCAGGTGTCCCCAGCTGACATGCTATCCAACATGCTGGCTCCTCCAGCCACAGACTCCCTGTGCTGGGATATCTGCATCACAGGCAGCATCCTCCTGCATCCCTGTGTCCCATCCTGGAAGTCCCCTCCCGAGCACCGTGCCTGGGTTTCACCTAATGCATTCCCAAGTGCACCACTGGGTATGCCCATGTTTGGAGCTGATAATAATCTGAACCCCCGTTTCAAACTGCAGCTTGTTTGCTCTGAGACAGCTACAGAAACGGGGTGGTTGGGAGGGTGTTGGGGTTGCAAGACAAGCCCTGGCTGTGCCACCAGAACCAGCTGGATCACAGCACTCTCCAGCAGTGGTCTGGTGGGCTCCTTGAGGTGTTGGAATGGGCTGAAGGCAAAAATCTGTGTGAGAGAAGCAACTTGTTATAATACCAGAGCTACATAAATAGGAGTGAAATTGTGTTCAACAGCGAGAATTCCAGAGGTGCCCATCACAAAATGCTCTGGGTTGGAAGGGACCTCAAAGCCCATCTAGTTCCCTGCCATGGAAAGGGACACCCCCCCCCCCCAGCCCAGGGTGCCCCCAGCCCTATCCAACCCGGCCTTGAGCCCTGCCAGGGATCCTGGGGCAGCCCCAGCTCCTCTGGGCACCCTGTGCCAGGGCCTCCCCACTCTCAAATATCCCCAAGTTGCTTTTGGATCCACACATCCCTATGATACCTGGTAGCAGTGAGTTGCACAGATTTTATTAGGTATTACCTGAAAACACATTTGATTTGTGCTAAACCTCTTTGAAGTCCCTTCTGCTGTCTAATCTCCTTGGAGTGGGAAGGCACCATGTGTGCCTGGAATACTGAGGTCACTGAAGAGTGGGGGAGCACGGAGAAGCCTGGTCCTGAAAGAGATGGTGGGTGGGAGCCGTGCCTTTTTTCTTAAAACAAGAGCCTGTGAAGCTTTCCAGCTTGGCTCTGGAGGATATCCAAGCAACAGAGAAGCTATTTTTGTTAAACTGTTTTCCTGAACAGCTGCCTACTCATGAGTGTCCCTCTGCATTTACTTTCTGTCTCAATATTCCTTTGGTAATAGAACACAGTCATTTAGTCTCGGATAAAAAGGGAATTAAAACCCTCACATCCACACCAGTCTGGGTTTTTCTTGGTACTTTTCTGTTGCTGTGGGTAGTTAAATTCAAACTCCTAATTACATGCTACAGTTTTTGCAGACTAGGCATTGTTGACTCTTTCAAGTAAATTCTAAATGGTGATTCTTAAACAAGGCTGTGGGGCTGCTTTGGGTACCAGGGGATGCTGGTGTCTGCTGGCTGCTCTCAGCCTGGCTGCTCCCTGCTCTGCACCCAGGCTCTTAATATCCCCACGTATCTGATGAGCTCGGGGAGGTTTGTACTCACACACAGGTGCTGGAACATCAAATGCCTTTAGATAACATCTGGGGATCTGCTCACTATGGGAAGATTATCACACAATAAAATGATAAAATTCAGGATTTGCCTAACACTTATGAGCACAGTCTGGTTCCCCTCATCACACAGATGCAACTCCTTTTAGCTATACAGCTTCACACTTTGCTATCGCCCAGGCAGTTCAAGGCACCCTTAAACTAAACACAGCTCTTCTCACTGAAGCTTGTTTGGGGAGAGTCGGGTCCATCTTGTTACCTATATTGTCCCATTCTACATCCTTACCCAAGGAGGAGGTTCCCAGGGGGACATTTGGCATCTTGGTGAGAGCCAGAGGGGTGCTGGTCGACTTCAGGACCCAGAGATGCTGGTACAGCTGCATGCTCTGGCCAGCACCCTTAGCCCACTGGAAATGGGATTCAGGTGCAAGGTGGAAAGGGTCCACAACCATGCAAAATAAGCCTGAAAATCCTGTAAATAGAATTCCCTGTAGAAAATTAATAGTAGATGAAACTGTTGCTGAAGGGCCTCCAAAATAAGCCACCACTGCATCCTTGTAGGGGGAACAAATTGGTGATCTGGTGCTTTCATCACCTTGGGTTTGTCCCAAAGCAGTGGGAAGGGGGATGGTGGTGCTATTGCAAGGGCTGTGTTTGGATGTGCCCTGAAGTTATGTTACCTGACTGGCTTGCTCCTCCTGTGGCTGGGCCAGAACCCCCAGATTTTCCAGCCTCCCAAAGGGGTCATGCTGCCAAGATATTTACTGATTCTTGGGGTTTTTTCTTTAAAGATTTCCTCCTTCCTTCCTCTGCATCAGGCATCCCTCCCTCTCACAGCACCACACTGGGCCTGCACATGCTGCTCAGGCTGAGGCCTCCCTGCTCCTCCTGAGCAGGATGCGTTCCTCCCACACACAGCTTCTTCCTCAGCTGAGCAAACCCCACCTGAGCAGGACTAACGTTGGGTATTTTCCCTCAGCAGGGTGCAGCTGCTGACAGGGGCTCTGCTCGTGATCCCCTCTACCTCCCGGATCCCTCTGGAAGTGATGTCTCGCCTCTTTCTTCCCCTGTTTCAGTGCTGCTGAATTTTGTCTTACTTTTTAAAATTTGTTCATTTTCTTTTGATCCGTCCAATTTCTGGAGATACTCAGGCATGCTCCAGGACTTCCATGTCCTTCTGATGGTGAGGAGCCCAGAACTGGACCCAGCACTCGAGCTGCAGCCTCCCCAGTACTCAGCCCAGGGGCACAATCCCCTCCCCAGACCTACTGGCCACACTGTGTCTGACACAAGCCAGGATGCCATTGGCTTTCCTGGCCCCCTGGGCACACTGCTGGCTCATGGTCAGCTGGGAGCACAACCCAGCTTGCAGTTCCTAGCCCTGCCAAATACCCCGTGCATGTGCCTGTGGCTGTGTTGTTCACTGGAGGATGTGCTCACAGCGTGGCTGAGCTGGGACACAGTGTGCCTCGGCTCTGGTGAGCTGCCAGGCCCCACGCCTCACGGGCTGTGCTGTGCGAGGTGTGGCTGAGGCAGAGCACAGCCCACGGGGTGCGGCACAACAACTTGTCCCCTCCGTACAAACAGCCTGTCCGTGATGGGCTAAAGGGGCAGAGACTGGCAGGACAAGGGGGAATGGACTAAAGATACAGGAGGGGAGGTTTAAATTGGATATTAGGGGGAAGTTCTGTGCAGAGAGAGTGGTGAGGGGCTGGAAGGGGCTGCCCAGAGAGGGGGTGGGTGCCCCGTCCCTGGGGGTGTTCAAGGCCAGGTTGGCTGGGGCCCTGGGCAACCTTGTGTAGCTCCAGGCCTGAGGTTGGTGTCCCTGCCTGTGGCAGGGGGTTGGAGCTCTGTGACCTTTGGGGTCCCTCCCAGCCCCGCCCAGTCTGGGATTCTGGGTTTCTGTGATCCCCACGTGATGTGGAGCTGTGCATCCCTGACCTGGAACCTTGTGTAGCTCCAGGCCTGAGGTTGGTGTCCCTGCCTGTGGCAGGGGGTTGGAGCTCTGAGACCCTTGGGGTCCCTTCCAACCCAGACCAGTCTGGGATTCTATCATGGGCTAATCAATGATAGATGGGAGGTTGTTTCCCTCCTGCTCACGGGCCGGTGAGCGCTGTGCTCAAGCAGAGCACTCTGCCATCCCTCCTGGAGCTGCACGGTGTTTCCTCACCTTCTCTGGAGTCATTTCTTCTAAGTTTCCTGCTTACATCTGAATAGCACAGCAGCTCCCCTGGTCATCCATCAGCGCAGCGCTCCGTGACAGTAAGTTTTACCACAATAGTGGCTGATTCCCAGGCAGAGCAGACATCAGCACTCCACACAGATAGAGTTGTCATCACAGATCAAAAACCTTGGGAAAACGAAGTGATCCTTCCTCCTGCTGTCAAAGCCTGAATTAAGAAGGCAGTGGGAGAAATGTGGCAGTATAAATAGCATATAAATACAGGGGCTTAATCTTTGGGACATTAAGAGCCTTAAAATTCAGGATGCTGCCCCCCAAAACATCTGCAAAACTAGAGCATCCTCTGTATGACAGGCATGCAAAGCCAAGTGCTTTTATTTGTGTAAGAATCGGTTGTTTCACGGACTCTAATGTCAGACTAATTAGCAGAAGGGTTTATCTTAGATTATCAACATATCTTCCAAGCAATTTTTTACACTTGGGGGAAAAAAGAATCCAAAAGATAGAAAACATCCCTCCTGCCTGCCTAACCCCAGTGTGTGTAACTTCTCTTCCCTCTGGACATCAGGGAGACAAACGCTTCTGCTGGCAAAGTGAGCTCTGTCCCCATCACGGTGGGATGCCAGCTCAGGGCTCACTCCACAGCTCTGGATCAGTGGGAGCAAAGCCAGCGGCTGCCTCCTGCCACCCACACGGTTCCCCCAGCCTTCCCCAGCCCTGCCTGGCTCCAGGGAGCAGGCAAAGCCACGGCGTTCCCTGGTTTCATGACACAAGCATCGTGTCTCAGTAAAACCAGCAGACAGCATGTCCCCGGGGGCAGAGCAGAGGGTGCTGGTGGCCCTGGTGCCCCTGGCCCCTCTCCTCCCCCAGCCCAAGGGTGTTGTTTGTGGCTGGTGCAGCCGCACGCCGCTGTCAGGGTAGCGCAGCAGGTCAGCAGTATCCTGCCAAGAGACGTTACTGTCAGCAGCCTGCCACTTCCTCAGCGGTGATGTGTCAGCAGAGCCAGGCAGCTCCCAGGAGTCTCAGAGGGAGCTGGCAGGGGGGCTGCGGGGCCCAGGGAGGGGGGAGGTGTAAGGTCACTGTGTGGAGTGTTTGGTCACAAGCAACCTGACTGTGCATGTACAACTCGGGTCAACCTGCATCCTAGGAGTAGTGTGGCTGTTTGTCCCCCCGGTGTCTCACAAGCCAACTGTGGTTCAGGTTTCAGCCTTATGTATTTGTGCTTCCCAGTGCTAACCTTGCTCTCCAGCCTGAGTGCAGGCTAGATAGAGGGAGGAGGGTTTTTTTCTGTGAGAGTGGAGAGGCCCTGGCACAGGGTGCCCAGAGAAGCTGGGGCTGCTCCTGGGTCCCTGGCAGGGCTCAAGGCCAGGTTGGATGGGGCTGGGGGCATCCCGGGCTGAGGGGATGTCCCTGCCCATGGCAGGAGGCTTGGAACTAGAGGATCTCTAAGGTCCCTTCTAACCCAAACCAGTCTGTGATGCTATGATTCTCTCCCTGATGGCACCCGGGACGTATTTCTGGAGCCATCACAACTCTGCCAGCCTGTGTGTTGCTTCCTCTTGCTTGGGCAGGTCTCCACTCCCTGACCACCCCAGGAAACTGCTTGCTGGGATTTTTAATCCCTCTTTCTAGGTGGATAAGCTTGATGTTAAGCCTGCTGGGCATGTGGTTAACTTCATAGCCTATCTGTGAATTCACATGCAAAGAGATCTAGGTGAGGACCAGGTTTCCTTCTGGATGATGGACCAGGTTTCCTTCTGGATGATGGACCAGGTTGTGAGGCAGCTTTCTGGCAGCAGCAGAGTCAAAGGGGAGGGAGAACATCATCAGAGACATTAAATGGATGGTGCTCCAGGGATCAGGTGCTGCCTGCAAGAGGGGCTTTATTTTCAAACCCGAGTTCTGGTCTAGTGAGGAAGTTTCAGGCTCCTAAAATTTCTGGAGCTGTAGGGAGATGCTGAACAACTCTGCCAAAATCCCCAAAATAGCTGCAAGGAAATGTGGCTGCAAGGAAAAGCGTTTTGCTTTCTTACACCCCCAAAAAGTTGGGGGTAAAAGGAAGAAATTTGCCATCTGATGGGCACCAGTTTTATGAAGGTGGGATGTAACCCAAGGGGGTCCCAGCAAGGAACAACTCACCTGGCCACCCATTAGGAGGCCCCAACAAATGTCACAGACTGGATTTTTCCCCACCCTCCCAAGCTTTTCCATGATTCACAGGTAGCTTTTGAGGCCATTCCAGAGAGCCTGGGTTTGGGTGTTCCCCAGCTTTGCCTAAACACCCTTTTCCCAGCAGAAACAGTTCTACTTGTCTGGTCCCCACCTGTGTCTGCAGCAGGTACAGGTACACTGGGCAGCTCTGGGGCAGCATCACAAGCATTGCAGATGGGGATTTAAACTACGGAAGCAGCAAATTTTCAAAGGAACTTATCTTTGAATATTCCAGGCTCCAAGGTGTTATTCAGCATTCCCTTGCAATCTGTTTTCATTCCAGACCTCTTGCAATTGTCCCCCAAGTACCTGACAGTGCTATTCATGGCGTGTAACCTGCTTTTCCTCCAAGTGAATGAAATTCCCAGACATTAGGTTGTGTAATCTCCTTTTTACTTAAAGAAATTGAATAAGAGAAGCTGTTTGTGTCAGGCTTCTGCATCCTTTCTTGCACCTCACAAGAGAATAAAGCAAAGGAGGGAAAGCCCAAGCAAGAAAAACAGTTCAGAGCTCCTGGGCCCTGGTAGTGCTTCCTCAGAACACCCTGACTGCTGATGGAGTTAAAATGGGAAAATCTAGCTGTTCTAGAGACTAATTTTACATTAAACTAAACATTGATCACCACCTCCCCTGCCCTGCCAGGAGGGTGCAGAGAGGTGGGCGAGGGTCTCTTCAGCCAGGGGACAGGAGATGGGACAAGGGGCAATGGGCTCAAGCTGTGCCAGGGCAGGGGCAGCTCAGCTGGGAGGGCAAAGTTCTTCCCTGGCAGAGTTGTGGGGCTGTGGCCCAGGCTGCCCAGGGAGGGGCTGAGTCCCCAGCCCTGGGGGTGTTTAACAGAGGGGAGATGAGGTGCTCAGGGATCTGGGTCAGCACAGGACAGGGGCAGTTGGGCTGGATGATCTTTTCCAGCCTGGTGACTCTGTGATTCTGTGATCTGCAGTTTTCATTGTTCATGAGAAAAAAAAGGAAATGCTGCACAGGGGTCCCAGGGAATGGAGAGGGAAAATCAGCACCAATAGCTGGAGCCATAAACTGCAGCTGTAAGGCAAGGCAGCCACTGCACAGCTCTTCAGACCCAGCACACTGCCACCACTAGTTTAATAACTTGTTGCCCCAAGCCAACCACCTTCCATTCTCTCCTCTCCTCAGTCATAAGGAAAAAGCAACACAAGCTGAAAGCAGACAGTCCTGGCAAACTGGCCACCCTGAAGCTGCCCAGTCCCCTGTCTACAGCACCCCTTGCTGACCCGCTTCTCCCCCTGCTCCCAGCACAGAGGCAGCTGCTGTAATTCAGGTTCCTGGCTTTGCGTTTCTTCCTGGGTTTTGTCTCCTTGGCATTCCAGTGGCAAAGCAGGGCCTGTTTTGCCCTGGCTGGGGGCATTACCTTATTGAACCACTAATGACTTGGTGAAGCAGGGACCCGTTCAGCTCTGGCACCTGGTAAGGGTGGGTTTGGCTGTAGGATGCTGCGGGGTGCAAAGGCAGTTTGAGCACTGTGTGATAACAGATCAGAATTTGTGGGTGCGTTTGGGGCTTCTGGAAAGAGGTTGTAGCTGGGTCTCTCATGGGGAAAACATGGCCTGGAGCCATACACAGTGGTATGCAGGCAGTGCTGGGAGTGGTGTCTGCTCATAGTACCTTCAGCATCTCCTGCAAACACAGGCACAGGCCCTTTGTGTGCAGCCTGCAGCCCTGCTGGCTGCTGAGCATGTCCTTTTTGCTTCAAAAAATACTACTGAAAATACTGCTCTGCTGGCTTGTTAATTTTTCTATTCCACTTCACCTCTTGGTCATTTTACTCTTCACCATCTAAACCTTTAGTGGCCATTAAGGAGGGAGACGGGGACACAGAGCCTTTCAGAGCCCAAAGAATGCTGTCTGTGTCCTTCCATCACATCCAGCCCACTTGAAGCAGCCACTCGAAGGGGCTGCACTGCGAGTGTAGTGCCTTGAGAGCTCAGGAGCGCTGCTTCTCAGGGGGGCTGGGCTGGCAGCCTGGAGACAGGCCCTGGGGATGGCAGCCACAGGAGGAATGAGGCTTCTGCCTGTGTCATGCACGATGTGGGACCCAGGGGACTGTGACTCCAGACTGCACAACTGCTTCCCCACCCCAAAACTCAGGGATACGATGCCACAGGAAGAACAGGGGAATCCCACCTGATGGGCAAATCAAGTGAGGACACTGATTGCTTTTTTACATGGCTGGCTTTGTGCAGGTTTAACATGGGTTTGCTCCTTGAAATAAACAGCTAAATGATGCACTCGCTTCCCCCTCTCTGTGGGTCAAGGGCCGGCTGCTGCCATCGGGCATGGAACAGCTCAGGCTGGGTGAAGGGGTGAGCAGGGGCCTGGGGTGGCAGGGATGAGAGGCTGTGGCTGGAGCCTGTTGAGAGGTGATGCAAAGGATGGTGAGGAGAGAGATGCCAGACATCTCTGCATCGTGCAGCTCGGCACTAGGTGTATTTATGAGTGAGATACGTTTGCGAGGGTTAGGGCTGTTCATAAGGGGGTTGTGATTGGGTTGGGGGTTTTTTTTTAACTTGTTTTTTTACTTTAGGAGAAGTGGCTGAGCTGGGGTGGGGCTTCTCCATGCAGGAATGGGGCCACCAGCTCTGTCTGGCAAACAAAAAGTGGGGGTGAGTCCTGATGCCTTGGAAAGCCAGAATCATAACTCAACAGCCTTGGTGACTGTTCAGCAGGTATCCCTTATTCCTTATATTTTATCCTGCCCCCCAAGTGCCAGTGATGCTTGTCCAGGCTGGAGGGGCTGGACCAGGTGCGTGTCCCCTGTGCAACAGCCACGGGACAGAAACACCAACCAAGGAATCCAGGTCCTGCTGCCATGCTCAGCTGAGTAAGTAAAACCTGGATTATAGGCTGAGCTGTGTGTTTGGGCTCTCACAGCCATTCCACATCCCCCCATCCCACCCGCTGCAAGGGAATACATGATTTCATCAATGGGGATAAAAGGCTGCGCCACACAATGTAAAGACAATCAATACTAATAACAGAGCAAAACATACCATTCTCATTTCCATCTTCTGCTGGGCTGTTATCAATGCCAAAATACTCCATCTCTACGCACGTGTATGGAATAATTCAAGGAAAAGCTTGGTTAAGGAGCGTAGCTCTGCACTCCAGATGGAGTTCAGGTGCTTCACTTCCTTCTTTCTCTTGCTATCCCAGCTTCACAGGGTGCAGCTCCCAGGAGGCATCACAGAGTCCTGGGGGTGCTTCTGTGGTCCCCGGGCAGGGAAGGTTTCTGCAGCAGCAAAGGTTCTTCCATGGTGATAGTTCAGGCTGGGAGTTTCTAGGTTTGCTAAACACAGTCAAAGCACCACAGCTCCATTCAACAAGAACTTGCACAGGAAACATGCATTCAAATGGACACATCACTCTGACAGAAAGCTCCCAGCAGTTCAACTCATGCTTTTCTTTTAAAGGTTCAATATATCCTATATTATGACTGACCATTAAAATAGCATATATTCAAAACACTTCTGCTAAATCTTTTTTTTTTCTTTTCTCTGTTAAATTCCTGTTTAATAAAGTGTTGATGGGGATGAGTAATGTTGTCTCTGGGCATCTCAGTAGCGATCATTATTTTCCACTTAAAATTAAATTACACTTAAATCTTGGTTATATACATTTTAACAGCAACAAATATTGCACCATTATCTTAATACTTGGCAATTTATCACCCCTGAAAATAAATAAATAAGCAAGTCTACTGAAGACAGGCAGTAAACTAACAGGCCAGAGAGACCAAAGGGAAATACTGCCTCAGGTGGCATTACAGGTGCCATGCAGCTGTGTCACAGACCTGGTGGTCTCCTCCCAAGACAAAAATCCTCTCTGTTTTTCAGAAACCTGACATTACAATGAGTTTGATGAGAACTTCCCCTCTCTGTAAAACACATCCTGGGAGCCCAGCTGTTTGAGAGAGAGCTTTCTGACTCATGGCCATGCTGGGCTGGCCACAGCTTCCATGCCAGCTCACCGAGTAGAAGACCACCCAGCTTCTTTCCAGGCTTGATACCTCCCAACTTCTGCTCCACCACATCTTCTTGCTGGTAGAGCTTGCCCAGGCTTGGTAGAGCTTGCCCAGGCTGTACTGAAGTCATGGGCTCCTGCAGCCTCAGCAGAGGAGCAGGATGATGAATGATGATCATCCTCTCCTGAGAAGATGCTGCCTGGTGGCTTTGGGTCCAGCAAAGGATGCTCTTGATTTCTGCTGGGGAGCTCTGCTTGGCTGGGGCTGCTGCAAGGACACATGTGTCTGGTGAGTGTTAACATCTGATGGAAACGATCCCAGCAGCTTCCAATGGATTCAGGGCTGCACGTGGAAGATCCCAGAGCCAGATGGCTGGAGAGCCACCCTCTGTCTCCCTATGGTGTGGGATGCTGGCAGGATGAGGAGCTGGCTGCACGCTTCCTCCGACCTGTGGAGCAGGAAAGATGCTCTCACCACGGTAAGAACCACGACACAGGCATTTCACTGACTGATACAGGGCATTTTGGGAACTCTGCCCAGAGTGAGGAGCCGTTGCCAGGACAATAAGGGGGGAGGAGTGTAATTGCAGGCAGTGGAAGGTGCCAGGCTCATGTTCACTCCAGGAAACGCCAGTGATATGAACTCTTTAAAAGCTAACTTTTAATCCAGTAAAACTGTCCCCTCAAACTGATTTCATTCTAATCCTTGAGAGGAGAGAGCCTCTTCAACCCAATGAAAATGTTAATGAGCCTTCATGCTGTTGGGGTTTTTCCCTAATTCAGTAATACCTGTCAGCACCTTCCTTTCCCCACTTTCACCTCAACAAGCTAACAGGCTGCACTGCCTCCAGCCTGAGCTGTGATTGCTAATTAACAGAGCCTTAAAACTGGAGTTTTATTCCTTGTGTGTGTGTGTGTGTGTGCAGTGGCAGGAGCCCTTCATGTGTCCTGTGGGCTGGTGGGCATCCTTGGGTGAGATCTTCTCAGGTCCCTTCCCCAGGCATCCACAGCCCCTGGGCATGAAACCCCGATGTTCCTGTGCTGTGCTCACCTCCCTCCCTGGCACCGTGTGGGGCAGGGACCTGCAGGACCTCCCTCACTTGCTATCTCTGGCTGCTCCTGTACCTGCAGCAGTCGGTACCTGAGCACTGCCTGCTGCTCTTTTTTGGGATGCTGAGTGCTGCACATCAGGCTGTCTTGCTCCCCACATCCCTGGGAGATGCAGCCCCTGTGCTGGGTGAGTGGTCCCAGTGAAGAAGGCGTAGGCAGCACCGAGTTTGACTGTACCTAAATACTTGTATTTACCCTAAATATGAAGATATTTAGGGTAAAACTCTTGGCTACAATCCCAATAAACTCCCTGCTGTCTGGCAGCAGGCAGGTATCACCCTGTTTGCCCTGTGTTGCCCCCCTGCAATGACATCCTGCTCCCTACACACTGCATCTGACAGCACAGGCAGCTGCACCAGGAGAGATTTATCCACTGTGCTGATCAATGTGTTTCCTAAATGAACTGGGCTGGGTAGTGGTGAGACTGCCTGGGCCAGAGGCAGCCTCAGGCTGTCTAACAGGAAACACAATGCTTCCCACAGGCTGGTAAGCCCTGTCTGATGCTGTGGCTTTGTCCCGCCATTCTCCCAGTGCTGCCCCAGTATCCACAGGGCCTCCGCTCCCTGACTGGGCCAGGTTGAGTTTTGTGTTTCTTGTACCCCACTCTCGAGCCCTCTGAGGCCTCGGGGCTGCTCTCTGCACGCCCACTGGAGATGTTTGAGGGGCAGCCTGGCTCTTGCTGAGCTCTGGTTTGCAGGCACGCAGCGTGCAGGACTCCTACCCTCCCATGCAGAGATGATGGATGCACAGGTCGCACCCTTCCCAGCCTCCTTCCATCTACACCCACCCCGTGGCATTTACCTGTCTGGAAAGCAGGAGTGAAGCTGTAGTGCTAGAGAGGAGCACTCAGAGGAAGTTACAGCTTAGCTGCACATCCATAACGGGCTGCACAGATCCTTTAGCCTTTTTTTCCATGCTGACACTATTTTCCAGCAGTGCTCTGTGTGCCTTAGAGCATCCTGGGGCTGCACGCCTGTGTCTCAGCACAGGCAGCGACACAACGAGGAAAACGGGGAAGACAAGTGATTCATCCCTCAAAATTAGCCGTATCCCCCCCGTTCCAGGCAAAGCAGCTCTGATAAGAGGCCTTGCCCAGCACCTCAGTGCTGCATGTGAGGCTGATTGAAAGCTGGAAATGAGCCTTATAGAAAATGACATGGAACTATTTACCCGCTCTGAGCGGCGGCAGCAGGACGCCACGCTGGTGCACTGTCAACAGAGCTCCTCAGCCTTATGTTTAATTCAGCTCAGAGCTTGTAGTGGAATAACAGCAAGTCAGGCTTTTATTAAAATTTCCTTACTTGAAGTCTCAAAGCAACCGGTGTCATTAGAGTTTAAGCATGGTGGTGAATCAGGAAACCAGGAGAGCTGTTAGGTGAACAAGGACGTGTGGAGATTAGCACTGCATTCAATTAACTGCCTCCTACCCTTTGCTCAGCAGCAGCTCGCTCTGGGCAGCCACCTCTAGGGAGGGGTCTCCTCCCCTCATAGAATAACCAAACCCCAGGCCAGTTTGAGTGGGAAGGGACCCTGGAGCCCCACCGTGCCCCCCTGCCATGGGCAGGGACACCCCTTCCAGCCCAGGGTGCCCCCATCCCCATCCAACCCGGCCTTGAGCCCTGCCAGGGATCAGCCCCAACTTCTCTGGGCACCCTGTGCCAGGGCCTCCCCCCTCCCCAGGAAGGATTTCTGCCCTCCAGCCCCTCTTCATCCCCCTCCTGCAGCTGAAGGCCGTTCCCCTGGGCCTGGCCCTCCCTGCCCTGGGCACCAGCCCCTCTCCAGCTCTCCTGGAGCCCCTCGAGGGACAGGAAGGGGCTCGGAGCTCTCTCCAGCAGCAGCTGAAGGCTGTTCCCCTGGGCCTGGCCCTCCCTGCCCTGGGCACAGCACTAAGGGCCTGGAAGAGGCCCCGTGGGAGCACAGGCTGTTACACACAGATGTGGGAAGCCCTGGGCACTTGTCAGGGGCGGGTGCAGCCCCAGCAGCTGCTGTCCCCATTAGCCCCGCTCTGGGGTGCAGCCTTCCCCCCCTGGGGAGGGGGAGTCTTTCTGGTTTTCCTGGCAATCCCAAGTTTTCCCACTCAGCTTCTGAGCACTTCAGGAGGGTGACCCACCCTGTGAGGCGGTGCCATGGTGGCAGGGCTGGAGCAGGGGTTACAGGGAGGAAGCTCCCTACAGCACCCCACGCTCAGTCAGTGCATTGCACTCCTCTTGGACTCATCCCTCAGTATCAATCAGAGGTTTTGCCCTCACCGGCTTCCTCACCCCATTCTCTGCTGTGCTTACACTGGAAGAGATGCATGCTCTGAGGCCAAACACTGTGGCACCTCTTCTCTGTGAGTTCTTTTGAGTGCCAGCAAAGCACCCAGCTCCAGCCAGCCCTGGCACCCCCACCCACATGTGTCAGACATCAGCAGGAGCTTTTAAACAATATAAATAAGTAGGTAATTAGGATAAAAGTGTAAAAAAATCCCCTCCTCTGGCAGGTAGGACTCGTTTGAACAGAACTTCTTACGTGGGAGCATCACAACTGACAAAAGGGAGTCATTTCGTGCAATGTGTAATTAAACTGTACAACTTATTATCACTGGGAGTTGCTACAGCAAATAATTAATACAAACTCTGAAGGAAGGGAAAATACACACAGATAACAGCCAGGCTGGGTTATCTCACTCGCTGGAGAAAGGAACAGGACCTGTCAGTCTCGCTCACAGCGCTGAGCAGCTGGGATGCTTCTGCTTTGCTTCCTCTGAAACAGAACGGGGTTTGTTTCGGGGTTTGTTTTCTTCTGTTCCTCTCTGGCCTGGGGACTGCGTGTGCTCTGACCCCCAACGTGGTTTCAGAACACTTGCTACTATTCCTGAGGAATTGGAAGGGAACATTCTGGGTGCTCAGGGATCTGGGTCAGCACAGGGCAGGGGCAGTTGGACTCGATGAGCTTAAAGGGCTTTTCCAGGCTGGTGACTCTGGGATTCAGGCTCCCCTCCCTCCCTGTCCCACTCCTGGGAAGGCCAGGAGATGCAGCAGGATCCTTCCATGTATTTTGGCCAGTCTGAGGGTCACTTTGCACCAAATTAACCTGTTTCCAGAACAATTTGAACCCCTTTCTTTGCCTTAACTTTGTGCTTTACTTACAAATGCTTAGTTGTTAATGGAAGCTAGCTATGTTTTTGTTATTAATTACTAATTATTACTGAGCATGTAGATTTACATTAATTTGTTATATATTTATGCTATTTAAGTAATTAATTGCTATCTAATTTCCTTGCTAACTTGGTTTGCTCTTCAGTTAGTCAGTAATGCTTCACTGCTAAGGTTCAGTTACGGGGGGTGGCTGGCACGTGCCTCCAGCCCTCCCCAGCTCTGGGGTGCCAGCAGCAACAGCAGTTCCTGATTCTGATTACAGGCCTGGCACTAAGCATCCCCAAAATAAGCATCTGTACCCTGCGAGGCATGGAGAGCATCTCAGAGCCCCCTCTGCGGGATGGATGGGATGTGGGTGGGATGGTGCCAGGCTGGGGGGTGAGGGGGAGGGGAGCACAGCCTCTCTGTTTAACATAGGGTAACTTTTTCAGGTGTGGTTTGTGTGACTTTGGCCTTGAGGAGTCTGCTGCTGTAAGGGCTGAAAAGGATTGGGGTCAAACAGATGCATGCTTTCCCAAAGGTTTACAGCTTCAAGGGTATTCATTATGACACAGTGATTGCTTCCCAGCCTCTGTTGCTAATAAACACCTGAAGGGTGGGACACAGGGGGAAATGGCCAGCCCCTTCTCAGTGTCTGTGGGGACAGGACAAGGGGCCATGGCCTCAAGTTGGAGCACAGGGAGTTCCCCCCCAATGTGGGGAAGAACTTCTTCCCAGTGAGGGTGAGGGAGCCGTGGGACAGGCTGCCCAGGGGGTGTGGAGTCTCCTTCTCTGGAGAGATTCCAGCCCCGTCTGGACACCGACCTGTGTGCCCTGTCCTAGGGACCCTGCTTTGGCAGGGGGTTGGACCCCATGGGCTCTGGAGGCCCCTTCAGACCCTGACACTTCTGTGATCCTGTGATTTCCCAGTGCTTGTAGGGACAGGAATTCCTGGCTTGAGCTCATGCATTGCTCTCACTCCCCTAGAGCTCTTTCCCTGACTCAGCATTTTGCAAACACAGCGCTGCCAGCAAAGTTCAAAAGTGGTCTTGACTTCTATTTCTTCATTCTTTTCCAAAAAAAAAGAGGTTGTTTTATATGAAAACAGCCTGTCACCTACTGAATCCCAGCAGCCCTCTCTGGCAGCGAGCAGCACGGCCCTCACCCCAGCTTTACGCTCCCCGGTTGGGGAGGGACGCCTGCCCAGCAGCCTCCCCACCAGCACAGCAGCCAGCACAACCAGCAGCTTCTGCTCCTTCCCACTCAGACTGAGAAATGGGAATGGAACACTGATGGGGAGGCGCTGGAGCGCGTTCTGTTTGCATTCGGGCCATTTCAGAACGAAATAATCCAATTAAACCACATTAAGAAAAGAGTCAATACGGAACAGGAATAATTAAATTAGCAATTATGAAATGACACCCGAGATAGATCACTGCTGCCTCTCCTGCTCCCGGCACTGTGAGGGATGGGCCAGCCACAGCCCCACTGTACGGGTGTGAGACTGTGGGCAGGGCTGCTCCCCCAGCACACCCAGTGCCTGTTAGCATCCCTGGGGATGTTCAAGGTCAGGCTGATGAAGCTCTGAGCACCCTGCTCTAGTTCAAGGTGTCCTTGCTCGCTGCAGGGTGGGACAAGGTGACTTTGAAGGTCCCTTCCAGCCAAAGGCACCCTGTGAGTCTGATTCTCACCTTGCCAACAGACTTTCCCAAGGCTCTGCCCTTTTCACAGCAGCCTGAGCCCAGACCAGCTCTGGGATCCTAAGGCAGAAGCAGATGAGCCCCTTGGGAGGCGGGTTGTGGGGAGCAGCTCAGGCTCCTTTGTCCTTCCTCCCTCCCTGCAGCCCAGATCTGACCCTCGCAGGGATGTTGGGGTGGCTGCAGCCCCATCCCATTGGTGGGTGTCCCTGTGTAAACACTACCCAGGGAAAAACAGAGCCCCCCAGCTCCCCATCACACCCTGGCTCTCCCCTCAGCTCCCCATCACACCCTGGGTCTCCCCAGCTCCCCATCACACCCTGGGTCTCCCCAGCTCCCCATCACACCCTGGCTCTCCCCAGCTCTCCATCACACCCTGTCTGTCCCCTCAACTCCCCATCACACCCTGGCTCTCCCCTCAGCTCCCCATCACACCCTGGCTCTCCCCAGCTCCCCATCACACCCTAGCTCTCCCCTCAGCTCCCCATCACATCCTGGCTCTCCCCAGCTCCCCATCACACCCTGGCTCTCCCCTCAGCTCCCCATCACACCCTGGCTCTCCCCAGCTCCCCATCACACCCTGGCTCTCCCCAGCTCACATCACATCCTGGCTCTCCCCAGCTCCCCATCAGGCCTTTGGCAGCCCCCAGACCCATCCTCCAGCCCAGCACTCACCCTGCACTGTCACAAGACAAGAAATGGGTCTGGAAATGGCACGAGGGGTTTGGCTGGCTCATCCTAGATAAATTGCCCCCTTAAAGAAGCAACAAAGAAAACGCAAACACGGGGATCCAGGGTAGAGAATAAAATGCAATAAAACACCTGTGAGCCCTTCCACAGGGACCAAAAGCATTTTGGGTAAAACCTTGTGAAAAACGGTGCCATATTCCAACGAGAAGCCTGCAGCCAGCACCTCTAATTCATCCCCAGTGCCCGTTGCTGCCAACTACCCACTAGATTATTCAAAGGAATAATTTTCAGATTATGACTGTTTCTGTGCTGTGTATTAATCATTTACTATTCATTATTTCTGAACTGTGACTGACCACCTAAATTGAGTGCACTATTTCTGTTCTTCAATTAGGTAATTGAAATGCTCTTTAAATCAGAGTAATTAGCAGTATGACTTTACAGCTGAGATGTTTTTTACCCTGAATGAATGGGAGATTCTGGGAGTTGTGAGCTGCTCTGCCCGTTGGTTGGCAGCGATCTGAGCTCTGCCAGATCAGATCAGGAGGGGTATGAATTTGTGAATCACCCTGAGCAAACCTGACAGCTTCTGCTTGTGCAAAATATTAGCAGCCCTGGTTTGGGGTAATTCAGCCAGCTCCCAACATCTGGGGGTGTTTCAGAGGCGATCTGTAACCCACAAGGGGTGTTAGCTGCAGGAGCAGGCTGATGCCATCCCTGGGGATGGTGGCAGGAGCTCATCTTCATGCCTCCCCAGCCCTGCCCTTCTCACTACCCCAGTGAGACAACAGCTGATCAAAGGACCTGACACGCATGCTGGGTGGGCTCTGCTGAAGGTCTCTGGAAAGCTGTTTGGAGAGCTTTCTGCTCCTGTTTTGTGTTCACATTGTGAGTATTTTCCAGCAGATGATTTAACCAGCCTTAGACTATTCAGCTTCTCTACCAAGAACAAGATCATTTCAATTTGCTGTTATAAATATTCACAGTGCAAATGAGGCTCTGTACCTCCAGCTGGAGAGGGATGGAATGGAAAGCTCATGGTGACTGGCTCCAAAAGGGGCCTTTTCCTCCCTGAATTACACGCAGGCCCTGGTTCAGTGTGTGGAATCAGATGCACGCTGCAGTAAGCACATCTGTATGGCTCTTGGGCCTCTGGGGAAGGAGCCCTGTGTGGCACCAAGTGGGTCCCAGTCCCTTGTCCCTCTGTCCCATGAAGGCTGCCTGCAAGCTGCTTCCCATCCTAGAACCACAGCATCACAGGCTGGTCTGGGTGGGGAGGGACCCCAAGGATCACAGACACCCCCAGCACAGGGTGCCCCAAGCCCCATCCCACCTGGCCTTGATCTCGGGGCAGCCCCAGCTTCTCTGGGCACCCTGTGCCAGGGCCTCCCCCCTCCCTGGGCAGGATTCCTGCCTGACAGAGTTGTCCCAGTACCAACCCTGAGGAGCCGCACTCGGCACTGGTGTCCCCTTGGCCATCGAGCCACTGACCACAACTCCTTGAGTGTCACCCCCCAGCCAGTTGCTAACCCACTGAGCATCCACCCCTCAGGTCCACATCTCCCCCATCCTGACACCAGGATGCTGTGCAGAGCAGTGCCAAGCGCTTGACAACTCCTGGCTGCTCCAGTTGTTCCTCGAGCTGTTTCAGCTACGTTGAAACAAAGAACACAACTCCCAGAGTCTGTTATTGTCGTTGTTACTGTTACCACCACTAATTATCCATTTGTGGGAATTGCAGAGCTGCCTATAAAGTTTGTTGTATCTGTGTTAGGCAGTAGCCCCACCTCCCTCCCTCTCCCTCGCTCTGGTTTTCAGCTGCAGGGTGTGATAAGGCAGCCTTGCAGAGCCTGGGTACCCCTGGTTTGTATTCAGGACGTGAGCCTAACGAGAGGAAATGGCTTGCTGTCTCTGCTATTTTATTTTTAATGAAAACATTCCTCTCACTGGAAAAAGAAAAGAGGTCACTGCACATCTCCTGGAGTACAAATTATTGCGTCTGCACAGAGGATGGAAACACACTAAGGATGGAGTTAGAGCACGAAATTCCCCACTCAATAACGCCCCTGTAACGTGCAGGGAAGGGAAAACCAAGCAGCATATTGTGGGGTTTGGCACACACAAGGATATCATCCCTGGAGCAGCACCACTCCCCTGGGACTCCACACCGACACACGCGATGAGAAGTTTCCTTTTTGAAAGGTCTTTGTAGAGGAGTGAAAAGCACTGGCAGGCAAAGGACCAAAGGCTCCTGTACACCACATACCTTCCCCACAAGGGCCTGAGTGGAACAGCTGGGAAAAAAGGTGTCTCTGGAGCAGAGGGAGAATAGTTTCTGCTCTCTCCGAGTCCCTCAGGAGGTCATTTGCTCCTGCATCGAATTCCTGCCTGCCCCCAGGGCTGCTGGGCTGAGCCTCTTCCCTTCCTAAAGGAACCAGAGAAGGAAAAATCATCTCTGGGCTTTTGGTTTTTTTCTTTTTTTCCTAAGTTATGTCTTCAGATTTCTTTCCAACTGAGCAGCGGGGCGATGGGGGCTCCATTCCCCCAGGAACCACTCAGCCCAGGCTTCCCTCCTTTGGGTGATGCCCAGAGCCCTGCAGAGCTGGGCTTATGGGACACCCCAGGGATGAGGTATCCCCCCACCACAGCTCAGTGTCTCCTCAGAGGCTGGGCTTTCAGGACACCCCAGGGATGAGGTATCCCCCCACCACAGCTCGGTGTCTCTGCAGAGCTGGGCTTATGGGACACCCCAGGGATGAGGTATCCCCCCACCACAGCTCGATGTGCAGAGCTGGGCCCTCAAGGCAAACCAGGGCTGAGTTCTTTCACTGACACCACCACAGCTCCTCCCCCTGTGAGGCTCCTGGTGCACATTACCCAAGCAGCAGCTCTGACCAGGACCATCCCTACAGCTCCCAGCATCACGTCCCATGGGGACAGCCCTGGGCTTGGGAACGAGTCTGTGAGGCTGGAGGGGAGCAGGACTAAGGGCCATGCAAGGAGAAGGGACACTGTCCTGGGATCTGTGTCCAAGAAGATGTGACCAGCAATGGGCCACATCTCATCCTGCATGGAGAGTGGTGGGGGATGTACTGTCCCTGTGCTCAGACTGTGGCTGGGCATGCGTGGGACACCCAGCACCTTGCCTCTAACTACAGGCAGTGTTTTGCATACTGGGGGTAGAAGCAGCCCTGTATTAAATTAATTTCTTTATTTAGGTTGCTGGCATGACATATGGATGGGCAGAAAGATTCCTGGCAAGGCCTATAAATCTCCTTCCTGAGCTATTAATCAACCCCAGATTGCACATCTAGTGCTGCTCCTAAGCACAGGAGTGGGACAGGAGACACCTGCAGCCCCCGCTACCTGCGATGGGGCTGGAGCTCCTGCACCCACCCACAGCAGCGACACCTCAAGCTGAACCCAGTGGGAAGGGGGCTGGCTAGGGGAGGGGTCCTGCCTGGCAGTCAGTGGGACCCAGGGGGTGTGCCCCAGGCTTGTGTCCTCACTCCCAGCCCGACGTATGGGGCTGTCACACCCCCAGTTGTCCTCTGGCAGCAGGCTTTTTTGGAGATCACTACCCATGGGGGTTCCTTGTGTTATAGGAGAGGTGGTCCTTGAGCTTTTTTGTGGGGTATCTTCATTGCAGAGATGTGGTGGACTCTGTTCACTCCAGACACCATACTCAGCCCATCCTCAGGAAGGGAAACCAACAGCTTCATTTTTCCCAGCTGGCAGTGCTAAACTGAGCTCGTCTCTGTCTCCAGGTTCCCTGCAGCTCAGCAGGAGAGATGGAGTGACTTCCAGTGAAGTGCTGTGCCTAGTTAGGTAAGAAAGGGCTAACAACCCTGCTCATGATGACTTCCACGTTTCTTTGAAGTTCCCAGAATATTTTCAGTAAATATATTTGTCTTTTCCAGATAATTCTTTTTTTTTTGGGGGGTGGGGAGGATGGGGGTGGGAAAGAAACATGCTTTGTCTTCCTACTGGCCCTTTCAAACAGTGGTGAGGGCTCATTGGGAGAGCCACGCTGGGTGCAGAGCTGGGGAAGAGCAAAGCTCCTGGTGGGGTTAACCAGGTGGGCTGCTCTGCCCCAGCCTGAGCTCACACAGGGCACATGGCATCGATCCTCACCCTGCTCCCAGGGCAGAGGAGATGCCTTCAACACTGAAACCAAAGCAAATCCATCTTGGACATCAAACCCTTCACAGACAAATCACAGATCCAATTTTAATCCATGTGGTTCCCTCCAGTGTAGAAGTTCCCCTGCTGCAAGACACCCACAGAAAATCCTGCTCAGCCCCAGCAGCTCCCAGTTTGGGTGCAGCCAGATTCCGAGCTCAGATGTTTGAAAGCACAGGGTAACAGTGTGGTGTGAAGTATCTCCTGTGCCATATGCACGGAGCCCAGGCTGGCATTCTGTGAGTCGTCTGCACTCAGTGCTGGCCAGCTTCTCCCACAGACATGGGTTTAAAACCTGCTTTGCTCTGATGGAAGCACAGTCAGGGTGGTAAATCCTCTCTGGCTGAGTTGTCAAGCCTCAAAGAGATGCAAAAGTGGGCGGGGAGGGGAAGCTCTGTACAGTGGAAGTGCTGTGTTACAAGCACAGCATCGGCCTCCTTCAGTCGTGAGCACTAAGCATCACCAGCCCTTCCACCTAACGTGGAGCCTGGGAAATGGGTCTCGTGAAGAGTGCGGCTCCTTTCTGGAGGGGAGAGGAGCCAGCGCCCTGTCAAGGCCCATCTGCACTGCAGGGCTCCCTGGGGAAGGCAGCGCCCTCACCAGCCCCGTCTCAACGCATCCTGCTCGAAGCCAGGGGGATGCTGTAGTTAGAATATCGTGGCAGCACGCAGAGGAGAGCTGCAATGAGACAGGACTGTGGAGAAGAGAGGAGAAAAATGACATGCAAGAGGAATTTTAAAATGATTTCTACAATTTACAACCTGCAGAAGCAATAAGGGGCCCTGCTCTGCCACTGCGTATGTAATGTATGGCCTGTGTGTTCCCATAAACCATGTGGCTGCAGCACTTTGCATAGCCTTTCTCTAGAATTCAGATGGAAATGGGTTTTGCTGTTCCAGCACCAGCGAGCTTCCCTGGGAGCAAAGCGGGAGGGGAGGATGTGGCAGGGGCGTGGTGGGTGCTGGGAGCCAGCTTGGCAAGATGCCTGGCAGCACAGGACACCTCCCCAAACCAAAGGGGTAGCACAGACTGGACTAACCCATGCTGACCTTGACCCATGCCCTTATCCATCTCCCATGGCCCCTTTGCAGCCACGTGGCTTTTCACAAAGAATGCCAGTGGTGTGGAAGCTGTGGCTCCTGTATGATGCTCCACCAGCCATGGCTGCTGCATGGTGACCACACTATAGACTAACCCCTCTGGGGTGGCTCCCCATCCCCTCCCCACTTCTGTCCTGCAGCCCCCACAGCTTTAATCGACGGGAGAAGGAGCCACTTTCTCTGCAGCTCAGGACACCCATCACCCTGGCCAGCAGTAGGCACCTTTTCCTGTCCCCATGGGATGTGGGTGGCAGTCCTTCCTGCCTGTTTGGCTGGAGGAGGGGAGCACGCAGCCCCATTTGCCACCAGTGACACCCAGAGACAGGATCTGGCATTCCTGAGATTCTTGTTTGGAAAATGTGGGATCAGATCATAGCAAGCATCACTTCCCCAGCATCACAGGAGCGACCAGATCAGCTCAGCACAAGGGTCCATCCCAGGCAATATGAACAAGCATATTTGACCACATAGAGTTCTTCCCCAAAATTCACTGTGAACCATGAGCTCGAAGGGAATGTGCTGGAAATGCTGATGTGTGACAGTCCCTGAATGACACGTGCTCTGGCTTAGCCAAGCTGGACACACCAGGCCACCTGGACTGGAAAACAAGAGAGGGCTACCACAGCTCACTGACTGCATGTCTTCTGAGATTGCCTGCAGAGCTCAGTTTCTGTTATACCACTGGAATAACTGTCCATAAAGGATTTGTCCCATGTTTTTCTGTCCCTCCGGGTTGCTGCTCCCTTGCCAGGCAGCCTAAATCCTCTGGAACAGCGCTGCTGTTCTGGAGCTTTGGGTCTTGAAAGTGTGATTGGCCCCGATTCTCTGACAAAGAGCTGCAAAAAAGCAATGTTCTGGGGTTTTTGTGGGTTGGTTTGTTGTTTTTTCCTAATAAAGGTGATATTTTGGTATTTTTCTGCAAACCTCCATAGAGGTCCTGGATCATATCCGTGCTGTCTGCCAGCATAGCTGAGCATGCAGAAGCAGGAGCTCTACCTGGGCAAGCCTCAGTTGCTGCCCATGACAGGGGGACAGAGGGATGTCCTTGGCCACCAGTGCCACCCTCATGTGCTCCACCCAGCCCCACCACCGGACAGTCCTAGGTGGGATCTGGCCTTTGAGAGAGCCCTGCTTTTCTGTGGTTACCCTCTGGCTTTCTTTTGCCACCTTTCATCCTCTTTCCAGGATCTGAGTGTCCCCTGGGGAAAAGGACTAGAGTTTTCTCCAATTCTCCAGGCACAGCTTGGCTGTGGTGAAGCAACTGGCCGTTGGGAACACAGGGAAGAAGGCAGGTACTGTCTGGATTATAATTCCCAGTGGAAAGGCAAAGGTTAATTTAAAAGAATGACAAAAAAAAAACAACCCCAAACTCATCCTCAAGCTGAAAAAAGAAAGTGAACAGGAAGAATTTTGGCATTTATGACTCTTGTTGTCATAGAAACTGAACTTGATATTTCCATAGAGCAATCCGTAGACGTAACAAATACTGTACTTTATAGCAGTGATGAATTAAGATCAACTTAAGATTTCCAATACATTGTCAGGCAGATAAAATACTGGTTTATTTTGTATTGCCAAGTTGTTATCAGAGTCCTTAAAAACCATCACTGATATATTTAAATGAAACCTATCTGCTATTTGCAGGCTATTATTAGAATTCAGAGTGACTGGGGGAGAGATATTACAATAGCCCAGCAGAAGTTCTCAAATTTCCATCAGCAAAGAGCCTGTGCCATGGGACACATCCCTCATTTCCAGCACACCACCTCCTCTGGCACCCACAGCAATGAGCAGCACAGGAAAGGGGTCTGGGCAGTGTGGAGGGTCTTGAGGGCAGTTTCTGAACCCTAAAGGGACAGGAGACTCAGGATCAGAGGACTGACCACGTCTCTGGACACCACAGCTCCAGACCTGCTGGATTCCCAATATTGGGTCTTTTGGCAGCGGGAATCATAGAATCATAGAATCCCAGGGGTTGGAAGGGACCTCAAGAGATCAACAGGTCCAACCCCCTGCCAATGCAACTCCCCAGCTCATATTGCACAGGTCAGCATCCAGACAGGGCTGGAATCTCTCCAGAGAAGGAGACTCCACACCCCCTGGGCAGCCTGTCCCAGGGCTCCCTCACCCTCACTGGGAAGAAGTTCTTCCCCACATTGGGGGGGAACTCCCTGTGCTCCAACTTGAGGCCATGGCCCCTTGTCCTGTCCCCACAGACACTGAGAACGGGCTGCCCATGTCCCCCTGTGTCCCACCCTTCAGATATTTATAAACATTAATAAGGTCCCCCTTTAGTCTTCTTCTCTCCAGGCTGAACAGCCCCAGCTCTCTCAGCCTTTCCTCAAAGGGGAGATGTTCCAGGCCCTTCATCATCTCTGTAGCTCTTCTCTGGACTCTCTCCAGGAGATCCCTGGCTTTTTTATCCCAGGGAGCCCAGAACTGCTTGGGTTCCTTATTTCGAGCTATCTGTGCAGGCATGCTCACAGTTTGGTGGTGCCACATCCAGGGTCTGGGTGTTTCCACGAGTTGAGCATATCCCCTGTGTGACCACTGTGTCCTGAGACCATCAGCATCACATATTCAAGAGGGTTTTAACCATTTTGATCACAAACCATTCCCTCCATGGTAGCTATGACTGTAGGATTTCCCTGAAGTAGGACTTCTCTGTAGGGCGTCTCTGAACGTGCTTCTGCTTCAAGATCAGTAACAATTTTAAATAAAAAAGTGACATTTGTTTTTAAAAATTCCAGTAATGGGCAGTGTGTCACAGTTCTTTGTTCATTATTCCTTCTTATTTTAATATACAAGCAAAAAAGTCCATTATCCTGGAACTCCCAGGATCTATTTAGCTTCATTCCACATCAGGATTTCTCTCGCCCTTTATTAAGTAGTTTGGAGAATCCCCTGTCAAAGGGAGGTTGGTTGCCTGTGTCATTGAAATTGGGAATTGCTTTACACTTTCTTTGGGAGTGAAATGCTTACTTCCCAGGCAGCCTTTCATGTCAGGTCTATTCTTCTTTCTTCTTTTGTTGATGTTGTTCTCCTGATTCTCAGGCCCTTTACAAAAGTGATTGCCAGGCCTCAGCAGTGCATTGCAGCACTTAACCCCAAGCAGAGGGAAAGTGCCTTACCCCCACACAGTATTTTTTGTGATTATAGAATCACAGAATCCCAGCCTGGTCTGGGTTGGGAGGGACCCCAAGGATCACAGAGCTCCAACCCCCTGCCACAGGCAGGGACACCAACCTCAGGCCTGGAGCTACACAAGGTTGCCCAGGGCCCCATCCAACCTGGCCTTGAACACCCCCAGGGACGGGGCACCCACCCCCTCTCTGGGCAGCCCCTTCCAGCCCCTCACCACTCTCTCTGCACAGAACTTCCCCCCAATCTCTCCTCTCCCCCTTCCCTCCTCCAGCTTCACTCCATCCCCCTTGTCCTGCCAGTCTCTGCCCTTGAACAAGCTGATTCCCCTCCTGTGTCTCTGCTCCCTCCAGGGACTGGCAGGCTGCAATGAGGTCCCCCCACAGCCTTCTCTTCTCCAGGCTGACCCAGCCCAGCTCCCTCAGCCTCTCTCCAGAGGGGAGCTGCTCCAGCCCTCTAAGCATCTCCATGGCCCTATTATACAGCTAGCCCTGCCCAGGCTGGCCCGTGCCCAGGGTCAGGGCACCTGCCTCATGTCTGCTGCGTCAGGCATTCTCCATGCCCTCACCTGGCAGCCAGGCTTCCCCGTGACGCTGACTCGGGTCCCTCGCTGCCTCAGCAGCTCACCTCACTCCTCTGCTCATCCGCTCCTGCCTATGGGGACACAGAAGCAGGAGGGAGCAGGGGAAGCAATGTTCTCTGTGCTAATGGGGTACATAACCTGACAGACCAGGCTGTCCTGACCTCCGGATGCTGAGGCCATCGACAGCCACCGCTGCCCTTCCCAGACGTGCTTCTGCTGCCTGATTGTGGTCAGGGTGCTAATGGGCAATAACTGGTCTGGGCAAAGAGTGGAGCCTCTGCTCTGCCTGCCAGCTGTTAGAGCATCTGAATTATGGATGAAGATAGCTATGTGCTTCCTAGGCTCTTTTATATAGCTAATGTATTGCATGATTGGTAGGAAAATTCATATGGGATAAGAGAAAAGGAAAAAGACCATTGCAAGGAAGGTGAAATGCCATGGGGATGCTTTGTGGGCACTAACGAAGTCACAGAAAAGCCCTAGGGAATCAAATGCGCTTTTCTAGGCAAGATAATCCTTTATCCCAAACTTGGACTGCTTTCCCTTCCTCCCTCCCTTTTGGGAATACATACAAATGAACCCCATGGGATAAGCATCTGGGCAGTAAGTCCAGAAAATAGTTCTCATCACCACAGAGCATTTGCCATCAGGGACTCAAACCTCTGGAAGTACCTGGTTCCTTCATTTCGACTTGGCACAGCTCGTCATTCCCAATATCCTTTGGGAAGATAAGGACAAGAAATCTCAGTATCCTCGTTTGTCCTCTGCAAAGATTAAGCAAAGTGTGAGAGACTTTCCAGAATTTTATCAGAAGTCATTATTCAGGTAACGACCAGACCCACCTTTTGCTCCTTCGAGCTCTGTGCTCCCTCTTGCCCAGGAAGGGGTCGGTAAATCATCCCACTGTCAGGAGTGAGACTAAGCAGATGAGAAGCTACAGGCTGCAGCAGGCATGTCAGTGCCTCTGAAATATTCCATATATTCGGCTTCCCGGAGCCAGAAAATACCTACAGGATTTTCTTAGAGAGCTGAAGTGTGTTATGTGATCAGCCACCAGGTTAATATTCTGCTTTGATAGCTCTATCGATTGCCATGTTGCTGCTAAGAGCCCTGTCCCAAAGCACAGAACTTCTTCATAATTTATGTAAACCACAGAGATTTATAGTGCTGCTAATTCTGCGGCTCACTGGCCTCCTCAGCTTTTGGAAGTGGTAGAGCTGTGCTCCCCCCCCCCGGCCCGTCGGGGTGCAGGTATCCTGTAGGGATGCCCGTATCCTGCCCATAGGGATGCCCGTATCCTGCCCATAGGGATGTCTGTATCCTGCCCATAGGGATGCAGGTATCCTGCCTGTAGGGATGCCCATATCCTGCCCATAGGGATGCCCATATCCTGCCAATAGGGATGCCCGTATCCTGCCCATAGGGATGCAGGTATCCTGCCCGTAGGGATGCCCGTATCCTGCCCATAGGGATGCCCATATCCTGCCCGTAGGGGTGCAGGTATCCTGCCCGTTCACACTGCCCTGTTGCATATTCCCTTGGCAAGTTATTTATACATCTTTCATACAACGGGAACCACGGAGTTGGAAAGAGTTATGTGAAGCTAAAGTGCTAATATATTTCCATGTCTTGGTTTAAAGAGTGCATTTCCCAGAGAATACAGAGGCGATTGTTAATGTCATGTCTGATTTCCTTTCTGGAGATGGAACAGGGACAAAGATTTACTAGAAGTATTCTTTTCCGTGCCAAGAGAACTGATACACATTAGCAAGTTGACAGAAAAGATGAATCCTCTGGTGCCACTGCTGCTGTCCACTCTCCAATCTTCCTTTATAATTAATTAGCTGTCAGATCTGCTAAAACTCAAATAACGGATTACTGGGATTCAAGGCAAATTGGCCCTGAAATTAAGACCCAAGTTTGAGCTGGGCTTCTTCTGACCTTGTAACTCTCATTATTGATTTTGGGTAATTTCCTGTTTAGGAAAAAAAACCCCAAGAGTGAGGTAGAAGTAAGGCAGAAGTTTTTTTAGGAGCTTTCCCATCAGGTGTTCCACTGTTCCAAAGACTTGGTACTTATGTCTGCAAGATCTCTTCACTACTTAAGCACATTAACTTAACTGAAATATTTACTGCTCGCCTGTTTCTAAGCCTCAAGTGGGAAACAAGGACCTAGATTCCTTGTTTGCCCCTCCAATAAATCATAGAGGAAAATACAATTTGAGTAACTGGATTTTAGAAATTGCTCACTCACATAGCTTAACTCAGCTTCCAAGACTAGATTCGAACTGCAGAGTCCCACAGAAAAGGCAGCTCAGGTTTAGGTGCATGGCTGCAGTACCTGGCATAACCACCTTCAGTACAGGGCAGAAATATGCTAAACTTTAATTAATCTCTGTCAGCCTTTTAGTAATTACTTGGAAACTCCAGTTGGGTTTAAGGGTGCCCAGCTCTGCTGATGCAGCACAAGCCTGGTGTTTGGTCTGAGATGGACTTTTCCTGGCTGCTATATTCCAGTGCATCAGCGTGGTCTGGTAGCTGATGACAGCGTGGGGGAGGACGGGGCCCTGGTGCTCTGCTCCCTGGTGCTGAGCACAGCTCATCCACGTTCTCCACTGCCCCAGGCTGGCTGTGATGCCTTCACGCTTCTCCGTCTGTTCCGCTAATAGGCTGCCCCTGGAAATGTTTCCTGGACGAGGCTGACATGAAACACAGTGTTTCTTTAGAGAATAAACACCCAGAGACGGGAAAACAAAGTGCCCAGTGCTCAGCGAGGAGCCTGGCTGGGGCAGTGATGGATTCTCTGATCCGAGCCTGGATCGATTGGCTGCAGTGCTCTCCCAGTCCCTGGGAAACCTGGGCTCAGCACTGCAGGCCTCTGCTGTGACACACCTGGAATTCGTGTTACTCCGTGGGCATCGCTTCTGTGGGGCTGCAAAAGGACATGAACAAGTCTCAATGTGGGGGAAATACCCCAAATATAAAACCTTCACTCGTGGGGGGATGTTTCTGAGGGATAACTGGAGAGCCTTGTGCAGCTCCAGGCACAGCTGAATTCTCAGTGCATGGGCATGTCAGGGACAGTGTATGGGCATGTCCTGATGGATTACTGCTCGTTCCTGAAAGCCTTTCATCAAAGACAGTTTCACGGGAGCCACCTTCCTCAGGAAGATGAAGCCACTGCTATGGCAACCCTGCACATGGTGGTTTGTGTTCTCATTTTGGGAGGAGCTGAACTTACCCCGCGAAACCTGCTCTGCACAAGTGCATGCTGCTGGCAGTAAGGGCAGAGAGCTGGGGGAACACCGGGTTAGCATCTGCTCATCTGTTATCTCAGGGTGCCTTTGATGCTCCCACGTTCAGCTCTCCCTCCCCGCTCCCTTGCTCCGGGGATGCACACAGCCTGCCTGGGGGCTGCTCGGTGGCAGGGGCTCACCACAGCTGCCCCCTCCCCGGGGCTCGCGGAGGGGCACCCCCGCACCTCCCCGAGCCGGGGGCAGCGGCAGGAGCAGCGCTCACCCCCACAGCTCCGGCAGCAAGAGCTGGAGGCGAATCCAGGGGCGAGGATGAGAACCAGGGGGTGATAACCAGAGGGGTAAAGACCATGGGGTGATAACCAGAAGGGATGATAACTAGAGGGGTGATAACCAGAGGGGTGATAACCGAGGGGGTGATAACCGGGGGATGATAACCGGGGGGTAATAACCGGGGGGTGATAGCCGGGGGGTGATAACCGGGGGGTGATAACCGGGGGGGTGATAACCGGGGGGTGATAACCAGAAGGGATGATAACGAGAGGGGTGATAACCAGAGGGGGTAATAACTGGGGGGTGATAATCAGAGGGGTGATAACCGGGAGGGGGTAATGACCAGACCGCAGCATCACTGTGCCCTCGAGCAGCCTCTGGAAGAGGTTTGCTGCCTGTGCCGCCAGCCTGGAGAGGCTGTGCACGACTACTTCTTCCTCCCACCATTATCTGCGCTAATAAAAGATGCTGCATCCCGTCCAAACCCTCAAACCCATTAATGGGCGATAGTGAGAGATCATTTTCTGACCAGCTCAGAAGCATTCAGTGTTTTAAAGAGGTATATGCTAACTGACGTGATGGAAACTAGCTGTGGCACTGCAGGACTGGAGAAGATGCCATTTCATGAATAAATGAAATAGCTGAGCGATGCTTCCTAAAAAAAAAAATATAAAAAGGGATAAAAATAGAGCCTGAGATGTGGAGTTTGAGGCTTGAATCTCACAGGCTCAGGAGATGTGTCCTGGCGAAGCGAACAGATTGTGATTTTGATCAGGATCATTTGCACAGGCATCCCTGGAAGTCAGAGAATTCATTCACATGGGAGGGGAAAAAAAGAAGAAGGATCCCGAATTAAGTGAGTAGGAAACAACTAGAGGTAATAAGTGCATCTTTAGCATCTGTATGGAGGGTTATTTCAACTGTATATTATATTGGCCTTAGGAGACATCCCTGAAGAATTGTACAAATTACAAATGTCTGTTTCAACTGCTTTTGTTATTTAAGCAAGAGATAAATAAAGGAATACATGACTTTATTATTTCCTCTATCGTTACTCTTTGTTTGGAAGCTTAACCAGCAGACAAACAGGTCTTTTCCTGGAGAGGGATCGGCCCCGTTCAGTGCTCAGGGCAGAGCTAATGAGGGGGCAGAGCTAATGAGGGGGCAGAGATAACGGGGGGCAGAGCTAACGGGGAGCAGAGCTAACCGGGGGCAGAGCTAACGGGGGGGCAGCCCACGGGTCTGGGCTCTGTAGGGACCAGCAAGGGCTGGAGGCTCCGTGTACACCGGGGCTGGGTCAGCCTGCCCCCAGCTGTCCCTGAAGGATGCTCCTGCTGCATCACTCCCATCTCCTCGCTGCATCTGAGCCTGTGGGCTGGGAAGAGGCAGCTGGGTCTCCATTTCCTCAGCACGGTGCACGCTGCCATCCTCCCCCCTGCCGCCTTGGCAGCCACACATCTTCCATTCTTTCACCACAGCTCACGTTTCTGGGACCTCTCCTTTGGATGGTCCCCTCCTCCTGTACAGGCCAGGAAATTCCCAGGTACATGTCAGGCAAGTACCACAGACCAAAGGAATAGACTGAGAACCTCAGGAAATGTACTCAAGGAGTTGATCCAAGTCAAACTGTCCAACAGACACTGAACCTGCAGCAAACCTCACTGCTTCTTTGTACATGCTGAGAATACCTCGTTCCCCTCCTGTGAGGAGGGCAGTCTGACCTGCCTGGTGCCTGAGTGGGAAATCCCTTGGCATTCCATCCAAAAACTCCTTCTTTGGGGAAAATGCAGTCTGGGCAGGATGCAGGTCCCTACCTGCTCAAGCCAGGACTCAGCAAAAGCTCAGGAAAAGCAGCTTCAAAGTTCCTTCTGATGTGAGAAACGCCTCCAGGAGATCAAACAGCTGCATCCTCACAGTCAAGGTTTCTGGTGCTAAGCCTGGCACATCGCAGCACAGCTCACACCCCATCCCACCTGCAGCCCATCCCTGCCCCTAGATCTCGGGCTGAGCTGGGTGGGGAGGTGGCTCTGAGCAAACAGCGAGCAGAGCTCGCAGGATGGGCAACAGCTCCAGCCCACAGCAGAGGGGGCACCACTTCAAACTCTGCTTCACTCAACTGACCATCAAACCTTGCTGATGCTAAAAGCAGCATTGGCCTCAAAGACTGACTTCATCCTCATGTGAGAAGAACTTACTGTGGTCACTAAACACACCTTTGGTGTACCAACACACCTCGGGTGCCTTCACCCAACAACCCAGGAAGGGCAGCAATCCTTGTTTTGTTTGGGCTTTTTCACAGCAGAGGAACCTTGCCCTAAGTGTCCAGTGCTTTGTCCCAGTAAAATGACACAACCCTTTACCCAGAAAAGCCTCCTCCAGCTCCCACTTCAGTGCAATCCAGCTCTGGGTACCTCACATCACCTCTAATCCCTCCTTACCTCTTTCCCCCCCACCCTCCATTGCCATCAAGAACAAAGTAGTATATAATAATAATAATAATAATAATAATAATAATTAGAGGCAATTACCTGTAACTCCCAGGAGTGCTCCATCGCTTGTCTCACCTGCCTGTGCGGATGCTGAGAAGACACCAAGCTCTGAGAACACTGTTTCCAGTCATACATCCTCACCTTTGAGCCATGAGACCCTGTGGTGCAGTGACCTCGGTTTTCAAAGCCAGAAATGGCAAATTGCACCTTGAGCAGCTCCTTTCAATGGCTCACAGCAGAGAGGCTGCCCCGTGCCAGGCCTGTGCTGGGGTGTGCACAGCACGGGCAACAGGAGGGCGCATAGAGACACCTGCGGTCACCTCAGGGAGGGGATTGTCCCTCTCTGCTCTGCCCTCCCCCAGCTGGATCCTGTGTCCAGAGCTGGGGCCCAACACAAGAGAGATGTGGGGCTGTTGGAGAGGGGTCAGAGGAGCCACGGAGATGCTCAGAGGGCTGGAGAGAGGCTGAGGGAGCTGGGCTGGGTCAGCCTGGAGAAGAGAAGGCTGTGGGGGGACCTCATTGCAGCCTGCCAGTCCCTGAAGGGAGCAGAGACACAGGAGGGGAATCAGCTTGTTCAAGGGCAGAGACTGGCAGGACAAGGGGGATGGAGTGAAGCTGGAGGAGGGAAGGGGGAGAGGAGAGATGGGGGGAAGTTCTGTGCAGAGAGAGTGGTGAGGGGCTGGAAGGGGCTGCCCAGAGAGGGGGTGGGTGCCCCGTGCCTGGGGGTGTTCCAGGCCAGGTTGGATGGGGCCCTGGGCAACCTTGTGTAGCTCCAGGCCTGAGGTTGGTGTCCCTGCCTGTGGCAGGGGGTTGGAGCTCTGGGACCCTTGGGGTCCCTCCTAGCCCAGACCATTCTATGGCTCTATGGTTCAATGAATATTGACAATTGCACATCCCAGAGCAGCTGTCTTAGTTTCAAGCACGTGGCAAACAAAGGTTACTGCAAAATCTGCACGGGAATGTGACTGAAGGGATAAATCACTGCAAAGACTCTGAGTGGTGACACCGAGTGTAGGGAAGCCCTGACACTTCGAGCCATTCCAGTGGCATGACAGGGCTCATGGCTCTTTTACTGGTGTGCTTGTGAGGTTCAGACTGGAGCTGGACCACTGAGAGGATCCCCTGTGAAACAGTAATGGCCTCCTCCTGCTCAGTGCAGGGATTCCCACAGCTCTGCCAGCCTCTGCACTGGCAGGATGGGTGCAAAGTGATGAAGTAAGGAGGAGGAGGAGGAGTGTAAATCAGAGGCGACCAGTGTCTTCCAACAACTAATTCTGCCTATGTTTTTCCTTTAAATTAAAGATGTTGTTGCTCAGCCCAGGCATTCAGTCCTTGCAGGCTCATACAAAAGGTTTGTTTCCAGGAATACAGAGAGTAAACCCCACAGTGCATCATCACTCCTGCCTCCCCTGGACATACAGCCCTCTCTGCCTTCCAAGCGATGCATCCTTACATTTAGGAGAAGGTGATACCCTTGTGAAAAGCCCACATCTTCTCTGAGATCAGTTTCCTGGAGATTAAGTTTATTTCAGTAATAAAGCAGCATAATGTTCAAACCACACTTTGGTTTTATGACATTTGGCTGACCACAGCCCAGCTGTACTGGTTACCACGTGTAATATATTCACCACTTGCAATTCAGCATTCTGTTCAGTGCATCAGGCTCCCAGTTCCCAGTAACTGCTGCTTGATCCCCCCTCCCCCCACCCCTTAAAGTATATCATAAAAGAAAATAGAATGGAAATTAAAACAATGCAGAAGTTATAAACCCCTCTATAAATATATTCTGTATTTCTATGGCTATTACCTCATTTTACACTTCAGACTTATCTTTGGGTGACAGGAAGCTGAAATCCTGAAATGGTTTAATTAGGCTGAAAATCTTGTTTAATAAAGTTCTGCTGAAAAAAATATAAGCAAATGCTATTAACTTCCCCAGGAACCAGGCACATGAAGTCAACAGTGAATTTCACTCTGCGAATTGCAGCCATATGTAAGAGTGTAAGTGACAGATGGGAGAACTGGGACCATTTTCTGCATCATTTCTGAGGTTGCCCTGAAGAGTCCCCCCCACCCCCAAAGAGAGCTGCTGTGAAGAAATCTATATATTCCTTCACTCCAGACTGAGCATCAGGAAGGAGAAGAACAGGCGTATGGATAGGAGGGCAGAGCTGGCTGGGGGAGGGCACAGCACACTCTGCTCACAGCACACTGCTCACAGCACCCTTGGCTCTGGAGGCTGCAGAACCACATGGAGCAGCAGCAATGCAAACCACCCAAAATTTCAGCCCCCACCAAGCCCCCAGGTGCTTCACTGGGTTTGGTGGCTTGGGGAGAGGCACCAGCATTTGTGCACAGCCTGGAGAAGAGTACAGGGTGGAGGGAAAGGGGATTCCTCAGTGGGCAACCCACAGCCCTGGAGCCCTGGGCAACCTTGTGTAGCTCCAGGCCTGAGGTTGGTGTCCCTGCCTGTGGCAGGGGGGTTGGAGCTCTGTGACCCTTGGGGTCCTTTCCAACCCAGACCAGTCTGGGATTCTGTGATTCTAGGCACATTCAGCAAGCTGCAGCATGAAGGCCCTGTGCATATGTTTTAATCGTAGCCCCAGATAGAGATAGCAGTGCCCACACCAGCCTTTGGCACTGTCGGTGTTGACTTGAGGAGCTATCTCATCTCCTTGGAGTAGGGACTCTGCTCAGCTCAGTAAGCCTCAAACCTAGGTGTGCAAATAGTGCAGGGCTTAAGTTAATAACTGTGTGCACTTTTATTTGTAGATCTCCCTTCAAAGAGAATAAGTAGCCACATAAAGTAGCTTCATAAAGAGGGTGGGGAAAGGAGAGCACTGAGCAAGCTGAAAGGACTAAAAATAGCGGTGGGTGCCTCAGCTTCAGCTGCAATCCTTGCTGGTGATAAGTCAGCCCGTGATTTAAAGAGCTGCTCCTCTGGCTCCCAGGGAAGGAGATAAATGAAAGTGATGATGGGAAGGCAGAAAATCCCCTGCTGTGTATAACCAGGCTCAGCAGCATCAGTGATGCTGACCTTAAGGAAGAACCATGGCCGGGAGGTGAATGGTGCCCAGTGGGGGACCACGGAGAGCCCTGCCAGGAGAAAGACCTGGAGACTGGGAGGATGAGATACTCACATCTGCACATATATTAACACACATATACTTGCATATATATATATATATATATATGCTTATGTGCCATTCAGTTGGCATTGGAAAGAGAACACCTAAGAGGCAGTTCTGGCAGCCTGAGAGGAGTGAAAGGTGACCTGTGTGATCCAGGAACCTGCAGGAGCTGCAGTGATGTGGCTGTGTGCTGCACAAGGAATTCACCCTTCCAAGGACAGGTGAACTGGCCATCAGTTAATGTAGGCTGGGAATTTAAAGAGGACTTTAACCCTTAGAGTAGTGAGGATAGGAGATCACCTGAGACAGCTTCAGGAACTCTATTTGGTGACTGGGCAGCTGCTGACAGCTCTGCCCTCTGCACCTGCTCCCAGAAAAGGCTGCAAATGTTTCCATAAGGCCCAGTGCTCCCTCTGAAAAGATGTGCTAAAGACTACAAGGTCTGACAGCACTTTCATGTGCTGAGATGTCCTGGGGACCGCTCCTCTTGAACGGAGCTGCACGTCCTCACCCAGAGACCTTGTCTGCTGGGATGCAGCTGTGGGGCTCTGCCGAGCCCACGGGACCAAGAATATCTGGACTATCAGGTGAGTAAACTTCAAAACCAAGGATGTGAATGCATCTGTTTTTCAGAATCCAGACATGCTGGAGCTGGGTGAAACGATAACCAGTTTTCTGTAGCACAGTAGAAAATCCCTAGTACAGCAGATGCTATAATACATTAACTCAGAAGGCAAGGTTGCTGTGAAAAGGCACTTCTGCTGGGTAACCCCTGGCTAAGCACTCTCTGAAGCTGTCAGCCCACTAAACAGCCAGTGAAAGGCATTCAGGGCTTGGGCTGGGCACTTCCAGTGGGGAGAAGCTCTCAGGAGTTGTCCACCCCTCAGGGAACTGCAGCATTAGCCAGAGAAATCCTGAGATTTTTTAAGTGTGTTTTGAATACAAAGTCATCCCCTAGCTTTTCCAGGTGATGCTTGTGGTTCCAGATGTATTTTCCTCCCCCTTTATTATTTCTCCATCTCAACCCCCCAAAATGGAATGCGTTTTTACTGCTGGAAGTGGCGAATAGATCTGGTGTGAAGTCAAGTGCCAAATAGGAATAAAAGAAACATCCTGAACATACCAAGGCTGGAAGGGAACCAGAGAAGAGCTTTTGTTTCTCCTTTTTTCCAGCCTGCATTAGGTGTGAGTGGTGTCTAATTGCAGAGCTTGGGAAACGCTGTGCGGAACATTATCAATTCCATGGGAAACAGATGGAAATAGGCTGTGAAAAATACTGTGCAGAGCAGACAAATGGCCTGCAAAGTGTGAAAAAGCCCTTAGAAATAGCACATTTGTAAGTTCCTCATATTGTTTGATTTATTTACTCCACAGTTTATATACTATAATGCTGGATATGGCTGTAAGAGCTGTTGATGGTTCCTGACAGCGTTGAAATAACCGACTGGTATCAGACTCGGTGCTGAGGGAAGCAACAGTTTGGACACACCACGTAGCTGATGGAAACCAGAACTCTATTGCTGCTCATTCTGTTTTATCACCACTTTAATTGCAGTGGTATAGTTTTGTGTATGAAGCGCTGACCCAGACCTAGAACTAACCTGTCATCTCCTGCTACTTTCCCCCAGGACCACGTGGCTGTGCAGCTCATCTCAGTGCAGCAGAGCTTGTTCTGCTGATGCATGCTCATCCCAAAAATGCACAGTCCCATCCATGGAATCCACAGGCAGGTAAACAAATCTGATTGCACAGGGAAGCAGGAGAGAAGGACCAGAGAGCATCCCTGGAAAGAAATCAGCACAGCAGCAGATGAATTGTCAAACTCTCCTGCAAAGGCAGAAATAAGGACAGGATGTAGAGGAGCTGGTGTCAGGAGCAGGTGGGGGGGAAGTGACAATTCATAAAGAGGCCTCTGAAAATTTCTCCTGGGGTTAATGGAGGTTGGCACCAGCTGCCCGTGGGAGAAGTGTCTGGCACTGAAGATTCCCCCCAAACAGCTGAACACAAGAGCTGCTCTCAAAGCACACTGTTTAAAATAGAACCCAGACTAAACCTCAAGCGCTGTGCAGTGTGCTGTGATCCAGTGCCTGTGCTTAATCACCCACAGCGTTGGGTCCATCAGGCAGCCCTGGGGAGGTGTGGGGAAGGCAGGGCAGTGGGTGTGTTACACACCCCTCGTACACACTGGAATGACACCAGCTGCTGGGGAAACTTGGAGTCTAGAGGATAAAACCACAATTCCTTATGTCAAAGCCACCTAAGCAGTGGGCCAGAGATGGCTGTGGTGCTGCAGGACAGACCTGCTGCTCCTCACCCACCTCCCTCAGGGTCTCGCCTCCATTCCCACAGCCTTTCTGAGGGGCAGAAGAGCAGAGTCACCCCCACGGTCACTGCAGCTGTGTCCAGAGCCTGCCACGGGCACCACAGCCTGTGCAGAGCTTGTGGGGCTCTATGCAGCTTCACAGCCCTTCCTGCCTGGGCACCAAGGGCCAAGAGGTGTCCAGGAGCGGGTGGCAGGTACCCTGTGCTGGATGGATGCTCCTCCACAGGTCTTTGGTTACACTTCTTACAAAGGGCCTGGGTCCTGCTTGAGATCTCCAGGGCTGGGTGTACTGCAGTCAGGAGCCCTTTGGCTTGCTCAAACTTTACCAGCAGTTGCAGCTCCAGGGTTTTGTTTAGGATTGTTACTCCAAGCCTCTTTCCAACGAGGGAGAGAGGGAAAATGACAGTGTTATTGCTCTCACATTTTAATTTTAGAAGTGTCTTATCTGCTTCATCTCAGAGTCGGGGAGAATAAATCAGCTTAGTCCTTCCCCATAAATGCTCTGCACTGATTGTGCCAGGGGCTCTGTCACTCCCAGCAGCAGCTCCTGGTCCTCCATGGAGGGTTTCCCAGCGCCACGCGTGGTCCCTGGTGCCAGCCCTGAGGAGGGACTCAGCATCCACCAGCTCCACCTTGGGGAGGGATGCCAACACCCCCACAGAACTGGAAATGGCTTTGGCTCACACTAAGCTGGGAGCTGCTGGTTTATTTCTCCTTTTATTAATGCAGAATATTTATCCATCCCTGCAGCAGTAGCAAAAGTTCAGAAGCCTATATATATTTTATGAGCAATATTTTTAATGCTTTTTAATAAAACACGAAAACAAGACTTCAGTCTAAAATATCCTTCATTAAGAATCAGTGTAAATAGGCAAAAGGCTCCAGCACAAGGCAAAGCACTTTCCATTAGGGCTGAAAGAAGCAGTTAGTGCTGGCTGGATAGTGGAGATGCAGTGTTCTCTCAAATAAGAGCAGCGATATGGTGTCGGGGAAGAAAAGGATCAATTGCTTTCCCAGGTCACAAAAGGAGATGTACCACCACGTGCCTAATTGCCCTCATCCACTGGTCACCACAGGTGACCCATCACATGTGGGTGGTAAGGATGACAGGACCAGGCAGTGCCTTGGCTGCACGCTGACCACAGGAGAGATGCTGTAGGTTGCTCTAACTTGGACAGATGACATCTCCCCAGGTGAGAATCCACTGAGGAGGAGCAGCTGCTTTCCCGTAGCATCCTCATCCCAGGCACTGGTCATACTGGTATGCTGAGGAGCACTGCCCCCAGCCAGCAAAGCCTGGAAGAGCCTTGGGGTTGCTCACGCTTGCTCAGAAGCCCACACCAGATTGTGAAGGCTCCAGGCACTGTGAGACCATAAAGAAAGCATATGGCCAGTTTTTTGTCTGCTTCACAGTCCTGCTCTTGATATAGCTCAGCACATGTGCCTGAGAGAGAGGGAGAGGGGAAAAAAAGCATGAAAAACACTTTCTTTACAGGAAAATGTGTGTGAGGAGAAAGTACATTAAAATATGTTCCTGCAGCACTGTTATTGATAGTGCTAAGCATGATAGATCATTATGGATTGTAAATGCTGACAAAAATAAGCTCCAAATAGCTCTTGAGCGCAGTGATGCTGACAGTGGAGTCAATAGCATCAGCCATCTCCCAGGAACACCCTTCACAGCACGCGGAGACAGATCCTTGGCCAGAGGGTTCTCTCTTCCCAGCTGCCTGATGCCACCGGCCAGGCTGGACTGTGGGGTCACCTGGACTCCAGCCTGGGTCACATCAGCTGAGGAGAGACACTGGTTCCTTCTCAGCTGAGGGGGAAAAGAAAGCACAGAACTGCTCTAAGGGAAGCACGAGCCTAACAACAGGGTGCTGAGAGAAATATGCCCCTGCAGCAGGAGAAGAGAAGGCAAAGGGACACCTTAGAGCAGGTGGAGGCAGGCTCTTTGTGAAGCAGCATGGTGACAGAACCAGAGGCCATGGGCACAAGCTGGAACATGAGGAGATCCCATCAGGTGTAAAAACAGGAGCAGTCAATACTAACAAGATGAGAGGAACCAGAGGAGCTGTGGAGACTCTGTCTTTGGAGACATTCCAAACCTGACTGCACAAGGCCCTGAGTGACCTGCCCTGAGGGTCCCTGCTTTGAGCAGCAGGTTGGAGCAGAGCCCTCCAGCAGAGCCTTTCCACACACCTTATTCTGTCACTCCGTGCTCTTGCTGTGGTCTCAGAACAAGAGAACAGCTGGGGTTGGATGACACCTTTGGTCCACATCCTGGCATCTCCCAGGATGGAGATCTCACATGCTTGGCTACCAAGGTCAGACAACCAGAGAAGTCACTAGAAAAGAGGAGGTGCCTTCAGCATGGGCCAGCTGAGGGTCTTTCAGTAGTGAGCAAAGACTCTGCTCTCCTGGAGCTAATGCAAATTTGTTCTTAGTCTCTAAGTTCACCCAAGAGATGGCCTCCAGCACAATCACTGCTGTTGTACTCAGTTTTGTCTCTTTAAAATGTTAGACTTCCTAGCTTTCTGAATGACTTCAGGGTAAAGCCTGCCTTCCTCCTCCATAAAGACATTCTTCTGGTGACACGGTGACTTTCCCCAGGGAGAAGGAAGCTGCTCCTTGTGGGACAGTCCCTCTCTCATGGAGGGGACACAGATGTTGTTCAGCTCCGATCTGTTCCCTTCTCTTCGCCCTGTCCCTGCCACTGGCTCCATCTTTCTCCTTTTCCTCCATCTGATTAAGTTCACCGGGAGGGAAATGTCCCTGAGCTGGCCAAGCTCTCCTTAGCTCCTTGGTAATTACAGAAAGATGACTTGGATAACACTAACTAGATGTCATTGCTAACTACTGAGTTGATGAGAGGTTGAGGGACAGTGGAACAAACTGCTGCTGGGGTCTGCTCTAAAGCTGAAGGGATTTAGTTATCTTCTCCAGTCAATACAGTTAACACAGATCCAAACACTGGGCTCCCTGATTCCAGGGCAAATCTGGGGAGTGAGGTCTCTGCTGCTTTATCCAGCATGGCTTGAAATTCCCTCCTGGAGCACTTCAACCATCCTCTCCGCTGGCTTTGTGAGCATCCTTCATCAGGGGCATCCACCCTCCTCTTACCTCCCTGCCTGCCCTGGGACCAGGCCCACCCCAGAGGCAAAAGGGCACACCCCCCCCCCCACCGCCCCCCATGCAGACCCTTCCACTCCCTGGGACATATCTCGTGGTCCCAGCAAGCGACCACCAGGATCCACACTTCCCCAGCATCCACAAATTAATCCGTTTAATTTGCATTCAGAGCCACTCTCTGGAAACAAGGAGTCGGTTGTTTTACTCTGGTTCTGTTGCCTCAGTAGCAATTTTGACATTAAAACTACAGGATGATTAGTGTTTTGTATCCAGCGTGCAGGTGGGGTAACGTGGTCTCCTGATGCAGAGAAACATGCTGGAAGAAAGGAGAGGAAATAAAATTATGAAAACACCTCAAATGGATGAGTAGGAGGGATTAATCCTTCTCCTTAGAACCAAGCTGATTTCTTAGTTTTATTATTATACACACAAAGTGGCTGTTCAGGCCATAAACCACTGCCTGTTAGGTAACTCCAGGAAAAACACAGTTCACGTGCACTGGAGAGGGATTTGAGTGAAACAATGCTGCCTCTGTTAGCAGGAGTGAGCCACACAGGGAGTGCTTTGCTGGAGAAGGAAGAACTGACAGGAGGTTGTTTATTGCTGCTCTTATTAACCAAGTTAGTTAAACAGTCATTCCCTCAGAAGCAGTGTTCCCCTCTCCCCCTGCACACAGGGACACTGTCAGGACCCATGGTGTCCAACAAGCCTTTCAAGTCCCACAGTGCTCCACTGACCTGTTGGAGACCCCAAAACCTTTCTCAGCAACTTGCTCCACTGCTTGACCACCCTCACAGTACGAGTTCATCTGAACTGGAATTGCCTGCACTGCTGCCTGTGCCCACTAACTCTTGTCCTCTCCGGGGCACCCCTGAGAGGCACCTGGCTCCATCTTCCTCACCAGGCATTTATAGGGATGGATAACATCCCTCTGAGCCTGCTCTGCTCCAGACTGAGCAGCTTTGGTTCATTCAGGTTCTTTTCACAGAGATGCTCCAGTCCCTTCATTGGACTCTCTCCAGTAAGCCCATGGCGGCCTGGTACTGGGGATCCCAGAATCTCAGCTGCGTCCCACCAGTGCTGCGTAGAGGGCAGGATCCTCCCCATCAACCTGCTTCCTGCCACTGGTGGCTGGCCTTGCCATCATACAATTTAAAGAGGTTTGGTCTCATTGCCAGTGTAATATCCACCACGCTCACCCAGTCCTACCCATGAGACATCCCTCTGTGCTGGCAGTGCTTGTGGAGAGGAGTTCCATGTTTGGCAGCCACATGCCTTCCCTGTGCACATCCCTGCCTGTAAGCTCTGGAAATTCATGCTGTGTATAATAATACACTGTGCAATAGCCTTGTGACCTTTGCTACCAACAGGCACGTTGATTACTTGGCTTGTCCAAGGGCCCTGTGTGTACACACCTCATCCCCCTGACCGTGGGGGACCGGACAGAGAGGCTGCTCAAACAAAACCGGAATGCTGAAAAGGTCAGGAGCGTGGCAGGGCCCAGCGCTACCCTCAGCCACATGCAGGAAGAGCTCTTAGTCAGAGGAGTTCATTCTCCTGGCAGATGAAGCCGTGAGGAGCTGCAGACACATTCATGGGGGGAGTCTGTGTGTGAGGAGCGGAAGTTTCGCCCCCGCTCCCCTCACCCTCAGGGATGCAGTCCCATCAAACCCCAGTGTATCGGTGTAGGGCAACACACACCCCAGCACAGCTGAAAGAGGGATTCATACAACAGCAGTAAAGCCCAGATCTATGTGCAGCTAGCTGGATGCGATTACACTTCATGGGAAAGCTCTTTGCACTGCATCTTCCTGTGAATAGCAGCTGTTTTCAGGATGCATCTTTTAACTACCCGAATGTGAGCTGAATGGAGGGGAGTTTAAGCTGCTCAGAACTCCTCCATCAAACTGCAGGTGACAAGATGTGCTCACAAATTACATTCCCATACTGGGAAGCTGCTCCTCCGCCTACCAGAAAATGCAGGCAGAAGCCTCAGAGCCTGCCTGGCATGGTTTACAGCCGCTGAAGCTTTTACTGTGGCAGCTTTGTGGTTCTGCATTACTCACATGTCCCTTTCCTTTGTGCCTTGTATTTTACAAAGGAGCCTCCAACAGCTGAACAGTTCCTCGTGTAACTTGTCACTGGGAATATTTCATGGTCTGAAAATCCTTTGGTCTGTTCTGGGGTGCTGTGCTGGGGTGCTGGGCATGTCTTAGCATCCCATCAGGGAGCTGTCAGCCTCCATCCCTGGGGGTGGCCAAAGCCACCGGGACGTGGTGCTGGGCAGCTGGGTCTGGGTGGCCCTGCTGGAGCAGGGAGGTGGCTGTGGATGGCTTCAGAGGCCTCTTCCCACCTCAACTTCCTGTGATTGCCTGTTTTTCATGCGGATGCAGTGTCCACACAGGGCAGTCTGGCAGCTGCCTGGGTGCCCCTGGGGCATCAGGGGGGCAAATACAAGGGACAAATATAAAATATACAGGGAACCAAACATGTGGTGCACCTAATGCATGCATTCAGTGCCAGGGAGGAGGTATGACGACAAATGGACCCGTGAGAAAGACCCACGAGTCTCCAGGTCTGAAAAACCTAAGGACAACTTGGGAAGTGTCCTGAGAGAGCAAGGTGAGTTTGTCAGCCTAATGTTACTGGGATGGAGAACAAGGAGAAGCTTTCTGGTTCAGAGCCCTGCTTTCTCTCTCTGCATGCTGCCACGGGAAGCAGTGAGGTGGTTGGAAGCATGTAATTAATGCAATTAATCTGTGGGTCTGCAAATTCTGTTTGAATAGAGCTTGGTGGAAAAATGGGATTTTTTTCCTTATAGCCAAGTCCTCTCCTGCAGGAAAGATGTGTGTTATTTTTTCCCTCAACAGTAAAAGCCATCCCACTTTACACAAGCAGGAAGGGTAACAGCTCCTGCTTTCTTTTTCACCCTTCTCACCAAAGCTTTCTTCCAGCTTTACCAGTAATTAAAAATTACAGGCCTGTTTTCTTGTATTTTAAGAACATAATGCATTAACAATGCATTTTTAAGAACATAATGCATTAACAATGCATTGCATATGTATTTTCCACACCCTTCTCCCCATCATTTTCAATTCAAAATAGCAGGAATGGGACAACCTCAGTGTTCCCCCAACAATTTTTTTTTTGTTTTGTTGTTGGTTTGTTGTTTTTTTTGAAGAAATGAGAAAGTAATGAAAAACAAAAACTCATAAATCACAACTTTTCCATTAAAAACATTCTGACAGATCTACTCATCACCCCCGAGTTCCTCAGCACTGGAGGTAAAGGTGGATATTCAGGCTACATTTTATTACTTCAGCCTCTATTGGCCTTTTCCAATATATCTTGTGCTTTTTTCATCTTTCTTCCACAAAAGGATGGCTTGCCATTGTACCTCTAATGCAGTTTCTTTCAGTAACTGCCAGCCTGCCTGGGATGTTTTCCCTCCTCACGCCTGTTCCCAAGGCTTTGCACCCTCCTGCTTGCCCAGCCTGCCAAGACTAGGGGATTTTTGCTGTGGTTAAGCCTATCATCTCTTCTCTGGCACTCTCATTACATCCCTTGGTTGGAGTACTAAACTCCAGCACTCAATACATCCCTCTCCCTTGCCCACAATACCTTCTGCCCTGCAGATCTTCCCCCAGCCCCCCTGGAACGCCCAGGCACGAAGCATCACCTCCCTGTGCTCAGGTGAAGCCTTCCTCCCCCCGGAGGAGCAGCACCATCCCTGGCAGATCTCAAGCACACCCCGGGCATGGGTCCCACTGGCTCAATGTGCAGGTGCAGCGTGGTGTTACTCACAGGTTACACCAGGGTTCCTGTCCATGGCTCAGCAAGTGGCAGAGATGCTCCTCTCCCAGCCCACGAGCACACATTGGTATCCCTCCCTCTCCTCTTTATCCACAAACACTCAACAATTCCCCCTTCTGCCACCCTCTGGATGGGCAGAATGGAGACAGGCTCATCCTCCTCTTTTCCCACGTCCCTGCAGGGGCAGGTAACAGCCTGTTGCATCCCTCCTGGAATGGCTGAGGCTGCCCGACCCCTCTGCCTGGGTAACAAGACCCTTCCCAGTGGATGCTGCACCCAGCTCCTCACAGTTGGCTGGCTGTGCTCCTCCTTTTTCTCTCTCCCATGAATATAGCAATTTTCCTTTCTCAGCCTGTACTGAAATTCATCAAAGAGCTTGCGAACAGAGCCCAAACCCTTCACCTTGGGTGATGTTGGATCACATTTATCTGTGCAAACAGGCTCTGCAGCAAGAGTCACCACTCTGCCTTTATCTTGCTTTTAAGTTTTCCCCTCATTTTACCACGATGGATTCACAGAGTCACAGAGTCACCAGGCTGGAAAAGCCCTTTAAGCTCATCCAGTCCAACCGTCCCTGTCCTGTGCTGACCCAGATCCCTGAGCACCTCATCTCCCCTCTGTTAAACACCCCCAGGGCTGGGGACTCAGCCCCCTCCCTGGGCAGCCTGGGCCACAGCCCCACAACTCTGCCAGGGAAGAACTTTGCCCTCCCAGCTGAGCTGCCCCTGCCCTGGCACAGCTTGAGCCCATTGCCCCTTGTCCCATCTCCTGTCCCCTGGCTGAAGAGACCATCCCCCACCTCTCTGCACCCTCCTGGCAGGGCAGGGGAGGTGGATGGGGAGAAGGTCTCCCCTCAGCCTCCTCTTCTCCAGGCTCAACACCCCCAGCTCCCTCAGCTGCTCCTCAGAGGATTTGCCCTCCAGCCCCTTCCCCAGCCTGGCTGCCCTTCTCTGGTCTTAACCCGATGGGTTCAGGTGTCTGGGGGTAGATCTGTGAATCTGTCTCTCCTCATCAGGCTGATTTACTGTACAGGGACTTGTCACCTCTGGTTTCTCCCAGACCCAGGCTATTTACCTTTCCCTGACCAGGCATTTCAGAATTCTGTGTAATTAGAGTTTAACTGACAGCTGACACAGAAGCACAAATAAATGATCCCCTCAAGATCTCCTTTGTATCTTGGCTTTGGGGCTGGAAGTTAACCTGGGGCAAAATCCTTCTAAAGCCCCTCTCACCAGTGCAACATGAGATTAATCATCACTCGCACCTCCAGCACCAGCCCAAACACGCTGCTCATGGAATACACAAGGAGAAACCTAAGTGGTGGAACAGGATAAAGAAGGAATTAGGCTGCTGTATCTTGATTTCTTTAAGAGAGATTTCGAGAGGTTTACATTCTGATTTTTTACAGTTATTCTGGCTTCTTTGTGACAAGTCAGAGCACGGTGCTTTTTTGCCTAAGGTTTTATGTGCTTTTAATTTAACAGAGGCTGAAAGTACCGTAATAAACACCCAGTGTAATCTTGCTTAGGTACCACAGCCAGATGATTTCATTGCTAAATTCCAAGGAAAACATGTGTAACAGCTGAAAGCAACACGGCGTCCCTTAATGTAAAACCCAACCATCCTATGCTCTATTAGGAAATCAGTTTGGTGACAGCAAGCAGTGCCCCTGCCTTGTAACGAAGTGTTTACTGTGCCAGAATGGGGGACCAGTTAAGCCAGAAAAGGTACAGCATCCTCCTGAAGGAACACAGCATCCCCCTGAAGGAACACAGCATCCTCCTGAAGGGACACAACATCCTCCTGAAGGAACACAACATCCTCCTGAAGGAACACTAAACGCCCTTAACTCCTCTAACTGCTCCCAGAGCATCAAGGTAAATCACCCTGGCACAATATCTGTTTCAGAAAAGGAGGCAGCAGCTGCAGATTTGCCTTTTTGGTTTGAACTCTCTCAGCTTTTTTCTCCTCTTCTCACCTTCCTAGGGATGTTCCTTCTGAAAACTGTCTGGCCTGAAGATGCCACACCGCTGATGTCTGTTAATTCTGTTAAGTTCTGTGGGAGTGGGGCTTGGGCAAGAGCTCCCTTCCTGACACTACAAATCAGTTCACGCTGTCTAGACTTGCTCACAAACAAACTAGGTCTGTTAAAATGAGTTTCAGCAGATCTATTGACAGAAACAAAGCAGATCACAAAGCTGTCAAGGAGCAATCACTCCTCCAGAGCAGAGGAAGTTTAGTAGGAGACAAGATAGGTACATTTTCCTTGGACTTCACACGCTACAGAAGCCACATGAAAACCAGAGACTCAGATGACTCATGGGACACACGCAATGGGTGTGCATAGTCAGGGGCCCATAGCTCAGGGGACACTGGCTACAGGTAACACAGGTAGTGAGAAAGAAAATATCAAGCAAGATGGTCTCCAGTGGTGTTGGTTCAGTATCCAAGGAGTGAGGAAGCTTCCAGCAGAAGGTAACTGGTGAATGCATCAGTGACAATAGCACAAGTCACTGGTCAGGCAGCCGGTACAGTTAACAGAGCAAAGAAGTGGTGACATATCCCCCTTTTTGAAAAGGAGGCAGTAATGGCCAAGAGCTAAAAAACTACAGAGAAATCCCAGAATTATTAGGAATTGCAGTCAGTAATCACCGATTTCCCCTCTGCACCAGTGGAGTGCAAAATAAGAGAAGCCAAGGAAAGGGTCAATACTGTCAGATCTTCAGTGAGGGAAAAAAACAGGAGGTAAAAATCAGTGAAATTAGTTTTACTTCACAGAGAAACTGTGAGGGGAGTCAGCATGATAAACTAGAAACAGCTTGGTTTTAATGAATCACATCAAACCAGTCTACTTCTTCTCCGCGCGACAGTAACAACCTCATGATTTCTAATGAAGAGCCAGCTGATGGAGCTCCAGGAGCCTTGCAGCAGGCAACACAGCTCCCCCAGTATTCTCCCAGGGAAATGAGAGCAGCGTGGCCTAAAATAAATCATCCCGACTCTGAGAGGCCTGTGGTGGGCTTTGTTTTTAAAAACAATAGTGGCACCTGCCAGGTGGGGGGCTGTGTGGAGCCTGTGTGGAGATGGTGCTTTTGGGAGGGGTGCTGATGGTTACTGCCAAGAGGAGATGCATCTGCACAGGTTGGCTGAGCATTTCAAGAGCCTGGGTGACATCTCACACAATCACAGACTCACAGAGCTGTAGGGGCTGAAAGGGCCCCCCAGAGCCCATGGGGTCCCACCCCCTGCCAAAGCAGGATCCCTAGGACAGGGCACACAGGTCGGTGTCCAGACGGGGCTGGAATCTCTCCAGAGAAGGAGACTCCACACCCCCTGGGCAGCCTGTCCCAGGGCTCCCTCACCCTCACTGGGAAGAAGTTCTTCCCCACATTGGGGGGGAACTCCCTGTGCCCCAACTTGAGGCCATGGCCCCTTGTCCTGTCCCCACAGACACTGAGAAGAGGCTGCCCATGTCCCCCTGGGTCCCACCCTTCAGCTATTGATCCGCACTGATCAGATCCCCTCTCAGGCTTCTTTTCTTCAGGCTGAACAGCACCAGCTCACTCAGCCTTTCCTCACAGGGGAGATGCTTCAGGCCCTTAATCACCTTCGTAGCCCTTCGTTGGACTCCTCTGAAGAGCCTGAAGATGCTGAAGATCACTGCACCAGCACGAGATGGAGTGCAATATTCTGGAGAACAGCCTGAGCTAGGAGCAGCTTCGCCACAGTGGGCAGACTGGGCATGTAGGAAACGTCCAGCTGATAAAAGCTGTGGGTACAGGATGTGGCAGGATCAACCTACATGTGCACATGGCACAGAAAAGAACAAAAAAGCTTTCTCAAAAAAGAAAAACCAAACCCACAAAACACTGCCAGGAAAATCCTGCCTTCCAGGGGAGATTTGGAATGATGAGCAGAAAGGAGTTTCTAAGTAGGCATCCTTAATGAGCTTCAACTGCATAAAAGCCTGTCAAGAAACATTAAACAGCCTGTTTGCCGAGTTCATCAGGGACAGGGCAAGCATAGCAAAGGTACACTCAGGAGAGAGGCATTCTGAGAGGGTTTCTAACATCGGGGTGAGGCAGCCTGGAGAGGTCTGCAGAGCTTTCTTTACCTGGGCCAAGAACAATCTCTGCCCCAGGAACAGTACAGTGAGAGCTGATCCCGTCTGGGGGCACTGGGGGTCCCACACACCTCCCGTGTCTTTGGTGCAGCATATAAAGTGCTGAACAGATGGAGATGCTTCCTGACAGTCCAGGCTTGGAGTGAGCCAGGGGTTAGCTCTCCCTGTAACTGCTAGCAGCTGTAGAAGTGGTCACTGTGGAAGGAAGGCTCTCCTTTGCAAAGGGAATGTTCAGACTTTCCAGTTTGCCACCAGTGAGGAGTGGAAAACTCTTCAACAGCTGACACCCTGCTGCCTTGTAGTGTAAAGCATACACAGCCAGCTGCTGAACCTGGTCACTGCAAGTTTACCTTACCCATAAACAGACAGGGCCAGTGCTCCCTGGGGCAGGGTGGCCCAGGGCAGGCAGCCCCTCACCACCCCAGCACAACCCCATAGCACCCAACTACAGCTGGTAAGAGGGTCCATCAACAGCCCCAGCATGGCAAGGGACATGTCCAGGGTCCAGCCAGAGGCAAAAGCAGATGGGGATGGAGAAGGGTCTAGAGACAAGCTGTGACATGGATCCTGAATCCACCTGTGAGGCTGGAACACCCACAGCACAGCTCAGGAGAGGTGGAAGTGCCCAGACCTAGGCTGAAACAGCCTGGAGGCAGAGGGTGTGGGTGGCTCAAGAGCCAGAGGCTCATGGGGGCAATCAGCCCTGACACAGAGGAGCAGTCCCAAGCCCCAAGCTGCTGGGTGTAGGGAGTTTGTGTGACATGCACTGGGTCCTTTAGAGAGCACTGCAATGGCACACATTTGCCATGGTGATCTCAGGGGTTTCTAACATGCAGCTCTCTGTGGTGGACCCACAACCACCCTGCGGTGGCACAGGTCCTGCTGATGCACTGCAGTTTGCTACTATCCTCCATCTTTAGAGAGCACATTGCTGGTGTGGGACTAGCAACATCTCCAGTACCGTAGGAAAACCTGCCTGAGGATGTCCTGGAGCTTCCAGAGCATCCCTTCAGACTGCCGAGCCCTTTGCTATGCCATCCACACACCGGCTCCGTGGGGTTTGAAGCACAGAGGACGATCAATTCAGTCTCAGGCACAGATTCATGGGGAGATAGCTGTGGTGAAGCCACGAAGCCGGTCACACTGTGGGGCCCATCTATGCAGCAGTGCACTGACACCCTGAAATCTGTGGTTTATTTAATATCTGGTATTAAAAAGAAATAGATCTATAAAGAGCTGATTAGTCTCTTCTGTTGAGCAGAGAGTTCTTGGGATGTCGGGGGCGTGCGCCCAGGAAGGCAGCGCACTGAGAAATGCTCTTCCTGATGGGAAAATAATCTCCCAGGTACAGGAAGCAACCCATTTATTCTGCTGTGGTATCTGCACCAGATAACACATGAAGAATGAGTTTCTGTGTCTATCTGTGTGCATCCAGAGCAGCCAACAGAGAGTCTGCTGGTATCCAGGAGCTGCAGACCGAGACAGGGTTTTGCTGATGGGAGACTGGAGACCCTGAGTAAAGGCTGACTCTGGAAGCAGGGAATTATTTCCTGCCTGACCCTCTCTGCCAACACCTTTGTCTTCCTGGAGTAAAAGTATAAACGCAGCCTGCATGGCTGTGCTCAGTTCAGGTGGTGACACAGTCCCTGGTGATGGGATTTTACCTTAAAAACGATCGATACATGAAGTAATGAGGTGATGACATGACAAGGGGGGATGAACACACATCAAGTACCTCCCAGTAAGCTCTGTCTCTCTGAAGAACATTAAAAAAGTTGGATGTCAGTAAATGTCTGTGAGACCAGGATGTCAAACCCCACCACCCAGTCCAGCTGCAAGGCCCAAGGAGCTGGAAGTGCCCAGTGCCCGGAGCTGTGGGATCCCTGGGGTGCTTTATGATCCTGGCACTGCTCCACCCTGGCTATGGACCCTGGGACAATTAACTGCTTAGTAATAGGCAACCTGAAGCCTTGTGTGAGCTTCCCCTCCACTGGAACCACATCTGCACTCCCCAGTGTGTAGAACACAAGTGAAAACCACACGTGCTTCCCTAAGCATGAGGAACCCCAGAGCCGTGGGGGCTGGAAGGGACCTGCAGAGCTCACTGGGTCCAGCCCCCAGAAGGAAAGCTCTCAAGTCACTGGCATCTTCCTTTGCCATGTCACTTCAGCGAAGGCTCCTGAGTAGCCAGATGAAATTTGCTTTTTCCCCACTTTGTCTTTTCAAACCAGCACTTGGCAGAATTACCAACCCCCTTTGTGACACATGGTTTAATTTATTTACTTTCTTAAATTAAAGTGTGCAGCTGGAACAAGTGAGGTGACGTGTAAAGCTTTAGTCTTAGTAGAGTCCTGCCAAAATGCTATTGTTGACAGTAAGAAAGCTTCCCAGGTGGACACTATGGGAATGGATGTGTTTCTCTCCCCACAGACAGTGACACAGTCTGTACAGCAGCTTTTTTCCTTCACCAGCCGTCAGGGTAAACATTTGTACTCAGTGAAGAAGCCCTACATGAGTATCTCTGCTGTCACAGTAATGATCCTGGGTGGGTGATGCTGTAGAAAGTTTATTATCAAGTTCCTGCCTACATTAAAGTGATGACAGTTATTGAGGTTTCTGTAGGTAGCTCCTACATCCTGGGAACCATCCTCCTGTGCACAATTTCCATTTGGATATTTCCTGATGTGAAGCTGAGAAAGAAAATGCACGAAATGATAGCTTACATTAATTGGGTGAGGAGCCTGCTCAAATCACTCAGTAGTCTCTTTTATTTTCCAGGCACTGAGAGTGGATGAGGGGGGTTATCACTTGTTTCTGTTAAGCCAAGGCACGTTGAGAAGCGCTGCTTGCTGATCGTTAGCACAAAGTGCTACAGCAAGACGTGTCAGTGCTGCATCAGCTCTGCTTGCAGTGCCAGCTCTCATGCACATCCTCAGGGGCACGTGCATCACCTCTGGAGAACACACGTTCCAGGACGATTCCAAGTTGCACTAGACAGAAGCCCAGCCTGTGGGAGAGCCCCTGCTCTGTGTGCTCAGCCTCTGTGATGCCAGCCTGCCCCACCTCCAGCCAGCAGCTCCGCCTGCCACCAGTCACAGGCAGCACTGGGGACACAGGGACCTCTCCCAGGGGTGTTGGGGCACACAATGGCATGTGCACTCCCAGGTCAGCTGTTTGTTTAAGGACACAATGCTCAAGCTCACACAAAAGAGCAGGTCTGAAGCACAGAGGTGCAGCATGATGGGCAAGGGCTGCGGTGGAGGTATGAAGATGATGACATCCATGGACACAAGTGACAGCATCTCCTCTGTCGTCCCTTGTCTCTGCCACCCTCTGACAGCATCTGACAGCTCCTCAGGGCTCCATTGGGACCGGAGTGGAGCCACTTGAGCTGGCATGACAGGACATTGTCCCTTGCTTCAAGGGCCTCTGGACTGTGCCACGGCCAGCCCTTGGCTGAGAGTGTGTGTGTGCTACCTCAGGTGAACAGTGTGTGTCTCTCAGGGGTGTTGGGAGGATGTGGTGAGTCCATACACACACTGCAGCAGCGTTCATAGTGTCACCACCAGCAGCACTGAAATGAATTAAATTCTGCTCTGATCTGGCACCTCTGGCCTGTTAAAATAGCTGCTGAAACGCTGCATCCCAATGAGGACGCTGCTGCCACAGCTGCCTCTGGCCATCATCCGCACAAAGGAGAAGTGACATTCCATGCTCCTCAGCTGCAGCTCTGCTCTAGGGGAGCAGAGCCTGCTCTCCTGCCTACAAATGGACAAGGATCTGCCAGCCTGTCTGCTACCCTGCACCCATGGAACGGGGCAGGGGGGGACGACACTGCCCAGGAGCACTGCTACATGGAGCTCGGGGGCTTGTCACCCTGCTGCTGACAGATGCTGTGGCCCATGGCCTGTTGCCTGATCCCACCTAGGAAACGTGATCCAGGGAGGCTGATCCTCCCACTGCCTCCAAACACACGTGCAGAGGCTGCTGAGTTTCACAGGGACCTTCTGAAGCAGCTCCAACCTGGGAGGTTTCTTAGCTCTGACAGAGAGGGATGTTTCCAAACAGAGAAGCCAAGAACTGGACAGGCTTTTATGTGTTGGCATCCACGTCGGATGTACTGCAGAAGAGGAGGGTGATGAGTCACAGCATCACCCTGCTATTGCCTTTTCTCTAAGGGCTTCCAAGGAGGGCAGCTGCAGGAGCCAGAGGCAGGGCTGGTCCATCCATAGTGAACCTGCACAGAAGATTGGTGTCCCTGTGTGGGGCTGGAGGAAAGGAAGGAGGGTGTGCAGTTTGTATTTGAAAAATGGGATGGAGACACTTTAAAGCTGGGATGCTGGCAGAGTTACAAGCTCTACTGCTTGAGGGGTTCACAGGCTTTGAAGCAGATCTCGAATGGGAAGGCACACAGACCTTGGGTGGGACTCTGGAGCTCACATGGTGGTAGGGAGAGGAAGCAAAAAGAAAACATGTCAGGACTTAAAACAAGCAGCAGAAGATGACTAACAAAAAAACCTGCTTCACTGCTAAGCCTGTGCTCTTCTTTTCTAATTTCTTAAGGCTAAGCATGTTACAAAGACCTGCCACATTTCTGTAATCTTGACAGTGCCAACTTCTTCCCAGGCAAATTACCTCCAGAGACATGGGCAGGGTGTTGCACTGATTTCCCTCTAACTTCCTATCAATAGCTCAAGTTTTTGCAATTAGCTAATTATATAGAAAATTAACCTGCTCACCTGAAAAGAACAGAAGACTTTAGACCTGACTCATTAAGATCATTGTGTTTTCTCAAGGAAACTGTGCTGTGAAGATTAAATGAAATTCATAAGAGAAGAGCCAGTCCCACTAAATAATTAACTTAATAAGTATCGAGCTCCTATCGCTTGTATTCCCACTGCAAGCTGATATTTCATAAGCCTTACACATCTTGTCTCCAGTGTGTGGCAAACACCAGCAGCAGATGGTGAAGAACAGGTACAGCACTTGAGTGTGGTAATGTAATAAAACCAGTTTAAAAGGACTCAAAACAGCGATGCTGGGCATTTGTTGGGCTGGGAGAACATACTGTGTTCATGACAGGGTACAGTTGCCAGAAGTCAGAGAAAAGTGGAGCTACAGCCAAACAAATGGCTGGCAGTGACCTTTTTAGCAGGAATGAATTCCAAGGTCTGTTTTAGCTCTGCACGAGCTGTGGCTCTTGAGTGGCTGCACGGTGCCTGGAACCAGAAAGGGCACCGGCCCCGGGGGGTCTCGGAGCTGTTACTCTGCTCTGCCTGTGAGCAGAGAGAAAGCATCCACCACAGCCCTGTGTTCAGGGGGACGTCAGGTGGATGTTAGTGGGGAACAAGCAATGTTCCACCAGCACCAGCTCCCCATCTCTGCCCGAGCTGTGTCCTCCAGCACCCTGGGGACCTCCCTGTGCCAGCTCTCCACAGCCCCACTAGCAGAAAGCCTTTGCAACATCTAACCCAGGAACCAGTGACATGCCATTCAAATGTGTTGGGAGCAGCTGTCCTTCCTGAAATCACGTTTGCAAAGTCCTTGAAATCTGCCCATCAGTATTTTCATCCCTCTTTTATTTACCTCTGGCATTTTCCCAAGAGTGCACGAGGCAGCGAAACATCTGCCCTGCTCAGAGGGCAGGTACAGGGCCCAGCTCTTCCCTGCCTTGTGCTTGTGTGCTACGTAGCACACTTCCAGATGACCACAGCCCTGCAGATACCCATCATCCCACCACCACCAGCACCACCACATCTGTGTTTAGTCAGGTTCAAACTACTGTGGAAATTTCAAAGACTCTTCCAACCAAATCAAAGTGAAAACCAACCCAACCTCAGGAGCTCCTGACCTCCTGCCTGGCTCCTTTCCCAGTTGCTGGGGATTCTTTGATGTACACTAAAAACCATTTTTAAAGAATTCAGGCCACTAAAATGTTTAATAATCTCAGAACCACAGAACTGTAGGGGTTGGAAGGGACCTCAAGAGATCATCAGGTCCAACCCCCCAAAGAAGACAAGGGAACAACAAGAAGCCAGGGACAAGTTTATAGCAGAGCTCAGAAGCAAATGAGTGAAGGGAAGACTCCAGCTGCTGAAGGTAGCTGCTACATGTGTTGGGGAGCGTGGGTATCCACAGTGCAGATGCCTCTTTATTTTCAGCTGTGCAATATCATACTGGGATTTGGGAAAGAATTCAGAAAAAAGAGGTGGACACTCCAAACCTGACAGGTCTCTAAGAAAGATTAGAATAGAAATAGTCTACTTGAGAATTTAACTGCAGTCTAGGGCACAATTAGTGAGCAAATACACCATTAATTGAAAGGATCAAGGGCATAGCAGGACTATTATAAGAGGACTGACTGTAGTAATATCACGGTTAACTGAGTGACTATTTGCCTGCACTTGAATAGAGAGCAGAACTAGTAATTAATTACTTGCATTTCCATTTTCCTCTGGAGCCATGCCATTTCCAAACTGCACTGATCACCATTTAAAACACACTATTTCTTGGATCTGGACCCTCAGAGATGGTGTTTCAGGAGGAAAAATTCTGATTCATTGTTGCCTGTGTTACATCCTCTCCTCTAGAACAGAGTTTTGTGGGTGAAATGAGTATCCGTGGAGAGAAATGGGAAGAATATTCATCCCTGGGATGTCTCTGAGCAAGAGCTAAGTCTGAGAAGCCTCAGTGGTACATACAAAGAAGGGCTTTACTTCCTTCCTCACAAATTTAGAGCGCTGTGTTGTGCCTCATTACAGCTAAATACATTCCAACGTGCAGCCTCCACTGACATTTGTATGTCATGTGTCCCCTCTTCCCTTCACGTCATCCAATGGGAAAGCAAAACTCTCTCCCTTTGGGTTAGTCCAAAGCAAGGCAGTGGTTTCAAGGTCCTTTCAAGGAATGTTTGCTGTATAAATAAGATGTCTCTGGATATTACAGTTTCCCCTCTTGCTGGGAGAACTTCTACGAAGGGAATTTTTCAGTGAGTGATGAGCCCGGCATTGTCTTGTTGGGGGGTTTCAAGGGTCCCCTCTGCAGGCAGGCCTTGGGGAGGAGCTGCTGGCTGAGGCTCCTGTGCCCAAAGGGAGACACGGTGATCACCAGCAGCTCCTGCAGGAAGAGAAAGAATACAGATTTAAGTGGATGTCTGCCAACTACTTACTCCTCTCCCAGTCTGTCCTCCCTGCAGCTGCTGCTGCCGCTGTGTCCCCGCGCCCACCGCAGTGTCAGGCCCTGCAAGCACTGAACCCCCTGACGAGCAGCACGGGGGACTTCCATCATCTCATTATGAGTTTGAAGAGAAGCACCTCCTCCCCATCTTTCTCCCTCCTGCTGTGCCAGGGACAGCATTCCACCCTCTCTCCTGCCTCGCACAGCCCAGAGAATGAGGGCACATATCTCCTTTATGAGTGTGCCAGGGGGAGGTGTGAGAGCGGCGCTGATGAGGCCTCCCAGGCAGGAGCACAGCGCCCTGGACAGAGGAGCACACAGCAGCCTTCTACACATCCGAGTAGATTCCAGGGAAGAAAACTTCCACATCAATAAACCTTTGGCACACATTCGGCTCCATGGGCTTCTGGGACCCCTGGGTGTGCTCCTTGGAGGGGCCTGGAGAACACCCCCTCCCCTGCTCAGCACTGAGATTTCTTCCTGCTTTGTTCAGGTGCAGAAAAGAGACATTCCTGATTCCTGCTGGTCTGAACCATGACTGAGAGAGTTTTATCCCAGGGCAGTCATTTGTCCACAGTACTTCTAGGGCTTTATCCCTAATGTGATGCATGAAATCATATCGACCCAAATATTTCCTTCTCACTGTCTGTGGCTCTGCTAGTCCCCCATCGTTTGTAAGGTCTTCATCCCCCTTTGCTCATTTCCCCAGTGACACAGTGGCTCTGCCTGTTCCTCCCCTTTCCCAGGTGCTGTACTATGCTTGAGGCCCCAGCCCCCGCTCTCCCAAAGCCCCCTCAGGGCTTTTGGCAGGTCCCGTGCTTCACAGACATCCTAGAAATCCCTTCCCAGTTCTAAAATGCTCTGATTCTGAAGTGGCAAGGCCACAGCTACACCAGGGAGGGAGGGGAAAAGTGAGGAAGTGGTGATTTAATCTGTCTAGCAAAGAAACTCTGCTTCGTGCACCCATCCTGCCCCGCTTTCTCCCCAGATGCTCTTTGCATGGTGAGGATGTGCATGTGGATTGGGTCCTGGTTACTCTGTGGTACCACGAGGAAAATTAATCTCCAGAAGTAAATTAACTAGCAAGAAGCTGAGCAGTTAGGAGAGGGGTGGGAGGTGGGGGTAAGAAGAGGATCGTGACAGAGAGAGAGAGAGAGGATAAAGGAGGAAGAAGGGCATCGTGACAGAGAGAGAGGCAGAGGATGAATTAGTAGTTATTAATCCACAAAACCAACTTCTTTTAACTACATGGCTTTTGCTGCTGCTGCCTGCAGTTTCTGCTAGCAGATTATTAATTTACCAGACACGTTTTGCATTTCCCCAGGTTGCATTTTGCCTGCCTAGAGAAGATATTCATATTTTGACACTGCATAAGCCATTTCAGATTTGTTTGAGATAATGATTTGTTATTAAGGTTAGAAGCTGCTTTTTTTTCCCCCCATAATTAAATTAGAATTGTTTTGTGCGTGTCAGGATTCATAAACTGGCTTTGGATACCAAATACACTCTTATTTCCTCTCTTGCCTGTGCACATTGGTCTGTTTTAGTGGTGCAGACATGGGAAAAATAAGGCATGAAAATACCAGCCCTGTAAGAGACTGGGTTATTTCTGGCCTTGGATGGATGCAGCACTTTATCATGTGGTTATTCTTTGCAATAAGCCCAAACAATTACTGATACCTAAGAAAGGGAGCTGAAGAAATCTGGTAAAATTAACAAATCACAAATACCCACGGGGCTCTTTGACGTGTAGGGACATGTGGCACTTTAACCCCAGCCACCAGCTACCCACCACAGAGTGTGGGCTACTTTCTGAACTAGAAACCCCGCTGGGGATAATTATGATTTCCCTGACTGTGGGATAGAGAGGAGCAGCCCAGCTCAAGTGCCAGTTTTGGGCGAGTTCATGACATCCCAAGGTGCTTTGCATACGGAATCATGTTCTCCCTTTATACTGAAAAGTCTTCCATGGTTATTCATTTCTCTGAACGCTTTTCTTCCTGTGAAACTGAGCCTCATTCCTCCTCTTTTCTCCTCCCCTCCCCTCCCCTCCCCTCCCCTCCCCTCTCCTCTCCTCTCCTCTCCTCTCCTCTCCTCTCCTCTCCTCTCCTCTCCTCTCCTCTCCTCTCCTCTCCTCTCCTCTCCTCTCCTCTCCTCTCCTCTCCTCTCCTCTCCTCGGGGAACCAGCTTGTTCAAGGGCAGAGACTGGCAGGACAAGGGGGATGGAGTGAAGCTGGAGGAGGGAAGGGTGAAAGGAGAGATTGGGGGGAAGTTTTTTGCAGAGAGAGTGGTGAGGGGCTGGAAGGGGCTGCCCAGAGAGGGGGTGGGTGCCCCGTGTCTGGGGGTGTTCAAGGCCAGGTTGGATGGGGCCCTGGGCAACCTTGTGTAGCTCCAGGCCTGAGGTTGGTGTCCCTGCTTGTGGCAGGGGGTTGGAGCTCTGGGACCCTTGGGGTCCCTCCCAACCCAGACCAGGCTGGGATTCTGTGATTTTTCAGTCCATGGATACACAGCCTGTGCTTTTGCCCGGTAACAAACTGGTTTCCAAGATTAATGAAAGTTATTAGCAAGATCTTGATTAATTTGGGGCAGTAATCTGGAAATCCAAGCGACTGGCAGCTGTTCCATGCAGTGCTCAGTTATGGTGTGGCACAGTGGTGGAACAGAAGGAACTGGGGTATCAGCTGAGCCCTGTTGTCAGCAGACTGAGCATAGGAAGTTGGATTTTTCAACTATCATTTCTGTTACCTTCTTAAATATGCCCTTTGGAAAGCAACATGGCTTTGCTCCTTTTAATAGCACTTTGCTTTTTACACCTGGATCATCCTGAACGGGATGTTTGGGGGTTTTAGGACATGGAAACTCCCCCAGGAGTTGGGCTGGCTCAGCACAGCTGTTGTAGTGCTGGGCGGCTGCTGCCGTGGGTGCTGGTGTCAGGAATGAAGGCAGCGTGGCAGGGAGGAGTGATAGGGAGTGTGAGGAAGATCTGCTCATAGGACATGCCCTCCAGACTGCATTTATTTTCTGCACTGCTTTCCCAGCATTCCCAGAGCCTTTTGGTTTTACAGCACTGAAATCATGGGTACAGCCATTCCTGCATGAGTTCCTGGGTAGCTGGAGGCTTTCATCACCCTTGGTATCAGCTACTGAAGTGAGTGGAACAAGCACTCTGCAGTGGTATTTTCACATCCTGCATGCATATGTATGAGCAAAGACTAAATAGATTAGAACTTCTCAACCTCAGGAAAAAAATCAAACCCTGAGAATATGACAGGAGCCTGTAAACCAGAAATGACACAGCAGCAGTGAGGGGGGGCTACTCATTACTCTCAGAAGAAGTAAGGTCCCCAGTCAGCTTGCCAGGTAACATGTTCAAAACAAACAAAAGGGAGTGTTTCTCAATCCAAATGTTGGGCAAACATCTGTCAGGAATGACATGATGTAGTTGTTCTTGCCTTGGGGCAAGTGATGGACCAGATGTCCTCTTGATGTTCCCTTTCAGTCCTGTTTCCTGTGATTCTATAATTAGATTGCAGAACTCGTTGGCATAAGCTTTAGCAGTTGCCAAAGTTATAAACACATTAAACCCCCCCGGCTGCACAGAGTACAAAGCCACAAAGCACAGCCAGTCACCAGAGCCTGGGTGCAAGCTCTGCCTCAGACACTCTGATGAGCTCTCTGCTGGGGAAAGCCTTGCTCTGCCTTTCCCCTTTGCTTGTCTCTTCCCCTCCCAGGTACTGTGGGTGGCATTTGCCATGTGCTGTTTGTGCCCAGGACTGGTGCTGGGGTGGTGCCCTGCCCTCAGCACCTCACAGGAGTCAGGAAACATCCCTGAACGGTTCCTTCTGGAACAGGCTCCTTCTAAAGGAAGCAGTGCCAGAGTTCAGCATATCCACAACTCCACAGTGACTTGGTGCCGGGGTGCAGCTGGTATTTCCTGGGTCAGGAGAGTTCCCAGGACCAGCCTGGGCTCCTGTGATGGAGCAGTCATGGCATCACCAGTGGGACACGTTTCCATCCAGCCCAACAGAGTCAATACCCAGCTGCTCTATGAGCATACCTGTAAGAAAACATCCACAGGGGAAAAAATAAAACTTTGCTGCTGTGTTCACAACGTGCCTGTGCAGCAAAGCAGGCTGGGGCTGAAAGCAGGACGTGTCTGGGATGAGAATGCCTCCAGCTTTACCCACTGCCTTGCATTTTCACCACTAAGATGGCAGGGGTCCTTTGTAGGACTGTGTCTCTCATTGCTGAAGTACATCTTGCAATGGAAAAAAAGCACTTGAGGAAAGGGTTGGAGCAAAGTTATTGTTAAATGAAGAATGCGTCCCTTGCAGAACTGTCCTGGGCAGCCACAGCACACATCAGGCTGTACTGGCACACGTGTGGAACACAGAGAGTGTCGGGATGCTGAGCAGTCCTCTGGCTGGCTGTACTCTTCACACTGTTCAGAGCTGCCATACTGGTACTGGCCCCGTGGGAAATTGGTGAGGGTGTCAGGTTTTGTCAAGGACGTGGCATGAGGAGTTTGGTTTAGGTAGCTGAGCAGGCAGATGAAGTATTCTTTGCTACCTAAGCCTCCTCCAAGTTTGTTTTGAGACACCCCCCCCCCGGGTGATCTCTTCAGGCACTTGAACGTGGCAGGTGACTGGGATTTAAAGCAGTATGACACCAGTGCTGTCAGGCACTGAAGGGCAAAGATGAGATCTGGCCTGAGAACAGATATTGCCCAGGACAAGAGTCCCTCAGCCCGGATTTAACATCAGCTTTGAACTTCACTGCAGGACCCCACAGTCCAGTGCAGCATTGGGGTCTCCTCAGTGCAGGCATGGGGTTTGAGCCAGGATTAATGCATCCCATTATGTCCCACAGATCCCTCCTTACACTGTGGCCAACCCATCAGTGGGGGTGCTGGTTTCTCAGCAGCTGGCAGGACCTGGTACCCATGTCTGTGCTGCAAAGCAAGCTGAAACTGCTGCCTTGGCCTGCTCTGAGGAAAGCACAGCCTGTGCACCAGCAGTCTGAAGGGAGCAGAATACCATGTTGCAGTCCACAGGCAGAGATTTTTTAATAAATCTAACAAATCTGAGGTGATGCTGTGTAAAGCTGCCTGCTGGGTGGTACAGTGCCTGGGCAACGTGCTGGGGTGAGGTGAGGAAATCATTCAGGTAGCGATAAGCCCATTAGCATGGATGCCTTTGGTACACATCTTGGAGGAACCAGTAAGACATGAGAGTGTGAAAAGAGACCATGATGAAGTGCAGCTTGGGCTTGCTGGAGATCCATCATTCCAGACGAGCACAGTGTTATCATTGCCAGCCTCCACTATGTGGCTGTTTGTTCTGGGCAAGGAGAATCCAGAGGATTAAACTGTCTGAAATTTTATAAAATGTTTAATAAAGCACCACCCAGGAAATAATCTATTGAAGTGGGGTGAAATAAGGAGTTGTAAATTGAATTAGAATCTGACTGGAAGGGAAGCAGTGAGAAGCACACAAAGGGGATGGCTGAGTGAGTGGCTGGTCCTGCTGCTGTCCTGGAGCCAGCTGGAGAATGTCATTAGCATCTCTGTCCCCAGAGTGACAGTGCACAATGTGGGGTGCCAGCGTACAGAGGGAAGCGTGGTACAGGGGTGTTGACAGGTGCTGAAGCTTGTGCTGGTGGGTGCAACCACAGGGAACCCCTACCTGTGACAGCAGGACATGGGGCTGGGGACCCTGCTTGTTTGCATCGAGCCCCAGACAGGTTTGGGTGGGGAGGGACCCCCATCAGTGCTCCTCCCCCACCATGGGCAGGAACACTCCCCAGCCCAGGGTGCCCCCAGCCCCATCCAACCTGGCCTTGAGCCCTGCCAGGGATCAGCCCCAGCTGCTCTGGGCACCCTGTGCCAGGGCCTCCCCCTCCCCAGGAAGGATTTCTGCCTCCCAGCCCCTCTCCATCCCCCTCCTGCAGCTGAAGGCCGTTCCCCTGGCCCTCCCTGCACTGGACACCAGCCCCTCTCCAGCTCTCCTGGAGCCCCTCAAGGGATGGGAAGGGGTTGCTTCCTCCTCTGACCTATGGCTAGCTGCTGCCATGCCCTTACCAATGTTTCTGTACAGACCACATTTGTGGAAGGAGTGTGCCTGGCAGGTGCCTCAGAGAGCAGCACACCCGTACTGCCCAGCTCCCCAGGCCCAGCACACGCTGCGGGGCACAGGGGGCTGAGCAGAGCCTGATGCCTGGGCACCACTGGCACCAAGGCAGTACCAGCATCCCACAGGTGCAGGGTGGGGGCTGTCTGAGCCGTGCCCATCACCCAACACCCTGGTTCTCCCTGGAGACCTCAAGAATGGCTTTTCCTCTGAAGCACCCAGGTTTGTGGATGGGCATAAATAGCCCTGGCTCACGCTCAGGCCTGAGAAGCAAAGCAAACAGAGGCTTTGTCTGCAGGAATTGCAGAGCCTCAGCCAGTGCTTGGCTGAAGCTCAGTGCTGCAGATGAGCAGCAGCCGTGCTGCTCTCCTGGACTGGCTCACCCATCCCTGCCCCCCACTGCACCGCCCTGCAGAAGGCTTCCAGAGCCAAAGCTGCTTCCCCTCTTTATCTCCTATTTTAGAAGCTCGTGATGAGAAGGGAAGGGACCTTAAGGGATTTAATCTAATGCATTTACCTGCCATGTTCTCTGAGACAAGCTCTGTTACTCTGCATTTTAAATTAACTGCTCTCCTTTCATGAAGCAGGATGAGAGACAGCTCTGTTGATTTAAAGTGTAGTGTTGACTCGTTACCCACTGTGCCTGTAGTAGGGACCCACCTTGTCAGACAATGTGGATCTTCAGCGCTTCATACACCTGCAGGCAGGCTGTGTGATTAACTACTGGAGGCTGGGACATCGGATTTCCTTCTGACAGGCTATTCCAGCCTTCAGAAACAGATTTTGATCCTTATTCTGAAATATATTACATTTAATCCCCAGCTATGCAGACACAGAGAGCTCGGGTTTCCTCTGGGATCAACGCTCCAGTACTGTGACACATGACATTTGACATATGTCAAAGCAATACAATAAAATGTAATAGTAAATAACAGCAAGTTAATCTGGCAGGTCTCTGGGAAATTATACGCTCCAGGTAAAGGTAGCACAGCATCTTTATTTCAACAAAACATCATGCTGTTGAGAAATTAACCCAAACCAGCATGTTCCCAGCCCATGTTTTGGTGAAACCCCTTTTGTCAAAGGAAAGGTCCCCGTTAGCCTGTTACTGCAAGGAGCACTGAAGCTGCTCCCTCAGTGCCTGCAGAAATCAGCGTGACCTTTGATAGAAACCTAATTAATCCGGACCTCCTTAATGAGTTTAATTTAAATTTTCCACACACATATGTATGTATTGATCTGGAATCTAGGAAAGGCCATTGATCAGATCTCCTGCTCTGTGCATCTCAAATCGCTGAATGCAGGAGGGGAGCAGGGCCAGCTCAGCACACCCAGTGCCTGAGGGTGCTCCATTCAGGTTAGAGCAAGGCAGCAGGATGGGTGAAAGGAGATGGGAGCTGCCTGCTTAACTCCAGAGCTGTCACCAAAACTGCTGTTAAAGGGAGCAGCTGCTTCTGAAGTGCAGGGGTCTGTGTCTTCCATAGGCAAATAACTCAGACATCACACGGAGCTGGAGGTGACAGGCTGTGTGTGGGTCAGGTCCCACCTGGGCTTTGTGCATCTCGGATCACAGAATCCCAGAATCATAGGAGTTAGAAGGGACCTCCAGAGATCACCAGGTCCAACCCCCCTGGATGCTTGCCAGGTCTCCTCATCACTGCCTCCCTGTGCCTACAGACAGCCAGAGGTCTCACCCATATATTATCTCAAGTGATGAAGTTGGTTGCAGGTTCAAATGCAGTGTCATTAGCAGAGTGCTTTCTGAACTGGGTCTGTGGAGCATTTTTCCACCCTGGTACACTCTTAAGGATGGCTGCAGTGGGACTCCAGCCAGTGATGCTCCACGTGTCCGGGTGGCTGGAAGAAGGTGTAGAGGGGGGTGAGCTGCTGTGGTTATTTTGTTTGGGTACAGCTCTATTTGTGTGACTCCCCAGCACCTGAAGGCAAGTGATGAGAGAAGAGCTGATAATGGAGAAGGTAAGGTTTTGGCTAGGTCAGGAAGAAAGGTGGTAATGAGGTGGGGTTAAAGCTTGGTGAGAGGCAAGTTCTGCCATCAGCCGCAGCGCTGAGCTGCTCTTCCCTCTGCATGTAGGCCTCCTGCCAAAAGTCCTCAGGAAAGTGGGGGGGCAGAGACCCTTCTGAGACAGATGGACAGCAGGAGTGATGAGGAAACCCACCAAGCAGTCCCCGTGACCCATGCTCACACTGGGAACAGCTACTGATCACCCCAGAACACAGTGCCCATCTGTGACCTTTGTGGAGAAGTCCTTCTTGACCTTGAGAGCTTGAACTGTGCTGAGGTGTGTGCTGCTCCTCTTCCCGTTAGCATGGCCAAGAAGAGTGACTTCTAACTGCTCAGGGAACCAACATTTTTCTTTCTCCACGTAGGCACAGCTCCAAACCCCTCTCACCCATGGGTATGAGCAGCTGCCATGGTTTAACCCCAGCCAGCAGGAAGCCCCACGTATCTGTGATGCTCAACACCCACCAGCCATGCCCAGCCCAAGCCTGAGCGGTGATTGTACGGTGGCCAGCTGACCCCAGTTTAAATCTGGAGCATGACATCACATGGTGTGGAATATCCCTTTGTCCTGGCTGTGCTCTCCCAGCTTCTCATGCACTTCCTCTCCAGCACCGTGTGGGAAGCGGAAACGTCCTTGACCTCACATGTGCACCACAGCAGCTACAAAATCCAGCCCCAAACCACAGCACTGTACTTGCTTCTAGGATGAAAATGATCTCTATCCCAACGGAGACCCAGGCAGCAGCCAAGGATTCCCTGGGCAGAGATGCTGCATTTCAGCTTCTCCAAGGCAGAGCCAAGCGATGTGCTCGAGGAAGAGCAGTCACAGCCCACTGGGCTCCTCTTGCTGTGCGTGGAACTGGAGCATCACTGCAGACAGAGAGCTGTGACTGGCTGCATCCCAGCCTGCATCCTCCCTGTACACTGGGTGGGCATGAATTTTTCAATTCATACATCATTTACAATTTGCTGCAGCGATTCCATGAAATCAGTAAGCTTTAAAAAGTTAATGAAAGACAATATATTTTTCTGACTGTTGTTGAAAGTTAAGTAATTTGTTGCATTGCTCTGGGAGCCTAGAGATTTATTATAAAGTGGAGACAGGAGGTGAGGGAAAGAAGGACTCAAAACATTACTTTTTCCCCTGGAAGTTTCATGGTTCTTTAAGTTTGGTATATTGAGAAGTAAGTTGGTCCATTGCCTGGTCTGCAATGACAGATACACAAGGGCCATTCCTTTCAAAACCCAGGCTCTTAAATATTATCATATTTGAATATTTAAATATTTTCTTAAGTTAACATGCACATCAAAAGCCTAGACAAGACAACTGGGCTTGTGAAGCTGGACCAAGGGCAGGCAAAGAGGAGACCTCCTTGCCATCTTCCACAGAAAGCGCAGCAAGGATCTCTGCAGAGGAGCAGCATCACTTCCAAAGGGTGATGGGCAGCAAACACAAACTGCTGCAAGAAAAACCCCAACTGGACCCAAGAAAAACAATGCACAGAGAGGCTGGGAAGCTCCATTTTCAGAGATTCTTCAAACTGGGCTTGAGAAGACCTCCACCAACATCTAACTCTGGAGTTGGCTTTGCTTGGTGCAGGAGGTGGGCCAGCACACTTCCGAAGCCACTTCCAACTGACATCTTTCTCCTGTTTGAGAAGAACCCCAGATATGCCCACAGGAGTGTGGTTAACAGCCCTCTGAACAACCTATTTACCAAGGTTTCAGCACGTGTAGAGGTGCGACATCACAGTCTGTGTCTCCTGAGTCAGGACAGCACCAGGCATTGCTTCCTACAGCTCCTTCCTCTTTCTTGCTCTCTGTCCTAATTCCCAGTGTAACAATCTGATAAAAGTCATGAAAGAACCCAAAGTCTGTGTGTGAATAACTGGATGTGAACAACAGCACTGGGTGTAAAAGGCACCATTTAAAAACCATTCCTCCTATAGAGCACAGTATGGTACAGATGGTGGTATTGTTACATCTGCCCCTGAGACTAACTAAAATGAACCTGGGGGAAAATATATTTAAAAGAAAAAACCAAAAACATATCTCAGACCAAACCCAGAAAAAACAGCTGATTAGTGCTGACCAACTGGCTGATGGACATTGAGCTCTACAGCAAAGCAAAGGCAGACAGGAGGAAACGAGGCTGGCTTTTGTTTGTCCAGCTGAAGGGTAAATCCTCAAACTGGAAGAATTCTGAGTCACTGAATGTAACACAAAGATGTGAGCGAAGTCACTTCGGCAGGCAGACCCTTCCTTTATTAAAAGAAAATAGCCCCTTGGTTAGAGAGGGCCAAACCCTTGCCTGAAACGTCTTCTCTCCCCAGCATAAGCCAGCCCTACTGTGCTGAAGGTGAATTTCCCCCACTTCTCAATAACTTTCAGAAGGAGAGAGGATGAGAAATAGGATGTCAATTAGCAGTAATATCCCCTGGCAAATGTGTTTCCTGAAATAGGAGCTCTGGTACCGTATCAGATTCTCCAGACACCAGCCATCAGCGTTAGCTACAGGAAGATGCCTGCAAGGAAAGAAAGTGGGCCAAGGAAATGAAACAGCATTTCATCTTGAAGAGGGCCAGCTCTCAAGGTGAGGAGTGCTTGCCTAAAGCAAACGTTATTTACATTCCTGATGGCATCCAGCCAAGCAGGAGGGGATTGTTATCTGAAGAATTAAGTGGGGAATAGCTGGATGTGGCAGGAGCCTCCACACGCATCTCTCCACAGAGGATACTGACAGGCACCTGTTTTTCAGCTTCCTGCCCGTGTTCCTACGCCTCTTTTTAAAGGCTCCACTGCTGGCAGCTGTGGCTCACGTGTTACTGAGTTCTGGGTGTGTTTGTACCTGTGACCAGCTTGCTTACATCCTGACAGACACCGTGGGGAAGCAGCGCTTTGCTCAGCCCCACCTGACACTGAGAGCCACAAGCCACAGCCCAGGAGCCAGCCTCCCAAGGCAGGGCCTTCATTTACCTGGCATGCAGTGTACACCCAGAGCCCCCCAGCTCCAAGCCAGTGGTTATTTACACGTGATAGTAACGGAGGGCCTACCACGTAGTGTTGGTCTCACTGTAGGAGCAGTTACAAGCCCTTCGCCTCCCCTCTAAATCAGCATCCCTTGTCTTGGGTCGGTGGGGTAATGAGGGTGGGTGGTCCCTGGGGTGGTGGGTGTGATGCGCCCCACCCCCCACCCCCCCGGGAATGGCCTTTCCCCACGTTCCCCTCACCCTTGGAGACCTTCAAGTGGTCCTGCCAGGCCCGTGGGCCGGACTCGGGACATCGCGGCACTCACAGCGTGGGGTAGGGCCAGGGTCGGGGGGGGAAGGAAGGGGGCAGCCTTAGCAGCAGCAGCCTTGCTCGAATTCACACCTTGCATCTAAAGCTTCAATTACCCCCAGCATTCTCTGTCTGGATCAGCTGTGAGGCCATGGTGAATTCAGTCCTGTGGGAGGTCCGCAGGCTGCGGGACAGCACGTCCAGCAGAACGACACCTCCTCAGGAGGCATGTCCCTAGGCTATGTGACATGGACAGTGCCAGGGAGAGGGGAACGAGTGTTTCAGCATCACTTCTCCCCACAGCCAGCACACCTTGCTGGGCAGGGAAAGGTGTGGAGAAAGTATTCCCTGAGACGCCTGCGTTTACTGACTGTGTTCCCAGCCTTTGAAAGGAAGAACCGCTGGAACCCTCCCCTGGTTACCTGTGGTGCTGAATGCAAATCGCACTGGCAACAGTCTTTTATATGCAAGGGTAGCTTGAATGAAGGTGACGGTTCAGCTCCATTTGAAAGTAGACAAGAGATAAAGTAAGGAATTAATTTGGAGTTGTTCTTGAAGGATGACAGCTCTGGACATCTTGAAAAAGAAAATAAAAGCAAAGGGAGAGAAAGGAGAAAGGGAAAATGGAGCAAATGCCTTGTTCCTAGCTAACATCATTCATTCTGAAAGTCAGCAGAGCACAGTTAGGCATTTCTAGCTGTATGAAATATCTCCAGTAATATAAACTCCAGTTCTGGTCTTCAGAGTCAACTGCTTTGTACTTGTTTCACTCAAGGACTCTGTGTAATTGTACAGCTAACACAGAGTTCAGGTCTGTGCTATGTCAGAGTTAGAAAGAGCTGTCTGTTTAACAGGAAGAGGCTCCTGTAAGGGCAGCTGGGGTTTCTTCTCATAAGAATGCCCAAAATCTTGGATTATATTTCACTAATGAGGGGAAAAATACAGTTTCTAGAATTCTTTGCTTACCAAAGCACCCTCATTGAGGTGAGGAGTAAAACACAGCCCCTGGATGTAGGTTATTTGATTTGCTTCTTCTGGTAGGGCAAACAGATGAAAGGATAATTTAAAATAAACAAAAGCCCCCACAAAAAAATCCACAAAACAAAACAACCCCACCCACCCCCCCTCAGCAACCTGCATCTGGATGCCTGAACATCAAATGAAGGGCTTAGAAATGGGAATGGGCAGACTCACAGCTGTCCCCAGCACTGCACCTCTCCAGGGTGGCTGTTGAGTTCTCTGAGCCAGGCCACCCTTCGTTCCTCTCCAGTTTGCTGCACAAGCATCTGAGGTGCTGCGATTGAGTGGGGCGACGTGCAGACCCCAGCCAGGGGGAATGCAGCTCCTTTCCCCAAACTGAGGGCAGAGCAGCCATGAGGGGAGGTCTCACCTTGGCTTTCAGAGCAGGATCCTGCCCGACACAGCCTGCTAAGCAGCATGCTCCTGGGTTTCCCCTGGGGTTCCTGTCAGACCAGGATGGCAGCGGTGCACCTACGTATATATTGGGTGCCGATGGGTGTCGGGTTTGTTTCCTTCCTAAAGAGTTGTATGTGTGCATATATTATGCATATCCATGTAAATATATGCATTTACATATTGATGATGGGATGGCTCAGAAGGCTGGTGAAGGAGGCCACTTGTAAACTTAAAGCCCAAGCTTTACTCAGCAGACATCCCTTGGCAACAGACATCAATGGCATCATCCCCATCAGGTATGGGAGCAATTGGTCCTTAGCAGCCTCACCCTGACCTAGCTGTGCCCCACCAGGTGACCAGTGCTGATGGTCCCCAAAGCTGTGGATCAGGTTTGAGAACTGAAATGCAGCTAAAATGGGCAACTTCTTTTCCCCCATTTCTACTTGCCTACCTTTGCTGTTCCCTATTTCCCCCTCCCTCCTTCCCTCCCTCCCCTAAAGGAGAGTCAGGAACTCACCTGCTCCTAACAGAGTTTATCTTTTGTTTGTAGAAGCAGGACTCATTCTGGTTGAGCCAAATGTCTTTCCTCCTTGCTCTGTAGCATTATTCTGGTGCCAACAGACCTCTTTCCTCCCTGCTTTCCCCCCTTTTCTCCTACCTTGCTGGTTTTATTCCTCTCACACGCTGATTTTCCCGTAACCACTTGTGCACATACAGCACATCCCAGCCTGCCCCCTTTGCATCTCCATCCTTTGAACAGAGCCAGGCTTAGCTGTGTTACAAAATGCCTCCACGTTGTTGTTGGTTATGCTATTTTAGTGTGCTTATGTTTGTATTTAAGGCGAGCAAATAGCCTCCTTAAAATATTTCTACTTTATGGGTGCAACAGGCCCCTGCTTCAGCTACACCTGCCTTTGCACTCGTGGTTTTAATGTGCAGTCTAAAAGCCTGTATCAGAAATTGCATTTCTGAAATAGAAAAATTATATTATGTATGCAGTTCCAAATCCAGCTGAGTGCTGAATGCCATCAACCCTCATTTCATCAGGAGCTGAGGGCACTTAACACCTCGCAGGGCTGAGATTAGAAACCTGGCAAGAAATAACCGATTGTAATTCAACTTGTTCCACTCTGTTAGTAATTTCCTGGCCTGAGACCATCTGCTGTTCAGAAGGAGCTTTTCTAACATAGTAGGGCAAGTCAAGAAAATATATCAGAACTGTTAGAAAACTTTCTTAGCATATTAACACTCTCCTCCTTTACCAGTTTTTAATTATTTATAATAGTGTCACCGAATCTGAACGTTCTGGGAGTTTTGCACAGACTAAAAATACAGCTTTCCATAAGCTGTAAACAGAAAATGCTGCAGAAGTGTGGGAAAAGCACTGTATCTTGTGGAGACGCCAGCCTTCGGGGCTCTAGCAATCTAAACAGCTATTCACAGGCCTAAGTGTGCCCTTGTGTTCCCTCCCAGGCAGCTCCAGATGGAACAATGAGGGGACCTGGGCACCAGGCTCTTGTGGCCAAACAGATGGGTCAGAAAGGGGTGTCCAGAAGCAGAGGCTGTGAGTAGGCTGCCTTGGAAAGAGAGTCAAGGTTTGGAAAAGGCTCAGTCAGACCCCAGGTCAGGAACCCCAGAGGAAGAGGCTGAACACAACAGGAGGTTTGCAGAGGTGAACTACTGCACTGTGTGCCAGGCAAACCCCTTCAGCCTGGTTTTCAGCTGGGTCAGGGTTAATTTTCACCAGGAGCTTGAGGGAGACACACCCCCTGACAGGTGAGAAGGGGTATTTCATATGTATGATGTCATGCTCAGTATATAAGGGGGGAGGAGGGGGGCAGGGAGGAAGATGCTGCTTGGGGATGGGCTGGGTAAATCACACTGTGTATGACCTGCTTGGTGTATTCTTCTGTAAGCTCTGTTGTTATTTCCCTCTCCCTTTGTGCTCTCAGGATTCTGTTCTCACCCCAACCCACAAGTTTTACCTTTTCCTTCCCATTCTCTTCCCAGTTCCACCAGGGGTAGAGATGGGAAGGGGCGAGCGAGCAGCCCATGCTGGTTCACTGCTGGCTAAGGCTAAACCAGGCACCCCTTTACAGCAGGCACTCCTTTAGCAGTATCTTCTGCTGTAGGCAGCAGAAAACCTATCCTGCTCCCTATGGACATCTCCCCATGGCAGCAGAGGTGCTTTGTACCCATCCTACGCTCCGCTCCCTCTGTGCTATTCTCCTGCCCAGATGCAAGTCAGGGGCAGGTCTGATTGTCCTAATTGTCCTTTTCTTGCTTACAATTTATCTGCTTAGAAGCAAGCTTCACACAGTCGGAAGGGCAGCACTGACCCAGGAGGCCAGAGCCAGGCTCTGCTCAGGGGTGGCAGTGACAGGACAGGGGGCAGCGGGTGCAGCTGGAGCAGAGGAAGCTCCAGGGAATGTCAGGAGGAACTTTGTCCTTGTCCCTCTCTGTCAAGAGCCCTGGGACTGGCTGCCCAGAGAGGCTGTGGAGTCTCCTTCTCTGGAGACATTCACACCCTCCTGGATGTGTTCCTGTGGGATTCAGTCTGGGTGACCCTGCTCTGGCAGGGGTGGGACTGGCTGAGCTGTTGAGGTCCCTCTCAGCCCCTGATGCTCTGTGACTCTGTGATCCCTCTGTAGCCATCCCTCTGAAGGCAGTCCCTCCTTACAACAACTAAACACAGGTTTTTTCCCTCCTGACACTTTTCTCCCACCTTCCTGACCCCCCTACACTGCCTGCAGCCAGGATGAGGATACGGCTTCCCTCTCCCAGGGCAGCCGAGTGCTCACAGGGAGGAGGCTTGGGAACAGGGAAACACAAGGCTGCTAGAACGTATCAATCCGAGATCAGCTGGCAAAGCATCACTTTCCTATCAGAAATCTGGCTTGAGCTAAGCTGGCTCATCATCCCACAGTTAGCGTGGCACCCACGTGGCTGTGTTCTGACTTACAAACGTGGTTGCTTTAGTAACTAAACCATATTCATCTGCAGCGTGCATGCCTGGAGCTGCCAGCAGCCCCTTGTGTGAGGGAAAGCCAAGGAAAAGGGGGAAGAAATACATCAGGGTGATACTGAGGAGAGAAAGAAGCTGCTCTGTGGAAGGAGAAGGCTCCTGGGGAGCATGCCTGGGACCCACCAGACCCTGTTCCCAGTACCACAGCCCTAGGGAGATGCCTGGTGTGAGTGAAGGGAACCTGCCCTCGTGCTCCTCACTGCAGCCCTGTGAATTCACACGCTGCCACACTGCAGCACGGCACCCTACCCAGTCTGAGCGAATTAGCAAACTTTATCTCCCTGTTCCAGGTTTCCATGGTGATGGGACGAGTGTGAGTGAGGAGCTGACGGGTCTGTACCGCAGGGACAGCCGCTGGCAGGGTAAGTGGCATCCCACAGGTGGAACAGGGCAGGACAGGATCCTCCACTGCTGTAGGAGGAAGGTATAGGGTATGTGGCCAAAGAAAGAGATGCAGCACAGGTTCCAGTGCAGCTGGGGAAGGTAAGTCACTCACATATTCTAAATGGTTTAGGGGACAAATCCTGCCATTTCACATCCAGAAGCCAGAAATAAATGAAAAAGGGGATTAATATGGGGTGAAAAAAAGAAGAAGAAAACCTCAGGCATCTATTATATCCTGGGTCATCCTAGGAATGGGGAAGAAATCCTTTACAAGACCAAATCATACTGGCCAACTACCCATTTGTCCGAACGCTTTGTGTGAGCTGCAAGGTCATTCCAGGACACACACACACTCTACCTGGAGTTGTTTTGTTCCCTACCTTTTTTATCCTTTCCCAGCCTGAGAACAGAGCTGAGATAGCAGCCTGCTCTTAGGTGAGTTTTAAACCTGGGTCATTTCTCCCTCACCCGATGCCTCTGCCTCCAGGCAAGGATAGAATGAGCAGCACAATAAAATTGCAGCCTGAATAAAAACCCATAGAGAGTAGCATCTTTTGGGGCTCTCCTGCTGCAGGCCAGTGGTTCTGGAAAAGGACATTGGCCTTGGTTGTAGTGAGCCAGTGAGAGCATTCCCAAGCATCCCTCAGGACAGGAGTCTCCCTCCTCCTGCACAGGTGGGAGCCCCTCCCTGGTCATGATGTAGCTGAAGTTTGGAGTTTGACATAGCTGAAGTTTACTTTGGGTGTCTCAGCAAGACCCCTCATGGGGGCCTGAGGGGCATGAGGGGCCTTGCTGAGACACCCAAAGTAAATAAAGACAGGAGCTGGGGATTTGTGTGAAAGTCAAAGGAAGTTTTCTAGAAAGCACCACTGAAAGGACGGGTCTGAGGTGCCAACCCCACCTCAGCTGCCCTCAGAGTGGGGCTGTTTAACCACCGACCTCCCCTCTGCTTGCAGCTGCACGTTGATCTTACTGTGAAAAGAGCAACTTCTACACAGGGTGTGATTTATTGTGGGTGAGATGAGGCACTGTGAAACACCAAGCCTGAAACGTTTCATTTCATTCAAGCCCATTTTTGGGATTTAAATACTTTTTTTTAATATATTTTTTTTTAAATAATCCCTCTGCTGATTTTAAACAAGTTTAGCAGATTTGCTGTTCCTGTGGAACTCCATTGTTCAGTCACTTGTTTAATCGAAAGGATTAGGTTCTGTGCCTGCCCAGGAGCTGCTCCTGCTCAGAGCTCCCTGCAGAGCCAGGGCAGTGGGCAGAGGAGGGTTGAATCTGACAGCAGCTCCATCCGCTGAGGCCAGCGCTGGCCTGGGGCTGTGCTGCTGCTTTCTGCTGGTGAGAAAAGCTCTGACACCCTGGACTCTTCCTCCCACACGTTTCTCCTTCTAGCTCCTCAGAGTACTAATGCAAATGTTGATTCTCTTTGACTAAAACCCCTCCTGGGGACATCAGGATTTAAGTTCTTCCCTCTGAGGGTGGTGGGTCCCTGGCACAGGGTGCCCAGAGCGGCCTCATCCCTGGGGACATTCAAGGCCAGGCTGATGAAGCTCTGAGCACCCTGCTCTAGTTCAAAGTGTCCCTGCTCACTGCAGGGTGGGGCTAGATGACTATGAGGGACCCTCCAACCTAACACATCTGATGAGTCTATGACTTTGTGGCCAGCTCACTGTTCCCCAGCACACAGAGCTGTACAGAGGACACAGAAGACACGGAGCCTCTGTGATGACCAATGAAGCCTGGAGAAGAGGAGGCTGAGGGGAGACCTTCTCCCCACCTCCCCTGCCCTGCCAGGAGGGTGCAGAGAGGTGGGGGATGGTCTCTTCAGCCAGGGGACAGGAGATGGGACAAGGGGCAATGGGCTCAAGCTGGGCCAGGGCAGGGTCAGCTCAGATGGGAGGGCAAAGTTCTTCCCTGGCAGAGTTGTGGGGCTGTGGCCCAGGCTGCCCAGGGAGGGGGCTGAGTCCCCACCCCTGGGGGTGTTTAACAGAGGGGAGATGAGGTGCTCAGGGGTCTGGGTCAGCACAGGACAGGGACGGTTGGACTGGATGAGCTTAGAGGGCTTTTCCAACCTGGGGATTCTGTGATTCTGTGAAGCCTTTCAGACCTTCCAGGGGAGCCTGGAAGCCTTTGGGGAAGCTGTTCATGTCCAGGTTTATCTCCCTTTCCCTGCTCCTGCAGATCCTTTGGTGCAGATGAGAAGAAACGCCCACAAAATTATTTATTGGGTGGGATCTCAGGTCTGTGGAAGGGACCTGCCAGAGCTGAGCCCTGCTGAGCTGGACACACGGACACACAGTCTGCTCTGGAAGGGCCCTGGTGTGGCACTCTGGCTGCTGTTACTCCTCCCTTCGGTGTGCCACTCTTCTCCAGTCAAATGGAACACACAGGCTGAGCTGAGCTTCTGTTTGCAAATCACTGAAGGGAGAAAACCCCTGGGACTGAGGGGCTGCAGGTCATGCACCCTGCCCCCTTCCTGAGCACCGAGCATGGCTGAGCTGGCAGTGAGGGGGGGCGCAGGGGGGCCCTCACAACCACAGGGTAGCCGTTTGCACACTGAATACATATAATTGTGAGGAGGGAGAATGAGTGGGACAAGAGGGAGAAATAAAGCAGGATGTAGGCCCTGCAGTCCCATGGAGGTGTGGGAGCCTGGGCACATCCCTGTGGGTCTGGACCATTGGAACCACAGCAGCTGGGTCTGTGCCCCCCCCACTGCTCCCCCACCCCAATATTCGTCCCCTCTGGCTGGTTAGGGGCTTAGGGCTGGTTCCTCGGGGCACTAAAGCACGTCAGTGCCAGGGAAAGTAGCAGCCAACCTCCCCTGAGGTGTGTTCTGGGATGAATAAAACCCAGGGACCATTCCTGCAAGCCTTGTGCACTGACTCATGAGTATCACTGCTGTGTGTTCACAGCTCAGCACACTTTCCAGAGGATGCATTTCCCATCGTAGGAAGGAAAACAGCCCCGTGGAGGATCCCTAGCTCTCCTGGAAAGCTCTTCAGGTCTCATGTTCACACCAAGGGCTGTGGCTAAACAGCTGAAGGAATGTCTTGGCTGAGAAATGTCCCTTATCAACATTTCCCTCTTGCTTTACTTACACCTGCCACTCACAAACTCCCTGTACTTTGGAGTTCAAGCTATTTTACCATCAGCCCTATAATTAACTTTCTCTGAGGCTGATATGAATCACACTGCACTCAAAGTCCTTCATTCCCTGAGATTCCTGTCACTTCCTCTGATCAGCTGAACACAGCCACGTGTGCTCTCAGCACCCAGGCTGTGAGTCAGGAGAGGAGCGATTATGAAGCTCCTGCTTTGCCACAGATCCCTTGTGCACTTCAACCAGTCACTGAGCTTGGGATTAGGATCTCAATTAACTTCAGACAAGCAGCAGTCAGGTGCCTGGGTGTAACCTGCTGACACAGGCTGCACATACAGCAGTATTCCAGCTCAGAGGTGTAGCACAGTGTGTAAGCACATCTCCTGATCGTTCCCAGAGCAGTGCTGCTTAGTGTGGACCAGAGGATGCTCACACCAGAACTGAACTCCAGGTGAGCATGAAGTGTGTCCTGGCCCATAATGGGGCAAAAAGGACTGAAAAAGGGACTGGTTCTTCAGACAGTCCAAACCCATGCTCTGTCCAGGGTCATCACACCACATTTAGTACAACATAAAGCTTCTGGAGATACTATAGTATAGACACAGAGGCTGCTTCAACCTAGGGATCTGCACTGATTGTGCTGAATCTGAAGTCAGGGAAGGGATGTCACAGCTTCAATCTCCCCAGACCTCAGCTTCTCAACCCATGTGGAGGGGGAAATCCCTCCCTCTGCCTGTGTGGGGGTGGTGTGGGTGCAGGGGTGTGGGCTGTGGATGGAGCCTACTTTCAGCTGTGATCTCCAGATGTTCCCCTAATGCAAGCACAAAGCCAAGTGTGTTTCCACTCCTGTCTGCACAGAGTTTATCTCACTGCCTGTGCTTGGCAGACCTCCCACAGCCCTCACCAGGACAGGAGCCAAACCCAGCTCTGGGTAACTCATTGAGCTCTGTCAGTAGGAAGCTCAGCAGGACGCTGAGGCTGCTGTGAGAGACTGGAACAGGGAGCTCAGCATCTCTCAGTCCCTGGGGAACAGGAGGGTGATTATGCAGAGCAGAGCGATTCCAGCTTGACTCATAACGGGTTATTACTTTATTCTTGCAACCTATGATTACATATAGTGAGGAATAAAGCTGTGCTGGGATGAAGCATGTCATATCCCACATGCTCTGTGCCATGCAGCTGGGTGGTGTGAGCCAGTGTGATCTTCTGATGTCAGAGAGGATTTTTATAGCGTCGCTATGCAAAGGCAGCACTTAATGAGCTGATCTCTGCCTTCATAAACACAAACCAGAATTATTTTTCACAGTGGGTTCCTTTTGCCCATCTATTGTTAAAAACAGATTAGATGCCAACCAGTGGAATACCCAGTCTGAATTTACATCAGGCAATTACAGGAGCAGTTTCCAAATACCTCTGGTTACTCTGCTGGGTCTTCCAGTAGCCAAGCTTCCAGCCAGCTAAGGATGTCACGACTGATACCACTGGAAGCCTGGTGCAGGCAGACACTGATCTCATGCCAGCATTTCATGAAAAACCACGTGAGCACTAGTTGTGTCTGGGGTTTAAGAATTCCCTCTCTTCATTCAGAACATCACAGCTCAGTATCCTTCCTTCTAACGCAGAAGTTGAATGAATAAGTATAAATCACTTTTATGCATGGCTCTGAGGGCTTAAAGCTTTGTGTCCTTGAGGACTCTTTCCAGGAAGGTCTGTACACACACCTTGTGATCATAAACCTTCCAGTTTCTTTCATGGGGAGTGTCCTTTCTGGTGAAAGAATGAATGAGACTAAATTCTATGAGCACTGCCTCTTGTGCTGTGTGATCTCAGGGTGCTCATCCCTCAAGGTGCAAGCTGATTGCCTCAGTTTCCCTTTGAGCTAAGGGATAATGTAAACAGAAAACTCCCCACTCAAGCTACTCATACTGAAACCTTTTCTTCCCCTTTGAGAACAGCTAACTTTCGGACTGCTGTATTTCTGCAGGTAGCATAAAAGGCCTTGAACCTGGTTATGTCTCTCCTTGGACCTCAAATGCTCAGTCAGCTTTGCATTTTTGAACACACTGCACCCAGTTTCCATCTAGACCCTCAGCTGGTCTGAACAAACAATTAGGAGAATTAGGATAATTCATGGCAGTTGAGATTGACCTACTTTATGGTAGTGAGGGCTGGATGTGAGCTAACAGACAATTTAACTCCTGAAAGTTTGTATTGTGCTCTTTTTAAAATCACTGGAAGTCCTCTGGTAAACATAACCCCAGGATGAAAAGCTATTGGCTCAGGAAATGTGCTTGTTCCTTATCACGTCAGAAACATGGAGCCTTGTGATGCCCTTTTATATTCAAAAGTGTGAAAAAGAATAATGTGTTAAGCAGAAGAGTAATTAGAAACAGCTCTTGGCTTCCCCCACACCAGTGCCAGTGTGGTGGAGCTCCACTGGCTTTGCAGTGTGGGGGTGAGCAGGGCTGGGTGCCCTTGGGATGGAGATGGAATCCCTTCCAGATGTGGAGCCATGTGAGAGCACGCTGAGTAAAGCTATTTTTTAAAGAAGTATTTTTAAGTTTTTGAAGCCTTACTGCCATGTGTGACACATCCAGCACCTGTAAGGCTGGTAGAGGTGAAAACAAACCCCCCCCCTTCCCAAATTTTACACCTAGAAGAGGTGTCATGGGCATCAGACCTGATCCTGTAGGGAACCACACAACCTCCCCAGGGTAACTCTTGCTTCAAGGTCAACAGCTAAGAGGTGATGTGCCCTGGGCAATCCTGGAGGTAACCTCTGGGTAGCATAACTGCCCCCGTGGGTTTCACCTGTGGTATTTAAACCCCTCTGTGCTTTGACCAAAGCTGGGGATACCCAAGCCAGATCTGCCAGTGCTGAATGAGGCGTGTGAGCACTTAACAAGCTCACATCTGCATGGGAAGCTGCCAAATGAGGGAAAATTAGTATTTCCTAATCTTTGTGCCTCAAAAATTCACTCCAACAATGAGCAAATAAGAGGAGACAACTTTTAAATTATATAATTACTAGAAATGTAACCACAGAACCATAGAAGTGTTTTGGTTCAGAAAGACCTTTAGGATCTCCTTCTCTGGAGAGATTCCAGCCCCACCGACCTGTGTGCCCTGTCCTAGGGACCCCATGGGCTCTGGGGGTCCCTGCCAACCCCTACAGCTCTGTGAGTCTGTGATTGTGTGAACAACAAGTCCAACCTGTATTATTTGTTTAATCGTGGAGTAACTGTGATGAAGTCTCTTCAGAACACACGAAGCAGAGGGATGAGAGTGGAGCCCAGCAGGAAGAGTGTCTTTCATCGCCGCATCAGCATTTAAATCGCAAAGAAGCCTTTTTTCTTGCTGCTCCTTCATCTTCCTGCAAGCACGTCCTACCAGACCCTGCAGCCTCTCCCCGGGAGAACCGGCAGCTCCTCCTGTGTCCTTGTCACGGAACCAGGTGCAGAGGGATGGCTCTCCTTCAGGGTTCTTAAGAACTCAGAGGCAGACCTAGCAGATCCTTTCGCAGCCGATGCCTTTGCCTCCCTAAGGTGGCAATAAACCCAGGGCAGACTGTGCACACTGCCTCCAAAGCCATCCCCATCATCATCTCTGAGCACGATTCCCAGGCCAGCAGCAAAGCGCTGGCACAAAGGAATGGCTCCAGCTTTCCTTCAAATACAGGAGGAAGAATCCCTTGACCATCCTTCTGGCCCTGCGCTGCCTGGAGCACGGCACCCTGAAGTACCTGGCTGTGCTGCTCCTGGTCCAGGGAACGCAGCGCTGCTGGTTTCACTGCTCTGAAAGCCTGTGAGGAGAGGAGTGGCTTTCAAAGATGCTGCGCAGCAGCTTAAATGGCAACGGTCAGGGAAAAAGGGGGGAAAAGAGGTGGGGGTGGGGGTGGGGGTGAAGGGAAAGGAGAAAAAGAAAAAGGAAGGGGACCATGTAAGGAAAAGACTGAAAGCCACAGCTCCTTAGAGCAAGGCGTAAAGATTCTTAACAGGGTTGTTCTCTGCATCACACCTGTATGGGCATGGGGACCGGTCCTTTTCCTGGGGTAGAAGGTGGAAGCAGGCACCCCAGGAGCTTTGTCCAGGTTATCCTATGGGCAACTGAGATATTTTGAGGAAGTATTTTGCAACTTCTCTTCTTACCAGGGGGTATGTAGCACAGAGATGGTGAACTCAGGCTAAGTACAACTGTGGCTGATATGCACCACCACCGAGCTGTGATTTAATCAGCCCACATTTACTCTGACCACAAGCTGTTAGATGTTCTCAGCTACCCCAAGGTGTCTGTCAAAGTCAGGGTTTGATGAAAGGCAGCCTGGCTGGCTGGGGGAAGCTGCCAGAAGGAGACCAGTTACGGCCAAACCTTGCTTAACTGGCTGCTACTCTTACTGGGAAGGTATGCTGACATGCTTTGCTGTGATCCCTACTGCTGGCAGCTGGTTTGCCATTCAAATCCGGGAGAAAAAGGCATCAGAAACTCCTCCTCTTGTGTCCTCTGCAGCATCCTTTAGGATAAAACCAGCCTACTTTTAGATGTGACGGCTCAGATGCTGGATGTGCCCGAGCTGCAGAAGCAGGCTCTTTGTAGGTTATGTTATCCAGCTTTCCAGCAAAAAATGAGCTTCTGCGAGACCTCATGCTGCCAGAGCTGAACTGCTTCTGCTTTTAATTGCTTGTTTAAAGTCAGTTTACATATTTCTGCAGTGCACTACAATCTGCAGGTCAGACGAGCCCTTTATCTCTCTCCCTCTGACACTGAGCAGGATCCTCTGCCGCATCCCGAGGGGTAATTTGCTGTGAGAACATATGGAGCTGTAGCAGGTTGTCGGTAGAAATGACACCAACCAGAAGGCAGTAACCCTTGCAACAACTGCAAAGCACAACCTTTCCTGAGAAAACAGGTTTTCTAGAGTTTTTCTGCCACAAACAGCCCATAATTCATCCTAACTCAGAAAAACTAGCGAGGGGGAGCAGTCAAGGTGGCTGGGTGCCTCGGAGTTCCCCCTGAGGATCATAGAATCACAGTGTCACAGGGGTTGGAAGGGCCCTCCAGAGCCCATGGGGTCCAACCCCCTGCCCAAGCAGGGTCCCTAGGACAGGGCACACAGGTCAGTGTCCAGATGGGGCTGGAATCTCTCCAGAGAAGGAGACTCCACACCCCCTGGGCAGCCTGTCCCAGGGCTCCCTCACCCTCACTGGGAAGAAGTTCTTCCCCAGATTGGGGGGGAACTCCCTGTGCTCCAACTTGAGGCCATGGCCCCTTGTCCTGTCCCCACGGACACTGAGCAGAGGCTGCCCATGTCCCCCTGGGTCCCACCCTTCAGCTATTGATAACCATTGATCAGATCCCCTCTCAGTCTCTCCAGGCTGAGCAGCCCCAGCTCACTCAGCCTTTAAGGATGGAGGGTGCTCCTCCAGGAACCCTGAAATACTCACGCTCTTCAGACAAATCTGAGTGAGGAATAAATCTGAATAATAAGTTTATCCGAAGCAAGAAGCAATAAGCTCAAGGACGTTTCAGTAGGAGAACAGAAAGAAAGCAGGCACAATTAATCACTGAGTAACAAATTATTTGCTTTAACCATTTGCCAGGAGCTGTGTGGAGGCTGTGTGTAAAGCAGGCGTTGTGTCTGCTGCGATGGAGATTGGAATCACTGCAACGCTTAGTAAATCACTTCCTCCAGGATGATCTATGATGAATCTCTTCAGTAGCAGGGAGCTGCTGTGAGGTCTGATTCCTGTATCCATGGGAGAAGTGTCCCTGGCGATGGGCTGCCTTGGCACACACCCCTTGGTGGGCTCCTGAAGAAGACCTCTAATGAGCCAAGGGTTTTCTCTGCTGCTGCTGTGGCCTTTTTAGTGGCTGTTTTAAAGGGGGTTTGGAAACTGTGACCACAGCAGTTAGTGTCATGATAATGATTTCGTTTTAAACCCATGTTTTGAAACCTGCAGAACAATGCAGCTAAAGCAGGCTGCACCTCATTAGTCAGGGTTTCAATCCAGGACTCATCATTTTAAAGGTCTGTTTGCTGTTCCACTGTGGCAGGAATTCAGGATACAAAGGAGGAAAAGAAAGGAGAAGGAAAAAAAAAAAAAGCATCTTTTTCATTTGTATTGTGTGCAAATGATCTAAAAAAAGTTCTGGATGAAGAAATTAGGTCTGCTTATTAAAAAAATAAATGAGCGTGTCTTTTAATCTTGGAGAGCCATCGTTCCCTTTTGCCATCACAATCTTCAGGTTTGAAAAGCTAATAAGAGAACAATTCCAGCCTATAATGCAAAGAAGTAACAATCATCCAGGGAAAGGAGGATATCCTGGTTAACAAAAAAAAAATTGAAGTTTGGTGTGATTGCAATCTTTTGCCAGTTAGATTCAATGTGGGGAAGAGTTTCAGCCAAGAAAAGATCTTTTAAGCCCAATTTATGCTATGCCTTTAATATATTTTGTGCTGTCTCATTTCAAAGTGCAGCCATATGCTTCAAACATTAAATCCACCCCAAACCCATTGAACTAACCAAAGGGTTCTAGAAGCACACAGCATGGTTTGATGACTCCAAGCTAGATAGTTACATGTGTTTTCACTAATTTTTTCCTGTTGTTTCTCCCAGGTGGCTTCTGAAGGACTATGCAGCAAGCTGCAGGTTGCTGCTTCAGTGGGGTGAAGGACAAGGTCTCTGCAGGAGTGGGGCAGAGGCAAGCATCAGCCGTAGAGGGGGGTACCCACACCCCACCCTGTGTCCTGGAGAGGAGGTGGCTTGGTTGGGGCACTGTTGGCCTTGAGAAGCTGCCCTCAAGAGTCCTTTCTGTCTCATCAGAGGCCTCATGGTGTATCGTACTGATTCTCAGCCAATGCTTCCTGCATCCTACAGCGTATCCCAGGGGATGGGCACTGCTGAGATTGCTCAAGGACTGGGAAAACTGGTCCATGTATTAACACATCGATGACACCCGACAGCCACTGCCTCTGAGTGCAATTGCAGCTGCTTTTTGCAAGATGAAGATGGAATATTGAGTATAGGGTAAACCATCAAACAACAATTATAGCCAAAGCTGGAAAATGTGTTTGTTTTGACAAAAACTGCTTTGCCTTCCCAAACTCCACTTTTCTTCTAGCATGCTGGGAGACTGAGAGGTGATGCTCTCCGTTGTGTCTGCCCAGGGCTGAGTCTGCTACTGATTTTGTGCCTGTGGGTAGTTTAGATCCTCTCTGGCTTCCCAACGCACCATCACACGTCCCAGTCATCCCATCACACACCAGCGAGTCCTTGACACACACCAGCAAGTTCCCCCAGTTCTAGGTGCAGAGAGATGATTTTTAAGCAGACTGACGATCTGCTCACAAAACCCCCTGTGTGGACAGCACAGGGCTTTTCAGCAGCTCACATTGCTTTATAAGCTGTGTTCTTTCCTCCCTTTGATAAGCTGTGTACCTTTTATAACATCCTCCAGCCAATCTGAGAGATTAACTTCTTAGCAGTGCTTCTGGGAAATGCACTTCAAAACGCTCATAAAACCCCATCAGCTTACACAATGCGACGATTTCATGGCAAAACCCTCTGAAGAGAGAGCTGACTCTGACTCTTCTCCCAAGAATGCATCCAAGCACTCCCTTGCTCATGGGGAAGTGCAAATCCTCCCTGCCCAGGAGCTGCTGTCAGACCTGCAGCTGGGTGACAATGGCCATTGCTCGAGCTGATCAAATGGCCAGTGTTATGGGCAACAGACTTCTGTCTTTCTCTGTGGCCTCTTTGAAGGTGGCTGGCACGGTCCTTGCTGGCTGCCCTGTGAGCCTTTGCGAGCGATGTCTGGGCAGCGGAGCCAGAGGACTTATGCCCTTGCTGAGCAAGCTCCCAGCACCGGCTCACATTGCTTCTGCTGCTCTGTCATCATGTCCACAGCTTTACCTCTCAGTTGTCCCTCAGTCATCCCTTCTAAATGAAAAGAAATGCCATTTGCTGTTTATGAAGAACCCTCAGAGGAATAGTTCCCAGGCTTTGTAACCCTTGCTCCCAGACCTTTGCTGAGCAGTACTTGGCCATGAAAGGAGACGCATCCTCTTTGCCCAGAGTACTGGCAATGATGTTATTGTGCACAGAGTGGGCAGCAGAGACAGTCTGAGCAGGGTGGTGGAGCTGGCTTTGTTGCATGAGGTGTAAGTGTCCTGCCTTGACATAAGCATCCCCAGGTGTACAGGGACAGAGCATGCTGCTGTGCAGTGTGGGGAGCTGCAGAGCTGAGCCCTGGAAAGGGGTTTTCAGCAGCCAGGGGAGACCATTAGGCTGGGTGTCCCCAGGCTTAGACAGCTAAGAGCTGGGCTCTTAATTCTGGGAAAGTCACCCTGGATTCTGTTCAGAATTAATGAAGAGAAATGAGAACATCAGGAGGACAGTTGTTATGTAAGTAAAAGGGGACCGAATTGCCCATTCCTCCCTGCAGACTCCTAAGGGAGCTCGAAAACGGGCTCAGATTTAGATGCCTAATACTCATACGTGGGAAGGATTTCAGTCTAACCACATGTGAGCTGACTGGAGACTCTGGGGCTGAGGAGGATTAACGCATCCTCAGCCACGGGGAGGTAGAAGACACAAAGATTATCCCGGCTGCCAAAGAGAGGTCCCTGCTCTTCCTGCCTTCTGCTGCTTCCACAGCAGCCGGGGGGCTGTGGAGCGATCCCTGCAGCTGGGGATGGGAGCAGGCTGGCACTGCTCGCTTGGCTGGCTCTGCTGGAACCCACAGCAGGCAGCAGGTAGAAAAATAAATGCCCGTGTGTTTCTGCTGTCCATCCCCCCTTCCCTGGTCAGAGGCAGGGTGTCAGGAGCCCAAGATCCCACTGAACTTCTTGTAGAGAGGCTCTCATTCACCAGGCTGCTGTGATCAGTGGCAATAACCTGGCTGGGTGAGGAGCAGCCGGTGGCTGTGCAGACGCGTGTCCAGGGTCCCACCCTTGCTGCCCACTGGAGCTGCAGAGGAGCCCGAAGCACAGCCAGCACTGGCATGGCCATGGCTCCCACATGGCTGCAACCAAAGTCCCTCACACCTACCAGACTCTCAGACCTTGGGAAATGTTCTTTCAGCACATGTGCTCCTTCTCCCCACCCTGCAGCCTGTTTCTCCACCCAAGCCCATGGATAGCACAGTGCTGTGCCTACAAACCCCCTTACTAGTCCTTCCCCTCCCTCTGTTCCCGTATTAAAACCTTTCTTCAGGTGATGACTGTAAAACTGACAGCAATGCCAAATGCAAGAATTAAATGAGTTCCAGAAAAGCCTGCCTGTAAAAGAAAAATGTAGTGTAAGGAACCATCCCCAGCCTAAATCCATCATCCCAGAAGCAGCAGCTCGGTCATGGTGTGTATGTATTCATGCACACTCTGGTTACAGAAAAGTTATTGAATGTATCAGGTGGGGAGATGCTGAGGTCTGCTTGCTGGGTGTCCAGACTAGGAATTCTGAGCAGTAGAAAGCAGTCTCACAGGAAATAAGGTTTTCCTTTTGTTACAGGGAAAGTAATTGCACGTGGCAGACACTCTGTTGCTTGAACACCCCCCAGCCCCGAATTGTGAGTAGCTCCTTTTCTAAAAATTATCCTCTCCTCGGTCCTGGGAGTTGATGAAAAGGGACAAAATCTGCATCTGGTGTTTGGCAGGATCCCTGGCCAGACGCTGAGAACATTGCTGCAGTGGCCTGAACCCCTCACATCAAAATCAACCCCAGTTTTCCCCTGGCATCCTCCAGAACTGTATCATTGCCATGGAGACTTAATACAAAAATAGTAGTAGTAATTCTAATTAATAGGCATTAAGTCTTTCCATCACAAGACATTCAGAATCTGCCATGTTAACTGCTCGAGCCAGTCTGAAATGAATGTATTAAAAAATGCTATTTTTAAAGCCAAAGCTTCTGTTCAGAGTCAGTGATGCAGTCGTGCTGAGGAAGTGTGGTGCCCAACTCTAAATAAAGACAGCAGCATATCTCAACAAAGTTGATGTGCTTGGGGAGTTGTACATTTAATTTTTGACAGGTTTCTATTAACATATCCATGCTCAGCCCATTAAATGGCCTTGTGTCACCGAATTATCTTGTAATCAGCAGCTCTGCACGCACCACTGCCTCGGCGCTCTCTGGTTCAGGAGTGAACACTGCTGGTGCAAGGGGGCACCTGGGTGTGACAGATGCTCTGCAGAGGGTGGTGGGATTCCTTTGCCCAATGGGATATTTTTGGTATGGCGGTGGTTTGACCCTGGCTGGAGGACAGATGCCCACCAAAGCCACTCCATCACTCCCCTTCTCATCTGGACAGGGATGAAAACAGATACTGAGAGGCTCAGGAGTGGAGATAAGGGCAGGGAGAGATCATTCCACAATCAGCATCATAAGCAGAACAGACTCAACACAGAATAGAGTGCATCTAATTCATTACCCAACCAAACAGAGTAGGATAATGAGAAATAAAACCCGATCTCAAAACACCTCCCCTCACCTCTCCCTTCCTCCAAGCCAAACTTCAAGTCGTAATCTTGTAGCTGCAAGGGGCATGTGGGATAACTGCACTGGGGTGGTGTGGAGGTCCCTGTCTGGGTGGGATGGGACACTCACACAGATATAGATTACCTGCTAACACAGAAAAAGAGTCATTCTGCTCTTTGAAATCTGAGAGGAGCTGTTCAATCACTGGAATACAGAACAAATTACTAGTGCATGAGAGTGAAATCCAATTTGCTAATGATGATAATTCAGGTTAATTTATCCAGTCAAGTTTTCTAACTGAACAGTGTGTTTTCAGAGGGATTATCTCAGACTATACCTTTTTACACTAAAGATGTTCAGAAGTGCTTTCATACCAAACTACAACTTCATGGTCCTCTATGGTTTTGCCTGTGTAGGAACTTCTTAACACAGGAATTCCAAGTGAGAAGCTCCCTGAGGATGACACTGCCATGGGATAGGACTGATGGGGTGCAGTTCTGTTGTAGAAAGGTTCATTCCTGTCAGCAGATCAGGAATCCCCTGGGACTCTTCTTTAGGTTGGGGTCTCCCAGCCCAGCACAAGTTGCTCAAAGGTGCTGACTCCTGGCAGAAACCTGTTGCCCTTGGCCCTTACAGGAAGGTGTCAATAGATGTTTCCCATGGGCTCACAGAGGATACACAGGATGGCAGCTCCTCCACTCATCTTTTGGTGGGCTCAGACATCCTGGTGAGAGCTGCATGAGTGAGAAGCCGGGTGATGTGCCAACCTGAACTCCCTCCACTCCCAGCCAGGGAAGGACCAGCCTTTTGGGCAGTGGTTCTCCCCTGCCTGGAGCTAAAGATGTCATTCCAGGACCCAAAACTTTATGAAGAGGGCTGCAAAAGGGTTTGCTTCTGTTAAGAGGTGCTTGCTTCTCTGTAGCTCTGACAAGGTGGGTGAAGCCCCCGATCCAGCCAGGTGCTGAAGATGGGTCTGCTCAGATGGAGACATCACACCCCTCAGGAGAGGCTTCAGGAGTGTGCTGGTTCCTGAGCCATGGTAATACTGGGACCAAGCCCGCTCCAGTTATGAAACAAATGTGGTTTATTATTTACTGACCTTCCAGCCTGAAAATTTGGTTGGGTTAATTCAAGCTCATTGAAAATGGAACTTCCAGAAGAGGGTCCATCCCTCTGCAGTAACCTCTGAGCCAGGCACCCTCTGATCACAGGCAGAAGACTCTGGCTTTTGTTGTGTGCTAAGCAAAGCACTTTTGATATATAAAAGACCACGGTGACTGACTAGAGAAGCACCACTTCCTGATGCACACAGCCCAGGACGGACAGGTCTGAGACCAGAACAGTCAAGTGAGAAAATCACAGGAGGTATGAAATAGCTGAGCCCAGGTATTGATTACACTTTGGAACAGAAGCAGCTACAAGTAATTTATTCTTTATACCCTGACATAACACAAGGATTGTTTAATTAGGGGAAAAAAATGATTTATAGAAAGCTCCATTTAGGGCAAGTTTCAATCGATAGGTTTCCTTAGTGTGTAAAAATATAAATCTGGGTGGAGTTTAATTAACTCCAGGTTCTGTCAGTGGTTATGGGGCTGCAGTGCTGTGTAAGTACATCTCGTCCTCAGTAGCTAGCTGTGTCATGTTCACACACAGCTCATCTTTTAAATTAATTTCTTTGTGCAATTTTCATGCTCTCCTTTACAAATACTCTTCCAGTCCACTGTGTTTGATGGGAGCAGGTGGCCAGGCCTATTTCTCATCACACACCCTGTGTGTCTGTGTATGTAATGAGGACATTCCATCACACAGAGCAGCTGGGGCAGGTACAGCAGCTCACCTCCAAAGCCCCACCAGCATGCTCTGTGGGGTACGGTGTGGGGTCCCCACCTGCCTGGCAGAGGGCACCCAATACCTTGTAGGATTCTCCAGGACACTGCAGCTGTGTGGGAATGGCTGCCTGATGCTGCACTGTGTGTTTCACCAAGTGTTTGTGCTGAAAGGCCATGGGAGGTCTGGCAGGGAGCAGCGAAAGTGCTCATCTCCCTCCCACCCATCCCATCCTGCACAAGGCTCAAATAAACCTGAGCCTGCAGCAACACAGACCAAAGAACGTCCTGTGGCAAGCAGAGTGCCCTCATACTTCATCCCCCTGCCCCCCATTCATTTTCTTCCTTTGCTGAACTTGCACAGCTGCTCTTTGAACACATGAGGACTGGCAGCATCCAACCACCCTGAGCCAGAGCATTCCCCCGGGAGGACTCTGCCCACTCCCCATTTCCCTTGTTGGGGTGCAGCATCCTGCTGCCTGCTTTTGATGTCTCCTCATCCTGGCACCAGGACAACATGGGAACATTTTCCTTCCTAGCCTGACTGTGCTTTCCAGTTTGTTCTCTGGTCTCTGCCTATTGAAAGAGGCAGAAATGGCCCTGACAACCTGGAGGTCTCTCTTCCCTTTCACCCAGCTTTTTACTATCAGCTCAAAAGATCCACATTAAACTTGGGTGACTTAAAGAAAAATTCATCTGTTGATAGCAACAGAAAGAGATTTCCTTTAGCTGTCCCTCACCAGGCACAGCAGGTTCTCAGGTCTGGGGATGACACAGGAGGACTTTGCCACAGCTGACAAGGAATAGGCTGCCCAGGGCGTGTGGAGTCTCCTTCTCTGGAGATATTCAAGACCCATCTGGACACCTCTCTGTGCAGTATGAGCTGGGGAGATGCTTTGGCAGGGGGTTGGACCCCATGATCTCTTGAGGTCCCTTCCAACCCCTACAACTCTGTGATTCTGTGACAAGCATACAGCGATGAGCTTGTATCTCTCATGATTCCCAAGATTTTTCAATGCAATTTCTGATGTTCACATTGTTTGTAGCCTTAAAATGCCATTTTTGGGGCAGTAGGATGATGTATTTTTACGCACACCATGTCTGCAAGCAATCAGATAAGATTGGGTCTGTTCCTCTTCTCTTGTCACGGGTTATCAGCTGCAGCCCAGAAATGCTTGCTGGCAATAAAACACTGGAGGAGGTTTTACTTTTTTTAAAATACTCAGCATACACAAAAGAAAAACAGAATATATCTGTATGCAATCCAAACTTTACTGGGTATGAAAAGTCTCCCTTGCTCGGGCAAGCTAGAGAAGTAGTTTCCTTCCATAAGCACATGCTCCTCACTGAGGGAACCTTGCTGCAGAACTGGAAAAAGGAAGAAAAAGGGGGAAAAAAAGCAGACAGAAAGACTTTTGGAAGAAAATCCTGTGGTTCTCAGGCAAATATTTAAATTCAAAGGGAAATTTTGCCCGAATGATAGCTATGGGGCTGTTCTACTTTCTTTAGAGTCAGTAGAAAATGGATTCACTTAGGGCTGGACCAGACCAGAGGTTACAGAATTTTTCTGTAATTCTTTAGAATTTGCATGCTTTCAAGCAGGAATAATTCTCTGCTCACTCCCCAGGCTATGGGAAGGACAGGGAAGGACACATTCCTATTTCACTGCACTGCTTTTTTAGCTGAGAGGCAGTTGGCATAGTGCTGGTGTGCTGGGGACCGTCCCTTTCCTCATGGAGACTGACAGAAGAGTAACAGTGAGCAGCTTTTATTTACTCAGCTCATAGAACCACAGACTCACAGGATGTGTTGGGTGGGAAGGGACCTTCAGAGCCCATCCAGTCCCACCCTGCAATGAGCAGGGACATCTTCACTAGAGCAGGGCACTCAGAGCCCCATCCAGCCTGACCTTGGATGTCTCCAGGGATGGGGTCTCCACCACCTCTCTGGGCACCCTGTGCCAGTGACCCACCACCCCCAGAGGGAAGAACTTCCTAATACCCAACCTAAATCTCCCCTTTTCCAGTTTAACCCATCCCTCCTCATCTCATTGCTCCATGCCCTGGGATCAGTTCTTCCCTAGCTTCCTACAGGCACCTTTCAGGGACTGGAAGGTGCTATAAGGTCCCCTGGGCACCTTCTCTTCTCCAGGGTGACCCAGCCCAGCTCTCCCAGCCTGGCTTCACAGCAGAGCTGCTCCAGCCCTTGGGTCATTTTTGTGGCCTCCTCTGGATGTTTCTGTATCATAAGAGAGGCACAGCTGAGTACAGGAAGCAAGAAGGAATCCCTTTCTCCTGCATGGCAAGCTCTTGAACTGGGATAGAAGCCAGTGGCCTGTTTTAATTAGCACTAATGCTCTATTAAATCAAGTAAAAGTTCAGTCGCACGAGTGATAACCTTCAATTATCAAATTATTTGTAAGGCAGCCCGTTAGGATGCAGATGCCTGCAGATAAAAGCGTGCAGGCAGGAAGATTCCACCTGGGAGACAAAGGGAGCCCTTAGAGCAGCTCCTCTCATTTGCAGCCTGGCAGCAGACACACGTTGGCGTGTCCGGACGGAGCGCCCGGTCCCGCAGAGCATCCTGCCCTCCAGTCATGGGCAAGATGAAGTGTTACACCCTTTTGTGCTTGTTGATTTAATTTACTTCCAATTTAGGTGTCATGATAAAAGATGACAGATTTGCCCTGTCAATCAGATTAGGAAGAGAATAGCAAAACTAATTTGGCTTATCATCAGAGGAATAAATCTTGTTGGAAGGCTGTGTGGTGTTTGCTCATTCCTAACAGGTTCCCCTTCCAGGAGGATCTCAGCCAGTACATCATGAAGGCAGCTCTGGGCTTGCATTGCACATGTCTGTCTGTCTTGTCAGGACCAAAATCTCTCTCCAGTCTCTCCTCTTCTTCGCATGTGGAGGGAACAGATAGAGGACGTGCTGCCCCTGCCACTGTAATAAATACCTGTTGCCTCAAGTCATTAATTCCTGAATGAAACAGCTCCTCACAGCTCTGGAGTCCCTCGACACAGCCCCTCCAGGAGTGTCATCACTGCACCGTGTCTGCCTCTTCAGTGCTGGAGAAGTCATCACAGAGTCCCCAGGCTGGAAAAGCCCTATAAGCTCATTGAGTCCAATCATCCCTGTCCTGTGCTGACCCAGATCCCTGAGCACCTCATCTCCCCTCTGTTAAACACACCCAGGGCTGGGGACTCAGCCCCCTCCCTGGGCAGCCTGTGCCACAGCCCCACAACTCTGCCAGGGAAGAACATTGCCCTCCCATCTGAGCTGCCCCTGCCCTGGCACAGCTTGAGCCCATTGCCCCTTGTCCCATCTCCTGTCCCCTGGCTGAAGAGACCCTCGCCCACCTCTCTGCACCCTCCTGGCAGGGCAGGGGAGGTGGATGGGGAGAAGCCTCCTCTTCTCCAGGCTGAACACCCCCAGCTCCCTCAGCTGCTCCTCAGAGGATTTGCCCTCCAGCCCTTCCCCAGCCTGGTTGCCCTTCTCTGGTCTTACCACGATGGGTTCAGGTGTCTGAGGGTAGATCTGTGATTCTGTCTCTCCTCATCGGGCTGATTTACTTGTGATTTCTGGTTTCTCCCAGACCCAGGCTATTTACCTTTCCCTGACTGGGATCCATGTCTTAATCCTCCATTAAAAGCTTCCTGGGATCCCCATAGTTCCTTTGGTTCTCCCCTGTCTGTGTGGTTCTCACACCCCACACTCAGGTGTGAGGCTGGGAGCTCCCCAGGGCCTTGGCTGTTTCCTTGCAAAGCACCTTGCACACCAACAGCTCCAGAGAAGTTTTAATATCCAACTCAACTCACTGAACCTAGCAGCAAGCCCAGATGTGAAATGCTAAACCTTCCCACTTCAACAAGCATCCTTTTCTGCCTAGAGAAGTGTGATGAAAAAGCTGATATTAAGGATGACTTCAAGAAGGGAAAATGTTTCCTCACCACTGCCATACCTTATAACTCATAACTCATTTCTCATCCATGCAAATCCCATTTCCCAAGCTACAGCCAGTGCTTGCTGGCTGCAGATCCCTTACCATGCTCCAGACTTGAGGAAAATCTCCTGAGTGGAAGCAGCTCCAGAGGAGAAAGGACACAGTTGCCACCAACATCTTTTCATTCCCACCTCTGTTTTCTAGGGCTTCTGCTGAGTTCTTCATTTTTCATTCTTTTCTGCTTGCTCTTCCAGGCATACCTCCTCCTCCTTGCCATCTAGAAGTGGAATTAGGTTTGTTTTACTACTCTTCAGGTGCTATATACTGATGCTGGGTTTGCTTGTGAACCTGTAGATCCTAAGCAGTGAAAGCAAGAGCACAAAACACACACATACACACACACACACAGACACAGGAGTCCCCGCTGCTCTGCAAGCCATCCCCACATGCCTCATTACTCCTGCACTTCATTCCCACCCAGCACTCTTGGTTACTAAATCAGGTGTGGTTATGACCTGGTGTAGGACGTGTGGTCGTGTCAGCACAGCAGTGAGGGTTAGCTGTCAGCTTGTCAGGCCTGGCGTGGGAATCGCCAGAAGGTCGGCTGCTGGAGCTGGACTAGGGATGTGGTACACTTTCCTTCTCCCCTCTGACCTCTCAGACTGCCCTTTCTCCTACAAGGAAGACGCCACTTCCAAGATGGGAAGTCGGGCTCCCTGGGATGCTCTGGGACTGAGGAAGTGCTTCAGAGGGTGATGCTTACTGAGCCTAAGGGAGTAAATTGGAGGGTGATGCTTAGCCCAAGGGATGTGAATCACCACCTGCAAAATCTTTACTTCACTGGGCTGTGGACGAGCAGCCTGGAGCTCTTACCCTTAGGGTGAGTGCCCTGGGAGTGGAGCTGTGCTTTCAGTGACAAAGAGAAGACTGAGAATAACTGCAAGTTTCATTTAGAAGATGAACTGGAAGTCACAGGTGGGAAAAGAAAGGTTAAACAAGGAACAGGGAAAAAATATAATTCATTTATAAAATAAAGGCCCAAACTGTTTCTTGCCAAGTTCTGAACTGGGAATTCAACGTTTCAGTCTAACATAACATTTTTGGATAAAAATATTTGTATAAAGCAATGAATGCATTAGGGATTTGGAAATTTCAGTAAAATAATCCCTGGTTTAGCAACACCAGAACAAAGCCAGAATTCAGTCCTGATTAACAAACTTAATATTTTTAGGCAAGTGAAGTAGTTATCTGAAAGCCCTGCTCCATTCTGCTCCCCAGCACTCACCAGAAGCCTTTGGAAATGGAAATGGCATCGCTCCCAAAGTGCCAGCAGCTTGGGTTTTATGAGGCTTATCCTCAGTTCGGGCTGTGAGCAACGTGCTGCTCCAAACATTTGCTCCTGTAGCTCCTTGAGCCTGAAGGTTCTATAGGAAAAGCTCCTGTAAGCCCTTCCTGCGACCTTGCCCTTGTCACAGTGCCGCAAAGCACAGGGCTGCCTGCCCACCTTGGGACATGGTCACTATCCTGGGTGCTGTGGCAATGAGTTCATGCCCTGGCCTGCAGAGTTGATGTCATTTGAGGAGTTACACTGATGCCAGAACCTCCAGTCAGGCTGCTGGTATTGTGTGTGTCCAGCTGAGGGTGACCCACCGACCAGCAAAGACCCAGCAGCCTGGAGGATGCTCTCGGCCACCCCAGCCTGAGGACACTACAGGCAATAGATGGGAGACACCCTCAGCTGTTGTGTGATCCAGGAACAGGAGAGGTTCATCAGGCCAAGGAGGAATACAAGGGCCACAGATAAGAATGCACTGAGGACAAGATGACACCTCCTGCAGGGGTGCAGACAGACAGCCAAAGGCTGATTGGAACTGGCATAACTCCTCTTCCACCAACAAAGGGATGAGCCACATGTGAGGCATGTGAGGAAGAGAAAAGCCAGGGTTCATGGAAAGAACATCTTCCAAGAGCCACCAGGCACTACTGAAGGACCCCAGACCCTCGCAGAAGACCCTCACAGTCACATGTGCATAATGAAGATGCAAATATCATAAGCAGTTCCAGGAAATGGACCACAGATATGCATGGGGGAGGAGGCTGGGTTGGCTTTGTTGAGAGACCACTGTCTTGCACACATTCTGAGTTTTGCTACCAGGGATGAGCAAAGGCTCTCTGCAGGCACAGGGGGTGTGGATGAGAGAGGCAGGGTGCAGCCTCTGAAAGCGCTGCATCCTTGGGTGCTGCAGCAGAGCATCCCTGCTCGGCCTGACCTTCCCTTGGCTGAGGTGAGCTCTCCTGCTCAGCCTGACCTTCCCTTGGACGAGGTGAGCTCTCCTGCTCAGCCTGACCTTCCCTTGGACGAGGTGAGCTCTCCTGCTCAGCCTGACCTTCCCTTGGACGAGGTGAGCTCTCCTGCCTCCCACCACATGTCCCGTGCTCGGGGCTGTCCCGTGCCCCACAGACACCAGCTGCCACCCTCACCCCACGCTCACCAGGACGCTGCAGCCCTGCGCTCTGGGGAACATGGTGACATCAGCTCTGGGTAGGTACTTAGCAAGGCAGGCAGCACGGTGTCGTCCAGCCCCCAGTGACACCTCCGGGTGTCATCTGCAGCACAGATGATATAATGCAGCGTAAGAGCAAATCCATCAGCCAAACGGATGGTCCAATCCTCAGCCCAGCCTTGTCGGGCCAGGATTTATGTTATTTTTTTTCCCTGCTGAAGGGTTATCAATCACACAGCTTTACTGCTGGGTCTGGCTGGTGGGATGGCTCGGCATCTATTCATCTTGTGCCTTTCTCTTGTCCAGAGGACAGGCGTTACCTGCAGAGGTGATGCACGCCCAGCCCTCAGCCGGCGAGATGCCCCGCTCGATTTCAGGCCGGGCTGAGGGAGCACTCATCTCCATCACAAACACCAGCCTCCAGAAGTGACAGGCTGTGACCAAGGTGTGCTACTGCGAGCGCTGCTTTGCGGGGAGGCGCAGGCAGCAGTGAGAAATAAACCCTGCTCCGCAAGTACAGGTGCGTCCCTGCCTCCCGCCGCACAGGGAGGGATTGCTGCCTGGCCCCTGCCTGCTCCCCCTCCCAGGCTTCCCTGGCAGCCGGGCTGCCCCATCCCAAGTCCCCTTGGCTGCCTGGTGCTGCTGTCAGGGCAATGTCACCTCCTCGGCACGGCGAGCGCCAGCGCGGCTCCGCTCTTCATCTTCAGACACGCTGTGGTGGGAGTAACTCCTAAATAGGTCACGGGCTTCTGGCAGACAAAAGCAGAGTCAGTTATTGTTATCTTGTCTGGTTTTACACAAATCTGACAGGCTGATTGGGAGAAATCCCCGTCACCGGGGTGCCAGTCACCGGGTGGGAGCTGTCACTGCCAGCCTTCCTCTGCAGGGTTGGGTAGCCCAGGAACAACGCTGGGGACCTGGCTCCTGGCTGAGCACTGACCTGGCACCCGAGGAAACCTCCCCCCCTCCTGCCTGGCCTTCAGGAATGGAAGAGGAAAGACCTCTCAGCCTGTCAGCACAGCCAGAAGCCTGGCATCCATGATGTGGCCAGTTGGCTCTGCATGGCTGTTCCTCGTGGAGCTGGTCAGCAGCTCTGCCAGCCCCCTGTTCCCAGGGAGCACTGGGATAAAAGTGCCATTTTAGGGACTTTTTACTCCCCTGAAATTTCACGTGGGGCTGGGGAAGAGTGAAAAACCTTCTGGTCTTGTTGAAAGCTCAGTTTTGCCCTGCCAAGGACTGGTCTGTCAGGGGAGGGGGCATGTGGGGGGGTGGGTATTTTGAGGGAGGGGAATCAAGGTAACAAGTTTCAAACAGCTGTTAAATCAGTGAGCCAGCAGCCGTGGGGTGACCCAGGGCCCAGGACCGGTCCTGGTCCCACCTTACCCTACCTTTGGTTTTCTTGGCAGGGGATGGGTGCTCCACCCACCCTCTCTAATGCCCCCAAGGACAAATCTCACTCCTTACCCAGCTAATACTGACCCTTCCTGCCCAGCCACGGGGCGAGCTGTCCCATCCCTGGCTGTCCTAGCACAGGCTGCTCTGCTCAGCGCAGCATCCAGTGGGCAAAGTGCTCAGACACGGCATCCCGGATGAGCTGAGACCCTGGGCTGCAGAACAGAGCTGTCCCAGGGTCCCACCACAGATACTGGGCTAAAAACATTGCTTGTTTCCCAGTAAGAATAAACATGCAGGAGATAAAATTGCTGGTCCCAGCCAGGTCCCTGTGCTAGCATCACCAGCAGACTATAAAATGCATACAGGGCTTTCCAGCCAAGCAATTATAAAGCCCCAAACTGCAAGGAGCTGTCTATATGCATAAATGTGTGTGCAAACACTGGTATGTGCACAAGAACCGTCCCCTGCTCTTGCTGGAGAAAGATAAAACATCAGTGAGACCAGTAGAAGTGATGGACTCACCAGCCCTGCCAGCACCACCCAGCCCTGCCATGCCATGTGTGTCTGCCCAAGAGAGGGTGACACGGAGCAGGCGTGTCTGACAGAGCGAGGTGGAATACATTTAATATCCATCCTACCTCCCTGTTTCCAAGTCTGTTCCTCTATTTGTTGTAAACCGTTTACATTATGAAAATTTATTCCTGCTCTGCTTGTAGCTCTTGTCTTTCTCACCTCCCAAATTGCATCTTTACCACCGCCAAAGCAGCGCTGTGATCAGGATAAACATGCTGCTACTTGATGAACAATCTCGGTCTGCTGAGAAATGGATCATGAAAACAACAGCTCAAATCAGGTTTATGTCTCTCTCGCTCCACTTTTTTTCTCCTTTGGGTGAAGGAAAAGTTATTAATTCCGAGACCTTTTGTAAATAATTGGTATTCTCAGAATGTCAGAGAGTACCCAGAGCTGCTGTTTAAGTCGGTGGGGTTGATGACCTCTACATCAATGACAGTGTTATACAGTCCCAAACAATTTTCATTAAATACAAGTAACATCTTTTCCCCAGGCTGCCTGGGCTTCAGAGGAAGGTGAACTCCAGTGTGGTGGCAGCAAACATCAGTTGCCTTGCAGGAACACGTGACGGTGCCTTTAAACCGCTGCGGGCACGGGGCTCCCCTCAGCCAATTAGTGCAGAAAATGTGGTGGTTTCAGTTGTTCTGTAGGTAACACCAACAAGCCCAACGCAAAGGAGCCCTGAACGTTCAGAGGACGTGCTGCTGAGTCCTGCTGTGCCAGCACAGAGCTGGGGCTCACTGCACAGGCGCCTTCGGAAGGAGACCTGCTCCAGAGGCGTGCTGCACAGCTGCACAGCTGCACCTGGCCTGCGACTTGCAGCCAAGGACCTGAGCAGCTGGCAGAGCTCAGAGGAGATGGGATCCTGTGTCCAGAGCTGGGGCCCAACACAAGAAAGATGTGGGGCTGTTGGAGAGGGGTCAGAGGAGCCACGGAGATGCTCAGAGGGCTGGAGCAGCTCCCCTCTGGAGAGAGGCTGAGGGAGCTGGGCTGGGTCAGCCTGGAGAAGAGAAGGCTGTGGGGGGACCTCATTGCAGCCTGCCAGTCCCTGAAGGGAGCAGAGAAACAGGAGGGGAATCAGCTTGTTCAAGGGCAGAGACTGGCAGGACAAGGGGGATGGAGTGAAGCTGGAGGAGGGAAGGGTGAGAGGAGAGATTGGGGGGAAGTTCTGTGCAGAGAGAGTGGTGAGGGGCTGGAAGGGGCTGCCCAGAGAGGGGGTGGGTGCCCCGTGTCTGGGGGTGTTCAAGGCCAGGTTGGCTGGGGCCCTGGGCAACCTTGTGTAGCTCCAGGCCTGAGGTTGGTGTCCCTGCCTGTGGCAGGGGGGTTGGAGCTCTGTGACCCTTGGGGTCCCTTCCAGCCCATGCCATTCTATGATTCTATGAAAGGTCCCTTCCCACCAGCACCTGGGGTCGGGCTGTGTGTCACCCACGTGTCAGCAGACACAGGCTGGCCTTACAGCCTTACCCAGGGCTGTGCTGTGCCCAGCAGGCAGGAAGCACAGAGTGTTTCCCATTAACATTCTGCTCAGCCGGAGCCGAGCGCGGCTGAAGCGAAGCATCTGCGAGCTGTTGCAGGAGCTGTGAGGAGGTGTGAGCTCCCCCCACGCACCCAGCGCTTATTTATAGCTGATCCTGCAACCAGGGGGTGTGTGGGGACACGCTCGTAACAACACACACACACAGGTCTGTGGAACCTCGATCGCAGCCCTGAGACAGGATTTATTTGGCACAGGGCTCCCTAGTGCCTTTGAGGCAGGAGCTGTGGTGTATCTGTGCAGGATTATTATTCATGGAAAAAAAAGGCTTCCAAAGAAAATGAGAACTTTCTATGGATAACTGAGATTAGAGATCGGTATGATTAGCTGTATTTACTTTAATAGAGGGGTCTAATTTCACTGCTACCTGCTGGTTGGTATTGTTTCTCCCTGCCTGGGTTCTTTCCTCAGCTTTCCACAGCACAGAAAAAAAAGGGAATAAATAAAGAAAAAGAGACAAAGGAATGCAAAGTAAACCAAAGAGGAGGCTGTTCAATCAGGCGAGGGAGAAAGCTCTCTCAAATCCCCTGAATAAGGTCAGGCAAAATGAATCATATCCTTTTCATTCAAGAAATGAATTTCGCTTCAGGCATTAAAATCTGGAGCTGCCTTACATCGTCATGCTGAAGCTGCCCCGTTCCTGTGCCATCTGATTGCAATTCCAGAGCACATGTATTATTAACAGAGGTTTTCTTTGTAATTCAACCTGGTCTTTAATTTACTTAGGGAGCAAAGAGACTGGGTGGCTGCTGTCTGATGCCTACAGACAGCGACTCACGAGGAGGCTCCACAGGGCTCCTGCAAGCAGCTAAAACCTCTGTTCTTCGAGGTTTTTGAGACCCAACTGGGCAAAGCCCTGAGCAGCCCGGTGTAAATCCAGTGTTGATCTTACTTTGAGTGGGAGCTTGGACCAGGGACATACTGGGATGCTTTCCAGCCTGAGTGAGTTTGTGTGGGTGATGCTGTCACCACATAAAAGCCCTTTAAAGTATTTTGGCTGGATGTGTGGCTGCCTTTTCCAGAAACAAACCCCCAAACCTTTGGATTTACTACAACCTACTAGTAAAAATACAAATACTAAAGCCCTCACCTACTTCCCCGTGGTCTCTCAAGGAGGGGATGCAGTACTCCTTTCTGCTCCAATGCCACACAGGGCTGTTTGCTGGCTGAACTGAATGTGGGCAGCACCCCGCAGCCACTCAGCAGGGGGGCCCCCTGCACCCCCTTCTGACACCAAGGGGACATGCACTGCCCAGGGCTTAATGCTGAGAAATGAGGGAAGAGGGCTGAACGCCCATGTGTAGGGTGATGCAGAGGAGGGAGAGGGCAGGTTGTCTCCTCTGAGGGTTATGTTTGTAGTAACTGCTCTGAGCCCTGCACGCTGGGTGGGGAGCATCTCCTCGAGGCTGAGTTAGGGCTGTCCCAGCCACGGCAGATCCTGGGACCCTGTTCTGCTTTTTATCACTTCGATCACAAGGAAGCCACATCTTATTTCCAACATGAATTCATGCAGCATCAGCTCCTGGGTGCTGGGCTTCGTGGAGCCTGTACTGCAAGAGTGCCAGCTCTCTCCTCCCTGGCCTTCTCACACCTGTCTGTTTGGGTTATGCAGGTGTAGGTTAAAAGATGTGACCCTGGACTGTCACATCACAGCCCAGGTTTTGCTCCCAGTTTCAGATATCTGGAAGTGCATCATGTTCTGCAGTTGCAAAACCAGGAATTCCTTCAGTTTTCCCCACTGGACACCACAGTGACTGAATGCTCCATGTGAGGGGCGTATGAGCCATGCCCAGCTCCGTGAGACACTCCACATGGATCACTCCCAGTGCCTGGCTCCTGCCTCTCTGCATCCCCTGTCTCCCACGGCACCTCTTCAGCTGGGCTCCCAGGCACAGCACTGCACCGCAGGGTCAGCTCAGCGCTGAAGGGAACAGCTCTGAGTGCTGACCCTGAAAATAAGAGCTCTTCTCCTGGTTCAGTGCTGCTGAAGGGAAAGGAAGTGTAATACATCATGTCAGCTTTCATCGTGTTTGTCAGATTTTTGACAGTCTTCCTTGCCTAAGTGCTCCTTCAAAGCACCAGATATTGGTAACACCACAGAAATATGATCTTAGTGCTTATCTCCCCTCACTTCTTCACCCGGGCCAAGCTGAGCCCTCACACAGAGGCTGGCTGTGGTGGGAGAGTGACTTCCACCTCCCTGCTCTCCACCCCATGGGAACTGGCTGTGCAGGGAAAGGTGCCTGGATTCCCTGGATGCGTCCCACGCCCAGCAGAAGGAACCAAGCCAAACCCACAGCCAGCTGGGGTGAGACCACCCAGTGCAGGACGTGGGAACAGCAGCCCCCAAGCACCTGGAACAGCAATGAGCCCCTGCGATGGGTTCAAGAGCAGCTTCAGCGAAGGGAACACTTGAGGTATCTGTTTGTGTATAGAAGGCCCTCATAGAAGGACCTCTGCCCATCTGAGTGAGCAGGGGATGGAGGGGTGGCTCAGGGTGGAGCTGGAGACCCAAACCTCAGCAGCTTCCCTGGCACCTCGGTGGTGCAGGAGGACGAAGGTGGATGGGGGAGTTTCCCTGAGCCTGACAGCTGTCACTCCTTGCTGCATGCCACCAGCCCGTGTCAGCCCAGTGTGCCTGAACCTGTGGGGGTGCCAGGTCCCACACAGTCTCTCTCCAGCAGCAGACAAGCCCAGGGTTTCTCAGAGGACACTGACACCCAACATCAGCTCCTAGTTTAAACCTTTCTGCCTGAGCTGCTGGCAGGGTGGGTGTATCTCCCCAGGAGGATTGATGGTTTTTCCCTCCATGATGCAGCCCGTTCCCTGAGAATGTCTCTCTGGGCAGCAGCAGAGCAGCGCAGGAGCCTTCCAGCAGCACTGCTCTGTACTGGATGGCAAACAAGCAGGTGAGCGTAAGGAGGGTGGCGAGTGGCAGGACCTGAGAAGAGGAGAAGGGGGAGGGACACTGCAGTGAGAAAGCAGCCATGGAGCTGGGACTCATCTGTCCAGCTTGTGGGCTGCTGATCACACCCCTCCACCAGCCCCTCCACCCCCTCATCCCGTGTTCTTCCTGCCTGGCACGGTGATGGCTGTGCCACAGGTGCCCAGGTGGCTGCTGCAGCAGAAGGGTGACCCAGGGAGGAAGGATCATGTCCTGCAGATGTTGCTTCTCCCCGGTGCAGCTCGGTGTGACATGCCCAATGTGCTCTGCTGTGGCACTGCACCTCAGGGGTCCCCAGGGGGCTGGTTGCCCACCTCTGCAGCGGGAAGGTCCTTAGTTTTGACCATGACTTGCAGGTCCCATTAGTCCTGCCACACAAAGGAAGCATTCTGTGGAGCTGTCTTTCTGAGGAGGTTTGAGAGCTGGCTGTGAGGAAGGAGCTGTAAGAGACATGAGACATCCTCAGACGTGGAGGCAGGCTTTTGGTGGGGGTGTGCCTGGGTTAATTCATTTAAGTCTCCAGAGCTCTTTGGCTCTTGCTCTTCTGTCCCATCCACCGTTGCACAGGCTTGCTTTAAGGCTTTGCTTTAGCAGCCACAAACAAGTACCAGGATAAAAGATGATTTATTTTTTCAAAACCCTTCTCCTCCATCCTACCTGAGCACAGGGCAATAAATCTTAATCAAACCCACTTCTTACTCCTAACTTTGGGATTTATTTTTTCACAGCATGGTTGCTGTTGCTCTTCTTGCTAAGCTGAGATGCAAACTTTATGGCGTGACAGTGCAGCTTCACATAATTCATTTCCAGTGGAAAATCACCCCTGGAAGAGAAAATGTTTTAAGAAGAACCATTCCTGAGGAAAACAGAGAAAACCCCATCACCACATCCTGCTCGGTACACCGCTTTAGAAACACAAAGTGGTTAATCCAGATTAGCCCCTCTCCCTGCTTCCACCTTCCCCTTCCCGAGCTGAGGACTCTTCATGCCCTTCTCCTTGAGCCCACCAGTGGCTCTGATTAGCCCCTGCTCATTGGAGAGGCTAATGAACTGCTCCATAATTTCCTGTCCTCTTTTAATGAGATGGTTTTGGGGCGACTTTCCAGCTTTCCCAGGTGATTCCCACACTGGGGGTTTGCTATGAGAACTCCACACACCAAAGATACATGTCTTTCACACCGAGCCCTGAGCTGGTTCTGGTAAGAGGCTCTGGAGTGTGTCATCAACAGGACACACTGTTTAACCATTTAATATGAATTTGAAATGCAAATCCTATGGCTCCACTTCCTAATCAAAGAACTGGGTTGTTTTTTTCTGTAAAACGGATGTAGGCATTTCTCCTGACTGATTCCATTTCAATCCCAGCACATATTTTAGGTGGATTTTTTTTCTTTAGCAATCTGTTTAAGAGAAAAATCACCCCCACGAACCAGACCGAAAGCCCTTAGTGCCACTGAGAAGGATTGCCAGCGCCCTTCTCCTGATTTATGGCTGTTAATTTATTTTCAGAATATACTTAACATGATCATTTTCTGTGGAGATAAGTCATCCTGGGAGCCAAGCACAGGAGCAGGAGGGGAGAAAGATTCGCCTTTTGTTTCCCACCTACTGCTTCCCCCCAGCCAGATGAGCTGCCCGTCTTGGTACATGGCTCAAATGAGCTGGAAAACAGCTCAATCTGGTCAAGTGAGGCTTCACCCACACGAATGAGCTCTCAGTGGGCACGGGGCTGGTAGCACTGCACCATCTAGCATCTCCCCTTCAGCGACACCGAAAAGGGTCAAGTCACATTAGAGGTTGAATCTAGGGGCGAGCTCAGGTCCCTGCATGCTCTGCATGCTGGCACATGGCTGCTGGGGGGGCTGCCACTGCAGCTGGGGGCTGTGGGGACCTGGGGTCCCCGAATTCAGACCCTCGGAGCTGTAAGTGCAGAGCCAGGGGATGGCTGGGTGGGGAAAACTGCCTCGTGCTCAGCATGCCTGCTCTCTGCAGGAGGCTGGTGTGTTAATTTTACCCCATCATTTTCATACTTAATAGGCTGTGTGGGCTGTACTAAAAATAGACCAGAAGAGCTTCTAGGGAGCAGCCAGCCTGGTCGTCGGGGAGTTCAGATCTGATGCAGAGATGCTGCGCTACCAGCTCTGCGGGGAAGAAAATAGCAGGAGCTCCATGTTTTGAGCTCTCCACCACATCTCGGGCTCTCCATCCCCCACAGATCCCTGCCGTGTGCAGGGAAACAGCCAAGGCAAGGCAGGCACTCGTCCCCTGTGTCTGCTGGGGAGAGGGGAGCACGCGGAGGGTGATTTCCCACCGGTCACTCCAGCAGCAGAGAGGAGCTCTGCGACCTGAAAGGACATCATGAGCCTGTAGCAGGCTGCGTGGGGAGGGAGCTCTGGAGGTCTGCTTGGAGCCGCCTGCTCGGAGCTGGCTGGCTGTACCTCACAGGGCCAGAGCAATGTTTAGTGGTGAGAGGTCCCTTTATCTCTCTGTGTATGTGATGCCCACACTGCTCAGCCTGCCTCTGAAAACTGGGGGCATATTTGCATCCAGGAGACGAGAAGAGAGATGTCCTTCTCCTCCCACCTCTGAGAGCCCCTCTCCGTGCCACACTGCTTCATCGGGGACAAGGCAGTGGCTGCAGCCAGCACCATCATTCACCCCACAGCTGCAGAGCCCCAGCGCTTTCGGTGCAGCAGTGAGCTCATCTATCCGCAGATGGATGGCCAGGGCCTCAAACAGCTTTCAGGGAGCAAATAGGGAGCTTCCATCTTTCCTCACACCAAGGTCAGCAAGAGGCCAAGGCATTGATCACGAGCCAGAGGAGCCAGAGGGATGCCAGCCCCCAAACAGCAGCGTTCAGCATCCCCTCTCAAGGACTCCAGTCCTAGTGGTTTCTAAGAACTGGCGCAGGAAAGTTTTTGGTTTAGTGCAAAAACTCACATCCATGTGCCCCCCATGTACCCCCCTGGCTTGTCTGACACAGGCACCTTGCTGCAAGAGTGGGTGATGACCTGCAGCTCCGCACCACGCTGCCCTCAAGCCTCTGCCAGCTGCTCCAGCGAGCTGGATCCCACTCTGCTCCTTGCTGCTCGATGTGTCCCTGCTGCCACCACCTCTGCTTGGGCTGCAAACAGCCACTGCCTGAGGGCGCACAGCGGTGCTGAGGCAGCCCCACGCTGTGTCCCGGGGGGATAAGGGTTAGGGGCTCTGCTCGTGGTGCTCTGCCCAGCCCCAGTGGCATTCAGCAGAGCACCAAATGACCCTCTGATCCCCCAGCCCTGCCGTACTCGCTGGAAGCACGCCGCTGCCAGCTCTCACTGGGGACACCTTTTGTGCCAGGTGTATTTATTATTTCAGCTTCCCAGCCTTCAGCTCTCCAACCATTTACTCTCTCCCAGAAATCAGTGCCTGGAAAGCACGGATCAGAGAGATGTGTGCTCATTACGTGCGGGATCCGCTGCGAGGAGCGGGCGAGGGAAGAGCCTTTGTTCCGCTCCCGGGATGGCTCGATTGCAGCCGCGGCTGAGCCGCCCAGCGCAGCCCTGTCGCAGGACACCGGAGGCTGCCACAGCCCCGCCGGGGGGGCGAAGTTTTGAAAGAGTTTGAAAGAGTTTGAAAGAGTTTGAAAGCCCAGAAGACACAGGTGTAGACAGGGCAAAAAAATCCCGAGGGAAAAGCAGCTCCATCTCCTGCCAGGGAGCCTTCCCACCCCGCCCCCGGCCCCGCTGCATCCCTCTCCTAACACCTCCGAGCAACCTCCTGGGAGCGGATGGGTCTGGGGGGACCTGGGTGCTGTGCTGGGAGCCAGGTCTGACTGGGGAGCCTCCTGGCACAGCACAATTACCCGCAGTTACCTGGCCTCACTCAGCCTGTCTGTTTAAACACCTACACACGCGGTTGGGTTGGAGTTTGTTTTCCCATCAGAGCTTTCCAGAGGGCAGGCTGTGGGGCCGCCACTGAGGTACCGGTGGGCAGCGAGCAGCAGCATCCCTCGCTGCGCATCCCTCGCTGCGCCGCGGGCAGCCCGGGCTGGCACGGCACGGCGCCGCTGCTGCAGGAGGAGGGAAAGCAGGGGTCACCCTAGGAAATGAGGTTCTGGAAAGGCTGTTTCTCCTCAGAAGCGCTGGCGTGCCAGTAGTGCCACGCGAGCTGCACCCAGAGAAGGACTCTGAGCTGCCGGTGCTTGCTGCTGGCAGCACTTAAAACGCTCTGGGGCCCATAAAGCCCGTGCCTCCCTTCTCCCCGCTTGCAGCCTGTTCCTCTGGCAGGTTAAAGTTACCCAAAATACTTGATTTATTTTTTATCTTGTTGTGGGATTCCCATTTCAGGCAAGACTTGTGTAGCCAGGCAGAGGGTGGGTGTATCCTGACTCTCTGATGCTCTCTGCCCACACCCACGCTGTCAACAGCTGGTGAGACCTGTCTGTCCTCCACAGACTCACAGTCACCAGGCTGGAAAAGCCCTTTAAGCTCATCCAGTCCAACCAATCCCATCCTAAGCTAACCCAGACCCCTGAGCACCTCATCTCCCCTCTGTTAAACACACCCAGGGCTGGGGACTCAGCCCCTCCCTGGGCAGCCTGTGCCACAGCCCCACAACTCTGCCAGGGAAGAACTTTGCCCTCCCAGCTGAGCTGCCCCTGCCCTGGCACAGCTTGAGCCCATTGCCCCTTGTCCCATCTCCTGTCCCCTGCAAGAGGGGTTGCGTGCCCAAAGCAGAGCCCTGCACCCAGGTACCAGCAGGTCCCAGCTTACTCTCAGCCCATCCCCTGCACTGCTCTCCCCTCATGAGCTCTGCTCCTCTTAAAGGGGGAATTCACCTCAGAAAGTCAAAGCAGGAAGCACAACGTCCTGAGTCACTGTTGGCAGCTTTAGATGTGACCCACAGCCGTGGTGGGATTACTGAGGCTGCTCCTCTATCCAGAACGCTTATTCAGAGAGGCTGATTAATAATTCAGGACACATTTCACAACCACATATCATTTCTTGGTGGAATATATCCCAGCACTTACGGATCATTTTGTTGCCTTTTAAGTCTAATGTATTTGCAGGTGAACTCTGGCCGCTCTGCCTGCCGCCCACTCCACGTGCAGACCACAAAGCTTCAGGAAACTGGGGAAAACAAGGATGAATTCTCTAAGGAAAACAGATTGGAGATTCCTGTGTGTGGACCAGGGTTTTTAAAGCTTGAAACCAGGAGAATGGGAATGTGAAGTTGGAGCAAATGGGTGAAGTTTGATGGATGGGAGCGGAGCTGAGACCTCGTGTAAAAGGGCATCTCGCCTCACACGCGTCCAGCCTCCAGCACATGGCACAGTCTGGTGTTACCATCCAGCCCAAGGTTCCTCCTTTGAGTATCAGACTCAATTGAAAAACTGCTAAGGCTGAGATTATTGTCTTTACCAGACGAACAGTGTTGGTGGGTTGGGGTGTTTTTAATTCAGTTAGGTAATGGCTAAGCACATGGCAAAACTATTCCAGAGAAAAAATAATACCCTGGCTTAATTTGACAAGGTTGGCTCTCTTCAGTCACATTCCAAAGATTACTTTTAACATCATTATAAAACTTAGTGCCCTTAGATTTTAATTTCACTTCTTCACCACTCCTCCAAAAGGCAGGAATATTAAGTATTCTGTTCCATTACGTAGTCAGCAAATATACATAAGTTTTGCATCTAATATATATTAAACTTTAATGCTTTATAGCAAAATATCCAGGAAAGGTGGGGTTTTTTAAATTTATTAAATCTTTTCCACCAACCACACGGTTTTTTGTTCAGCTGACATCTTTATGCACTTTCCTCACACGGATGCCATCAATTATGCTGTTTTAGAGATTCTGCCAGTGATGAAGTAAATCACCCCTCTGAACCTTGACAAGCCTATCTGCTGAGGAGGCAGAGGTTTGAAAAGCTCTTTCCCCAGTTTGGCCCTCTCTTGCCACAGCCCCTACTGGAAGATGCCTGTTTTCCAGGAGTGAAAGCACAGTACTCACCATGGGCTAGTGTGTCTGAAGAAGAAATGAACTTCTTTTCAGCTGAGCTCCCTGGCTCCACAGGAACTTGCTGTTTGCCTTTGTCTTCAGCATTAATGACACGATGTCCAGGCACGGTGGCTCTCTGTGCACTGTGGGTGCAAAGACCTGGGATAAAGTCCTGGTGCATCCGTCTCTCTGAGGTGAGGCTACTTTGCTGTCCTCCTGCCTGGGAAGGGAAGAGGAGAGCGATGCTGCAGAGCCTCTCTGATGGATGAAGATGTCCATGGGCTGGACGTCTGCTTTCACAGGCAAAGGCTGTGGGCAAATGATTGCTGTTCCCACAGGGGCGAGGGGCAATGTCTGGAGTGCCCACAGACAGGAACGTGGCACAGCTCCTGCAGCCAGCTCCAGCCCACGACAGGACTGCCTGCCATCAGCTCCTCAGGATGCCCTGTCCTTCCTGGGCACGCAGCCTGCCAGCTGGCAGAGCCAGCCCAGCCCCGTGGCCAGGAGGCTGGAGCCTGTCCGAGGAGGGCTGCACCTTCTGGAACTGCAGCTGAGCTCTCAGTCATGTCAGCCCATTCGGTGCTTATTAAACTCACATAATTTAAATGTCAAACCCTTTTGTCAGAGGCAGCAAAGGAAAGCAAAGGAGTGCAGGGCTGGGAAGCAGCACTGGGCTACTGACACCAGCGCCCTGGGACAGCAGCAGTTCCTCCTTTTTATGGGGCCCCTGGCGCAGCTGCAGAGGTGTCTCCTGCACCCACTCCTCTGCTCAAAGGCTGCTCAGGACTCAGCAGGCCTGCACGTTTAGGAATTTTCTGCTAATGGCCCCACCACACTTGTCAAGAATATATTCATGGCCAGTTTACCACCATTTGTTCTTATGCCACAGTTATTTTCAGAATAAATGGCTTTTTATCCTTCCCTGATGCTTCTCCCTCCATGTGTTTGTAGAGAGCAGTTGTGTCCTTTCTCAGGCCTTGCTTATTTAGGCTAAAGAAGCCAGCCTCATTAAGCTGCTCTTGTAAAGGCACACTCACTCCTCCTTTTCTTTCCCACACAGTGTTTTACCTTTTTCTCTTCCACTTTGGTTATTGTTCATGTTTTGCACCCTTGGTCTTTCCAGGCACATCCTCCCTTCCCAGCTCTGCGCTTTCCAGTCCCTCCTGTCCTGACATCCCACACCCACCACCCCATCTCCTTTCCTCATCCTCTTAGATTCCCATTAGAGCCCAGCCATCATCACTAGCTCAGGGTCTGTAGTGTTCACATCTTCTTCTCTACCCTTTACAAGACATTGTTATGTGTCCAGCCACCTCCACCTCTGCTCAGGGGGGATGTTCACCCTACAGCTTTGTCAATATCCCCTCTCAGCATCAGCTTCAGGCCAATAAACATTCAGATTATTGCCATTGGCAGTGGCATGAGTATGTGGGCTGGATACAAAGCAATCCCTGAGGCAGGTAATGTATCTACCTGCTCCTTCCTGGACAGGAGCCCTGCTGCTCCTGCAATAACCCCACACTCGGTGCTGTAGTTCTCCTTGGTTTGCTCTCTGCATTCCTGTGAGGTTCAGATTTCACACATAACAAAATCTGAAACCCCTCAATCCTATGTGAACACAGAGATCCCATTTTCCCACCTGCAACACCGATCCTGGATGCCCAGAGCCAGGCAGCAGCTGCCCAGGGGCTGGTTTCCACTCCATGGTCCACACTGCATCTCCCTTGCCATCGGCCAGAGGGGACAGAGCTCCTGCAGCTCCATCTGCTCCAGCAGCATCCGTGCTCAGGTCAGGCTGCTTGGGGAGCTGGCATTCTTTAATACATAAACCCACAGTGTTTTTAACAAAGTGCCTGTCTTGCCCTCACGGCCACGTTATCATCCAGGCCTGCTGTAAGCTGGGGGTGCTTGGCTGCCTCTGAAGCCAGCAGGAGCTCCAGAGTCAGCTTTGAACCCTTTGCTGTGGAAAACAGAACTCAAGACATGCGTTTGCTGAGCTGAGGGCTTCTGAGAGGGGTGATGCCAGCCTTGGAGGAACCCCCTCTCCCTCCTTTGTGGCAGCCAGGCTTTGTACTGCTGTACAGTGACCCTGAGCAGAACCAACGGGAATTTAAAAGTGCTCTGAGATTTTCATCTGAGAGCTTAGCAGCCGCTTTCCTGACCTACAGTAACACTGACCACAAGGGTCTTCTTTCCCTTGAAGGAAAGAAAAGGCACTGGAGAAATCTTTGATCTCAAAAGGAGAGTAATATTATTAATTTTTCCTGCCAACTGACATCTTTCAATTATCTCCAAACTTTGCTGAACACTATTCTCTCCACACTGGCTCTTGGTGTTCCCTACCCTCTCAGTGCCACATTAGGAGAAATTCCTCTACCACCTGCAGGCAAAAGCTCAGCTTATTGATCAAGAGGAACTTCTTTATTTCAAAAGAAAGTGCACAGGAAAAAACCTTACTAGTGAGAAAAATGGGTCCCAACTCTCCAGTACCTCTTCCTAAAAATGCCAGGTACTGAACATGAGATTCAGGGACCCCTTGGGGAGCTGGGAAAGTGACCCCTGAACAGGGACAGGCTCCATCTCCACGCAGCATAAGGGACCTTCCAGGGACTCTGGTGATGGAAACCTTCAGGTTGAGACAGCTTCTCTTCCTCACTGCAGCAATGTTTCTTCCCTACGGAGAGAGGCTGAGGGAGCTGGGCTGGGTCAGCCTGGAGAAGAGAAGGCTGTGGGGGGACCTCATTGCAGCCTGCCAGTCCCTGAAGGGAGCAGAGACACAGGAGGGGAATCAGCTTGTTCAAGGGCAGAGACTGGCAGGACAAGGGGGATGGAGTGAAGCTGGAGGAGGGAAGGGGGAGAGGAGAGATTGGGGGGAAGTTCTTTGCAGAGAGAGTGGTGAGGGGCTGGAAGGGGCTGCCCAGAGAGGGGGTGGGTGCCCCGTGTCTGGGGGTGTTCAAGGCCAGGTTGGATGGGGCCCTGGGCAACCTTGTGTAGCTCCAGGCCTGAGGTTGGTGTCCCTGCCTGTGGCAGGGGGTTGGAGCTCTGTGACCCTTGGGGTCCCTTCCAACCCAGACCAGGCTGGGGTTCTATGGTTCTGTGAAGTACTTTGGACCATGATAAGCACAACATGCAGCTGGTTGCAATTACAAAAGCTGAAGAGCCTGGTACCTGTTGAGGTGAGGTGTGTGGTGCAGTGTGATGGAGAACCAGCGCTCCCAAGGAACCCAGTGCTGACTGATGTCTGTGACCAGAGCTCGGGAGGGTTTTACTAACATTGGAAGACACAAGAGGGTTGGGTTTGGCTGCAGATGCTTGTGTATGCCTTTAGCCACAGACCTGTGTGTGTGCTCTAAGGCTCACACGGACGGGCACCTCGGGCATTGTGCATTCACTGGAAGAGCAGAGCAGGTTGGGTTTGTCACAAAGATCCATAAACATTTTGTTTCAGCCAGTTTACCCAGCTCCAGCTGGGCTTTCTTTGGCCACACTGACTTCTGCTCTGGCCTTTCACAAACCTCTCTATGGCCTGTGATGAACAGTCAGGCGTACAGGCCCGTTTTCAGGGCTGTTGTGTTTTCTGCCAATGGGAGCCTGGCAGCAGTAGCGTGTTACACAGAACGACCTCACCTGTCTGCCTGTGTATGGTCTGGATTTTAAAGTCCAGTTGTGTTCTCATTGATTTCAACAGGCTTTAACTTCTGTCTTCAGCAGCACTGGAGCCCTACATCCTGTGAGGTCTTGGTTCCACTGAGGTGACTGAGAATGTCTGTGGGGCTGGGACTTCACCATGTCTCTCCTAAGAGGGTGACAATTTCATACTGTCATCCCACAGCCACTGGGGCTCTGAAGGTCGGGGTGTTCCCAGGCAGTTTAGTCCAGACAGGCTGCTCCATATGTCTTCACATGTCTTCCCCAGGTTAAAGAACTTCTCCATAACTCTGGAAGCCCATGAACGAGCAACATGGGAAACTGGAGCAATGCTGAGAAGCATCAGGGAACTCCCACAGCAGTGTGGACATGTGGTGAGGGATCGCTGCCTCTGGGGACAGGGACAGATGTGACTGATGTTACTTCTTCCTTTCAGGCTGATTTCAGTGCTCATACAAATTGATAAGGGTGCAGTTACCCGAAGGCTGAACCTATTAAGAACAACACGATGCATCACTTTATTCAACATGACTTGACCTGGCATGAACCAGTGGAGCATCCTGATCATGGCAGTTTGTGCATCCTGCTCTAAAAACCTTCTGTTAGATGGAAACGGGGTTTACCTGGAGTTAACAGGAGTTTGTGGGTACCGTGAGGTGCAGTGAAAACTGGAGAAGGACTTGGTGGACACCAAGCTGACCATGACCAGCAAGGTGTCCCTGTGGTAAAGATGGCCACAGGCCTCCTGGGCTGCATGAGGCAGAGCATGGCCAGCAGGTCAATGGAGGGCATCCTGCCCCTCTGCTCAGCACTGGTGGGATTCAGCCAGGGTGCTGGATCCAAGGCTGGGCTCCCCAGTACAAGACAGGTATGGGTTTACTGACATGACTCCAGCAAAGGCCCACAAGGGTGATGAAGGGTCTGATGCATCTCTCATATATAGAGAGAGGCTGAGAGAGCTGGTACTGTTCATCCTGAAGAAGAGAAAGCTCAGGGCGATCTTACCCATGTGTGTGAATACGTGGTGGGGGCAGTGAAGAAGATGGAGTGAGACTCTGTAGTGGTGCTGACCTCGAGGACAAGAGACAATAGGCACAAATTACAACAAATGAAAGCCTGAAGACAGCAGAGCACTCTTACTGTGAAGGCTGTCAAAGACTGGGGCAGGTATCCCAGAAGGTGGTGGAGTATCCATCCATGGAGATATCCAAAACCTGACTGCACCCAGTCCAGGGCAACCTGCTCCAGGTGACCCAGCTGGAGCAGGGAGTTGGCCAAGGTGACCTCCAGAGGCAGCTCCAACTTCAGCCACTCTGTGACCCCAGGATGCACCCTTAGTTTTGTGCTCTTCTGGAGACTCAGGTATGGAGGATCTTTGGAGCAGGAAGAAGCTGTTGTTTCAAGGCTTGCACTGAGGCACTAGTCCTTACCTTCTGGTGAGGGGGGACCCACGCTGACAGCCCTGATCAGCTGAATATCAGTGTTAATCCAATAGCAGAAACAAAACCGACTTCAAAGCAAGCCCATGAGTAGAGTCATTACCTTAACCCGGTCCCTGGGAAGAACAACAGGTTTTATCTCCTCAGTTTTACAGCTCTATATAGGTTTAGAGACATCCAGGATGTCAGCTTGCATTTACTCACAGGCATCCACGATACGTGGGGTTTCAGTCCCTGGTGTCTGTTGGACTGTATTCGGGAAGAGGAAGAGAGGCTTTTACCTGTCTCTGTGCAGACACCTCTCCCACTGCTAAAAAAACCCCAAACCAGAAAAAACCTGCATGAAAATGATCTGCCTGCCTGCCACGGAGTTCTCATGCTGACCCAGGGAAACCTGACCCAGACCTGCAGTGAGGAGAGCAGAGCAGGCAATGTCACCGTGTCACCGCACTGCCATCGCGCACCACACAGTGCCTCTGCTGTTCACAGCCCAGGCAGCCTCAGCTGAGGTTCCTGCATGACATTAATGTTTGAAATCCATCCTGAAGCCACCCGAGTTCAGCGAGCTCATGATCAGGTTAAAAATGGGCTAGATGATGCTTCTGGAAATGCAAATTGTGAGGAGGGCACCCTGGTCCCCAGTCAAAGCTCATCTGCTTCTGTCACTCGGAATTTGAAGTGTGGGCAGGGGCTGCTGCTGGCTTCCAGAGCTGGCTGGAGCTCAGAACACAGAGTCCTTGTTCTGCTGACCCCAAGGCTGACAGTGCTGTATTTAGCTGTCAGTGCCTTACAGAGCACAGCAGCCATGCCTGAAGGATTACCTGATGGTCAATCCCTGTTATTTTCTGCAGTAAAAAATCGGAAAGAATCTCTTTCCTGGGAGGGCAGAAAGGACAGTGTTCTTGCTCAGATCGAGTCTGTCCACACATCAGCACCGACTGCTCGTGTCTTCCATGGGAAATGGGTCACAGGGGATGGAGTTCACCCCCACCACACAGGAGCTGTAAAGACCTGGGGCTTTAGCAAGAGTCTGGAGGACTGAGCTGCACTTGCTCCAGCATGCATCAGCTCTGGCATGCATCAGCTCTGGCCTGCATCAGCTCGAGCATCCATCAGCTCCAGCATCCATTAGCTCCAGTATGCATCAGCTCCAGTATTCCTCAGCTCCAGTATGCATCAGCTCCAGCATGCACCAGCTCCAGCATGCACCAGCTCCCACAGGAAAGGGTTTCCAATGTTACAGACAATTACTCCTGTGAGTTCCATCCACACCACGACATGCTGATCAGCATAATTTGAGCAGATAAGTGGACAAGTGTTGAACGCCACTGACACAGAAATAGAGCCATTAGGCAGATGACTCTGTGTGCCACAGATCACTGCATGGCACGCTGCAGGCACTTAGCCTGGGACTACGGGCCTGACACAGAAGGAACTTGGCTGAGACACTAGGTTTAATGAGCTTCGTTGATGAAGAGTGCCAAGACAGCTTTAATGGCCTCAGTTAATAGAGAGTCTTAACCATCGAAGGCAAATAAAGTCATCCTTCAAACTTCAGAGCTTCTGCATGTGTATTGTCATTCCTGTTCCTGTCTGTGGGGAGAAGACGTGCTCCAGGTGCATCCTCAGGACAATGTGTTAGCAGCCATACACATTTTAATTGGGTTTGGTGGTTTTTGTGTTGGCAGTCCCTCAGCATGCCCAGCTCAGCTGGAGGCACCACAGACATTTCCTATACATCAGTGTTTTAATGTTTCTTCCTCACCTTTCACAGACCCCAGGGGGGCAGTGTGTGGGTAGCCCCATGGTCTGCTCTCCCCCCAGTCTGAAGCCCCTGGACTAGAACATAGATAACTGTGCCAGACCCTGCATACCCCTCCTTTGTTTTGTGTCTGAGCAGGAATGACTCCTTTTGGGAAGCAGCTGATCATTTCACGTCTTGCTTCACCCCAGAGCGTGGCCAAGCCCCCTCCCAGGCACCTGGGCTCCTGCCATTGAGAGGAGGTGGGTGCTTGCTCCCCCAGCACAGGAACACCCAGGGTTAATCCCTCTGAGTGCAGTGAGGATATGATTCAGAGACATCACATACTGTGAAGGGAACCCTCCTTTCTTCCAAAGACCCAAACAGCATCAGTTCCTCTCAAAGCAAACCCAGAGGACGAGGCACTGCTGTGCAGCCCCTGCCCTGCTCCACCGAGGCTCAGTGGTTCAAGCACCTGTGACCCGTCAGAGGTCCCTTTCTCATCCATGGAGCCTCACAAAGTGTCCTTCCAGGCTGCTGGCAAGATGAAGCCCTCAGTGACTGTCCTACAGCCCTTTCACTGGGCACACAGCATAAAGGTCAATGGGATGTGAGAGAATACATTACTTGAAGACCCAGCAGGATTTACCTGTCCTAGGGAGCCTGCTTTGGCAGGGGGGTTGGACCTGATGATCTCTGGAGGTCCCTTCCCACCCCTATAATCCTGTGAAAAATGCTGTGAAGGGAGACCTGAACCCCTTGTAGTCAGACACTTTGTCCAAATATCTTTAACATGTCCTACTCCCAGAGATTATCATTCCCAGCCTGGTCTGTGTTCTTTTGCCTTCTTCCTTTCTTCCATTTGCAGCTTCAGGAAGAAAACAGAGACCATTTGTCAGACCCCACAGAAAAGGTGACACAGGTCTGGGCTTCCTCCTGCACAAGAAAGACTGAGGTGTTACAGGCAAAGCCTAACACCTGCTGAGGTCCAGAAGGAAAGAGGATCTTCCCTCCCTGCTTCCAAGGGACTGGCAGCCACCACGGTGTTTCTGTCTGCTGGCCTGGTGTGTGGGAGGCCCAGGCATCCCCTTCTTGTGAGCAGGTGGCAGTCTTGGGGCTGTGACACCCCATCTGAGGAGGTTCTGGGTGGTCCCAGCTGAGGAAGACCATGGTCCTCCCCACACGCCTGCTCATGCTGGGGTACCAGAGGCACCATCAGGCTGGGCTGATCACGCAGGAAAGGTGTGAGCGTGCTGCGGCAGCGGCAGGGACCTCGGGCACAGCCACCTCCTGGGAACGTGTGCTTTAGCAGCCAGTCACATTTACACAGGGAGTAACTGACTGATAGCCCTTTTTCATTCTTTCACTTCATTATATTCAACACCAGCAACAGCAAAGTTGTGGTGCACTATTTACAAACAGGCAGCGTCAGAGATCGTGCCTGAGATTGCAGAGCCGAGTCTCTGAAGAAGCTGTTAACAAAGGCACCAGCAGCATGTAACAGAGATTTTCAGAGTGAAGAAGAAAACTATTCCTCTCAGGAGCTGGCTGGATTTAAGAAATGCATGAATATCTTCTATTCAAAAGGAATATAAATTCTAAACCCAGCTGGTTTGGATTTGTATCTGAATCCCAAAATCAATGGCTTCACAGAGAAAACACAGGGGCTCAGCCCGGGTTAGGCATCCTGAAAGGCGTGCGGTCTTCTCATTAGGGAGTGGAGCTGCTAGAGACAAGATGCACCAGGATCCCAGATGCAAAGTGGGAATTAGAAATCTTTCCCTGCAATGACCCCAATTCCCTGAGGAGAGGGCTTGCTGCGTGCACCCTGCGGGACAGATGGCGTGCGCTGGCTGTCAGGCTGCAGAGCTTCCCTCAGCCCCCCCATCTCGGGTGCACAATCTCCATTTACCGAAATCAAGCGTGTTCTGTGGTGGGCATCGCTGCTAAAGTATTAAACACCTCACTGTTCAGGAGTGTGCTGAGTGCTGACACCGCTGTGTACCCGCAGCGCTCGGACTCAGAGAGCTCTGCGCACACTGGCACCCATCAGGTGCACAGGCTTGGGAAAGAGGTGAGGCTACTGGTGAAGAAAAGCCCCAAAGTGAGTGATCAAAGGGAGTAAATAAATAAAAACCCTGACTGCTGGAGAAGTATGTTGGATAAACATGTTAAGATGGACAAGCAGCCTGTGTGGGGATGAAACGCTGATGGGCTGGGGTTTGGTTTTGTTCCAAGGGGAAGAGAAAGGCAACAGAGGGAAATGTAATAAACACAGTTTAAGGAATCGATTTTAAATGGTAAACCTAAAAATGCTAATCAAGAGAGAAACATTTCCACATCTGAAACAAAATGTTAAAATAAATGCCATTGTGAATGGAAATGTTTGTGTTTGATCTGCCCCTTTGAAATCAATACTGTCCTACACAAAAACATCTCCTTTGAATTAACACACAGAGAATCTCATTTGACTTAACCCACACTTCCCCCAAGGACAAACCCTGGTCTCCATCCTCCTTCAGTGTGTCCACACCTTGCCCGTGCACCCTGGAGGGATCCCAGCCCCCCAGTCCAGCCCCATGACCCCAGCCCCATTCCCCACAGCGGTCCTGGTATTCTCCACATGTTTGATCTGCAGGACCAGAGATGGGTTCTTGGGTTGGGTTTCCCTTCCTGTGTCTTTTATAAGGGACAGTGGATTCTGCTGTACCACAGGATAACGTTTCCCCCCTCACAGAAAACTCCCAGTCCATACCTGGACAGGCAGAGAAGGGCAAACCAAGTCCCACATGTGGGGAGCAGTGGGATTTGGAAAACCATCCCAGTGAGCTGAGTGATGGAGGAAGCTGCTGTGCTAACTGGGACAAGGGGGGAAGACCAGCTGGGTGAGACCTCCTGGGCACCGTGGTCCAGTCCAGGCCCCTTAGGTGACAGCACATGGTCCCTGCTGCTGGCTCTGACCGAGCTCTCTCCTGTCCCTGTTGTGCCCAGGCCATGGCAGGGGGTTCTTCTGGCTGCGTTGCCCCTCCCCTCCATAATCCAGCCTTCAGAAATGGAAATGCCAATGCCATGGGATTTCCAATCTGGGATTGTTTATTTTTTTTGGGGAGGGGGGGTAAGGGAGGGGGTGTGACTTTTCCTTCAGAAGCCAAAATCTGCAGAACAGTGTAAATGTGTGTGTGCTTGCACTGGGGCATGTGTGCACGTTCTCCTTGTGTCATCAGCTGCCCCCCAGCCATCAGACGGATCTTCCTGGGCATCTCCTCAGCAGTGGGAAGGGTCCTTGCTCTCAGAGCCTTGCTCTGAAGCGGGGAGGGTCCTTGCTCTCAGAGCCATGCAAGCATCAGCTGCAGCTCAGCCTCACACACCGACACATTTGTTTTCTTCTCAGGACTGTGGCTGGAACTGAGGAGCCAGAATTTCTCAGGGAATGTGTGTGGATGGAGCAGGTTTCTGGGGAGGGCTTCATGACTAACTCAGTCCCAGCTGCTGGAGAGATGGGTGTGAGCTCCAGGACCGACAGTGCTGTCGTTTGGGATGATGGTCTCACATCAACCCACCAGCAGCCTGGCTGCTGTGCTGCTGGGTGTTTAGGGAGACAAACAGGCGAGGGGGTTACAGCACGAACATTTCCCACCTGACAGGAACCGCTGCCACAGATAAAGGCGGAAAGAAAAATCACTTCCTTTGGCTCTGCCAGGGAATCCAAATGCGTCAAGATTTAGTGTAACACGGGATCTGCTTAAGCAGTAATTGTTCTTTGTTTCAGACTACATCAATTTACAACTGGAACACTGTGGCTGTCACTGAAAATGCTCTGTAAATTTATTTACAGGCTGCAGGAAAGTGAAGAAGCACACAGACTGCATTTCAAATACAAATTGCTGCAAGGTACAATTTGCTCAAATTGCTGTAATGTGCATTATGAATTTAATTTTAGTATATTTCTGCTATATAATAACCTGATTTGAACGTATACATTCAAATTAAATTTAAATAACCTATAATTTTTATGTGATGTGATGTTTCATAAATATTTACTACAGGCTTCATATTATTGAATCAACTAGTCCTTAAACCATGTAGATAGTAATAAAGGCAAGGTCATCTCTTACTTGTATCTATTAAACTTGTAATCTGCAGTATCTGTTTGTTCTGCAGCTCATCTGTCTAGGAAGAGATAATCACAGCAGCATCTGAGTGCCTCACAGTCTTTAATGCATTTATCTGTCTGCTCCTCTCCAGGATCGGGAAGAGCTTTTATCACCATTATCCTCCCTGGGAAGGGAGGCACAGGCAGGCAGCGTTTCAGATCACTTAGGTGCCCAACGATCGCAGGGATCAATGGCAGTTAGCTCTGAAATATCTGTGAGGAGCCGTGTCCAGGTACCCCTGCTCCCATGAACAGGGGGAGGGGTGCAGCACCTTGCCACTGATCGCATCGGGAGCTGGAGGCCTCCCTGGTCTCGGATCCAACGTGCTGGTGATGCAGATCCTCACAAAGCCTCTCTGGCTGCTGGTCCTGGCATCACTGGAGCCTGTACCCCACTCTGACAACGTGCATTGCTGCCTGCACCCCACTCTTACCCTGTGCATTGCTGCCTGCACCCCACTCTGTGTGCATTGCTGCCTGCACCCCAGCAGACGTGCATCACGGAGCACTCAGAGCACCTGCCCACGGACAGCACATGGGGAGCTTGGACCCTTCCCCCCTCCCCAGGAACAGGCTCAGATACACATGGAAGCGATGCCACCGAGGTGGGAAGTGTTGCCACAGCAGCAGCAGGTCTGGGCTTCAGTTGGAGGGGGGGGATGCCCAGGAGAGGTCTAAAGATGGGGGAATGGGAGATAATAGGAAATGATGGGGGAAACCTGACCTCACGGGCACGGCAAGCCAGTATTCACTGGAGCTTAATACTCAATACGCTCCTCTAAGACAGCTTCTCTGGAGAGCAGCTCCTGCATCATGGTGCAGTTTACACTGCAGAGAAGTTGCTGTGCCACCATGGGGTGCCTCCTGACAGGGTCCACATCCTGCTTCCACTGGACGTTACGCTGCTCACTACTCCCAGTGTAAAGGCTCTTGAAGGACTGGGAGCTGGGAGGTCAGCTCTGATGGATGTAGTGCCTCTCAGATGAATGAGACGCCTTCAACTGGTTGAATATTTAACCTGTGATTGCACAACGAAATGGAAGAATAAAATGATGAATCGCTTCCTATAAACAAAATAACAGCTGTTTCCCTAAGAGCTGCTTCAGCAGCCTGGCGTTACCCTCTCGTGCTGCAGAGGGAGGGCACGCTGGCTCCGGGCCTCCCATCATCTCCAGCGACGCACCCAGGCAATAGGTAAATGAGATTTATTTTACAGGTGATGTTTGCAAAGCAGGGCGCCCTGAGAAAGGAACTGAGAGTGCTTGTGGAAACTTGGGGCTGGCTTTTCAGGAGGGACACGTGTCTTTGCTGGGGGCTGGGACTGGGAAGGCTTTCCCAGCTTTCACTTTGAAACCTAATCTCATCACTGCTCGTCCCCTCTGTGGTGTAAAACTCCTCATCACTAATCTCACCTAATCTCATCACTCCTCATCCCCACGTGGTGTACAACAAGGCTGCGTTTTCTGAGGGGGTTGGTTGGTTTGTTTGTGCTGAGTTCCCAGTGCAGATCTGGGGGTGGGATCGCAGCTGTGTTCAGAGCAAAGACCACTGACTGGACTGAGAGCACAGACAGAAAGCCCCACGGACTGCCCCTCGATTTCTTCATCAGCCAGCGATCCTCTGCCTCGAGAAACCCCAGCTCCCTGTGGAGGGTACCTGCAGGACAGGAGCCAAGGAGGGATAACTCCTAAATCCATAGATCTATCTCCATAGCCCTGGAGAGCTCTGCCTGCCCCTGCCATGGCCAACCAGACCCCTCTCTTATCTCCTGGAGCAGAAGCCTGTGTGCTGCAGCTCTGACAGCGTGTAATTAGCATCAGTTGCAATAGGAACAATGAGGTGATAAATGGTGCATGTGCTGGAGGAGCAGCCTGCTCTCCTTCGCCCAGATAACAGAAACACCTCTTCCTGAATTGCCCAGGAGGGGCTGGGTGTTAAAAGTGCCCTTCCTTGCTCACAAAAATCCAGGTGAGTCTGTCCGAGCACCCCAAGAGCATCACTTGCTGTCTGAGCCAAGACATGGGGGTCTGTCTGAGCACCCCACGCGCATCACTCACTGCCTGAGCCAAGACAGGGGTGTCTGTCTGAGCACCCCATGAGCATCACTTGCTGCCTGAGCCAAGACAGGGGGGTCTGTCTGAGCACCCCATGAGCATCACTTGCTGCCTGAGCCAAGACAGGGGGGTCTGTCTGAGCACCCCACGAGCATCACTCACTGCCTGAGCCAAGACAGGGGGGTCTGTCTGAGCACCCCATGAGCATCACTCACTGCCTGAGCTTGCACCTCCAGCTGCCTGACCAAGGCTGTAGCGCTTTGTGTACAGGGAGTGTTTCTGAGAGGCCACCCACAGGACAGTGACGTCCGTCCAGCCGCATTACTGCAGCAGGTGTCAGTGCTACCTGGAACACTGCATGAGTGTTTCTGCAGAGAAAAGGTTGAGAAAATATCAAAGGCCTCTGTTCCGTGCTGTCAGGGGCTAAAGGCATCTTTAAATAGTGCCCAGCCACGCGGGAATAATTGGTGACCTGACTTTTCAGGATTTGGGTTCAAAGGGACGTATTTGTCCCCCCCCAGTGCTGGAGGCTGAGCTCTCTGACCCCAGCCAACCCTTCTGCAGAAAGCTGGAGAGCATTACTAGTGATGCTGTGAGTCTGAGGGAACGCTGGGGCCATGGTCTGGGCTTGGGCAGAGGTGGGGACCCTGCAGAGTCCGTTTCCCCCTCCCCAAGGCTCCAGGCACCAGCTGTCACAGCAGCAGCAGTGCCAGTTCAGGTGCTGCTGGTTCCTGTTTGCCTGGGGCTTATATCACCCACGGGCTCAGAAACTCCACAGGGCACCACCACCGGCCAGGGGGGCTTTGTGCTGCTGGTTTCTTCAGCTTCCCTTTTTTTACTGCATGCCTGGGAACTTTATTTAGAGACTCACATTTATAAACCCTGTATGCTTGACCTTCCCCAGCTATCATTCCCTACCATCGTGTCCTCGGGGAGCCGAGCAGGGTGTGTGCCCCCCGGATACTTCATGGGTTGCAGGGTTAGTTCTCTGTCCGATGGGCACTGGGGCACCAAGACTGAGCCCAGCACGTAGCAGTGGGAAAAGAAGGTGGTGGTGCCTCATGGACAAGGAATAGGTCTGCAGGTTGGGATGCTGGTCCCCGGTACAGGCAGGGCTTGATGCTCAGCTCCTTCATCCAGCGCTCCATCCCTGCTAGCACCGGCGGGTGACTTGTCTGGTAAAGCATCATCAGCTCAGGTTTAAATTCAATGCCTTAACGTACCACTGTGTAACACACAGACACACACTCTCTCTCTCTAATTCATGGATCACAATTCAGTATAATCTTAAAGATAGTTCTGCCAGCAGCTCTCAGTTCTGAGGCTGCCATCCCTGATGACATTAAACCCACAACCCAGGGCAGCTTCCTGCCCCTGAAGCCCGGTGTAATACCTGCCTTTTCCTACTATTTGTCTTTCTATTCCTCATATTAATTGATGATGTATTTTCTTGTGCACTGTCAGAATTCTCACTTCTGCAGTTTCATTTCTTGGGGGAGGTTTCCTTCCAGCACAGCTCCCCACTCCTTCCCACACCAGCACCATACCAGCACGGCAGTGCTGTCAGAGCTCAGCTGGATCCTCACACTCTCACTGAAATGATGTTCTCCTGCCTGCCCCTTCTGCCTGTTAATTAAGGCTTTGAGGTGCTCTTCAGGCAGGTAGCTCTTCTCACTTCTGGTCTCTTCTTTCACAGAGGAATAAAAGTCTTTTTTATAGCCATCACCTGTTGTTGGGATGAGTTTTGCATCCGGAGGTGGGAGAGGAAACTGCCAAACACAGAAGAGTGAGCCTGGGAAGCCTGGGGGAGTGGTGACTCACAGAACCATGGGATGATGGGGGCTGAAGGGACCTCTGGTGACCACCCAGTCCCACACAGTGTGTCTCTCTCACAACTTAGACAGGCTCTAGCAGACCACTCCTCCCCTGCTTTTCCCAATCTACGGGGATGGCAGCAGCTCTTCCCTGAGCTTCTCCCTGTTTGTGCACATTTTTCACAGTTTAATATCAGAACTGACCCTATTAGTGCTGCTTATGATAATAAAATTGCCCTCTCCCCTTCTATTTATCATTCTAACAACAGGGGAGGCCGCATGTCACGTGGGGAGCAGTAAATGATGTCCAAGCACGCCGTGGGTACCAAGCTCTCCACCTTGTTTTATACAGCTCACTTGCCCTTGTCCTTTTGCCAGAAATAATCCTGCACTCTTCCATGTCATTGGTAAAACACCAAAGAAATTCGGGCCAACATCAAGCCTCTGCTGTGAAGATGAAGCTTCTGCTGCACTTAAATGACTGCCAGCTGGGGATTTTTGGATGCATTTAGTAGATGATGCAATGATTTGAATATAACAATTACAGTTTAATATAATTTAATAAAACATACAATATAGATAATTGAATGAAAATATTAGAAACATTTATAATTTAATCATTTTTATTTAATTCAGCTGTATTATTGCCAAAACTTAATAAACCAACAGATCAGTTACACAATAGGAACGTGAAGCAAATTAAGCAGAACAGTAAGGAATATGCACCCCAGACCCCTGTGCTCGCACGCAGCCTCCAGCAGCTCTGCCATCTGCAGCCCCCACGCCAGCCCTGCAGGGCACAGGGATGAAGGTTTCCTCTTTTGGGGACAGAGGGGGCATGGCTCTGGGTTTGAACATCTGCCTGTGTGCCTGGAGCGAGCAAAGCCCAGCCAGAGCTCTGAGCTGTGGGCTCTGGGGGGATAAACCTGGCCAAGGGATTCCTTTGCCTTTTCCAAATCCCACATTTCCTATGGGTTCCCATCTCCTGACCCATGTGTTTGGGCACACACACAGGTACACAGCAGAGGGCTGGAGGAGGGTCAGGCATCGCCAGCAGCCAAGGCTGGTGCACGGGCAGGTCTGGGAGGACCATGGATCCTTGCACCACAGTGTGAAGAGACACGACCTCCCAGTGTAGAGCTGTGGAGGTGCTGGGAGCTGCTCAGATCCCATCCTTGTCCATCAGCCCCATCGAAGCATGGCCATGTCACGGTGACTAACAGCACTCGCCCTTCTGCAGCATCATCTCCTCCCAGCTCCGGTCCGAGCAGGGACCAGCCTCGATGAAGCCGAGCTCTGCGTGTCTCTGGAACCAGTGGCACAGCTGAGAGGTCAGAGTGCTGGTCCCTGGGCACTACCTGTGCCGTGCTGTGCTGATCCATGTTGCCCACAGCATCCATGCAGGCTCATGCCTGAGCACTGTCCCAGGGTGCAGGCAGGGAACATGGCTGGTTGCAGTGGTGACAGCTGAGGGCATCCTGGAACCACCAGCAGCCTCCAGCAGGACCCATCCTGGAGCACAGTGGTGGGGCTGGACTCTGAGGGTGCCGCAGGGCACTGTGTTGAAGGGGAAGACACCAGCTTCACAGGCACCTGCACTCTTTTGACTGAAAACCCCAAACAAGGAATGAGCAGTTTGTACCAAAGTGGGCTGTGTCCCTCATTTCACCCTGGAAAGCCTGTTCCTCACAGCAGTGAATTAGCTGTCCCGCTGGTAATGAGCTCCCTAATAACCTCCTGCCAGCACTGTTTGCAGTGTGGGGCTGGGTGCCTTCCCAGCTCTGGGGGATGCCATGGAGGAGATGGCTTCACTGGGGCTCAGCAACTACTGCCAGTGGTGTGAAACACAGGGCGTGAGCAGGCAGGGTCACTTTGGGATGCTGTGTACACCTCACAGCACGGCAGCTCCCTCCTGATGTCCTGTGATGACCAGTTCCCAGGAGGATGCTGGACGGTGAGGACAGCAGACATCAGCACCAGCCTCCAGCCCAAATTCCACTGCTCAACCTGGGGCAGGGACAGGATGAACGCACAGAGTGAAGCAGGGGGTTGGAAGCTGGGGCTGGAAGCTGTGTGCTCCAGCCTCCTGCCCTGGCAGCTGGGTGCAGCCCGGCAGCAGTGCCTGCTGATTAGATGTTAGGTAACATTTGGGGGAAGTTTGTTTGTTGGGTTTTTTTGAGCTGCTGCAGTTAAAAATAAATAAATACCGAAGGGCAATTTTAGCAGCATGATTCTAATTTGTTTAATCAGATTATGTTGTTTTCTTCTCTGCTGCCTTCTAATTTGGATATATGAAAATGAAATTAATATTAAATTCTCATATTTATTCAGACTTAATGAGATGACTGGAATGGCTTGCCAGCTCTTCGTTGTCTTACAAACAGGGCTCAATGCTGCTTCCTGAGAGCTGTCTTTCACAAGGACTTGATTGCAATCTGAAGTTGAGGAAAATGACCCAAAATTTTGCTTTTGTTCCTAATCATTTCAGAATGGTGATGTCAGCAGTTAATACAGATGGGTATTAAGCAAGATTGAACAGGATTAAAGAGCAGTATAAGGAGCAGAGAGCTGTGGGGTTGTTTTTTAATTAATTGCTGTCACATATTGCAGGAAGGAAGGAGGAACCTTTGCTTTCCGCTTCCCTGGCTGTGCCATGGGATGTATCGTGCCCTGGCCCCATGCAGCACGTGGTCCTGGGCTCCATCAGCCCCTTCAGCAACCTGGCACAGGTCTGGAGCGCTGAGAGTGAGCATTTAAATTCTTTAAAGATGCAATTATCCTGAAAGTGTCTTTCCTGTTGGACAGGAGAGCTCTCTATTTTCTTCCTCCAGGCTGGAAGCTGAGGAGCTGGCAAGGCAAAGCTTCCTGGGCAGTGGAAATTCTTGTTCCTGGAAGCTGGACAGAACAGAGAGAAGGGGAAAGTCATTAAAGCAGTTTGTACGTTGCAAAATTAAGGTGTACCTGCTGGTAACAACTGTGTTTGAGTTTGGCCAGCTGCTTTGGACTAAGCGATGACCAAATCCTACCTGCTCGGGGCGGGCAGGCTGGGATCCCCTTGCATCCCACCTCGTGCGCATCCTCAGAGGACCTGAGCTCTCCCATGCTCGCTCCAGCTCTCTGCAATGCAGCCTGGAGAGCAGGAGAGGAAGATGCTGGGTGTTCTTCAAGTGATTCACTCCTCAGCCATGTTCCCTCTCCTGTTACTCCCATGAGTTGGATGTGACCAACTCCCCTGGTTGGATGTGACCAACCAGATCCTTCCCGATGGAAAGAAGGTATCCCAAAACGTGAAGGGCTGAGCTCTGCCCTACCAGGCACGTCCTTGGCTCAAGGATCGCATTGCAAACGGGCATATGGAGCCAGAGCCTGGGCTGGCACATCCAGCTTGATGGGAAGCGCTGCGCATGGTGCTCCCGCTCCAGCCCGGGATCTTGGCACAGCGCATCCCCTAGCAGAAGGTGGTGCTGAGTGACAGCTTGGTGTGTTCCTGCCATGGGCTGCTCCTGCACATGGAGCCCATGTGCAGGAAGATTTGTTGGTTGACTCTGGGTATATTGTACGATGCTGCAGACACACTGTGGTAATTATTTTGGGTATTCAACAGACTTTTTCTCTCTAAAATCACTGAGTAGTACTTTACCTGATTATCTTCATTGTGAATCCAGCCTTGTCTATATGATAACATTTCCCACTCAATCAACACATGCCTCCAACTTGTAATTATCTTTGGAAATGTTTTCATAATGTACCACCCTTAACCTTTTTTATGTGTTGATTTATTGCCTCCGAGTTAAACCTTGATGTTCAATTTCCTGGTGTTGTTATTAACATCTCCTGCTAGAGAAAATAATTTAACTAAAATTTCATGGGAAAATGAATCAAAACACGATGATATTTACATGTGGCCTTTTAATCATTTCAAACACAGAAATTTTTTCGTATTTAAAATTACAGTAATTTTATTCAATTGTTCTTGGTGTTATCCTCAGACATAATTAGGAATATCCACATAATTAACCAACTGGCAGCTCCTTCGTGAGCTGTAAATACCTAAGATATGAAAACACCCACCAAATGCCATTTCAGACACCGAGGTTCCTCAATGTTTCAGTAACAGGGAAATCTGGATCGAGGTTCTTTGCTTGTTGTTGGGAGCTGTGAGCATCTGCAGAGGCGTGGGGCACCCGGGTGCCGCTTGGCCCACAGCAGCGTGTGGGATGATGCCAGGGCAGCCCAGCCTGGAGACTCTCCACTTCTCTTTAGGTTCTTCCTCTGCATAAACAAAGGTTTATAACACAGACCCAGCAGAGGAAAGTGGTTCTGCAGGCTGACATTTCCACACCCAAAACATGCAACAGGAATGAGATAATGAGGGTCTGAAGGCACCAAAGGGCTTTGCTGGCCCTGACCTGTCTCCCCAGGGACACCCATCCCTGCCCCAAAGGGTGTTTTCCTGACCTTATCCAAAGAATCCTTCCTGCCAGGAGGAAACGGCTCTGTCAGTGACAGGGAAAGCTCTTTTTGCCATCCATCTGCCTTCCCCAGCTGTGTTCCTTGCTCTGCTCCCCGACGAGGTCTATCAGGTCAGGATCTCTCTATCCATTTGTGCCTCTCCTGGGTCTGCTGTGCATTTAGAGTGTGAGTGCTGCTCTGTGTGCAGGCAGAGTAAACTCAGCTGGTAAGGCTTCATAAAACCTGGAACACGCTCAGCTCATCCAAATCTCAATCAGCTTTCATCACGGCTGCAGCCGGGTGTTAAAGCGGCGCCGGCGTGGGGCCCAGTACCTATCAGAGCAGATTGGGATGGATCACCCTCATTTCCCCATCCACGAATCTAATAAAAAAAGTGCTGTTGCACTTTAACGCATTATCTGTCAGGATAATGAAGTTTTATTTACCATTTCCAAGAACATTTTCACTTTCAGAGGCGTTATCAGAGCAGGCAGACCAAGGAAAGCCCAGAGAGCACTCTGTGGTGTCGGGACACACCGCTCCTCAGGGTCTGTTTTGCCTTGGGGCTGTTGGCTTATTTATTTCCAGACATGCAGCAGGGCCAGCTGCTGGTTCAGAGGAGTGGCTGAGACCTGCACGTCTGTCCTCCTCTATGCACCCCGTGGGCGCTGGGGCCTTGCCCACCCCAGGATGTGTCTCTGAGGTCCCAATCCCTGAGCAGGGTCCCCACTGCAGGTGCCATCACGGCATTGTCCTTCCCTGGAGAGAGCTTCTGCCCCTCCAAGCCCATCTTCTGCATGCTTGGCAGCCCAGCTAACAGGGCTGCTGTTTCCCAAGGAGACTTCATACTGGGGTCTGTACGCTTCCCAGCCCATCCACTGCTTCTCACTCCATCCCATGCCTTTGCTTTCCTGCTTCTCCTCTACTCCACCAGCAATTCCCCCTCCTTCCCTGCTTAAAGCATCTCGTGGTTCCTGCGACAAGTCTGCCTTCTGCCCTTTAGGATGTGCTTTTCCTATTGCACCTCCCTTCCTCCCCCGGTATTTCTCTACCCTTTTCCCAGTTCCAGCCTCCTACTTAATTTACTCCATCTCACTTTTAAATAGCCCATCATGGCTTGTGTTTATACAGCACCTAACGTAATGCACCATCCCCTGGGCAACCTCCAGATGGTACTGCGATGCAAGTATATGGTCAGAACCCACCGCACCCCTAACGGTTACGATGCTGCTCCACAATTTACCCTAAGACACAATTTACTCCTCTCCCTCTTCCCGGTAATCTGCTGACACACTGATCCATAAAACTTATTAGAAATATTTCTAAAGGTGACAGTCCTGACACGGGGAATTAAATCACAATACAGGAATGTGCCAATTTAGCAGCTTATGAAGTTCAAGCGAAAAAAAAACCCTGCAAGAACAGACGAAGAACTGTCACAGCTGAGAAAAACAAGCAGCTGAGGGGGAATTAGAGCTGCAGATTTCCTCTGCGTGGTAGAGGAGGAAAGGGGGTAAATCCGTGCGAGGTGCCGGGGAGGCAGGAAGCGAGGGGTGCGCTCCGTGTGAGAGCATCCTTCAGATGAGCGAGCCCTGCTGCACCCGCGGCTCCTCGGAAGGGGAGCAGCGCGGCCGCTCCTGAGCAGAAACGGAGCGATGAAGCGGCACAAACAGCGCCCCGGAGGCACTTCCCGGGGGGCACTGCTCTTGCTGTGGGGTGGGCTGGTTTTTTCTGGTTTGGTTTTTTCTGTGGGAGTCAGGTGATGTCGGGATTTGGTGCCTGGGAAAGGCTCAGCACACAAAGCACCGGGTCTGTGCTCTGTGCTCTCCTCCCAGCCACACAGACCCCCCGTGTGAGGGAGTGAGGGTCACGTTTACACCAAGACAGAATGGACTCAAAACCTTGAGAAAAGAAGGCTAAGAGGGGATGTCATCAGTGGTTATCAATATCTGAAGGGTGGGACCCAGGGGGACATGGGCAGCCTCTGCTCAGTGCCTGTGGGGACAGAACAAGGGGCCATGGCCTCAAGTTGGAGCACAGGGAGTTCCCCCCCACTGTGGGGAAGAACTTCTTCCCAGTGAGGGTGAGGGAGTCCAGTACAGAGATAGAGAGGTCGAGCACTGAAAACCTCTGGCCAGCTTGGCACAAGGGCAGTGCTCTGGTTTTCTAAGCACGCTCTCTGCTCTCTCACAGCCAGAAGATGTTAAGTGGGTCGGTGCCAGCTCACTAAGTCAGCAGCCCCCTTACCCCTGCTCACCCCAGACCTGCCAGGGTCGGTGGTGCCTCTGCAAACAAAACGGGGTGACTGGGGGTTGAGGCTGAAGGTGCTCCTCTGGGTAGCACTGGGGTCTGAAGGCAGTTTTGACAGCACAGAAAAGCAGGGCACAAAAAGCTCTGCTTCCCCACTGATGTTCTTGGAGGGTTTGCTTATTTATTAATGAATGATCTAAATGTACTGAATGTTGCTTGATGATTCCATGTGGTAGGAACGGGGTTGTGGAGGCTAACTTCCGCACTAGAGGAAAAAGTGCAAACTCAGCGTGAATGCCTGTGACAGGCAGAGCTCCTGGTGCCTGGGAAAGGTTTTTCACTGGGAACCCATTTGTGCATGAGATTCAGTTATTTCTTGGAGTAGTCTCTCTGACAGAGATCACTGACCTCTGAGATTCTTAAGGTTGTGCTTCAGGAGAGAGTCTTTCCCTTTCTCTCAGCGTTCCACAGGATGAAGTGGTGTGTGCCTGCAGCCCCTCACCGGAACCAAGGGGAAATAAGAGACTGGGAGAGGGCAGAAAGCTTGGAAGGGCTTTCTGGGGCTCCACTGGGTTCCCTTCCATAACCAGGCTGAAAGAACAGCTCACCCTGTACCTGCCTGTGTCTGACAACACTCTGCTCCCCTGAGCTGCAAATAATCAGTGATGGAAATCACAGGGACCCCCAGACCGAGGGGGTTGGAGGGATCTCTGGGGATCACCCAGTCCAACCCCTGCATACGAGACAAGCAACCCCAGGCTGGAGATGCAGCTTACAACACTGCTGTCAAACCTCGGGGGAACAGACGGACAGACAGACGGACACAGGGGACTAGCAGAGCCCTGTTTCCTGAGCACACCAGTGTGACAGATGTGACATGCAGAGACCCTTCCTGTCTGTGTCCCGATGCTCTCCAGGCACGAGGTGCATCACAGGCTCCGCAGCGTTTTCCTCTGCTGATGGCTTGGCATGTTGTTTTTAAATATTTTCATCCAGTTTCTAGACAACTTGAACATTCTGTGGTGACTGTTGGTTTCTGTTACAGTCAGTCTGCCTGTCACACGCTGCTATTGAAAGGAAGAGGGAAAGAAAAAACCCTTGTTGACTGCTGCTCACCTATCCAATTTGTCTATTAAGAGACTAATAATCTTGATATGTAGACACTTATCGGATGTAAAAATCTTATGATTCACCAATTAATGCAGGAATATTAACAAAGAGCATCATATTTTATCCAGGCACTTATTGTTTTAGGTGCTGCAGGTTACCTGATTTTTATGATAAAAATCTTTCTAGTCAAAACAAGTGGGTAAAAGTAAATGAAGTTTAAAGCATTATTACATTTTCTATTCATCTTGCATGATGAGTGTTCCAGGAAGAAAATTGAACTATCAGTTCTTTCCAATTTCAGGGAAAGTGGTGTATTGTGTGAGAATATGGTAAACTTGAATGGGAGTTAAATTGAGTGTTTACGCCAGCTTTGTGTTCCCACTGAATTGAGAATCCTCTGCTCCGCTCCACCGTGAACAGAACTTCTCCCAGACATCTTTAACATTACATATGCATTCTGTTTTACAAGTAATTCATATTGAAATCGCATTTCGGAAGGAAAAATGAGAACATGAGGTTTATGCAATTTAGCACTGATGCATAATGAAGGAAAGGCTCTGCCACCTCTCTAATGGCTCCTGATTCAGGGATTGCATCACATTTTGGTCTCAAAGCTACTTGGAAATTGCTTAAATCCAGGAAAGACTTGCCAAGTAGCTAAGAAGAAATATGGACTCCTGCATTAACATTATCCCTATTTGACTGCTATAATACAGCAGCGATCACATGTTGAGCTCTGAGCGACTATTCAGTGAGAATATGTCTAAAAATTCATTTAATCTGAGTCTATTTTAAAGGTTTCCAGGAAATGGACTCCAGGGAACAGATCTCACATTGGCAGGGAGGTGTACTGCATGACCTAATACATCTTTCTACCTCTAATTCCTCCTTTTTTTTTTTCCTATGAGGCAACCTGTTGCAGTGATACAGTCATCAAACAGGGGCTGGAAGGTGGAATGGGTTAGAGACTCACGCTGAGGCTGCTGGGGGTGGAGCTGGCTTTCATGGTATCAGTGCTGTGGCTTAGAATCGTGACCCAGACAGTGCTGGCAACACGCTGGTCTGTGGGCAGGAGGGGGGAATGGGCGCTGGCGTTAGCTGCCTGGGATGGGCAGAAGCTGCTCAGTAACGAGTGGTAAGAGCAGTGCAACAGCTCCCAGTGTTTAGAGGGTAAGGGCATTATGGCAAAATCATGAGGACTTTGGGTCTGTTGGCAAGAAAACCTGCATTGCATGAGGAGAGGAGGAGTCCCAGGTGACTGCTGGACCAAAAAGTTACAGTGAGCCTCTATTTATTGGTTACCCCTCCTGATTTGCATATTCTGTTTGCAGAGAGAAGACAAACAGGCCACAAAAAACCCTCTATAGCAGAGCCAGGCTTCCAGCTGAGACCTCTGCTGAGCCAGAGGCTGCTGGCCCCCCTGGCATCACATTATCCATGGATGCAGCCACGCAACACAGGGCAAAGCAAGCCAGACCACATCCAAGCTTATTGCCATGATCAGGCAAGTTTGGCTGCTGGGGAAATAAAACCCAGGTGTAGTGCCACAGCACTTTGGGTTTACCCTGCAAGAGAAAGGCCACTGTGCATACAGGCCCCTGGAAAGAAGGGTCTGGGACAGATGGACCCACTGAGTTGGCTCCACTGTTGTGCATCTCCAGTGCACTGTGACAATGAAGTTTCTTTCTCTGACTTCCAGCACAGAGGTATCAGAGCATCTCGTGGCTGTTGGCTCATTCAGGTCACAGCTCCCAGTGCCCAGCTGGCCAGACAAGCCGGGTGCCACTGCTGTGATCACAGAGGCGGTTTGGCACGGGGAAGATGTGACCCCATCTCCCAGGGTCTCAGGAGCACTCTGGCCCAGGGAATGTTTCCTCATTCCATGTGAGCTGAAGTAAACCTAGCAGAGCTGAGACAGGCTCGTGAAGCAATCACTCCTGACCTCCAGGTCAGGGCAATTCCTGGGGATGGATGTTTCCTTTGAGGCAAGCAGTGAGAAGATGTGTCAGGTAAATATGAGGCTCAGGGAGATACACTATTTTTTAGGGGAGCCAGACCTGGATCTGAGTCTCACTGTGCTTTTGTTAAATGGAACACATTTCTGACAGGTGGAACAGAGCTCTGAAGTGGCATTTGGACAATATTGCCAAGTATTCCAAATCCTCCATTTTGAGGCCAAAACATAATTTTATGTCATTCATTAAAGTTTCTTGTGGGCTGATGCCAAAGTGGAAGAAAATTGCTAGCATCTTACTGCTACCACCCAGATGCTCTGTGCAGCTCCCTGACAGCCAGAGGACATGGATGCGGTTTACCTGGTCAGTCAGCCTGCTGGAGTGGAGCACATCAGCACCACCACCCTGCTTAATTGGATCCTGCAACCACAGGGACACAGCACACCCCAAAGCCTTTATTCCCAGAAGCTGTGATGGAGTTTTGCCTGGGGGATGAGTGAGGACAGCAGCCGGCGGGTAGGTAATGACAGGGACACTCCAGACTTCTGGTAAAATAAGCAGTAGGACATGTTTCTAACGTGATCACAGATAACAATGCCTTTTGCAGCACAGAGAGACGTGGCTTCCATCCCAGTGACTGGAAATGCTCCTGCCAACTAACAAATGAGAGGAGGTGGCACCACTCTTAACGCTGTCAGAGTTAATGTGAGGCTCTGTTGGAGCTTACCATCGCTTCCCTTCCCCTCCTGCCCGCCTGCCTGCCTCGCAGGAGGAGTGAGAGCCACACCAGGCAGCCTCGCTGCCCTGCCTGGGGCAGCCCTGGCACTGCAGTGCTCACTGTGCTGCGGGACCCCCAAGCACTGGTACCCCTTCTTTTGGAAGGACCCCATGTTGCAGGGGCACCCATAGCCTTTGCAGCTGGGAACTGAGCTCCTGTGTGGAGAGGCAGAGGGAGGGAGCAGAGGGGAACTGCAGAGGAGCCGTGTGGCTGTGGCTGAGGGCTGAGCCCCGTGGCCAGGTCGGTGTTTTAGATGGTGTGTGGGAAGCTGTGGGGCTGTGAGGGCACGTGCAGAGCAAGCAGAGCTCAGGGGCCTGTCATGAAGAGGCTCCAGGCTGTGGTTCAGAAAGGGTGTCACAGGGGGTGACAGTGGCACCAAGCTGCCTGTCAGCACACCGAGCGCTGGGTGTGGGTGGGCACAGGCAGCACCGTGGGGAGCCTGGCCCCCCAGCACTCCCCAGCAGGGCAGCCAGCACCATGCTGGGGAGGGCACCCTCACCTCCTCTTCCTCTGCGGGAGAGGGGAAGGTCATGCTGGTGGATGGGGCTCGTTGCTGCAGAGGGGCTGCTCTCCTTGCCAGCCCCAGCAGCCTGTTGGGGGGCACAGGGCTTCTCCCTGCCCACTGGCTGCTCTGGGGTCCTGTGTGAGCCCAGGCTGGATGTACTGGGCGAAGGGAGGCTCTGCATCCCCTCACCCTGACCCTGCTTCAACCCCGTGGCAGCAGCTCGGTCCAGAGGGACCCCCAGAGGAAGCTCTGCCCATTCTTTTGGATGCCCTGCTCAAACTGCTCCTTTTCCCAACACCTGGGTGCTGCTGAAGTTCCCCCAAGCTGCTGCTCTGAGCAGTGCCTGCCTACAATGGCTTGCTGGGGTTTTCCTCCTCCTGCACTCTGCATCTGATTCTTCCATAGACTCTCATGCAGCAGCTTCTTAAAGTGTCATTTCTGGCATTACATGTTGGATTGAAAATGTTATTTGAATTTAAATGATTTCACATGCAGATGGACATTTATTATCAGTCTGAGAGGAAAACATTTTCTTGGAAGTTTATACAAGTTATGAACTTTGCATTTGTATTTAATAGCTTCCTGGCATTGCATTGTGAGGAAACATTATAAATATGGGAAATAAAGAACATTTCTAAAGGCGTTGTGTAACCTCCTGGATTTATCTTCCCCTATTTACTCCTTTGCTCTGAGGGTCTATTAAGGTGGCAGCAATCTTGTCCTGAAGACAGCGCATCATTTGTTATATCTGCATTCTGCTGCCTTCCTCTAAATGGGCTCAGAAGATCCACAAATGGGAAAAGACTAAACAAAACAAATCAAACCAGCAAAATGACAGCCCAGAAACGGCAGTTAAGCTCCAAGTGATTTTTTCCCCCTCCCCAGGGCTTTATCCCCCACTCTCCCTCAGACACCAGCCCTCCTCCTGCAGACCCCTCCAAGCACAGCACTGGGGAGGAGCCGAGGGTCCCTCTGAGGGGAAGGGACGGCCCTTCTGACTCCCTGCCCACCCCATGGGACCCCAGAGGTTTGGCCTTGCACCCCTGGGAAAAGCAGAGGACAGTGTGGACACAGCCTGTGAGGTTCCTCCAGCAAAGCTATCTTCCCCTTCCTCTTCCCCTTCCCCTTCTCCTTCCCCTTCTCCTTCCCCTTCCTCTTCCTCACAGGACAAGGAGCATCTCCGTGCATGGTCCTTCCTGCCTTCACAGCCCTTCTCCAGCTCCACCCCAGCTCTGCCTTTGCCCCAACAGCAGGGCCACCCCACCGTGGATTTTGGCACTTGTAACTCCACCCCACCCCACCTGTACCCAACAAGCAGCTTGGAACCATCTTCAGACCACTGATGAGCTTCAATCATAATGATTTGTAACTGATTGATGGGATTTTAGATTTGATGTAGCATAACACATCACAGCTTTATGCAGATAAATTAAAGATCCCCCAGTACGCCTTATTATGGGATAGGAACATGTCCAACCCCAGTTTATGCCTCCTGGCGTACCACAGATGTCAGCCACCAAAACAGGAACTCATCCCTCTCCTGGCAGTGGCTGTGACAGTCCCTAATTAATTACAGAGCATGAGGAGGCACAGGTATGGCACAGGACAGACACAGGGCTGGCAGTGAAGCTCTGCCAGCTTGGCCATTGCTGCAAGCAATTAGTCTGAACTTCACGTTAATGAAAACATTTTAAGATAAGGCTCTGAACAATGGGAGGAAGTTAGAAAGCAAATCAGCAGGGTTTCTGGCAAGCCAGGGAGGGAAAGGATGTGCACAACCTGGATGCTATACCAGAGTCTGACTGTGTTTCTGCAGCCCTAATCTTTCTCTTCTGCTATGGAAAATTCGAGTTAACTGTGCCATCAGTGAGCCTACCTCTGCCCACTGCAGAGCTGTCCAGTGGCGATGGTCCCTGTCTAATGGTCCAGCCAGAAGAGGGACCAGATGTTCCACCCCCAGCCAGGATGTGCTAGGGAAGGAGATCAGGATTTCTTTGCCACCTGTACCTATCAGGAAGTCCATTTCCATACGAATAGATCTCCATTGCCTCCTCCTTCATGTGAATACTCTGTTCCCACTGTGCCTGTAATCCAGCATCAGCTCAGGTTGTACTTCAACTGAAGCATTGTCTGGAGGAAAGAAGTCCCTCAGGATGGCCGAGGCAGCTGGCTGGGGGTGATGCTGGAGCTCCAGCCCTTGCTGTCGCACAGCTGCTCCAGCACCAGCTATCAGCCACTATGAATTTCACTTGCTATAAACTGTGATTGCTTCAGTAGTAGTCGATACAGAACTTCCTCCTCATCCTCCCACACGCTGCTGCTCCCTGGCACTCGCGCCATGATCCCCATCAGCTGCATCTTTCCCATCAGTGATGCTGGTCATGGTGTGTGAGCACAGAAACTCTCCCTGCCACGTGGACACACAGCCAGTCGTCATCCTGACAGCAGCCAGAGCACAGCCCAGCGCAGGGTCTGTCCCACACAGCCCCTGCTCCTGCCCCACTGCCTGCTTCTCCCAGCACCTGCCCCATCCTTATCTCAGTGTTCCTTAGACCCACGTTCAGTGCTTGATTCATTCCCTGCTCGCTTAATAACAAACGATTATGTGTCTTCCACCTGTGCGTTATAAGGATGAATCACCCTGTCCCTGAAATCCCTTGCATGGTGTGTGCAGCCCTCCACATTTATAAATCTGGAATGCTATCCTGTGCTTGGCAGGCCAGCTCTGGACTGTGGAGCCAGAGGCGTGGACGTCAGGGAGCCAGCAAGAGAAGAGGTAAATGATGTGGGCTGTGCTGAGCAGAGCCTGCCAGAGGGCCTGGGGTGACTGGATGAATCACCATCAGCACTGTGGTACCTGATCTGCACTTCTGCTACAAGACAGGGCTTGCTTTCAGGAACCTCTGAGCATCGTCCCTTCTGAGCACCAGGGCATCTGTGGTCCTTTGCTCTCCGTTGGTCCAGCAGCAGAGATCTTCTCTGCACATCTGATCCGAGAACTGCAGCTCCTGCCTCATCTGGAGCATGAGAAGGCTCATGGGGGGACCTTGGTCAGTGCCACCCTCGCAGGTGTCTCAGAGGAACCTCTCCTTAAAGAGCCTGCAGAGAGATTTCTTAGTGTTCCCTGCACTCTGACCCTGAGCTGGAACAAGGATGGTGATGCTGAGTTCTCTTGCAGCTCTGAATTGCCTCCTTCAAAATACAAAGGGATGGGTGCAGGTGCCTACACAGGCACCACCCTCTGTTCCAGACATCCCAGAGCCCCAGGGCATGAGGGTCCCTACCCCGTGGGAGGACAGACAGTGGCTCTGCAAGTACTTACTGTTCCATCAGTGCCTGTCTTCAGGCCCTTTGGTCCCATCCTCTGGATGCTTTTGAACCACAACACACTGTTGTTTGGCAGTCGGTGCCCCTCGCTGTAGGACCTTACACAGAAATGTGCTTATTGAGCTAACTGGCTAAATGTAAGCACTTCATTTTTATCCCATTATGCTATTTTTTATTATAACCACTGGGGAGGCTTTGCATCACTTGTATATGTTATTTTCATTCAGATATTAATGACTGCTATCTCCCTTTTAAAGACAGCTCTCAAGGCTACTCATTGCATCTTCGTGCAAGCAGGACTCTCAAGCCCATTCAGACATTCACCCCTCAGACCCAGCGTTTCCAGAGTGCACAGGAATAAAATAAAACCCAACACAATTCAAGAAACTAAGACTAGAGAGACACATTTAGAAGCTGGTCACCCATTCCCAGCAGCAGCCAGGAGTTCCCAGGCAGTGCTGAAGTGCAGCCTCTACATCCCATGGCTTAAAGCATCTCCCGCACCAGGGCCAAAGTTGGGGGACAGGGTCCATGACAGGGTTTGGAAGGAGGAGCACAAGGGCTGGGCAGAGAACACCAACAGTCTGCTCCTCAGGTCTCAGGTGTCGGTTTCTGGAAGTAAAGAAGAATCCAGAAAGAATTTCCTCTTCTTTCAACACTGCTGACAGGGGGACCAGCTGCATCCCATCCTCCCCACGCTCTGCAGCCACCACTGAGGATGGGGATTTCTTGGTGGCAAAGGAAGTGATGAGACATGTGGATTCACAGCTCGGGAGAGGGAAGGGACACCAGCCCCCAGTTGCTGCTGGCAGAAGGGGGATGCTCTATTTCCTCCGTGTCCACACACCAGCCTGGGTGAGCAGAGCCCCCACGAAGGAGCTGTGGCCGAGCATCCTGAAGCAGCAAGTGCTCATCCTCCTGTGAGGTGTCAGAACACACCTTTGGGTGAAGCTCACTGACTGCAGCAAGGTCAAAAGCAATCAGCTGGGGGCAGGTGTGGTTTTCCTCCTGCTGCTGTGGCCCTCTGGTAGCCCTGATGTTCAGCTGCTCAGGGGAAGGGGCACAGAACAGAAGTGAGCTGCTCCACCCTAAGATTTTGGACCCACTCTATGACTGATGGGGGATTCATTCCACCAGACCTGATCCAAAAGTGACACACTGGGTGGGAACAGGTCCACTCTGCAGCAATGGAATCCACCCATTTCTTACAGTTACAGCAAACACAGCTCCAGCCCTCCAGCTCCCCAGAGCCTGGTGCTGCCAGGAGGCAGCAGCAGCAGCAAAGCCAGTGCCCACCTGCAGAATGGACAGGACAAGGGGCCATGGCCTCAAGTTGGAGCACAGGGAGTTCCCCCCCAATCTGGGGAAGAACTTCTTCCCAGTGAGGGTGAGGGAGCCCTGGGACAGGCTGCCCAGGGGGTGTGGAGTCTCCTTCTCTGGAGAGATTCCAGCCCTGTTTGGACACCGACCTGTGTGCCCTGTCCTAGGGACCCTGCTTTGGCAGGGGGTTGGACCCCATGGGCTCTGGAGGGCCCTGCCAACCCCTGTGATTCTGTGAGCCCCAGGAGGGCCAGTGTGGGCACTGCTGACCGACCCTGGGGGAGTCCAAGGCACGTCCTTGTCCTGTGCTCCAACTTCAGGGAGTCTGAGGTGCGTGCTCATCCCCTGCTCCAACTTTGGGAGAGCCCAAGGTGTGTGCTCATCCCCTGCTCCCCTCTGTCGAGAGCCACGTCTGACTGCACTGGGTGTGATGTAAGTCTGAGCTCTTCCCTTCGCTTCTTGCCGAGCCCTGGTAGCCCAGCCCCTGCCTCCCGGCTGCCCCACCGGTGCCATAGGCAGAGCTGTAAATCCAGCCACCCCTCTCCTCAGGCACCCTAAGATGCATCATGCATGGGCTTCATTCCAGCTGATAAATAAAGGCACCGTCGGTAGAGATTCAAGCTGCTTTTTTCCTCCTGGCTGGAAGCTTTAGAGGAGCGTTTGAGGAGTGTGTTTAATCCATCCAGCACGGGGTCCCCAGAGAATCGAGGCTTCGCCTTTAATTCCGCGCTGGCGCTCGCTGAGCCTGTAAAGCAGGGATGCTCCTGCCGCCGCCCGGGCGGGGGCTGGGATGCGGGAGGAGTGCTTGCGGAGACAACCAGCGCTCAAGCGATGGATCGGGGCGGCAGAGCCAGGGCAGAGCAAGCCGTGTCGTGTGCCGGGGGCACCCTGTGCTGCCCAGCCGCGGCACCAAGGCGCGGGACCTGCGTGATGTGGGTGCAGGAGGCAGGGCTTCCCACCGCCCCTCACCCCCCCAGCACTTCTCCTGCTCCGTGCCACGCTGCTGAGGAGTTGCATGCTGGATGGCATCCTTCCTTTCATCTCAGGGAAACGTAAACATCTGGGGAATGGTTAATTACGGGCACTGGTAATTAATTAGCTCTATGTATTGCTTTTCATTTTGGGTGAAACTCAGATAATAAATGGTGTGTTTGGACCTACAAATCCATTACAACTAATAGAATTGTAAGAGCTTTTTCTCCCCAGCTATTACCCTGCACCGAATGGCCCTCTCACAAACAACACATAAATGTAATTTATTTTCACCACGGTGGCAACTTTTACTATTGCCACAGTCACGAGTACCCAGGCTTCTTATTACAGCATCCCTCTTTATTTACATGTACGTTTATTTGTAAGCTAGTTATTATGCTCGCTACGTCCTTTGGGGAAGAAAAAAAGCCATCCTAAATCACGATTTATCTGAGGATTTTTAGCAGCTATTTTAATTAGAAGCTCCCAGTGACGATGTCTGGAGGGCAGTGGTCCTTGAATCAGCCAGGTACTGTCACCAGCAGAAGGGATGGGTTCAAGTGTATGTGGGCTGTGCTCAGAATGAAGAAGAGCACTGTGGGATGGCAGAGAGGGTAACGCAGAGGAAGAGAGATGCAATTTGGACAGGAAAATACGGTGTCGGAGTGGGGAGGAACCAGGATTACAGCAGAGAGGAACGCAGGAGAGATCTGAAGCCTTTAGGCTATAGGTCTGGGGGACATGAGACCCTATGAGCCTCAGGGGACAGGGAAAGGCTGGGGCAGTTTGCAGCTCGAATCCCTCCATTGTGGAGTTAAACACTTTCTAGATCAGGGGCAGTTCCCCAGCCCCCCCCCCCCCCCCAAATTAACACTGTCATGAACAATGTGCCCTGAACGTTGTCACTGGCAGTTGGTGTCCAACTCTGTGTATCACAGAATCACAGAATCACAGAATCACAGAATCTTAGGGGTTGGAAGGGACCTCAAGAGATCTTCGGGTCCAACCCCCCTGCCAAAGCAGGCTCCCTATCTCATATTACATAGATAGGCATCCAGACGAGACTTGAATATCTCCAGAGAAGGAGACTCCACCACCTCCCTGGGCAGCCTATTCCACTGCTCTGTCACCCTCACTGTGAAAAAGTTCTTCCGCATGTTGGTGCGGAACTTCCTGTGCTCCAGCTTACAGCCATTGCCCCTAGTCCTGTCCCCACTGACCACTGAAAAGGGGCTGGCCAATTCCCCCTGCCACCCATGTCTAAGATACTTGTAAACACTAATTAGGTCCCCCCTAAGTCTTCTTTTTTCCAGGCTGAACAGACCCAGCTCACTCAACCTTTCCTCATAGGGGAGATGTTCCAGACCCCTAATCATCTTTGTCGCCCTTCTCTGGACTCTCTCCAGAAGGTCCCTGTCTTTTCTATACCAGGGAGCCCAGAACTGGACACAGTATTCCAGGTGGGGCCTGACCAATGCAGAGTAGAGGGGGAGGATCACCTCCTTCGACCTGCTGGACACACTCTTCCTGATGCATCCCAGGATCCCATTGGCTCTCTTGGCCACCAGGGCACACTGCTGGCTCATAGCCAACCTGTCATCAACCAGGACCCCTAGGTCCTTCTCCATAGAGCTCTTCTCCAACAGGTCATCCCCCAGCCTGTACTGATACAGTCGGTTATTCCTCCCCAGGTGCAAGACTTTACACTTGCTTTTGTTGAATTTCATTAGATTTCTCCCTGCCCAGCTCTCCAGTCTGTCCAGGTCTCGCTGGATGGCAGCGCAGTGTTCCTGCGTGTCAGCCACTCCTCCCAGTTTTGTATCATCGGCATACTTGCTGAGGGTGGATGCTATTCCCTCATCAAGGTCGTCAATGAAGATATTAAACAGGACTGGACCCAACACTGAGCCCTGGGGAACACCGCTAGTCACAGGCCTCCATTCAGATTCTATCAGGCTGTAGGAAAGTTACACTCCCTCTTCTCTACAAATCAGAGCTGTGGTGTTTATTACCCAAGTCACACTGGATTAATTTCATGTCATATCTCATTAGAAATTCATCTTTAAACAAGGTTTGTTATTTCCCCTGACTCCCTCTCAGAGCTCCAGATTTACACAAGGCTGCTCCTGCTTTATTTTTTTGTTTTGGGGCTAAAAAGACTCATATAGTTAAATATGATTTGCTAATTCTGCAGAATCATAAATACACGTGAAAAATGCCAGGTCCCCTTGCTGGGTTGATTTCTGAACACTTCAACACCAGCTAACACCTGCTCAGCTGTGGTGGGTCCTGCCTGGGGCTCTCCAAGAGCCAAGCCTGGCCCTTCAGTGATGGGTTTGGCAGCTGGCATCACAGCCTGGCAGCCACCCCACCTCCCGGGCCCCACACCAGCTAACATGCAAAATCCTCGGGTAGAAGAATCCCTGAACACTGGGAAAGGCAGCAGGAGAATGGATAAACACAGCCCAGCCCTGGTGGTGTGATGTTAGAGGCTGCACTCCAGAGGAGACTGGGCTGAGCACGTGTCCTGGGGACCACAGCCTGACGCTGCAGCCATTGACATTCAAGGCAGACACCTCGCTCTGCTCCAGAGCCGAGGTCGCACACTGAGCCCTTCCAGCAGCACAGCACTCGCCCTGTTAACCTTCTCTCTTTTCCAAGGAAATGCCACTTGCAATTGAAATTCAGAGGGAAGATGACATATCACCCACTATTCCTTAGCGCCTGGGAACTGTGTGTCTGTCAAAGATGGAGAATTCCCTGGTAAAATCATTCTTGGACACTGGTTTGCATGTTTGTCCCTCCAGAAGCTGCTGGCTCACTGGCTGAGCTGTCTCTGTCCTGTTGTTTCTCTGAGGAATATTTAGACCAGAGGCTTTCAGTGGAAAACCATTCAGAAATGCAGAGAGCCATGCCTGCCAGCTGCCAGCATTGCAGCAGAGAGGGGAAGAAAAGGGGAAAAAAGAGTTAGAACACTAAAAGAAAGACTTGCACACCTCATTCCTGGTCTGGAAGATCCATACGGTCACACAGAGTGGGAGGAAGAGCAGCTTGCTCTTAGGAAACCCACCCTGATGCTGAGAATGCATTGCCTGGGACTCACACCATCCCTTTCCCTCTGGGGAAGCCAGAGGATGGCTGATGCAGGATCCAACCCGAACGCAGAGCTACTGTCTCTGCAGCGAGTACCACTGAAGTCAGCCAGGTACCATCTCCTGGGCATGAGCACACTGGGCCTCATCTGTGGACCTGGTGCAGGCAGCACAGCCACTGGGCTCCTTCTGCCTGGCCACTCTCTGAGCCACGGGCACCCTGAGCGTGGCACGGGGATGGAGCTGGCGTGCCTGGCATGGGACTCAGCAATCCAGGCTGGGGTGAGGAAATAAGGACAGGAAAGAGCATCCTCCCTTTGTTGCCTCTTTTCCCAAGGAGCCTGTGCTTTGTTGGACACTGAGTGGTGCTGACACTGGCAGGTCCACACTTTGACCCCTGCGATGGGCAGGTCTGCCCCAGCACTGCGCCTTTTGTTCCCAGCAGATGAGGATTCAGCCCTCCCTTGAGAGCCAGTCCTCCTCTGACAGCAGGAAAACAGGGAGTTCTTTCCTTGAAGGTGGGAGGAGGACAGGGAAATTCTCCCTGAGAAATGCTCCCTGGAGGAGAGGGAAACTCAGTCCAGCCCTGAGGATTGTTTGAAAACAGCCAGCTGGAATGGCTTGATGGCAGAGCTGGGTGGACATCCTGCCCCACTCCAAGCTGCCCAGGCTGCCAGCCCCAGCTGGGCTAACAGGGACAGCCTGTGTCCCAGTGGGCAGGGGGCTGGACGCAGTGATCGTGGCAGAGCTGCTCTGCCCCACGGGTTTGCTGCCTCTGCCTCCACTCCTGCCACTGACTGGGACACCTGGGCACAGAGCCAGTAGCTATGGGATGCCCTGGCAAGCAGGGTGTGCATCACAGTGTCCTGCTCACGTACCCACGATGCTCCTCAGGTCTGGGGACACGGTGGCTGCAGTCCCAGCTAGCTGGGACACAGAGCCCTCCCTGTGCAATGCTCCCACGACTCAAACAATGACTGACACCTTACGGAGGGACAACCACACAAACCAGGTCCAAAACCCACGTCCCATTCGGTTGTCATTAACATTTGCCTTAACCCCAAGGAGAAGGCATTCACTGAAGAGTAATTAGTTGGCCCAAAGGGGGGTGCATGGTGCTGTAGAGCAAGGGAAGCCTTAGCAGAGCGGGCATCTCCTTCCCCACAGCAGTTGCAGTGTAGCTGTGAAGTGCAGCTGAGCAAAACCAGTGCTAGCCAAACATGGGAAGAATGAAAGCACATTAGATTAATCACAGCTTTTGTGGAATGGTAATGAATGAGTTGGAGCCTTTTGACTGGGGGGAAAAAGAAAAGGAGAGCAAATAAACACTAATTGCAAAGCTTTATTTTTGCAGTGTGTGTGTTCCCTCCCCAGCTGAAACATGTCTGGTGGGGTTTTCTTTTTAATGCCATTTGGATTTAACACATTTAAGTGGGAAATTGTTTCCTTTAGGAAAAAAAATAAGCCTTACATGCTTGATTAATCAATTTAGGGTTTGGTTGGGGTTTTTTTTCAGAGGAAGCTGATGAGAAAGAAAGTGTCTGTCTTTAGGTCTGGTGGAGAAGAGGACAGTCAGCTCCCTGCATGGCTGAGTCCAGGGAGCAAGCTCACTACCAGAACAGGGAGATGCCAGGTTCTCAGGAGGTCTACTGTGACTCTTCAGCCTACAGTGAAGCACCATGAGCAAGATCAAACCATTGGTGACTGGAAGTGCTTCAAGATAGATGAACAATAGCAAAAGATGACTCTGAGGCATGCAGGGATGCAGGGTATTAGCTGGGTTTGAATGGAGCAGTTTGAAGTAGCCATCCTGACTGGAGTCACACACGCCTGGCTTTTTATCACACACTCACCAGGCTGGAAAAGCCCTTTAAGCTCATCCAGTCCAACCATCCCTGTCCTGTGCTGATCCAGATCCCTGAGCACCTCATCTCCCCTCTGTTAAACACCCCCAGGGCTGGGGACTCAGCCCCCTCCCTGGGCAGCCTGGGCCACAGCCCCACAACTCTGCCAGGGAAGAACTTTGCCCTCCCAGCTGAGCTGCCCCTGCCCTGGCACAGCTTGAGCCCATTGCCCCTTGTCCCATCTCCTGTGCCCTGGCTGAAGAGACCAACACATGAGCTGTATGGATTAATTAGACATTAGAGGTAAAATCCATAATGCAAATTCACACATCAACCAAAAACACCACCGAAAAAATACACCACAAATAAAAAAATGAAACTTCTCTCCTTAAATCTCCTTTCCAGTTCTTTGCAGTGCACTCATGCTCCCCAGCTTGCTCTGCCCACAACAGAAGGGTGCTGTTAGCCCCCACCACACCAACACCACCTTGTTTTGAGGGGGCATCAGGCTGCACAAGCTGCATTTCAAAGAACAGGACACGTCCTGTCCCCACTGTGCTCCCAGAGCACCAGGAAGAGGGAAAGGCATGAAGCACTCCACATTTAATCTCACCTGAATCCCCCAGAATTGAATCCGTTTTTATACACAACAACCACAGAAAATTACTAAAAATGCCCTCCTGGGGTACATGGTGGGTTTTGTTAAGATCCCAGTTCCTAAAATCAGGAGTTCAGTAATAAAAAGTCTCTCTGATGAGTCCCATGCCAAGGTCCCTCCATTCAGCACCATTCCCCAGGGATGCAGCTGCAGAGGGGCACATCAGCCCCCGGGCAGGGGAAAGGGGCCACGTGTCTCAAGGAGCCCCAGGAAACACTGTGGCTGCTTGCTTCTGCCAAAAAAGGAGAGACTTGGGTTTATTTTGCTTGTGTCCAACAAGTGGTGACCAGTGGAAGGAATCATAGAGAACATTGGAGGTTGCTGCTGGGGGGACATTAATGGCACGTTTTCCTTCCTGCAGCTGAGAGATGCCTGTTCTGCACTGCACTGACAGGGGCTGCTGGGTTTGACAGTCAGGACAGGTAATGTGTGCATGAAGGTGATTGTATTCATATGATTTAGGATAATCATTTAAGAGAAAGGGAATAAATTGTGAGGCAGAGTGCCTGTGATCCTGCAGCATGATTTTATTATTGCCTACTGAAATTGGCTTCATCTCAGCTACTTTAGCCCTTAGAAAGTTGGAACAGATGGCATCTCTTGCTTTAACTGTATATCTAATTTAGTTTGCATGACTTTTTGATTACGTATATTTGAATTAATGGGCTTCTCTGTGTTTGTTACATCATCAGGTTAACAGTGTTTTAGAGATGGTCGCATGTACCAATTCTCTGGTGGTCAGGAGTCAGAAGGAAATGAAACTTACTGCTAGAAATCGGTGCTGAACAGGGAAATGGCTCCACATTTATCCTTGCTAAATTAGGCACAGCTCTCTGCTGTGGGAGCGATCAATCACCGTATCTCATCTGTCATTACTGCATCGATACGATAGGAAATCGATGCTCTTTGAGCCTTTAGAAAGGAATATCTTAAGCCAGGTATTGCTTTTTATATGTTAGGGAAATAAGGAGTCAACCTCCCCGTTGTCCTTTCCCTAAGAGGTCCCTTATCAGCTGAGAGGCTTCAGCTCAGGCTGCAGGGGTGTGTTTGGCTGATAGGGCTGTGAGAGGAGACAGGCAGACCTTTGAGATCATCCAGTCCAACCATCCCTGTCCTGTGCTAACCCAGATCCCTGACCACCTCATCTCCCCTCTGTTAAACACACCCAGGGCTGGGGACTCAGCCCCTCCCTGGGCAGCCTGTGCCACAGCCCCACAACTCTGCCAGGGAAGAACTTTTCCCTCCCAGCTGAGCTGCCCCTGCCCTGGCACAGCTTGAGCCCATTGCCCCTTGTCCCATCTCCTGTCCCCTGGCTGCAGAGACCATCCCCCACCTCTCTGCACCCTCCTGGCAGGGCAGGGGAGGTGGATGGGGAGAAGGTCTCCCCTCAGCCTCCTCTTCTCCAGGCTGTACACCTCCAGCTCCCTCAGCCACCCCTTGGAAGCTTTGCTGCTCTCCAGCCCCTTCCCCAGTCTGGCTGCCCTTCTCTGGACTCGCTCCAGGACCCTCGTGCCACAGGCTCTGTGAGCCAGAGCTTTCACAGATGCTACAGGAATTCAGGATTCACACATCGCTGCTACCAAAGTTTTACAGATATTGCCTAACAAATAAGAGTAACAAGACAACATAATAAAAATAAGCTATAATTGTAAGTAATTAGTGTTTCCACAAGACTCGCCTTTCAATGTGAATTATCTGAAGGTTTAATTTTACCACAGCAGCTCCTATAAATAAAGCTCAAATTGGCTTAGCAGTAGCAGTGGCTCCGCACTGCTCTGCTTTCTTATTTTGCACCTCATTTTTTGGAAAGTCCATGAGGTTTCAAGATTAAACAGGTGTGTGTGTGTGATGGACAGAGTCACTGCAGGGAGCCAAGGGCGCACCCGCCAAATACCAGCCCACATGGTCGAGAGTGCTGATGCTGGAGGAGGGGATAGCAGCATCCCTGGGCAGAGGAGGAGATAGCATCAATGGGCAGAGGAGGGGATAGCAGAGGAGAGGATGGCATCCGTGGGCAGAGGAGGAGATAGCATCAATGGGCAGAGGAGGGGATAGCAGAGGAGAGGATGGCATCCGTGGGCAGAGGACAGGCTGCAGGGCAGTAAGGAGCTTCTATGGAAGGATTTATAATCCCTCCCAAACACACTTGTGGAGCTTGTGTGACTGCTGCAGCCACAGAGACAGCTGCCATGCAACTCAGCATGCTTCTTCACACCCTTTGAGTGCTTCCTTGCCTTCTTCTGAGGCTGCTGTTGCATGCACAGGAGATGCTTGCAGGGTCCCTCATCACTAAGGTGCTGGAGGAAGGCAGCAATTTCCTTTGCCCCTCTTCCCATGGAAGGACTGAGGGGTGTCCCTGCAGCCACCTTCCTGCCCCACTACGTGTCTTCTGCAGGGTGGGCAGCCCCAGTGCCCGGGCAGGGCCACCACAGCCAGTGAAGCTGAGGGGTCTGTCTCCCCTGAGAAGCCCTGACAGCAAAGCTCTGCTGCTCGAAGCTGCTGCAGCTGCTCATGCAGTCCTGATGTGCACGATGCTCGTGGCTGCTCCACAGACACCGATCAGCACAATTCCTTCTCCAAAGCTGTAGCAGCATCCTTTTCTAGTAATCCCACATAAACCAGCACAAACCAAGCAGTTCCTGTGCACGTCACGCTTGACATCACCTGTCACAGGTGTGACAGGATCCATTCTGACTTTCCTCTCCCAGGAAAACATCACCAAATGGGTAAGATTTCTCTCAGCCAGGCAGATCTCTGGAGGAAGCTCCAGGCTTATCCCCTCATCACACAGGGGATTCTGTGGGCTCAGTGGCAGCGCTGCAGAACTCAGAACTTCCCCTGTGATGTTGGTCCTGAGGCTGCAGCGTGGGGCGGTCTGGTCATGCAGGAGTGGGCTGAGCAGCCCCAGGAGCATCCCCCAGGCAGGGCTGATGGAAGGTGACCTCAGTCTGCTACGCCTGGGACATTTTCTGTGTCTCCTACAGACTTAAACAGTGGTTTTACCTGTAAGGTTCTGGCATGCAAGCCAGCCCATGGCCAGGGAACAAATGCCACCGGGGCCAGCTCTTAGGGACACAGCTTCTCCAGCTTCAGCACCACCCATGGGCACTGTCAGGCTGGTGTTTAAAGCTGGTCTTGGAGTCACATTGCACCAGCCAGAGCTGATAGAAACCAACACAGCCCCTATTACTGATCCCTAGCAGCCTGTTCTGCAATTCCCCTGCACGTACAGCTCTTGCAGGGAAGATGGAGCCACGCTTCTTCCTTCAGCCCTGTGTGCTCAGGGCAGCCATGAGGGCTGCAGCCACAGCCAGAGGGAGTTTGTCAGCTCATTTGAGCTTCTCCCTTGGATCTTCCATGTGTCTTTGTAGGTCTCCTGCACATGAGATACACAGGTAAGTAAGTATGTAGATGGGTACATATGTAGGTATGTGGATGGATGGATGGATGGATGGATGGATGGATGGATGGATGGATGGATGGATGGATGGATGGATGATGATGGATGGAGGATGGATGGAGGAATGCTGGATGGATGGATGGATGGATGGATGGATGGATGGATGGATGGATGGATGGTAGGTGGATGATAGAACAGCTGAGTTACACAGCCCTACTCTTTCAGCTACAAAGACCCAATACACACAGATGGACACGTTGCAGTCTTATGAGTTCAATACTTTTCTTTGTTTCCATCAAACTACAGCCAAAGAAACATTTATTTCAGACAATGTATGAAAGAGACCCCACAGCTGCCTGCCCCAGCAAGTCACTGAGTGCAGCAGTTTGGTAAGGTCATTGCCTGCCTTGCTCACAGTGGCAGTTAAACTGCCTCTCCTTAAAGTTAGCAATTTGGGGGATCAGTATTTAGTATCCTTTCTCATTAGGAAGTTTAAAGTAACATGCATGCACATGGGTCCTAGGGAGAGGATGGGCAGGTGGCCAGGTTACCCTTTTGTTTTGCATCCTGTGCTTACAGAATCTTACTGTTTAGGTGAAGCAGTGCCTCCTGATGCTGTACCTGACAGGGTGTTTCCCTAAACAGGCCTCAGTCCCAGCAATCCCTATCTCATTTGTTTCTTAGTTAGCCTTCGTGCTTAATTGCCTTTCCCTGCACTGCCTTGAATAGCCAAATAAAAAACAAGCCAAGTAGCCAGAGTATTCCCTGCCTGGCCAGAACTGATGGAATCAGGTTAAAGGCAGGTTTGTGTTGTGCTTGCTCAGTGCTGAGCAGATTGGACAGCAGCAGGGCTCTGCAGCTCCCTGTCTGAAGCCGAGCACTGAGGCAGGCTGCAGTCCTGCCCTGCGAGGACTCTATCGGCTTGTCCTCACAGCCTGCTGAGAAGATGCCCACAAGAAAGAGGAGTCCCATCAATAATTCAGCACAGATGCCATGTGCTCTGTGCAAGAAAGAGCTGCAGTGACGGGAGCAGGAGCACATCCTAATGCAGGATGCTCTGGTCCTGCCAGCCAGAGCTGGGCTGCTCACCCAGCACCCCAGCCCCGTCTCCATCCAGCCCCAGCACCACTGGTGCCACAGATGCTCCTTGAGAAGCGTGGGGCAGGAGGAGCACGAGCCCACTGTGCTGTTGGCACCTGCTGTTGGTGGGAGGCTGAACGGGGCTGCTCCCACCCATTTATCTTGCCTTAAAACACTTTCCCATTCTGACGCTAATGAATTGTGAAACCCGTAATTAGTCTATATCATTCATCATTAAGTCTGTCATTTAGCCTTTAAATTGAAAGGTTCTATTTGTTGTATGTGCTATGTACATAATGAGTATTTATCTTTATTTGATTATAATTATTTTATCTAGAAGGTGCCCCTCTGCTCAGGCACTTGGGAAGCTGGGGATGCAATTAAGAGGAGCGTGAACCTGGAAAGGCAAACCCTAAAAGCCTAGCGTGGAAGGAGTAGATAACAAGAGAAGTGGGAAATTCGCTTCAGAAGGAAAAGCTTATGCTGTGGATAGAGGAAGGCTGGTGGGTGGTGGCAGGGCCGGGCAGAGCATCGCCTGGGGTGGCATTTCCTCCGCAGCACCAAGGCACCCAGAGGCCTGTGAGAGACACAAGACTGCTGGTTTGCTTGGAGGGGCTGGCAGGGGGAGCTCAGCTGGGAGAGACGCCACCATGGCCCCTCCAAAGTCAGCTGGAACAGATGCTGGGAGGTTGCTGCTTTCCATGGAGTTTATTCAGTGCTCTGGTGCGGCTGCCCCCAGCAGAGGCAGGTGGGAGAGCGTGGGCTCATCCCTGCCCAGGAGCCCATGGCTGCCAACTCAGCTTCACAGGAGCTCGCTGGCACATCCCCCGGTGTTACTGTGCTGGGTTTGTGCTGCCATCGTTTCCCAATTTTTACAGCATCGTTTCTGCATCCTTTGCAGCTGCCTTACAGTGAAGCTGCCCTGCTGCCTGCTCCTCCCAAATGTTCGTGGGCAAAGGAAAAAACCCAACCAAACCCCCCAAAACCCAGACAAACTTCCTATTCCCAGCCTTGAGACGAGGTGGGAGCGATGTGACTCATAACACCGGGAGCTTTGTCATGCAAGAACAGCTGCAGTAATTGTCTTCTGCCTTGATGTCCTGTAGGAAGGAACTGTTATCTCAGCTGATACGACCTTCGCCGTGTGACAGGGTGTTTGATTCCAGCACTTGCCCTGTATCACACTTGACAGGCTGTGTTTAGATCAAACAGATCATCTTAAAGAAAAATCTGCCCTGACTCAGTGATGCCAATGGGAAGATTCTCCGCCATTTCCACAGCAGTTTGCTCTGGGTTTGATCAACCTCGCTGTTAAAAATGCGTCTCTAATTTCGAGCATGAATTTTGAATGGGTTCTCACGCCTGCTGGAACAAAGTCCCCTAAATTTCTGGCAAGGTTCCCTTCTGAAAAGGCTGAGGCGTTGCCCTCGAGGGATGGTCACAGCCGAGTGAAGCACAGTCATTAGAGAGCACCCCTGTAACAGTGATCTTCTTGATGGCGCCCTTGATCTGCCATATCATCACAAGCCATTTCCGTTTGGAGAGGCACACATTGAGGATGACCCCTCAGCTCTCCCTCCTGCGCCACAAGCACATGCCACCTGCTCCAACAAACACATCATTATTTTTCTCCTTCTCTTCTTTTTTTTTTTTAATGACAAGAGGTTAGCTAGTGGAAGGAGAAAGGATGTGAATTCCACTCCAGGAAGGAGTCTCCTCGGATGGGCACTGGTGGGTAAACTCGGGTGCCCCTGCTCCTTGCCAGCACGAATCAGCCCACGAGCACCTTCCCCACAGATTCACAGCCTGATCTCGAGCAATTGCAGATGAGTCCTGGGCAGAAAGAAGCACCTGGAGCCTCTGTTCCCATCCCTGTGATTGAAGGTGCCCCGTATCAGAGCTGCAGGCAGAGACTCTGGGAGGGCTCAGCTGCTGGGCAGACAGAGCTGGTCCTGCAGATGGAACTGCCATCGGAACCGCTGGTGTAGAGGGAGGAGAAACAGCCTGAGGAAAGGGCAAGAATACAAACTCCAGCAAAAAATGGGAAAACATAAGGTACCCAGTTCCCCCAGTTTCCCCTCTGAACCTGGCTTCTGGAGAGTTCAGCAGGTGAGCGCCAGAGACCGCTGCCAGCAGAGGAGCTGAACCACAGGTAAGAGTGAGAAATGAAGTAATTAATTCTGCAGTTAATTAAAATCGGCAGTTATATTGTTATGTTCCTTGAAATGTCTCGGGTAAAATGCATCAGAAGCCTTGTCTCTGCTACCAGCTACCTGCATCCTGGAAAGGCAACTCCGTGCCCCCCAAAACAGCCCGAATGGAGTGCAGTAACTGCTCAGCTGGCAAGCATCAGCTCACAGCCCTTCCGCTGAAGGGCGTCCACGGTACAGGCAGACAGCTTGCACAGGAATGGGAGACACTGGAAATGTCTTGACACCAAAAGCTTCTGCTGGACACGGCTGCAAAGGGGCTGAGGTGGGAGGATGAAGGTGAGGAGACCATCACCTCCGGGCAGGATGCTGCTGAAGGAGGCTCTGTATGCCACAGCGCTAACTATGGGACACCAGAAACTGGAATGAAACTCTGCTGGTATTTAAGGTGATTTAAAACACTCTCCTGGTAGAAAGAACAAAGGTCTTTTTTGCCATTTAGGAACTTCAGCTCAGGAATGTCCTGATGCAAACTGAGCTAAAATCACCGCTGCCCTGCAGAAGCAGTTGGTGTTGTTATACAGCCCTCAAACACAGGAGTTGTAAAAATCATTCCCATCCATTCACAAAGATTTATTGTGCATGGCAGCATAAAGCAAGCCTATAAATTATTCTCCTATCTAAGTTCTTTAAGATGTTCCTACCCATCCAGAGCAGCTAAGGCTGCTCTAAGAATTATTTAAACCCCATTAACCATACTCAAAATACTTAAATCAACCCAATGCTGACCAAAACAGTGATAAACTAGATGCACATCACATGAAATCTCAGGGTTTAGCTGTTTAATTCGCTGGCATCATTTGAAGCACCACACTGCAGGAGAGCAGCACTAAACTCCTGCAGCACTGAAGGCAAAAGGCCCTGTGAGCTAGGGACACGATAGATACGAGCTGGTCAGCAATCAGCGATGCAAAGGCTGTGCAAAGTCCACCTGAAGGACCACAGTGTTAGCCCATGGTGCCATCCCATGTCATTGAAGCCCACCAGACCCACCACAGTGTGCATGGGGGGTGGGTGTTAATGGCTTCTCATTAAGGAAACACTCACCATCCCTTGGGAACCCCCTGGATGTGCATATTTTATGAATACTAAATCTTTTCCTGTTTTACGAATAGGCACCTGTGTGTGCTGTGAAAGCTGTGCCCCTGCCCCTTCATGGTGCACACAGGGGGAGCAGCGATGCCCTGAGTGCCCAGCACTGCTCCATGGCCACCAAGGCCAGTGGGCTGGGGCTGCGGCTCCTCACAGCATCACTGGGAAGCAGGGAGTAACTTCTGCTGGCTGCAGAGGCTGCAGCCTGGAGTCTGCCAGCATCAGCCACACACCATACAGCTTTTTAAGCATCCCACCACTGGTACTGCACATCTCCTCTGGACTAACTCCTCAATACCACGGTCAGTGCAGGAGCCACACAGACCCCTGTCCCACCAAGGATCACAGCAAACAGTACTGACCTAAAGAAACAGTGTCCACCACTCTGGGAATCAGTGATTGATATCTCCACTCCCATGTGGAGCAAACCAGGTACTTATTTCCCTTTAACCTCACCCCCCCCCCCCCCCCACTCCTGCCAGGTGATCTCCTTTCCCTGATCCCAAAGGAAAGCCAACTGCTGTGCTCAGAGAACACCTCCTCAGCAGCCCCAAAGCACTGGAGCTCTCACAGGTCAAGAACAAAGCCCTGAGAAGGAGGTGTTTAGACACAGGGATGTGTAAGAGATACTTGTGAGTGAAAACTTTGTGAAAAAAGGTAATGCTGGGGGTTTATTTCAGTTTTAGGTTCCCTATTAAAATTTATGGCATTAAACAAAATAAGCCTGCAAAGCAGATCTTAAAGTGAAAGCAAGGATTGGAAGAATGTGTTCCCAAAGCATCAGCACTGGTCGCTGTACCCCTGCTAGGCTGCTGTGATTTCCTCTGCCGGTGGGATTTCCAGGGTTGAAATGCCTGAGTGTCAATAAACCCCTGCTTTGTGAGGTGAGGAACTTTGAAGTTTGCATTGAGCAAAATCTTCCTTTGGCTGCCTGAGCTGCTGGGACAGCGAGAGCATCCCCATCCTCACGGAAACGTGGGGTGGGATGGACCCTGAATGGGCTGGGGATAACTGTTTAACCTCTGCACAGCCCCATCTTCCACAACACTGCACAGCAAAGAGCAGCTAGTCCAGAAAAATGGGCATTTTAGTAAAAGCTGATGAACTCCTGTGGGGAATTATGAGACATGACAGCCCAGAGCGTGAAGGAGCTTCCCTGGCTGTGGGCACAGCAGTGCAGGGAGAAGAGTCGATAAGTAATTAGGGTCAATAAGAACCACGTATCACACAGAACGTATCCTTCTGGGTTTGCTCTCTTGTTAATCAAAACATTGTTAATCAAACTTCTGGGAACACAAAAAGCACTTGTGGTCAGTCCAACAGCAGTGGTAATTGAAACGAGTCCTGTGCTCTCTGTGATGCCTTGGAAGGCAGGAATCAAAACTCCCTGGCCCTAGTGCCTGTGAAGCAGGATCCTTTATCACAGTGCTGGGCACGGGGGGCATCGCTCCTCAGGATGTGTCCACTGACTAAAGCCAAACTCCTCCTATTGATACACATTAACTCTACATACTCATTATCATGTCTAAGAAAAGGCAGGGTTGTGCAAATTATTCCCAGGAAGCCATATCCATTAACTCCTCCCAGCCAGAGCATGCTCAGGGACACTCAGGGGGTCTTCTGGTGGGCTTCAGGGATGAAGCTGGATGTCTTCCTCTCTCTCAGCCCATGCTCTTTATGGTTTTCTCCAAAACACATTCCTGAGCTCAAAACCACATCCCTGCACAAACTAGTGGCACACTTAGTGAAGGGATGTTCCAACCAAAGCAGGGGCAGCAGCGGTGCCTGAGCTCCCACCGCCACCACCTCCATCGCCACATGGCACATGAGAACTTCCAAGTGCTCATCCTGCCAGGAGCCCCTGGGGTGCCTGGAGGGCTGGGCGGGGTGTGGTGAGGGGAGGCAGTCAATGTGCTGTACAGATTTTGTCCCAGGTTGAGCAAAATTGTGAGGAACTAATGCAATAAGCTAAGAATCTTTCCCAGCAACCCACACACTCTCAGGCATCAGCCAGCGCCGCTCGCCAGCTTTCACACCAGATGGCTTTCACCTTCCAGGGGAAGAAAGGGAAGTTCAATAAAAGTGTGTGTGTTTATTTATCACTCATTTATTTGTGTGTGTGTGTCCACATACCTGTACATCCAAGTAGGTTTTTAACACAACATTTCTGAAGAGCAGTCAGTACTCTGCTGCTACCTGCATTCAACATCTTGCTACAGAAAGAGGTCTAATTACACGACCTAATTCATTTTTACATCCCTGTTAGAAACTTTAAGACATATAGTTAAAATTAACAACAACAAAAAAAAAATCCTTAACCAGATTGTACAGCATTTCACTGCAAATGAAAAATCATCTAGACAGAATTCCTGTAAAAGTAGGAATAAAATGGAATGGATTTATCTGCAGTATTAAAAGACATTATTTTTCCATCAGAAAAAATATTTCTGGGAGATATTCCCTAACTGGGTATTAAAAGTAATCTTAACATAGAAGACAAGTGGAGAGAATGCAGCATGTCTCAAAGCACAGGCTGAAATGCCGTTACAGCTGCCTGATGTTTTCTGTGTCCACCAACCCCGTTACCCAGGGGAGATGTGCTTACACCCAGAGGGGCATGTTTAGGCTGCCTGTCTGGATGCTGTACTGCAGCCCAGAGTCAGCTTTTTGATGGAAAACATGAGAAACTGAGGCAGGGGACGACAGCTGAGAAGCAGGAGTGTGTTCCCTTTGGAAAGTATAGTCAATTCTTTGTGTGCAGGATGCTTTTCTTTCAGATAATCCTATCACATGCTTGATCTTAAGCCATCAGCATGTGTGATATTTACTATCCCATCTACATACACACTAATCCTCAGTCCCACGTCTTCCACTTGACTGCTACAATATTAGCTCCTTTTCCCTCTAATTTCCATTTCATTCCCTTTTCATTCTTTCCATGAGAAGAACAAACTATTAGTTTCTTTTTGCCTTAGAACTTCATCATGGTAATGGGAAAAGTGTCAGTAATATTGAAGGAAAAGCTGTGGCGAAATGTCACAGGCAAGGAAGAAGCCTTTCATCCGCTGAGTTTGTCAAAAGATGCTGTTTGACACATAACTGCTTCATTTATGGACTGTCAGATTATAAAGCAGCATTTTTCTCCAGCAGAATGTCAGCAGAGAGTGGTGAGTGATGCCACATGCGCAAGGCACACAGCAGAGGCTTTTTGGGAGCTGGAAATTAATACCTGGGCTACAGAAACCTTGTCATTTAAGGAAAGGTTAGAGGCAGGAGGGATGGGGAATAATTGTGGGTAAGGAGGGAGCTGGTTAACTGTTACCTGAGTCTGGCCCGGCCGGTCTTGGGAGCGTGGTCAGGGACTGGAGGGTGTCTCAGTGGGGGCTGTACTGTGTCTGAGGCAAAAGTGAGGTCAGTTCTCCAACCGTGGGATGCAGAGGTGGTCGTGCTGGCCCAAAGGGTGGGAGGATTTAGGTCACTTTGGGTGAAATGCCACTTGCTGTCCAGCCATCAGCAGCGCTGGCACAGTGCAGCCGGTGATGCGTCAGCGCAGGGACCTGCCTGTTGATACACCCAGTCTTCCCAGCAGAGCACAGCTTGCTCAGGGAGCAGCACTGGCTTCCCTCCTTGAGAAGTAAAGCTTGTCTTTGCCAAAGGGAAGCCCAAAACGTTTGGGGGGGAGGAAAAAAAAATCATAAATAAGAAATCTGAGGAGGGAGGAAGATGCTGCTTGTAGGAGTGATGCAGGACCCTGTTCAAATCACCACCTGCTTGTCCATCAGAGGGAGATGGACAATGCCCAGAGCAAAACAAAAGGTGCTTCCCACAAAACAGCCTGCGTCTTTAAAGCACACGAGCAAATAAAATTCTCAGCAGCTCCTTGAAAGCCCATCAACCCCCAAGTGCTTTCCAGCAGCACCAGCACTGTTCAGAGATGCTGTGTAAGGGGCTGAAGAGTTTCAGTTTTCCCACAGAGGAAGAGCAAACCTGAGGTCAGTGGCCCTGAGAGGCAGGAGGAGAGATGCAATGACACCGACATGGAAAGATCTCTGTCAGGAAGGGAAGTTTTCTCCAGACAATAAGACAAAATGCTATAAATCCTCACAGGGTAAGCAAAGTCATCCTACCACCACGAAAAATCAATGCAGGAACTAAAGATACAGGATCTTCTGAGGGCGACTCTTTCTAGTAGGTGTCAGGGGAAGCTTTCCGGGGAGCTGAGGCGCTGAGCCCAGGGTGGAGGGAGGGATGCTGGATGAATCGTGTGAGCAGGATGCTGCACCACCAGCCTGTTCGCCGGAGCAAGCACTGGTCTCACACCACACTTTCTGTCTTCATGCAATCTGCTCCCAGTTTGGATGGCAAGGGGGGGAGAGGGGGGAGGGCCCTGCAGCAAAGGCTGGGGAGCACATCTGTGCATGGGCACAGCAGAGGCAGGTGGCATTGAAGAGTCGTGTCAATTTAGCACCCTCGTGAGCCATCACCCCTGTATCTGTTCTTGCACATTTCACAGCACAGGATCGACCTGTGTGCATTATTTAACCACATCTATTGGCTACTTGGCGTTTTCAGCAAGACAGGAACAGCTTGTGCATTCCCAGAGTGACAGACTCCCTCTGCCCTCTCCAGTGGTCCTAGAGGAAAGCTTTCCACCCACGGGGGCTCCTCAGCAGAGAGCTGGCCCCTCTCTTACACACCAGTTGCTGCTGCGGGAAGCAGAGCTGCAGGAAGATGTGGTGACTAGTACAGGTGCTCATCAGAGGAGAGAAGAAGCTGAGCAGGAATTCACCCCATGTAGAATTTGCCACCTCTCTCAGAAGACTCCCATGCTCCTTGTCCGAGGGATTGAATCTGACAGTAAGCCTTGCACTGAAGCTATTAAGCTGCTGGCTTTCATTTTCCTCCTAAAAGAATATGGAAATCTATAGCTAGGAGAGCCTTTTCCAGCTTCCCATGGGGTGAAGTGTAACCTCTAGGACATGATGTGCTTCAATGGCCCCTTTGTCCTCACTTTTCCAGGTCATAAGCATGTCCTGCACCCTGGTCATCCCATGCCTGTCCCAGCAGCACTGCTGTGCCATCCTGAAAAGGGCTCTGACTGCTGGTCTGCAAGTGGGGTGGGAGCAGCAGCTCGCACAGGGAACATCAGCTGATGTATTCTGGGATGCTGGGCTGGTTTGGCATGGCTTTATGATTTCTACCATTGATCATCTGGAAGAAACAGCAAGAAACTTTCCTGCACCCAGACCTTTCTTCTGCTGATTCCCAGGGACTCATGAGCCTGCTGCACCTCTTCCCTCCTGTGAGCCCTGGTGCCACCAAACACTAACAAACTGCTGTATATTCAAGCCCACTCTGTGTTCAACAGATCTGTGGAACGTGGGAATTGATGCCACCTGAAAATCCCAGAGCAGAATGACAGCTGAGCATGGTGCCAGAGGCAGGAGGGACACTGGGTGCTGTCAGTGCATCCTGGCTGAGCACCAGGCACACCAGGGATGTCAAGTGCTGCGTTAAGAAGACACGTCAGAAATTTTATGTCCTAAAACTTAGCTTTCGGCTTTAAAAGACTAATCTCCAGACCTGTCTTTGCATTGTAGAAGCATTAACATGATTACAAGGGGGAAAAGAAGAAACAGAACAATAATCTCAGAAACAGTCACTTCAGCTCATGAAATCGTGGAGGGATGCCTCCCTTTCCAGCTGCTGCCCTCCCAGCTAATGATCACAAACAATCAAGCTTCATCAAAAGAGAAGTCAGTTTTTCTCCTGCTCATCATTTCCAGCGCTCTCCCTGACCTTGTTGCTTTGGTGCTGACACCTCTTAACTTGTGCTTTCCCAATGCATCCATAGCCACGCTGTGCTGATGTGGTTTTGGCACAGCCACGTCCCTTAATTTAACCCATCCTCCTCCCTCTGTAATGAGCATCCCACCGCAGCGTTTACAGAGAGGAAATGCACCTTCCCCCGGTTTTGCCTTCCCTTTGCTAACCACTGCCCTGTCCTACTGTACCTTCACGTGGCTCAGGGGCTGCCCCAGCTCCGGGACTCCTGGGCTGTGGCACCCCAACGGCTCACGGTTGCACAAGCACATGGCTCATGCCCCCTCAGGAGGCAGGCTCTGACACACCTGTCTGTCCGTGCCAGCTCTGCAGGTGGTTGGTTCACCTCAGGGCTGTCTCCCTGCGCTGATCAGCATCTCCCCTGATGAGACTGTGGATGGTGACCTGGGGGCAGCTGAGGAGGGAAAGCTGGGCTGCAGGGCGAGCTTGAAGGCAGGCTGCTGCTTGTGTCTTTAGCAGTTCAGAATGCTTTTTGTCCTCTGGATCCCCTCCATGTAAAGCCTTGTGGTCGCAGGATGCTGTGGAGCTCCATGACACAGCCTGGAGCTGACACGTGTGGAAGCGTGAGGAGCCACAGTGCCTGTGGCCACGCTCCTGCCAGCAGCCCAGCACCTCTGCCCTGCTCAGAACCAAGCTTTATTTTTTTCTCACTTCCTTGGAGTTCTTCACTGGCTTATAGAAAAGCATTAGCACTAAAAAATTAAACCGACGATCAATTTGATGGCTGTTGCAATTAAAGTTACAATAAAGAGACACAGTGATAAACCCCCATTTATGTGAACTTACTGCTATTGTTTCTTGCCTTTGGACAGCAGCAACAGACTTCCAGATAGTTTACTGCACCAGGGTGCACCCCCTGAGCGTGCACCCCCTGAGCGTGTACCCCCTGATGCACCCCCAGGAGTAGCATCAGCCCCTCGCCACTGTCCCAAGGTTGTTGGTCCAGGTGAATGGGTGCCTGGTCTTTTCAGCCTCCTATACAGTAGGCTTTTAATTTAAACCTTAAGCTGGGAAAGGAGCTGTCCTGGTCCATCAACCTGCAGTTATGGTTTCAGATCAAACCTCCAAGCTGTGAGTCCTGGATTTCTGTATGAAAATTACCAACAGACAGGAGCAGGAGCAAGGGCTGGAGCAGGAGGTGGGAGCCTTCAGCAAAATGCACACAACTGGGAGGGGAGAGCATGCAGTGAAGGCAGCTGCCTCTCAGCAAGCTTGTGGATGCAAACATCAGCAAGGACCTGACTGGTGCATGTGCAGGGATGAGGACAGACACACGCACGAGGACACACTTTGCTGAGCACTTCTATTTAGGACAGCGTCAGCTTTATTTCCTGTTCTCCACATGAATGGCCTTCGTTTTTATATCCTTTATATCCAAAACTTCATTTTTATATCCTTGAAAACCTCTTCAACATCTTCAAGAGAAGACAAACTTCTCCTCACCGCTGGGTCGCTGTGCACACTCTGTTGTCACGAAGCTGCTTGGCAGGAGAGCTGCCCCTTGGCACTTCTCCTGCAGAACACACACCCTGCTCCGTAAGGACAGAAATAAACCTCCCATCCCATCACCCACTACAAAAACCCACAACCAAATCAAACTCAACAAACTCACAAAAGAAAAACCAACCTGGAAAATAAAACCATCCCCAACCCCCAGGCTTGGGAGCACAGCGGTGCTGACCAAGGACACCCCCTCCTCGCCGTGCCAGAGGGACATCTGCAGGGCAAAGCACGAAGCCAGTGCAAGAGGCCTTACACTCCAATCATCAACCCAGAGTGGAACTTGCAGCAGGGCAGGGGATGGTGCTCCCCTCAGGCAGCAAAACCTGTGTCAGGGACAGGGCAACAAGAACCAGCCCTATATTTCGCCTCACAGAGCACAGGGCACGGCAGATGCTCTGCCTGGTGCTGCAGTCTCCAGGTTCATCTCTGCCCTTCAAAGCACAGAGCACTAGATGTCTTTTTTTGCCCTTTGCATCCTCCTGAGAGCCTCAAGTTCCTGTAGCTCAGGTATGGGGCAGGAGCTGCTTCATGCTGCTCACACCTCAGCCAGGGCAGCTGGCTGCAGGATGAGCTGCTGCAGGAGCACGTCCCACAGCAGAGACCCTGCACCAGGCCAAGCCTCCATTGTCCAGGTCACCCTCAGTCACCTTTTCACCACATTGTGTGAGAAAAGGGGGAAAAAGGAAGAACCCACTAAAGGCCCTTTCTTCCCCACAGCTCTCGGGCTTCTGGCATTTTCTGCTCTATCCTCACTTGCAAGCTGGAGGGAGCAGGTGGCAGTGCCCAGAGCTGTGTCTGAATCCAGCTGAGCACGCTGAGTGCTGCCCATGCCCTGCTCGGACTGCCCCACACCAGAGCCTCAGAAGCTGAGCTTGGAATCCTGTGTGAACGTCAGGCTTCCATCACGCCTGCTCCTCATGCACCAGCCATGCAGCCAAACACAAACCCCATCCTCTGATATGGGCAGGGGGCTCAAACCCACACTGCAGCCCCCCAAGGCCCACCCCCCAGCTGCAGCCAGGGATGCTGTGTGGTAACAATCTGGGATGCCTGATGGCTGGGGTTGGGGAGGGCAGAGGAGTGACTCCTCTCCTCACTCCTTAGCACCAAGGGTGCTCGCTGCAGGACCAAGGTAAGTGCTTGAGCACTCTCAGGAGCCCAGTGATGCTCGCTGGAAAGCAGGGGCTGTAACTCCTCTTCAGTGCCAAGGGTCTGTGCCTCTGAAAAAAGGGTTAATGGCTGCTGGCTTAATTAGTGCAACATGAATGAACAACATTTTTGTGAGCTTGAGGGTAAATTAAGACAACGTTTAGTTCTGCTTCTTATTAGCTCTGCATAAATTCTCCCAGGAGCCTAATTAGCTCTGTCACAGCAAACGTCTCCTGTTTACACGAGGGGATGTGCTCCTCTCCTATAGATGTTGCCCTTGTAACAAGCCCTATTAGCACGTAGCACACGCTCATCCTGCCCATGCTGGCTGCCAGCACCACGGCACAGGGGGCTCTTCCTCCGTGCCCCCCCAGCCCCACAGGCTGCAGCAGGTCTCTACAGCCAGCACCTGCTGCCAGCAGGCACAGCAGACTAGGAAAAACCCAAACCACCTTATCTTTTGGCAGAGGGTCACAGGACCTTTGTGGAACACTACCAGCCAGGGGCTCCCAGCACCCCGAGCTCCTGCAGTCTGTGGGTTTACAGGCAGGTGACATCCCCTGAAGTCAGACTCAAACAAGGTAATAAACTGCATCACCAGCATTACCAAAGCAAACGAGCTGGGCTTGCCAAGCCAGAGCTGCTTTCCCCAGGCAGCCTTAAAAATAAAGCATCTATAAAACCCCCGATGCGACGGCACATAGCACATGTCTGCCCAAGAGGTATGAGGCTGCTTCTCACTTGGAAAGGAGGAATCCACTCATTTCAGATATTATTTTCAGATCTGAGCCCATTCCTGCGGTATGTAGCTTCTCTGCTGGGTGGTGAGGCCCTGGCACAGGGTGCCCAGGGGGGTGGTGGCTGCCTCCTCTGTAAATCTGTGAATTCTACAGCAGTCTGTAAGTAAATCGTTCCACACAGGAAGGAATGTTTTGTGGCTTTCCTTCAGGAAAAGGGACATGCTGGTCATCACAGCCTCTCATCATTCCTGGAACTTTCAGAGTAAACAGCAGTGTCACCAGCAGTCACAGAATCACAGAATCACAGAGCTGTAGGGGTTGGAAGGGACCTCGAGAGATCACCGGGTCCAACCCCCTGCCAAAGCAGGCTCCCTAGCTCATAGCTCATAGTCCTTTGAGCCACCACCACCACGCAGGTGGCTTTGAGAGATTTTGAGAGAATAATCACAAGTTACATTTGTCTCTCCACACTAATTATCTGCAGAGGTTCTTCCCAAAGTGCAGGCAGTGGCTTTTGTGCTTTAACATTTATAGGTGTGCGGCAAGCACATCACTGTGAAGAAGGAGCTCGATTCAAATGGGGTTTTTCCTCTCAGTTTTATGTAGAGCTTCCTGAACTTTTACTCTATAGGAAAATAAAATGAGATTCAATACACACAGAGACCGAGAGTGCTGCAGCTGAGGCAGGTGAGGCAGGCTCTGACGGAGGGGAGACCATCCCAACCCCCATGCGGGATGCTGCAGGTCCCCCTGCAGCTTCCATCCCTACAGATCTCAGCCTGCCCCTTGCCCAGAGCATCTCTGCCTCAGGCACAGCCCCCCCCCCCTCCTGATTTTGGGCCCAGACACGGAGCAGAACTGACCCAAAGGCCGCTCGTGACCCTGGATTGCAGGGTGCTGGGCAGCCTGTGGAGCCCCAAAGCGCTCCCAGCTTCACCCAGCTGCACTCACTGCACTCCCTTCAGGGGGCTGGCAACTTAAATCTGCAAGGAAGCCTTATGGAGATGACGTAGTGCAAGGATTTGTTATCAGTCAAGCATTTCCATCCCTGATCACAGCAGATTACCAGAGGCTTCTGCTGGGCCGGTGCTCGGAGTGACGATGGGATGTGGGACTGGAGGCCTGGAGCAGGGGCTACCTGGGAAATACACAGGAGAAGCCCTGGCAGTTTGACTTATTCACAGTTGCAGTTTGAATGCCTTTCTCTTCCAGGAGCTCTGTGTCTGAGATGTTTTGCAGCAAGTCCTGGGCCACCTTCTCTGGGGGAAGGCTTTAAAGGGTGAAGTTACCTGGAGGAGCGGGGCTACCACAGAAACTGCATCCCCTCAGGGCCTGGGAGCTGCAGGGGACAGAGGGGCTGGGAGCTGCAGCGTGTGGTACCAGGACATGGTGGCACATCCAGTGCTCTGCCCTGGGACAAGGCCAAGCAGGACCTGTCTGTGATGCTTTGTCCCTGCACAGCTCCCTTTGTCCCACTGAGCTCAAGCAGCACAGAGCAACGCTGACAACTGCTGCGGACTCTGCTCCAGCAGCAGGGTGATCCGTGACAGCAGTGAGAGCGAGCTGCCTGCACGCTGGGCTGCCAGAGAGGGGTACGCACTCAGCAGTGGGGGGAGAGCACGTCTTCTCCTCTCTTCCAGAGTGGAAGTAGAAAGAGCATTTGTCACCAGCTTAGAAGGGTATGAAAGCTCCCAGGAACCTGACACTTGTGTGCTCTGAAGAGTCCCTGCCCTGGAGTGCTCTCCTGCTCCTAGCCGGATCTCTCTGGAGTCTGATTAAACTCATCATTTGCCACTGAAAATGTCATAAAATATTTATGACACAGATGATATTTAAAGATCACTGTAGAAAATTTCTAATAACTGATGTAATTCAGTGGAAGCATCCTAAATTGACACAGCCAGAAAGAGGAAATAATGGAGCAAAGCAACACTCCAACGAGTTCGCTAATGAGTTATCCCCAGCTCCTGGGGTAACAATCACATCCCGCTCACATCTTCTCCAAAGGCATTCACACAGCCAGTGCAGGTGTGCCACTGCTGCAGCTGGGCTCCAAACCGTGTCTGAGATGGTGAGGACTGGAGGATGCTCCAGCTTAGGAAGCTGGGACACTGAGGATGGAGCCCCTGCCGAAGGAGCAACACTGGCTGGGGTGGGTGCGATGGAAATGGGTGCTTGATGCTCTCAGCGGGGTCCTTCCCTGGTACATAGGAGAAAGACACAGCAGCAGCTGCAGGCTCAGGGACCCGAGTGACAGAGCAGACAGCCCTGGGAAGGACTCTGCTGAGAGCATCATCCCCAGCTCCAGGCTGTGGAGCTTGGTCCTTCCCCGTGGGTGCACCCTGAGAAGTGATGGGGAGACTGCTGAGGGTGCTGCCAGGTTCCCTCCTTTAAGGGAAAGGGCCTTTAAGAGACACTGGGTGGAGAACTGACACCCTTCTAACCTTGGCTCATCCATGTGTGGGGTGTTTCTCCCCCCATGTGGAAGTTCTATCTAGACTATCAGTGTTTTTATCAGCTCCTGTTTCTATACTTCATGATGCTGCCCAATCTGATCCGAGTTTCTTTAGAGTTCTGGCCTCCTAAGGCAATACAGGACTGGGGGGCAGGGGGGTCCGGATCTTTCTCTCTCCTGTTTTCAGATGCATGCCCAGATGGCAACAGTGAGAAACAATCTCCATCTTCTGGTACAACCCGCAAAACCCCTTCTCAGCCTTCCCTCACCCTACCCCAAGCTGGAGAATCTCCACCTGCCTCCACATTGTTGGTCAGTGAAGAAATACCGTCCCAGGAATGGTATCTTAAAGCTATTGTCCCTGCTGTTGCCTTCTGTGGATAAAGCTGATCTGTAACACCTGATCGATGAGTTGGAGGTTGAAGAGCTCTGGCTGCCCTGGCATCCCATCCTGTGCCTGTCTTGCACGCTCTGGACATGTCAGAGGTGAGATATTTCAGTGCCAAGTAAGCTGACTTGGGGTAAAACCAGTCTAAACCTCAGTGATTCATTCAACCTCCCACATGTTTTTCCTGCAGATGCGAAGGGATAGCTGACTCTGAGCAGGAGGTGGTGACTTGAGCAGCCCTTGTCTCCTGATGGCACAGCTTCTCCCTTGGGAAGGTTCATCAGCTCAATCCAGGTGAAGAGAAAACTCAAAGATTCTGCAATTGGAAATGTTTTCTGGAAACCATTTAAACACCTCTGCACACCCACACTCGCTTCCAGTGCTCCCACTGCGTGAAGACCTGGAGGAACATGTCCTGAAACACCAACCCTTCCTCACAGAAGTGCTTTTCCCACAGAGGAGAACTCAGCTCGCTTCTCATTTGGGGCTTAAAACATCCTTCAGTCCTGGTGTCTAACGTGGTACATGAAGCTTCTTCCTTAACTTGGAGTCATAGAAATTGTTGTATCACTGCTGATAAAGCCAGATGTTCACAGTTACTCGGGATAAAGTGGCTTTTAATAGCCTGCATCATTAACTACAGACATTTTAAAACTATACAAGAGAGATGTAATAATAATAAATTGTTCAAGAAAAAAAGGCAATTGATATAACTGCTTCCAAAGTAGTGTGGCAAAGGAAAATAGGTTTTCAGAGAAACGAATGAGTCACAGTACATCATCTACAGCCTTGGAAAAACACTAGATTTAGTCACTGGTGGGGTTATAAAGCAGCAAGTGCAGGATTCCTCATCTCTCACCCTGGGCTCCACAGCCAGAAGGTATTGTTAAGGTTATGTGGTCTGCCTCACACAGCCCCAGGCACCAGCTTTACTGCCTTCCCCAATGGGAAGAGCTCTTTCTTTCTCTAAAAGCAGAGTTAACCCTGCTCTACATCCCCCCACAAAGCAGAGAAACACCACAAACCATCCCCTGGAGGGGGGTCCTCCTCCTGCCCAGTGTTCTCTTTGCTGGCAGTGTTCCCTAGGTTTGCTTGGCTTCAGGAGGGGCTCTTCAACCTTTCCCTGTCCCTCTGAAGATCCAGCTATTACCAAATGATCACACTGATACCCACAGACAAGGAAACGTGTTTGGATTAAACAAAGCAAGCCTTGAACTCCACACACCTTTCCACTGGGCATGTGACGAAGCCTCCCTTGTTCTTGGACCCTGGGGTACAAACACCTCTGGTTTGGGTTCCAGTGTTCCACGCAGTGATGGAGCCCACAGCCTCTGCACGGGCAGCTCCTGCAAGGCATCCCCTGCTGAGATGCTCCCACCCCGGCTGGCACTTTCCATCACACACATTCAGATCAGTCCTGGGTAAACTGGGTTTGCAAGAGACTCAGCAGTCTCCAGGTGAGCATCACATGGACAGAGGGGTGGCACTGAATCTTCTGCCACTGCCTCTCACCCTGCTGCTGCACCCTGGGAAGCATCTGCTGGGTCTCCTCCATAGGCTGTGTCAGGGTGGCAGAAGCATCCTCCTCCCCTTCCCAAACCCACCGCCCAGCCCCTCCTCAACCATCCCACACTCCAGCTTCACCTTCCTTCTGCCAGGGCAGTGTTTTGAAAGGGGTGGAGGGAAGGGGTGAGGAAGCCTGGAACATGACTGGACTTCCCCAACTCCTTTCAGACAGGGACTTCATTACAGCCCCTTCTACCCCACACACGTACCAGAGGAAGGGCAGGGATTAGGACAGTCTGTGATCATAACATCTCAGACAGCTGCACAAATAGCTCCATAGGAATACCCAGCCTGTTCAAGTCTGTGGCTGTGGATTGGCCCATTGTAGATCAAGAAGATACTTATCAGCTGGTATTGTTCTGCAGCAGAGAAGCCATTTGTCTTCAATATGAACACAATGATCCTATTGTTGCACATCAACCAGGGACTGGCTCAGATACTGAGGCATTGATTAGCCTGTTTTGAGAGGGCAGGGGAGAAGTCCAGGCTTTAACTACAATTGCAAATCAGGTAAGAGGCTGGTGAGCAGGGGATACATCTCACAAGAACAGCCTGGTAACAGGAATTGTCTAAGGGCTTTTATATAGAAGGGCCTTTTATCAGCTCCATCACTCTAGAGGCCTTGGATCCTCTATCTTCCCCACAGATGTGACCCAAATCCCTGTGAAGATCAAGGCTGAGGTCTGCAGGCTGGTCCCAGTACCTTCACACATGCTAGTGCCTGGCTCAGTGACCAAGCTCTTCTGGGCTGGGTCAGCCTGGAGAAGAGAAGGCTGTGGGGGGACCTCATTGCAGCCTGCCAGTGCCTGAAGGGAGCAGAGACACAGGAGGGGAATCAGCTTGTTCAAGGGCAGAGACTGGCAGGACAAGGGGGATGGAGTGAAGCTGGAGGAGGGAAGGGGGAGAGGAGAGATTAGGGGGAAGTTCTGTGCAGAGAGAGTGGTGAGGGGCTGGAAGGGGCTGCCCAGAGAGGGGGTGGGTGCCCCGTCCCTGGGGGTGTTCAAGGCCAGGTTGGATGGGGCCCTGGGCAACCTTGTGTAGCTCCAGGCCTGAGGTTGGTGTCCCTGCCTGTGGCAGGGGGTTGGAGCTCTGTGACCCTTGGGGTCCCTCCTAACCCAGCCCAGTCTGGGATTCCATGATTCTATGGAGGAGGCAGAGAGCCCTCCAGTGAGAGCACGTTGGTGCTCAGCATACAGGCTGCGAGCTGCTGGGTCAGATGTGTCCCACCTCTCACCTGAGAGCATGGCGTGGTGGAGGCAGGTCCCACCAACCCCCAGACACCACGGGGGTCACAGACCTCCCCAGCAGCAGGAAGACTGCTTAGCCCTGCCTGGGGTACCGTGCTTTGTCACTGTCCCCAGCAGGGCTGGGGCAGGCAGCACTCAGCCATGAATAAATCTGGGGAGACTGCAGAGTATCAGGGGGGTACAGAGAGGGCACCACCCCTCACAGCTGCAGCAGCCCCCACCCCACCACTGTCCTCTGTGTTTTTCCTGCACTGCTGAGAGCTCTTGTGAGGGTCTGGGGTGGGATCCTGGCTACACCACCATGTCCTGCAGCTGTTGCTGCCACTGCACACGTCAGCAGGACTTCCTCAAGCCTTCCCTGATCCTGTAACCAGACATGGGGGCCACGCCAGGAAGGGGTAACTACTCCCCAACAATAGCTTCTTCCAGTGCTCCTAGCCATGGCATGTAAAGAGGAGGTGTCACTATCCTGTAACCTTTCCTTGGGAAATGACTGCCGACCCAGGGAGCATCACTGACAGGACACAGGGCACCCTGGCTCAGGGGCCTCGCTCTGCTTCCCGGTTTGGTGTTTTAAAAAAGATCAATGCTGTTGATCTCTGTCAAAATTACAGATGTGCTACCCTTTGTAGATCAGTTCAGTGCACTTACAGTCCCCAGAGAGACCTTCATGCCAAATGTACTTGTTTTCTCACTGATACTGACAACATAAGAACTCATGGCCCACACCAGCTCCTCAGGCTAAGTGCTGCCCTGGAGAAGCAGTGCCAGCAGAAGGAGCATCATGCCATCAGACATGGTAACAAACCTCAGCTTTGGCCCTGCTTCGCCCCTGCCCTACAAGGAGCCCCTGCAATCCTCACTGGGTGCTTCTAGAGCAGTGCCCCAGGTACGAATCATGCTTGGCTGACACCTCATTGCACCTGGGAAGGGAAATGGCTTTGCCAACAGACAAACTCCATGCTGGTAACACAGGGCACTGCGGGCATCACTCCCCACTGCTCCCTGGCACAGCCCCCCTGACAGGGGGTAGCCTCCCAGCAGCTCACTTTAGCCTGCTGAGCAGCACAGGGAGGCTCGTGAGGGAAAACTCTAGAACTTGTTGCTCCCAAAATTCAGTGCAACCTTTGCCTAGCTCATGTTTAGTGTTGTGATATCCCCAACACCAGAGCAGTGATGCCCTGAGACCCCCACTCTCTCTACAGCCGCTGCACCTCAGAGGCTCCCCAGGTCATGCTGGAGGGGTGATGCCTCTCACAAGCTATCTCTACCAGGTGGAAACTAATGCAGGCTGCCCCTAAACCAGAACCTGGAAATGAGAGATGCCCTTCATCACCTGTCCAGAGTCCAGCCTTGCTGCCCACCTTGTCTCAATCCTCTGCATAGATCCATCATCATAGGCCCATCCCTATGGACTCTTTGGGTCACCTGTCCTGGCTGTGTCCCCTCAGTAGGAGAGCCTGAGAAGTCCTGTGCTGATCAGCAACAGCTAAATCATCCCTGTGTTGTCAGCACTGCTCTCATGGAATCCCAAACTCAGCACTACAGGCTGCAGGGAAGGAGATTAACCCTCTCAGTGCCAAACCCAGGAGAAGCCCTGAGAGCAGCAGTGTCCCTTGTGCCAAGCCTGGCTCACCAGGCCCGATCAGGGCTCAGCATCCTGTGGGGTTTCTCTGCACAAAGATGCTCTTGCTGAGCGCTGGGCTACTGCTCACTTGGGGCAGTGCTGAGAATTCCCCTTTTATTTCATTTCCAAGTATTTCCCTTCTATATTGCCACTGCAGCTGTATATTTAGACATTTTATTTACACAGATAGAATAAGCTAATTATCCTTACTTATACATTTCTAAAACAATCCATCCATTTTAATTGGATTATATAAGTAATTGGACAGCTCCATGCTAAGCAGAGAGAAGAGCAGATGAAAACGCTGGCTCCTTTACAGAGTTCAGCTGCCACACAGAAGCATATGCTAATATATAACAAGAACAACTCATTACAAACCATTACTGCCAAGGAATTGTTTCCAATCTTCTAAGTAATTCTCTGTTTTCATTACCCACTCTCCATAACTTTAATATTCCTGGGCTTGCAAGCAGTGTATTTTGGGATACACTGGGTATTTTGGGATGCACTGGGTATTTGGGGATACACTGGGTACATTGGGATGCACTGGGTACTTTTGGATACCCTGGGTATTTGGGGATACCCTGGGTATTTGGGGATGCACTGGGTATTTGGGGATACACTGGGTACATTGGGATGCACTGGGTATTTGAGTATACCCTGGGTATTTGGGGATACACTGGGTATACTGGGTATACTGGGATACACTGGGTATTTGGGGATACACTGGGTATTTGAGGATGTGCTGGGTGTATTGAGATGCACTGGGTATTTGGGGATAACCTGGGTACATTGGGATGCACTGGGAACATTGGGATGCCCTGGGTATTTGGGGATGCACTGGGAACATTGGGATGCACTGGGTATTTGGGGATGCACTGTTGGCTGCATTTGTGCCCGTTATCATACAACAGTGTCTCCATTGTCTGCAGTCTCTTTGTTAGGGTTGTTCCCCCTATTCTGAGCTCATCCCTTCCTAGTTTGCTCAGTGTGAGCAGGCCTGCACTCCCACAGCAGCTCTTCAGCCCTCACTGTCACCCTGGGCTCTTCTTGCTGCTCCCCTCTTGCAGGAGAAGGCTCCTGGATGCTTTCACAGCACCTGGGGCTGCTCTGAGGCCCCACGGTGTTCCAGTCAGGACTCTGCCTGCCTCCTGGTGAGGATGCTGAGATCACAGACTCACAGAGTCACCAGGCTGGAAAAGCCCTTTAAGCTCATGGAGTCCAACCATCCCTGTGCTGTGCTGACCCAGATCCCTGAGCACCTCATCTCCCCTCTGTTAAACACCCCCAGGGCTGGGGACTCAGCCCCTCCCTGGGCAGTCCCTTACAGCACTTACCTCCCCAAACCCCTGCTCCTTTGCCATGTTTATTCCTTCTGCTCAGAATACAATGGTTCCAGCTGGAGGAGACCTACAGGTCACCTAGCCCAACTGCCTGGCCATTCAGGGCTGGCCAAAAGCTAAAGCTTTTTATTAAGGGCATTGTCCAAATGCCTCTTGAACACTGACAGGCTTTGGGGCACCAACCACCTCTCCAGGAAGCCGCCTCATCTACTTTCTATGCACTTTTCTAGCACAAAGAACCCTGTTGTGAGAACCCTGCTGAACTTTTGGGCTGGGACAGGGGGAGGAAATGCCTTGTTTTGTTCCAGTTTGCATGGACCCGTCTCCCAGGTGGTTTGTTTCCTATGCCCTTTAGTATGTCCATCACAAGAGGCTTTAAAGTGCATTCCTGTCTGGAAGTCATGTCCTGAGAGAAGATCCCCCTGAGTGTGTTTCAGCATTCCCTCCTGCCTGCTGCAGAGCTCTGGCAGTACAGCGCTGCCTTCCCAGGGTGCTGAGTGTGCTGGTCAGTAGCTGTAATCATTTGGTGATATATTAAAATGTCTTGTAAACCAATTTGCAGCAGGTGAATGATTGCTCTGCTTGAAAGACTTCAATTTTCCTTTCTTATTTTTCAAAGCAGATACTTATTATAATACAGGTTATTAAACATCAAAGGTTTACCTTGTCTTGAGACAATTTAGCTTCTTTTAGAGGCTCATAAATGCTTTATTGCGCATGGTTCTGAATAAATATTTGATTCCATATGAGATGGGTATTCATCCACTGGAAGCTCCAGAGCTGCTGAGAGCATGGGCTGGCTTGCCAGCCTCAGAGCCCAAGTGAGCTTTGATGGAGCTGTCAGCTACACGAGGGCTCCCTTCCAAAGCATCCTGTTCCTCTCGGTGACCTGTCAAGTGCTGCAGAGTCAAACCCAGCTCACACCGTGTCTGCCTGCTGTGGGGTGAGCAATGGGACAGCCCAAGGGAGGGGCATCCCCAGGGGTAAAAGGCTGGGTCCCCCTCCGTGCCTGGGAGCTGCTCAGGCCTCTGCAGCCAGGGCAGTGGTGGCCACGGGCTCCTGAGGTGTTTGGAGGTGGCTTTTTATTCTTCCCCAAGGACATGCAGCCTCAGACCAGTACTGCTGCTCCTGCATGCTGGGGATCTGCTTCCATTTCCACTGCTGCCTCCAGCATTAGCCAAATGTTCAGGGAGTAATTCTGCTCCAGACCCACCCTTATTACTACTCAGACAATCTATGCCCCCCTGTTCACAGGGGCTGCAATAGCCAGAGCAGAGGACAAGAGATTGTGCTCCCAATAACGATGTAAATGGGAGTGTGGGGTACCAGCCCGCTCCGCATCCTAACCCACCCATTGCTCTGATGTGCACGGTGCTCGCAGCACTTGGCACCAGCTCCTCAAGCTGCTGTGGAAAATGTGAAGGAAGCTGATCCATTATTCCTCAGGGTGTCCCTCTGGGGAACGATGGATGCTCTGAAACTCCCCTCAGACGAGGGGAAGCGCAGCACCCCCGTGTCTAGCACCCCTCTGCGAACAGGAAGGTCCTTGCGTGTTAGTTTGGTAGTTTTCATTTCTCTTAGTGGAAGGAATTACAAGTGAGAAAGGAATTTAGTTCAAGAGTGAAGGGTTCAGCATCTGCCTGCTCCAGCACGGGCAGCGGGGAGCCTGCACACCAGAGCTACACACCACAGGGGCCACGGGAGCTAAACCACTCAAACCAAGGACACAGACAGCTGTAGCTTAATGACAGCAACAATTATTGACTTTAAAAGCTCCACAAAATCTCCATGCACATTCATCTCCATGCTGAGTGGCAGCAAGAACTGAGGTCAGCTGTGGCAGCAGGCAGGTGGGGACTGCCCATGGGTTTCCTCTGGGGACAGGCAGCACAGGTCCTGAGGAAGCACTGTCCCTGTGTCCCTCATTGCCTGGATTCCAGCACACAGGGAAGCCTGTACCTTTCAGCTATCTGTGCTGCTCATTTGCTCGATGGGGAACCCCGTAGACATGTCACAACAGTCACCAGGCTCCTGAGCAGTGTGGCACAGATGGTTTTCCAGTGCCCACGCTCCCCCTGAGCGCGACATGGGGAGCATCTTCCCCTGCCCCCCGACTGCAGTCCCCTCTGCATAGGGGGAAACAGGCAAGGACCACCATTCCTTGTACCACGACATCCATGGGATGTATCTGAGAGTCCTCTCTGTAGCACTTGCCTGTGAACCAGACCACAGCTTTGTCTAAACCACGCTGCTCCAGAGGCAGCTTCTCTGGCCCCAAAACTGGCCAGGGACGTGGTACTGGTGGGACTCAACTCTTGAACTCTCTTGTTCAAGCTAACCATGCTTCCAGATGCACAGAAGCACAGAAGGAGATGCTTTTACTGAAGCAGAGCATTGCTTCCACCCCGGGCCAGCCCACGCTCGCCTCCTGCTCCCTGCAAGGGCCCGTTTCGAGTGCCTGGGCACAAAGGGGTCATGGTGCAAAGCAGCCTGGTGAGCAGCACAGGCTGCACCTGCCTGGCAGTGCTCTGAGCCCGGGGTAAGCTCCTGGGGAGTCCACTACAGCACCAGGAATTGTCAAACAAGGACAGTTTGGAAGGTTTGACCTCCTGTGAAGGGCCATGTTGTGTCTGTGGCGTGTAAGGGCAGGCAGGAAAAGCATCCATTTCTCTCTCAGACCTGGACTCTGACACTGCATGTGCTCCCGCTGCAGCGAGCACATCTGTATTCAGCCTCTGTAAGGAACCCGCTCACCCTGCCCTGGGGGTGACAGCACAGGATGCAATCCAAATCTCACAGTGCAAACCTGGCCCCGTGGAGCTGTCATGCTGACAGCCAGGCAAGCCAGCCCCGTGCAGCGGGATGTGCCATGCTGGCCTCCCCCAGCACCCCCTCCCCCAAACCCCTGGGCTCGAGGAGCTGCACCACCAGGAGATGATTTGGATTTTCCCTTGGCTGCTCTGGGGAAAGCCCTGGGCTGACACATCAGCCGATGCCAGCGGATTTCCAGTACAAGCAATCTGCTGTGTCACGGGGGCTGTGGTGACGCCCAGCCTCATGTGGGTTCGGTCTCCCTAGCCTGCAAACAGCTAAGGGCCCCCACAGCCCCTCAGCCCGATGCCCACCCAGCTGTGCCATGCCATGCTGCTCCCTGGCACCCCTCTCCTGGGCACGCTGAGCCTCTGCTGGGCCCCTGCTGCTCCACACGTGGCCAGGGGCTGTGGTGACAGACAGAGCGCTTAACACCTGTATCAACCACCGAGTAATTTTCATTGCAGCATGGTAATTCTGTGTAAGGATGCATTAGCTTGAGTGGAAATCCTGTTTAAAGGGCGACATCCTCCAGTGATGAGCTGTGGAACATCCATTGCCAGAGCAGAAAGCGGAACACGCAGCGGTGAGTTCCTGGAGTGAGAGAGGCTGACAGATCTCAGCCTGATATTCCCACTGTGCACCCACACACCTCACTGCTTCCTTGTTTCATCCTTCTGCCATACAGTGACCATGTGGACATCAGTTTGAAAGGGGTCTCCTTGCCCAGGGCAGGGGGCACAGCAGCCTCCGCAGCCCCCAGCTCCGTCCCAGGCCAGGGCTGGTACCCAAGCTCTTCCATAGCTGCTGGGGCTTGTAAGTGCCACAAGGAACCGCAGGAGCAGGTGAGCATCCCAGGACCCAGCTTGTCAGAGTGTTGTCCCTTGCCCTGATGCATCGCTGCAATACAACAGAAGCTTTCTTTGGCGGTGTGAACAAGGAGCAGAACACAAGCCATCAAGACACTGGTGGGTCTCCTCCTGCCTGCCCTGATGCCCAGGCTGCTGTGCTTACACACCCTTGGAGAGGTGAAGTAGCTAGAGCTGTACAAGAAGGAGAGTATTTCACGTGTCTTACCTGACCCACCACTGTCACATTTCTGCCTCAAATTCCCCTGAAATAGGAGAAACTCAGTTCCCTTTGCTAAGGACACGTTTCAGGTTTTACCTGCTGAGTGATTATAAAGGGTGAGTATGGAATGCATATAAAAATGATGATAAAAATAGTTCATCGTAACTGTCTTTTAATCAGTCTGACTTATACTGAAGAGGAGGCAACAGGAGTGAGGGCCTCACTGTGCCAAGCACTGTACCAAGCAGCACGTTTCATCAGCTCCAGTAAATCATCCAAAGCCTTTTAATTAGCAGCACGGTCAGCAGAGGCTGCTGTGGGCTTCATCCAGCAGAGTGCTGAGCATCTAAGACCGACCCTCTGTACCTGCATCAGGCCTCAGGTTCTGCAGCGTTAGCACAGGCTAAGTGTGAATAAAAAGGGAAAAAGGAAAATAAACTCTCTGTGGCAGGGGAGTCAGCTGCTGGCTGCTAGGCATCACTTCCCATCCCGTGAGGGGATGATGCCGTCCCTGTGTGGTACCCAGGATGCAGCTGGTGCCCTCCATCCAAGCACCAGCTCAGCCCTCCCTCCGTGCTTCCCAGTCCCAGTGCACCTAGAGATGCTGCCCAGCTTGGTCTCTCTCCCTTTCTATTTTGCTTTTCCGTGCTGGTGGTGTTTGCTTTTCTCCTCTGGCAATACCCCTCTGTTCACTTTTCTCCAGGAAGACCAAGGGCAAGTTCCTTCCCATGATGGCCATAAACTTAGAGAGGCTCAGCTTAAAAATCCCCTCTGTCCAGCTCTATGAGACGAGGAAGCCCATGCTCACATCTCCACCTGGGTCGGCTCCTTGCAGCTCAGAGATGTGCCAGGGCATCGGCTCAAAGTGCTGAGCACCCACAACCAGCCTCCCCAGGGGTGGGCAGAGCCAGCAACCCGGCACTTTTACAACTGAGTTTCAGCCTCAGCGCCCCAGAAGCTAGCTGTGATTCCCCTGGGGAGGGTTACATTCCAAAGGCACCAGCTCCAGCTCGAGCAGCACTGTAAGCAGGTCACTCCTGTACTAAGCTGTGGTTGGTTTACGTGAGGAAAGTGTCTGTTCCAGCACCAAGAGGTTGGGTTGAATTTTCTCTTCCCAATCATTAATATTTCTTCCTGCATCCTATGCTGGGTTACCACAGTCACTGGCCTGTGCTACCGTTGTGCAATTGCCAAATTAAGGACTCTCTAATGATGCAGATTTATTACCTGTGGTTCATCTTGGCCAAACAGGGGAGGTGGTTCTCTGAGCAAATAATTGACTGTGAGGTCAGTCTGACCTGCGTTGGTTTTTCTTTAATTGCACCTGCATGTTTAAAAGTCCCACCCACTGTGATGCTGCATTCCCTCTGTCCCATTTCTAAGGCCTATTTTATTTTATAAATCTCACCCCTTCTCAGGATAACAAGGCATGTTCTTGCTTTTCAGACTCTCCTTTCTTCTTTGTATGGGTAACTTTGGTACCTACTTATTTGCATACTTTTGTGCCATGTGAACCATCCCTGTGACTTCTACTTTAAACCCCTGGTCTCTGCTGAGTGCACCCAGAAGGATGCTCAGGTGTGTGCACACACACAGCTCCCTGTGCACACACAGACAGACACACAGCTCCCTGTGCACACACACAGCTCCCTGTGCCCACACAGAGAGACACACACACAGCTCCCTGTGCACACACACAGCTCCCTGTGCCCACACAGACAGACACACAGCTCCCTGTGCACACACAGACACACACAGAGCTCCCTGTGCACACACGCTGTGATGGAGACATGCTCTGCCAATGCCCCCTGGCAGCAGGGATCTGTTCCCTCCAGCTTTCATAAGACTGAAAGACTTTTCTATCTGAGAGATAATTGTCTCAACTGCCCATAAACAGACATTACAAGGGCTTGCAAGAAATTGCCTAATTGAATGTTTTCTACACTGCTCTGAACTGAGGGAAAGGCCCTTTCAGGAGAACCTCATCATTCCGAGCCCCAGGTGACACAGAGCTGAGGGTTATTTGTATTACCTGGTTCCATCCAGCCTTCTCACCCCAGCACCTCCCTGCTTTGGCATTTCGTAGAGGGGTGAGGGCAGAGCAGGCTGCCAGCTCGTGCAGAGGTAAGGCCACAGGGGCTGGTTCGGGAGGGCTGCACATCCCCTGCCTGTGCATCCTCGTGAGGATGGGGAAGGACCCGCTGCTCTTCCCCCAGCACCCTGTGAACCTGCTGGGGCTGATGGCAAAGGGCACCCAGGGCAGGGAGCCCAGAGAAAGAGGAACAGTGGGGAGGTGCTCCCCTGAATCCAAAGCAGCTCTTCACTGAGTGCCCTGTTCTTTGAATGCAGAGACACAGTGTAAACTGTGCAGAGTCATCACTTCCTCTTGCATTATTTATTATTCAGCACCACTCCAGGGGAACAAAGATGCTGAACGTGTCAGGCTGGCACTTTGTAGGACACAAGGAGCGTTTTGTCATTGAGGGTATTCTCACTCTCCTTCTCCTGAAGGCGATCACATCCAGAGGAAAAATGCCAGTAAGGGGAGGACCTGTAAGGAGGATTATCTCCAGTTACCCAAGACACATCAATGCAAAGGCTTTCTCTGCAGAAATGAGTTCTGCTCCTGATTTACTACCCTTGAAAGAAGGAAGCTGGCAAGAGCTCGTGCCTTGAAAGCCACATGAGCAGGAGCTCGTTGCCCTTTGCTGCCACGTTCCTTTCCCCAGTGGGTGCAGGTCCCTGAGCCCTGCAGCACAGGATGGTGTGTGATGTGCCAGGCAGATCTGGCAGTGGTGGGTTGCTCACAGGTGGGCAGCACTATGCTGTGTCCTTCCAGTGGTGACAGGGTCAGTGCCAGAGCCCCCACACTCACATGCACCCTCACTCCTGCTGAGAGACCAGTGCTATCCCAGCACTCCCAGTCTGTGAGGCAGATCTGGTACCCACCACCTGGCTGGGATGATTTGGCCTTTGCCTCCCTGCCTCCTGCCCAAGGGGCTGGGTTTTGCCTGGCATGGGTGATGGCTTAGCTCTTGCCAGAGCTATGGGAGCCACAAACCCTGACACTCCTCCATGAAGCCTTGTCAGAGGTGATGTGCATTACTCCCTGGTGGCATTCCCAGTGCCTGCACCACCAGTGCCAATGAAACCAGGAGCTGATGGTGGCATCCTGAGGTAGATGGATTAATATTGCAGCTTGGCAGCAGCCAGCACACCTTCTGGAGAGAGAAGCCCTGTTCTACCAGAGGTCCTTTTAAATAAACAGCAAATAAGTGGGATCTACCTGATCTTGTGTTTTCAAAGCCCAGTTCATGGGGCTCCACACAGAAGCTCTTGTGGGTCCCAGGAAAAAGCCCAGCCAAAGTGGGAAGCCAGCAGCAAGCACTGAGTCTGGACAGCACCATGCCCGAGCCTCTGCCTCTTGGAAATGAAGCAGAGCTATGGGGAAGTTACAGAAGAGATCCAGGAAGAAATTATCTGGAGGTGAACGAAACACCTGACAGCATAAAGCTGCAGGGCTCACTCTGTTAAACGTGCCAGAGAAGGACTGTGATGGGGCTGGATCACTGTGGCATGCCATCAGAGGAGAGAAATCCTGGTTACTGACCCCATCCCTGCCCTAGCTGGGAGAGGCACAGCAAGAAGCAGCTTCTGACAGCTGGGACATGAGTGGGGCCTTGCAGCCAGCAATCCATCAGTGGAAGGATTCCCTTGCCCAGGCAGCCCAGCTCTGCAGCATCAGGGCCCCAGCCGTGTCCAGAGCAGGGGTCACTGGATGCCATCCCCCCCAGCCGTCACAGGAGGGGCCAAGCTGGGTGATCTATCAGCACACACACCACTGTATTGATCTTCAATACTTTCTCTGCAGCTTTGGCTGGTTTCTTCCTTCAGAGTGACGATTTTACCTTGATATCTCAGCTCCTTTGGACCTCAGCCCTGCACCGCTTCCTGCAGCCTCTGCTGTGCCATGCCAGTGCCCCCTGCCAGAGACCTGGGGCTGCTGCTGGTCCCTCCCCGCTGCCCTGAGCCACCTCCAGAAGCCTGCTCCAGCCTGTCCCCTTGAGCCAGCATCCCTCCCTGCCACCAGCACCAGCACATGGAACAGAACCTGCAACTCCACAGCTTCCCTCTGCTCAGAGTGGGTGTGAGAGTCACAAAGCATTTGACAATCCCTTCAGGTAGTTGTAACACCTCACTGGTACTTGCACAGAGTTAACAGCACCTCTGGTCTCAGGCCATCCCCAAACCTGGACCCCCAGGTCTCAGCACCACTCCTGATCCCCCATCCCGCTCAGGAGAGGGGCTCCTGCTGCAGCAGTGACCATGAAACGTTGCTGGGACCAGCCCTGGAGAGACCAGCACCACCACTGGCATCCCCTCCCTGCTGAGCATCACCCAGAGAGCTCTCAGAGCTGTGCACACCCCCTGGGTCCCCAGACAGGCACAGGGTTGTGGTGACCTTGCTAAACCTGAGTTTGGGGCTGTTTCCCTCACAATTGGGAACAAAGCCTTTTCCTTTATCCCAGTTCCCCCTCTGAAGGAAGGGCTGTTGGCTCCTTTTGGCTTCTGCTTGTTTCATTTCTGCATTTTTCACCATTAAAAAAAATCTATGATTTCTGGAGGGGGGGGGGGGGGTGTCAGAAAAATGTAACTACTTTTCAGAAAGTCTTTTTTAAAATTATTTTTTAAGGGATTTAATGATTGTTTCCTACAGGAATGACAGGCAGAAAGTGACATGAGTGACAGATGCAGTTCTAACATTTCTTTCCCTTAGTGGCACAGCAAAATTCCTAGCTGTGTTTAGCCTGTGCCGACATCAGACTCAGCTCCATTTGCTGCTGGGAAAGAGTATTTCAGTTGTGCAAGCGAAGGGTAAGATGCAGAATCTCTGAACTGCTTCCAGGGAAAGCACCTTGGCTCTGGTGACTTTTCATGGCTCCAGAAAATTCAGGATGCTCAGGCTCCTGCACCACAGGCTATTTCCTCTGCCTCTCAGAAAGGCATGAGAGGAACCACCGACCAGTGCATGCCTGTTAAAATACCTGTAGTCCCATGAGGACTGAATTTGGCAAAAATAAAAGGAAATTTGCATCTCTTCAACTTGTATTTCCATGGTTGCTGGTGATGTGCCCCAGAAAGGCCCCTGCAGAGCACTTGCACCATCCCAGGGGAGCACACGGATCTGTCTGTGCTGGGGCAGCTCAGGCCCCTCAGCACCCCAAAGTCACCCACAACATTTATACATCTCTCCCTGGGCTTGGACTGGCAGGAGATTTAGAAATAACACCCAGTCTGGGCATACTTGGCCATCCATCCCCTGCGGTCCACGGGGTTTTCACATGCTAAGGTCAGCAGAGAGAAGCCTCTCTAGCCAGACACAGACTCTGAACGATGGGAGGCTCTGAGACAGGCCCCTCAGGTCAGTGTTTGCAGGGCTCAGCATTCAGTGGGGTTACACTGCTGTAGCCTGTTTGCTCTGCCCTGCTGTGTTCACATCCACCTGTGTATCCACAGATGCCCCTGTCTGCCGGATGAAGAATTTCAGTGTCACAGCATCCCTACTCTCAACAGCCCTTGCTGAGGGGCATTAATAATACATCTGCTGTTATATTAATAACGTAAAATAATAAAGAAAAATAAAATCATAAAATAAAACAATACATTAATAATACCTCTGCTGTAACTGGCTCTGAGCATGACCGTGGCACACTGAGACACTGCTTTTAGGAACTGCCACCAGCATCAGTGTGCCATGTAACTGGTACTCCTGATGAGAGAGAATTAATTTCTCAGCAAACAGGAAAGCTCTCAGTAGCTATGTACCATTGCTGATCAGCAATGAAGTCCAGCAGTCTGTAGCAATGACAGAGTCAGCTTGTCAAGCTGTTCCTCAGCAGCCTACTGATGCCACACTTAGTGGCATTCCTGCTCTTGGTTACCGTAGGACAGCCTGCCAGCAGCGAGTCTGGGAAGGCAGGATTGGATGTGATGTTCAATTAAAAAGAGAAGAGGAAAAAGGAGCTGGATCAGCCCTGAGCCCAGGTGGAGGCTTACCACTCGCAGCAGAGGGACAGAGCAGCATTAGTTGGTGATGAGATAATTTAGACTGGAGTTTTCTTTCCTCCATCACAGTGAGACAACCACTGAACCCTGCAGCACCTCACCCATGGTCTGTACAGTTCCAACGGGTGTGTGCCCACCCCTGGGTGTGTAAGGGTGTGCAAGGAGGTCCCTCACAGACGCAGGGGCAGCTGGAAGGGTGCAGGAGGAGTGTGGCTCTTGCACAGAGGGCACACATCCTGAGCTGTGCTGGGAAGTGGTTTATCCAGAGCAGGAGCTGAAGGGCACAGCAGCACAGCCCTGGCACACGGTCCCAGCTGTGTTGGGCTGAGGCTGGAGCAGCCTGCACCCTCTGAGGAGGCACCTGCACCAGATCCCACCTGGAACAGTGGGTACCTGTGGAGATGGGCAAGTAATCCTGGCCAGCAAAGCCTTTAGCCCTGCCTGAGAAGATGTGCTATTTAGAGAGGTTTAAGGTGTGTGTAAGAAAGGCTTAAGAGCTTCTGGTCACTGGGTACTGCTCTGGACCTGCCATTAATTGCTTGGCTGGTTAATCGGCTGGTTTTCCCACTCCTTGTTTGTCTTTGAAATCCTTTCTGATCACCTCTGGTTTAAATTCAATTAGCAGCTTCGTTACCTTTGCAAAACATGCTGCTGCCTCTTTCCTTGCCCCTGTCCCCCCATCCCCTGCGCTGCACCCATCGCTCTCAGGCCAGGGATGGGTGCTGGTGTCGGACCTGCCCTCGGACACCTCGCTGGAGGAGTTTGCTTTCCACACAGAACCATTGTCCTTCAGCAGTTTTGGGGGTGCCTCAGCACCGACTGTACATGAATCTCACCCGCTGGTGATGTGTTCCTGTTCCTCAGACCCCCCCGAAACCCTGAGGCACTCCCAGTACCCACCATGGGTCCATGTCCCCGCAGGGCACGCTGGCATCTTCCAGCTGCTTCCATACCTACTCTGTGAGGAACACAGACTGTTCCTTTTCTCTGCAGGTAGCTCTCATTTAGGCCAATTTGCAGTGCACTGAGGTAAAACTTTATGACACCATAACTCTCTGCACTAGCAGGACGTTCTGGAGGTGTTACCTCTCAGTTATTACCCCTCAGCTCTGGGGAAGTCTGGATGCTTTTCAGGACGATCCCCACAGCCCTTACTGCCAGCCTCACGCCTCTGGCTCTGATAGGAACCAAATTTCCAACTGAGGTAGCTGGAAAAACCAAGACACCTCATTGGTAGATGTATTATTTTTCATATTAATCCCTGTTGGGTCCTGTGAAGCATCACTGGGGCCAGAGACACAATGGTGGTCACAGCCCAGCCCCAAAATGCTGGGCAGGAACCTCAGAAAGGCTCCTGGTTCTGGAGGCAGCTCATCACTGTGCCACAGGATCCCAAACTGCTGGCGAGTATTCAAGGGAAAGAAGAACAGAAATAGCAAGTGCTAGGAGAGAGTGAGACCTCGTGCCATGGCTCAGCACCTCTCCCTTTGGTGCTGGGGGTGTTCTGAGGTGTTGGCTGCAGCAGTCGGGGTCCCGCTCGGTGCTGCCAGTGACATTACAACCTCAGACACATCCACCTTCAGCACGTGTGGTCCAGGCTGGGGGCTGGACACTCAGCTCAGCCCGGCAGCAGGGCTGTCCCACACCTTCCCAGGGGGATGCTGCTGGTCTCCACACCCCCGGTGCCATGGGGACGAGGGGATGCAGCCCCGGCAGGTCTGGGAAGATTTCCCTTTGGGTCTTTAACTGTTTTGCTGGTGTTTGTGTCTGTCCCCTCGAACCCCCAAGGCCTTGTTCCCACACCCCTCCCCACACGGGGAGCACAGCCTGTTTCCCTGTAAGAGCACTTTCACTGCCGCCTTCCTTTTCCTAATGGATGTGAAGGAAACGTGTCAATACCTATTGATTCCTTATTGGAAACCCCCGCACCTCTTCACAGCTCGTCTTTGCCTTTGTCTCCCTAACGATCAGCTCTCTCTAACAGCCCCTTACCACACCCTGTGTTTCCTTTCCCCCTGGGTGACTTGGGTTCCTCTGCCTTAGCACAGACCCCTGCCCAATCTCAAGGGAGAGAGGTGTTGTCCACCTGTTGTTTCCCCCTTCCACACTCCATCCAGGCTCTGGGCAGTTGTTCACCTCAGCTGAGACCTTTCTTCGCATGCTCTGGCTCTTTGGGAGCATCAGTCAATGCCTGGTGCACACCCAGGCATGTTGTATCCAGGCGCCCCGTCCCTGGGGGTGTTCAAGACCAGGTTGGATGGGGCCCTGGGCAACCTTGTGCAGCTCCAGGCCTGAGGTTGGTGTCCCTGCCTGTGGCAGGGGGTTGGAGCTCTGTGACCCTTGGGGTCCCTTCCAACCCAGACCAGGCTGGGATTCTATGGTTCTAGCCATAGGTTTTACCCATCCCCACTCCCTGGAGCCCCTGCCTCTCTCAGACAGCATCTGCACGAGTTCCCTGCATCAACACCCACAGTTTTATACACACCATGAATTCAACCACACTGAGAGATCAGCTCAGCTTTATTTACTGTGGCCTTTCTGTAATATTTAGATCTGCTAAAATCGTTAGGGCATTTTAATTGTCTTATCATTATTCAGCCAAAGCACCAGGTACCCTTTCCAAAGGTCATGTGCACAGCTGACATGGCAGATGATAGCTTGAATCTTTACTCACTAGTGAATCTGCTGCTGGGGGGTTCCATCTGCCAAGAACTTTATTTCCTTAAATGTTTTCAAAGTAACAACTGATGTTTCCTGCAAGTGAAAGTTTGTGACCATTTATAGTTTTAGTTAGGCCTTTTTATACTCCTTTTCAATAGAAAAGTATCTTTTTTCCCCTTCCCTTCCCTTCCCTTCCCTTCCCTTCCCTTCCCTTCCCTTCCCTTCCCTTCCCTTCCCTTCCCTTCCCTTCCCTTCCCTTCCCTTCCCTTCCCTTCCCTTCCCTTCCCTTCCCTTCCCTTCCCTTCCCTTCCCTTCCCTTCCCTTCCCTCCCCTTCCCTCCCCTTCCCTCCCCTTCCCTCCCCTTCCCCTTCCCTCCCCTTCCCCTTCCCTTCCCCTTCCCCTTTCCTTTTCCCTTCCCCTTTCCTTTTCCCTTTCCTTTTCCCTTCCACCTCCCCTCCCCCCTCCCCTCCCCTCCCCTGAGGCAGCTCCAGGCTGCTGTGCTGAGTGCCCTGCTCCGATCTGGCACCACAGACAGCTGATGCAGATGATGTGTGTGTTTTGGTGGGGATCCATTCTCAGTCAGTTGGATAGACACTCTATGGGTCCTGTCCAACCAGGCTCCATTAAAGACACTGGGCTGAGACATGGAAATCTTTAAAATAAATTATATTGCCATGCTGTGCCTGCAACTCCTCCTGAAGCAGTAACCTTGTAATTTAAATATATTCCAAAGCAGATGATGGTAACTGATTAACCCAGGCCAAAATAATGCAAATAAACTTAAATCTTTACTGAATAAAGTTCCTTCATTCTTACCAACACAGGCAGGGACTGGGAGCATGTCAGGGAAGTCTGGGGCACCCACAGCAGCACAGAAAAGGAGCATTTTCAATGGAAAGAGGCATTAATTTCTGCCTCATTGACTGCAGTCTATAAAGCTTGCATGCAGAAGAGAAACAGGGAGATAAAAATCAGTGAAACATTCTGAAAAGCTGTGTAAAGCTGCAGAAAACAGGAGCAAAATGGAAGAGATGAAGACTGAAGCATCCCTGCAATCATTTCCTTAAAAACCATAACCCCTCCCCCCAAAGCACAAAGAACACATCTGCATAGAATAGACCCCCAGGATGGAAGGGACCCCCAGAGCCCATCAGCCCTGGGAGCAGCCCTGCACTCGCTGCATCCCACCAGACACATCAGGGTGCAGGAGCCTAGCGCCATGGAGAGGCCCCATCCTGCAGCAGGTAAACTGAAGGTGAGCTCACTGGCACCCTCCTGAGCCATTTCCAGTTCCAATTTCCCACAGAGGGACTTTGGAGACTGGCGGGGAGCTCGGGGAGGCTCCAGGGCCCTGTGATGCCGTGGTGCTCCCTGCTCCTCTGAGATGCAGGCAGCACTTCAGCATCACACACCAGAGACTTCAGCCTTTTAAAATGTTTGTAATGTCCTTTGGTTTTGCATCCTTCACTAATACACAAGGGAGGGGGGGTTTGTTTCCCTTTTTTGCCTCTTTGTGTTTTGAGTCTGAGCATGTTTTTCCTGGTATTGGGGTTCCAGTCCCAGTCACAGCCCTGAGTGCTCTTACTAACCAACAGCTTAAGATTAAAGTACTTTGACACTGAAACTAGCTGTGATGCAAGAGCTTCCAGACCTAGCTATTTTCTTGACAGAGTGCTTTAATGATCTCTCTCTAAGTGCTCTTCTAAGTGCTGCCTTGGCACTGGTCAATGTCTGAAAATACCGACTTGTCAGCCCCTGGAGCAGCCTAATCCAGCCTTTGATCATCCTCTGCCAGGCATCATTTCCATTTCTGATCCAGAACCTCAGCAGTCAGGGTTATTTTTCTTCCCCAAGTACCTTCAGCAAAGACTCTGCTAAACACAGCCAGAGGCAGCCAACTTCACCAGGAGCACCCACAGAGACCTAGAGTTTCTCTGTGAGTTCAGGAACCTCATCTCTGCTTTTAGCACATTTATAATATCCAGAGCTCAGGAATACTTGTGTGTGTGTGTGTGTTTGCACATATGTGTGTCCATATACATCACTTTGGGATGAGGATCTCACAGCAGTTGGTTCTCTCCAGTTGCCCTATGCAGGGGGTGCCCTGGGTGTGTTCAGAGGGTACCTGCTGCTAACAGCCACAAGCAGAGCTGGGACAGAGACCTTAGGGTCACAGTGGTGTCTGACAGAGAAAAGATGTTTTAGCAGGCAGGAAATCAGTGCTGCTGCTGTGCTGGGGCTGCTGGAAAATGAAGCTGTGTGGAATGAGGGCTTCAAGTTTGCCACCATGAGCTGTAAAGGAGCCACAAATAAGTGAGGGTCAGGGCAGCTCTGGGGGAGCAGGGCTTAGTGATGGGACCTCATATCAGACACAGGTACAAGGAGCCAGCCCTGAAACCATAACGAGCTCTGTCTGATGGGTGGAAAAGGGTTTGGAAGGGCTGGAAGGAGGTTCCCAGGTGCAGGAGCTGCAGACTCCTGCTCCTCTCCCCCGTCATCTCTCTCACCAGCCTGGCAAAGCAGAGTACCAGGGGATCACCAGCTCACTTGGGTGTCTGCTGTTAGTCCACTGCTGCTGTAGTGCTTAGGATGAGGTGTGCTATGGAGGAAACTTCCTTCAGCTCTTTTGAAAGAGGCAAGAGATGGGAGCTGAAGGGTAGAATGCCTGTAGCTGCTCATCTCCTGCCTATCCCTTCAGGCAGGAATGACCAGGTTCCATTTGCCTTTTCTTACTCTGAAGCATCTCAGGTCCGACAGGAAGAGACTCACAGGTTGGACTGGTGAGCTCCAGGCATCCTTTCCTCCAGGATTCCATCCCACCCTGCACACTCTCAGCATATGGGGTCTGCCTGTGCCTACAGACCAGAGCAAGCTGAGGAGCCAAGCCCAGCGCAGCAGGCTCCAGGGGTGTTCCAATGGCCACCAGACCCCAGAGGGGCTGGGAAGTTGAACCTCTTCTCTTGGTGGCATTGCAGCAGTGTGCAATGGAAAGGGTGCTTGTGTGGGGTGCCTGCTGCAGCCCAGCCCCCAGGGACAGGCTCCCACCACCACCCCAAAAGAGGAAGCAGGGAAAGAAGCCAGATGAGAGGAAGGAGAGAGGAAAGGGGGGCAGAGGCAGGCAGGTACACAAAGTGGGGTTCTGGGAGGGGATTTTACCACTCCTGGACCCTCTCAGGGCTGTGGACTTGTAACAAAAAGCACTTTTCCCATTTTTTTTCCTGGTCTCCCTATAGCTGCATCTCTCCAAATGAACTCTGGTGAGTTGGATGTTGAACCAAACTGTGGGGCAAGTGGGTGAAGGGACCGTGTCAGCTTCCTGAGGCCCCTGGCCTCCCTTCAGGGCAGATGGGAAATCAGAGCCAGCTCAGATGTGTACCAGGGGACTCCAGGCACTCCCTCCCTAGCCCAGGAATCTCCTGACAACCACCAGCCTAAGGAGATAAGGATGCTGGGATGGCAGGAGGAAGGATGGGGTGCGACAGGGCAGGGGTGAGGGGGGAAAGGAGGATGGGGGAGCAGGGATGAACTGATGTGGGAGGCTGAAGCACATCCTGCAGCCTAGAGACTTACTTGTTGCAGGCTGTATTTTTACCAAACTCAAATCACTTCTCACTGGCTGCAACAGGGCTTCAGGATGGCACCAAAAATCCCTCCCAGCCCCTGACAGGACCGTGCAGTGCTGGGAATGAGGGGCAAAGGAGAAGTGACTGTGTAGCACAGGTTTAGCTGTGGCTCTGTGGTGGGGCATTTGTGTTAGAGCCCAGAAGCCTTTGGAAAGGTATGTGCTAGTCAAAAAAGTACAGAGTGTGAGTAATTGCTTGTATATAGCTAGGAGAACAGTAAAATAAAACTACTCAGTTCCATTTCATACTGGATGTTGCAACAACTGGCTTTAAAAAAGCACTCAGGCATCCTCCAAAAGCTCAAAAGCCTCCAACAGCAAAGAAAGGCATCCCAGAAAGGTGCTGTGTTCCCTGATTCCCATCAGGCACAAAACAGTAACTAAAAGCCCCCACTAACAGGAGCCCCAAACAGACCTGGAGGAGTGTAAGTCCTGGAGATAAATACTGTGCAGAGAGCAGCTTTCTGACAGGGGGGACACTGTGCTTAAAATCTGAGAACACTGAGGAGTTTAAAACATCTCCTCAGCTCCATCAGTCCTAATCCCTCTGTTCCCTGCTCCAGGAGAGACGATTTAGTCTGGGCAGAGGATATCTAGTTGTAAGGGCAGCAAATACCCCAGCTGACTTTCTGGAGGTACGTGACACCATGGGGTGCCTTCAGGGACACAGGTTGGATCAAATTAACACCTTTGGTCAAATGAACCTCAGAGTCTTCTGCCAAATCCTTCCCTTGGTTTAGTCTGAGCTCTGATTCCACACTGGAATTGGAGTTTATTTTAGAGAGCAAGAATAGGAATCGTGGACTCATAGAATCAATCCCAGACTGGTGGGGGGAAGCAGGAGTCCCAGAGCCCCCAGTGACCCCCTGCCATGGGCAGGGACACCCCCAGCCCAGGGTGCTCCCAGCCTCATCCAACCTGGCCTTGAACCCTGCCAGGGATCAGCCCCAGCTGCTCTGGGCACCCTGTGCCAGGGCCTCTCCCCTACCCAGGAAGGATTTCTGCCCCCTAGCCCCTCTCCATCCCCCTCCTGCAGCTGAAGGCTGTTCCCCTGGGCCTGGCCCTCCCTGCCCTGGACACCAGCCCCTCTCCAGCTCTCCTGGAGCCCCTCAAGGGACAGGAAGAGGCTCAGAGCTCTCCCCAGCAGCAGCCTTCTCTTCTCTGGGCTGAGCCAGCCCAGCTCTCCCAACCTGGCTCCAGAGCAAAGGGGCTCCATCCAGCCCTCCCATCATCTCCAGGGCTCCTCAGGACTCCCTCAGCCCAAGATGTAGCCGAACACGGACGGGTCTGTAGCTGCTCTCTGCCAGGGGACTTGGGGTAACACCATCCTTTGCATGTGCAGAGCAGGGACCAGACTGAGACACAGGCCTTACCTCGTGCAGGTGAGCAGCCCTGGCATCCCTTAGTTATGTTCCTGCCATAAACATGCCTCCAAAACCTGTTGTCACAGGATTGCTGCTCTCCTACAAGGTACATGATGTGCACGTGTTAACAGAAGGGGGGTCTGCTTCCTCTGCTCACAAGTGCTGCACCCGTTACCTGGCACGGGCTCCCTGCAAAATTCAACAGCAAAGCACAGCCCTGGGGATGCCTGGAGTGGAGCAGCCAGCATGCTCCTCGTGCCCAAGGTTTCCTGTGCTCAGAGTCAGCAAGCAGCCAGTGTCCACAGGCAGGGTGGGTGGGTGTACACTGCCATCCTGGCCTGATGCACAAACACCCCAAGACCTGCTTGTCTCACTGTGTGAAGGACTGTAAGGGGCAGGTCTGCCACCCCCAGGAGGTGGGCTTCACCTGAGCTGTGGTTTGAACCTGGGCTGGAGGCACCAGCAGAGACCCCCACAGCAGACACTGGGCACTGGAGCTGAGCAGGACCTGCAGTGTCAGACCTCTGTGTGTGACAGCATCGGGGCTTCCACAGCGTGTGCTGGGGATGTTCTTGGGCAGATGATCCCCAGAGGAGAGGCACTAACAGGCCGTGGGGGAGCTGTGTCAGGCTGTGCACACCTTAACGTGAGCAGACACCCGTGCTGGTGTGACAGGAGCACAGGGCACACAGGCACACTGCTGGGGTGGGAGATGTGATGTGGCACAGGGGAAGCTGCTTGTCTGCCCCTCTCTCTAACCAGGGATGAAGGGTTTCCTAAGCACATCAGGAGGGTCTCGCTGCAGAGCGTGGGGCTGGAAAGGAGCAGGCCCTGGGCAGGTTGCAGTTACTCCCTTGGCAGTTTAGAGCCTGTTCCCATTTAGGAGGTGTGGGTCCTGGTAAGGCTGTGTCACCCACGTACCCGGTCCCTAAGGATCCAGCCCAGGACATGGGCACAGGGTGGCATGGGACATGGAACTTCTGAAAGAGATGCTAAGGGATGCAAAGAGAAACTGCTTTTGAGAAAACCTACCCATTTTGGAGGGGAAGGGCAGCCTGTGGTGTGCACTCCCACTGGAGCTGTGGGAAGACCCAAATCAAGGCAGAAATGTTGGGGGGAGGGTTGTTCTGGTCACTTGGGTCCTGTCAAAGTACTGCCCCTGATTCACTCCGATGTGTTTTGCCTACAGCTACTCAGAAAAGCACTTCTGCTCAGGCTGCCTTGCTCGGAAGCCGAGCTGCATCACGCTCCTGGCAGCACTGCTGAGAAAGCCCTTGCTGGGTGCTGCTCAGGCCGTTCACCTGACGTGCCCCCAAGAATGATCTTCCTCACACCCAGGGGTGCTTAGAGGGAGTTTTGAGGGCTGAAAATACATCTGATTGTTGCTGGATTCAGGAAAAGTCACCTTTGTGCTTTCTGCTGAGGGCTTGTCAGACTTGTACAGAGCCCCCCAGCCCTCTGCAAAGCAGTTGTCCTCTTGGCCTCCACCCCCCCTTTTCCCAGGTTTTCTAAGAAATCGCTCAATACTGAGAAATAAAAGACATGCTGCTCCCCCCACGATGAAACCCGACCTGGAAGACATCTCCTCAAGGCAGAAAGCATCCATTTTCAGGAGCTGCACAGGCTGCTCAGCAACCCACCGGGGTTCATGGCTGTGGGCTGAGCACAGTGTCCCCCAAAACCCTGTGCTTGCAGGGGTTGTGTGGGGCAGAGCTGTGGGGAGCGATCCCCCCGTGCTCCCTGCCACATCTTACCTGGGCAGGATGCCTTTTATCCAGCTGCTGTGGGCAGGAGGAAGTTATTTAGTGAAAAGTGTTACTGGAAAAGGTGAAAAGGAGAGAAAGAAGCACTCCATAAAGGAATGACACCTGGCTGGGTGTAATCCAGGATCTATTGCCTTTTCATTGTCTAGCTGGTGCCGGGGGTGAGTGAGACCACGGGCTGGTGCCCCAGCGTGATGCTGCTTCAGGTGGATGCGCTGGCAGCACATCACTTCATCCACTGCTCCTCTCTGGCAGCACGGAAACTGCTGGTGGGGAGAGAGACTGGAGGGGAGGAGTGTGGGATGAAGGGCTGGGGGGAACAGAGCAGGGCTGGCTCCTACCCCGGACAGAGTGCTCCAGGACTGAGTGCCACCACGAAGGGGCTGCACAGGCCAGTGGGGCTGGTCTGGGAACAGAATGGGCTCATGGAAACCACGGCAGCTCCTTCCCTGCCCGGGAACTCCCAGGGACTACTGCCAGGGTCTAGCTTTGTGCAGGATGCTCACCAGCCTGATTGTGACTTGAGGTTCAGTAGGCAAAAAAAAAAGCAGAGACAGAGAAAGAGAGAGAGAGATTTTTATCAGTATGATGCTAATTATTTTTTCTGCTAATTAAAAAGCCCGTAATTTATAAATTAGTATTCATCAGTCCACAGGCTCTCCATTAGTCAGATCAAAACACGACACACAATCCACAACATGTGAGCAAACTCATCCTGGTACCTGCAGCCCTGGGGAGGCTGCACCACATCCCTGCTGAGGAAACTACTGGAGGAAAGACCACAGTCATTCACCATCACAGGGATACGGCACCGCTCCCCCTCACTACCTGCTGCACTCCTGCTCTCCAAGGTCTTACTCTTTGTTGCCCCCATGGCAGGGGGACACTAGGGGGGGTCTGGGGTCCTTCCCACCCACACCACATTGGTCATTGCTCCTGTGGATGCAGACCAGCTCAGAAGAGAGGCCAGGGAGTCCCTCCCTGTATTCTCATGCGTGTCCTTGGCCACAGAGGGAGGGGAAAGAGCATCCCAGTCCATGCTGCAGCTGCTGTGGCTTCCAGGGCAGACGGTCTCTCTCCATAATTCACTCAGCCAAGCCCTGGCTTCTCCCTGAACTGCTGAGTAATTATTCCAAGTGTCTCCAGAGAGAGGCTGGAACACTGAACATCTCCAGCAGACGTCACACCTGCAGCTCAGTCTCACATTAACACCAGGCCCCTTTGTTTTCAATTCCCATGTTTTTATTTCTAGCCCTAAGGAAGCTCTGGCTTCAGCCACTGGCTCTGGGACCTGCTGTGCTGCTGGCTGTGGGGAACAGCCCGAGAGGCTGTGGGTGAAGCCTCATCTTTGGGCAACAGCCTGGGGGGACTGTTGGTGAAACCCCATCTTCAGAGCTGAACACGTGGCTGAGCAGTGGCAGCTCAGTGTTTACCAGTTGATAAACCACCTATGTTATCTCTTTGTTGCCCCTCGTTTGAGATAGGTTGGGAATTGCTGGGTGGGTGTCCTGCCATGGCATGCCCCAGGCTCCTCACCCCCATCACCCCCCATCCCGTGAGCATCCCCCTGGAAGACAGAGACAGGCTTCCAGACCCTTGGCTCTTGGTTTGTCTAACAGCTCCTCACAGGTGAGGTCAGTGAATTGTTCAGTGCATTTGATGTGGAACACTCCTTGTGCACACACCTGAGGATCTGAGGATGAGCAAGCAGCAGCTCTGGGCTGTGCTTTGGGGAGCTGGGGCAATGCCTGGCACGGCAGCAGAGTGGTTGGCCGGGTGGGAGGCAGGCGTTGGGAAAGGTCAGAGTTACCAGATGTTGTCCTCAACAGCAGCTCAGCATCTCCTTGCACAGCTGGGGCCACGCTTTGCAGCCAGCATGCTTTCCCTCCCCTCTCCCTCCCTGCTAGGTTTATTCCAGAGCCTGGCTGCCCAGTCCGTGCTCCCCCATTAGTGTCTAAGGGATCTTCAGGGGTCCTGTCGCTGGCTGCGGGGCCCCGTGCTTGGCATGGGTGCCCCTGCTGAGAGATGCTGGGGGGGATAACAAGACCCTTGCAGGGCAGAGCCTGTGGCTGCAGACAGCCAGAGCCAGAGCAAGAGGGGCTGGAGCCCAGCAGGAGGGAGTAAACCAGACCTGCTTCACCTGCCACGGCGAAGTGCGGGGGCACCGCAGCTCTCTGGGCTTTGGGCTCCAGCCTCTTTTTCTCTTTCTCTCTATTTTGCTGTTCCTGCACTACCCAGACAAGGAGAAGGAGCTCATCCGGTGCTTTTAAGATGCTGTGGTCAAAGCAGGTCACTCTGAGCCCAAAGTGAATTTCATTCCTCTGGCTGAGGGGAACACAGGACATGGCTGCATCTTCTGCTGCTGGCACCAACCTGGCACGTTGGGTGGGAAATAACTGCCCAGAGAAGAAGCTGTTGGCTGCAGGCAGGTGGTACCAGCAGCTCCTCCTCGGGGCTGTGCAGGGGAAAGCTCCTTTTGTTCAGTCAGAGGTTTATCTCCAGCAAAAGTGCAGCCAGAAAAAGGAGCATTTTCTTTAAATGGGTCCCCGTGCATTTTGCTTTTCCATCACATATTGCTGGTCCTGCTTTTAGATCTGAAATGAGGCAACCTAATTGGTCATTTATCCCTTTAGCTTTCTATTTTTCTCCTGAGAGGACTGCATAAACTGTTTGCTGTTCTGTAAGAAATTGCTTAAGTGGGTGACAATGGCTCTGGATACAGCAATTCTCGCAGCTCAGTTGCCAGTTGCTTGGTGCTGGCTTTGGCACTGCTGAGATAAGGCAGGAGGAGATGATGTGGATGCTGTTACACCATTCTCACTCGTGATGCCTGGCTGCTGGCACATCGCTGAGCCATGCTGCAGGGCCAGCACAGTGTCCAGTGACCTCCTCTGGCCTCCAGCCGGGCTCCCTGATTGCTGGGGCATCATGAGCATCCCCCAGCCAAGCCCTGAGGAAAGCACAGTGGCTGTACCAACCAACATCAAGGAGAGCACATGTAGAGGGAGAATCGTGCCCTTATTTTGTAGTGCCCACTTCATCGTGCAGGTGAGAGCAGCCATCAGAAACTGCTCAGGTGGTGCAGCCTCTGGGGTCAGACACTCCTGGTGCCTTGCTCTAAACATGCCTGCTCACTAGGAGGTGGCATTACCCGCACTCAGGACTAAACACTTTAATTAACGACTGAGCTTTCCAACCCCACAACTTCTGGCAGCTGGTTTTCCCCAGCACAGGCACTCTCTCCTTCAGAAGGAACCACAGACCCTTCGATGTGGTTCAGAGGAGTCACGGAGATGCTCAGAGGGCTGGAGCAGCTCCCCTCTGGAGAGAGGCTGAGGGAGCTGGGCTGGGTCAGCCTGGAGAAGAGAAGGCTGTGGGGGGACCTCATTGCAGCCTGCCAGTCCCTGAAGGGAGCAGAGGAACAGGAGGGGAATCAGCTTGTTAAAGGGCAGAGACTGGCAGGACAAGGGGGCTGGAGTGAAGCTGGAGGAGGGAAGGGTGAGAGGAGAGATTGGGGGGAAGTTCTGTGCAGAGAGAGTGGGGAGGGGCTGGAAGGGGCTGCCCAGAGAGGGGGTGGGTGCCCCGTGTCTGGGGGTGTTGAAGGCCAGGTTGGATGGGGCCCTGGGCAACCTTGTGTAGCTCCAGGCCTGAGGTTGGTGTCCCTGCCTGTGTCAGGGGGTTGGAGCTCTGTGACCCTTGGGGTCCCTCCCAACACTTGCCATTCTATGATTCTATGTGAAAATTCAGGTCTGCCCCAGTCTGCAGCTGAGGATGTATTGAGAAACCATTAGAATATTCCAATTAAAATAACAACAATAAACCAGACCATTCTTACAGAACAATCACTGCTGGAGCACTGCAATGCTGCTGCATACCTTGGAGACCCATGGGACTATTTTCAAGGTTTTTTGTATAATCTGGAACATACTGGGCTCACTTTGGAAGACTTGGCCACTCAGAAGACAGAGAAATGAATAGAAATATGTAGCACAGGCACATGGGGTTTGTGAGGCTCCTGAGAAGAAGGCTTTGGATATTTGGGTGCAGCACCTCAGCAGGAGGCAGGGGGGACACAGAGCTCCCCCGATTTCTGTGTGATGCACAACAACGACACAAATTAAACCTTCCAAATCCCTTGTGGGATGCAGCTTTCCTGGGTGGCCCACGCTGCCTTCAGGGGGGGTTTGACATCTCTGCCCCTGGCCACGGGACGGATGGCACAGGGAGCTTCCCCCCTCCCCCCCCAGCCAGCATCCCACCACTGCCAGGCAGCTGCTGCACACACAGCCCAGGGAGGCACCCCAGGGGTTTTGGTAAGGTCTGAGGGACCCAGCTGATGGAGGAGCACGGGCAGGAGCAGGCAGCAGAGCCTGGGAAGGTGGAGGGGAGCAGGAACACCGGGCTGTGAACCCCAGCTGGGTTCTCTTGTTCCCCAGCCTTGGAGAGATCTCTGTGCCTTGAGTTGATCTCTCCCCCTCCTGGTTCCTAAGCAGCCTTTTGTCCCCCCTGCACCGAAGTTATCAAAACCCCTGTGTTGGCTGGCGTGCTGAAGGGAGTCTGGTGCCTGCTTTTGACTGAAGTGTCTGCTTTAGGGAACAGGGACAGATGAGATCACATTCCCTGGGGCAGCTGCATTCCATGGCCTGGCTGGTGCCCCCAGAAGATAAACACTCTGCCTCAGCAGAGGAGAATCAAACTGAGGAGCGTTAATTTGGATTAATGAGAAGAGCAAGGACTGAAGGAAGTTCTGTGGGGTAGAAACATGGGTGAGTGCAACTCTCATCACCTGCAGCATTTAATTTTACATTCCAGTAAATAGATGGAGTGATAGGTTCCAGTGCTGGGCATAGTTAGAAAACTGAGTAATTGCAAGACTCTTACATTCCATATCTGCTGGGTATCACTTTCTAGCTGGAAATTAACTCTCAGCAGCATGGTCTTTCTCCTTGGAAATGTTGCCACCCACAAAGTGATGTCCTTCAAATTCTCTGTATGGAAAACACTGAAGCACCTTGTTTTCTTTCCTTCTTTCAAATTGTAACAGACCTCTTTTATTATAGCCAAATAAACTTTACCCACATACAGGATTATTCTTTGACTTCTCATAGGTTTTAACAGCCTTCCAGCTTTGTTTTCCTTTTTCCCCTGGGAATAAGTGAGAAGTTTCCTGCAGAACTACAGTTCTGATGATACGAGCTCCCCTCTGACAGGGACTGTCACTGCTTCCCTGGGATTTCCACCTTCACCTCGGAGCATCCCTCCCTCCTGTGACCCCGTGGCAACAGGAAGACTCAGTCTGGGTGTAGGTGATTGGAAAAGCAATAAGGAGAAAACAGATGGGTTCCAGCAGGTGTAAGGAATACTGCTCCCACAGCCATGGTGAGCAAACTAGGGGTCCCTCACCTGCACCCCCCAGCCCCACGGGACACAGAGCTGCTCTCAAGTTATCCCACATCAGCAGAGTGTCCCCACCATCGAGCCTCTTCCCTTCTCAGGAAGGGATGGGAAAACCTCTCAGGCCAGGGAAGCAGTACTGAGCAGTACTGAGCCACTTCTTCTCTGCACCCTGTTTCAGTTGGGGTGGAAACGGGGCACTGCTCTTCAGAGCTGTGCTGAGAAGGCTGAGATTGATTGCTGAAATATCAAGTATTATCTTGTGGAAAAATCACAGCTCTTGTGTAGCAGGCTGAATTTCCACCAGCGTTTACACCCTGAAGTCTTTGTTGCTCCTTCAAGAGGTGTTTCACCCTCTCTGGAAGTGGACTTTCTATCCATGCAGATAGCTGTGAAATGAAAATTGTTAGTTTCTCCCAAGCCTCCCATCTCAGAGATGGGTTTTCTGCAAGGACCAGCAATTTCAAATAAAAACAACAAATGCTCCACTTCAAACTCTTCTAACAGCTCAGGGTAAAAAAAAACAACCCAGAAAAAACCCATCTTTCAGTCAGTATACTGAGAGCTATTTGAAGAAATCACTAGACGGTGTGTTTTTAGCTATTGAAGTCATAAAAGTCATAAATTTTTTCATCTACTTTAAAATAACTCCACAAATACATAATAATACAGGGCCAGGGGTGGTGGGAGCTCTTCCAGCTGCAGAGATGGATGAGGGGTTCACCTCCACTGCCAGTGTCCAAAGCAGGAGGGAGGCCAAGAGGCGCCCTGGGGATGCTTAGAGACCATCGGGTGCTTGGGTGTTGTGAACTCTGGGACACAGTAGGGCTGTGTTTTCCCTCTCCCTGGGGCTGATGCCAGGGCAGCTCCCAAAGGCACATCTCTGCTGGCTTTCTCCCGAAACACACCCATTTCCCCAGGCTCCACTGCTGCAGGCATCCACTGCTGCAGGCATCCTCATGAAGGGGCGAAGCAGTGACGGCCCCAAGGGACGTGTCTCTGTGGCACCAGGGGTGGGACACACCAACGTGGTGACAGGGTCACCATGCCACTTCCAGCCTCTTTGATCCAACACAACAACCACTGCAAGACAAAAGCCCCTTGGACTTGCCAGGCTTATGACCCCCCCTGACAGGTGATGCTCCAGCAGCCTTCACCCCTGCGCTTGCTGGGGAAGCATTCGGAGCTGGGGGTGTTGAGCCTGGAGAAGAGGAGGCTGAGGGGAGACCTTCTCCCCATCCACCTCCCCTGCCCTGCCAGGAGGGTGCAGAGAGGTGGGGGATGGTCTCTTCAGCCAGGGGACAGGAGATGGGACAAGGGGCAATGGGCTCAAGCTGTGCCAGGGCAGGGGCAGCTCAGCTGGGAGGGCAAAGTCCTTCCCTGACAGAGCTGTGGGGCTGTGGCCCAGGCTGCCCAGGGAGGGGGCTGAGTCCCCACCCCTGGGGGTGTTTAACAGAGGGGAGATGAGGTGCTTTAGCACAGGACAGGGACGGTTGGACTTTTCCAACCTGGTGACTCTGTGACTCTGTGAGCACAGCAAGCACAGGCTCTGCAGCTCATGGGCATCCAGACCTCATTAAGCCCAGCAGTTAATTTGTCTGGGTTCTTCCATGGTTCATGTGAAATGCAGGGCTTCTGTTACCCTCCTCCTGAGAACCTCGTGTCCTGCAGCTCGCAGGGAAAGGAGACACACAAGGACTTTGGGCACAGGGGTGCAGAAGTTCTGTTTAAGACTTCGTTACCATCCAGGGAAAGAGCTGCCAGAGCTGCCCCCAGCCACCTACCAACCATCTCAAGTCCAGCACCTCCACACCACACCCCAGATCAACACTGGAAAGGAACACAGGATGAAAAACCCCCAGATCTGCCTTCCAAAAGGCAAAAACACAGTTGCAAAGTTCTCTCTCCCCTGCATGAATATATCTCACCTCGCTGCTCTGACTCAGCAGCAGCGCTGGCAGCAAATCTCCCCATAGCATCCAGTTTAACCTTTCAGAAAACGCTGCTTCATCAAAAAAAGCATCTGCAGGGAATCTGGGAATATAGGCAAAGCTATTTAGAGCAAAGTATGTGAAATCAAACGATTTTAGTGAGAAAGAAGTGACGTACATTTCTAAATACCACAGCACATCACAATAGCTGGAATCTAAAAATACCACAAGTGGGATTTATCACTGTGATAAATAAAATATGGATCAGTGCAACATGACTGTGTGTCATGGCTGGAGATGTACTTCTACAGCAATCCAGAAATGTGTTAGTGCAATGGGAATCTTTAGTTCTGATTCAGGAAGAAAGGGCTGTGCTGAACGTGAGGGATTCCCTGAGTTTCCAAGAGCTTTGCTCTGCAGGCACAAGCTCAGATTCTTATGAGAGGTGTTTGCTATTGCTAAACGGTGCCATTAAGATCACCCTGCTGCAAATTAACACCTCTGTGCAGAGGATGAAGGATTCTCCTGTCCTGGGGCTGCAGGGGGCCAGTAGCGTGAACACATGGGCTGACCCTGCTCACCGGTGCTTGGGTGATACATGCTTTGAGCAGGAATAGCAGGAGCTTTCCCATTTTCCTTTGGGAAGATTTCTGGAAGACAAACGTGTCAATAAAGAGCAAGAAGGTGTCTGAGGCTGGCAGCAGGGACAGGGGCAGGATGCTCCAGCGGCTGCGTTGGGGTGACGTGGTGGGACGGATGCTCACGGGGCAGGTCCTCTGGAGCCAGTCCATGTCCAGGCTGTGTGTGTGCCTGTCCTGCCTGGCCCTGCTTCCTGGGCACCGTGGCACAGCCCCAGCTTTCAGGAAGAGCCAGAGGTTACAGAATCACCAGATCACAGGAGTGTTCTGGATGGAAAAGCCCTTTAAGCCCAGACCAGCCCTGCCCCATGTCCCTCAGCCCCAGGTCTGCATGGCTGTTAAATACCCCCAGGGACAGTGACCCCCCCTGCCCCAGGCAGCCCATCCCAGGGCTCCACAGCCTTTTGGGGAAGAACCTTCTCCTCATCTTGAACCTAACCCTGCCCTGGCACACCTTGCCACCGCTCCCTCAGTCCCATCTCTTGTCCCTCGGGAGAAGAGACCAGCCCCCAGCTGCACCCTCCTGCTAGGGATCTGCAGGGAGCCAGCAGGTCCCCTCTCAGCACCCCCTTCTCCAGCTGAATCCCCTGCTCCCTCAGCCACTCATCAAACCTGTTCTCCAGCCCCTGCCCTGCTGCCCATCACTGGACCTACTCCAGCACCCCAAAGTCTTTGTCTCTCTTGACACCCGCCCTTCTGTACCAAGTCTGTCTCCACATCTAACATCTCCTCTAAACCAAGACCCTGCACAGGTCCTGCAGCTGCAGCCCAGTCCCTGCCAGCAAGGACATCTCTCTGCAGTGGGCTGCTCTCTTGTGTGGGCACAGTAAAACCCAACCTGCCAGCGCAGAAAATCCATGGAAAAAAAGCAAAATATTCCTTATCACAGGTGGTTGCTTTAGATTATTTATCACAACAAGGTTTCAGAGGGTCTCTGGGGACCCACCATCCTCAGACACTCACCAACCAGTATTAATTCCAAACATTATTAAGACACATTTAAAGCCCTTATTAAATGCAATCAAGTCTGATTTAGAAAGACGGGGAAGGTAAACATAATTAAAATGAATGCACTGCCTGGAATATAAATTCTCTTTCATCCAGTGTTTGAGCATCATATTATGAGAAAATTAATAACCTAAAGCGGTGGGTTTTTGTGGCACATGAGACAAGAAAAGGTTTGGTTACCCCTGTTCAAAACTTTCTAGCTTGTTCTGAGGAGGGATCCTGTATCCTAAGTGTGTGTGTGTGTGTGACTTTCCTCAAACAATGCTTCCTGCCTGGGATGCTGGAGCACAGGGGGCACTGGAGCAGCCTTAGGATGGCTTTGATTGCACAGCTAGAGCAGGGGAAGGGAATGAGAGATGGGAACAGATGAAACCTGTAGCCCTGGCTTTCCCCAGTGGCAGGCAAGCCATTCCAGCACATAGTGCACATCCAGGATACTGCAAAGGGAACAGGGAGGAGGCTGGGGAAGGCTGGGCATGGTGAGGAGGAGGGGTGGGAGCCAGAGCACAAGGGAGTCTGTCACCACCACCCAGCCATCTCCCACAGCCTCCAGCCAGCTGGTAAATAGCAGCAGACCAAGGACTATTCCCCAGGGTCACTGAGGTGATGATTTCAGATCATTTTGAAGGGGGTGAAGAGCACGGACAGGGCTGGTGTGAAGAGAGCAGAGCCAGTAAGTCAATGGGTGCCTGAGTCCCTGTCCCCAGCCTCGGTGGGTGGGGTGGGACGACCTGCATGGTGCAGACCTCAGCAGGAGGATGGCTCTACAGCAGAGCAGGACACAGGCTGCTCTCTGCACTGGCCATGGCTGGTGTCTTTCTCCATCAGCCTAGGATGCCTTCTGGCTCCTCCTGGCCCCACAGTCACATCGGTGCCACCCGTCCCACAGCCTGCTCTCCCCTCCCAGCTCTGTATCAGTGTTTAGTTCCTCGTTTCTAAACTAGGGCAGAGTTGGCAGGTGGCAGTGAAGGCACAGGCATCTCCTGCCAGAGGAACACCAGTTAATTTCACAGCTTTTTTAGTTTTTTTGGTGCAGTTATTTTCTCAAGAGCTGTTAGATACAAGGCAGTAATCCCTCCTTAATCCATCATAATGCCATTTGTTGAAAGTCCTGTTTTCGCTGCTAATTGTGTTTCTGGATCTAAACCTTGACACTTCCTCATCAGCCTGATTTTCAAGGGAGCACAACAAGCCCAGGGTTAATCTCACAAAGCTGCTTTAAAGTCGTCTGCTGCAGCCCCCCCGGGGCAGGGCAGGGCAGGGTTTGCATGGGCAGAGCCCCCCCAGACCCAGACCCTGCTTGCAGCAGAGGCAATTAACAGAAAAAAGAGTTAAATCAGTGATTGTGGTGTGAGGGAATGGAGGGGAAGGGAAGGGAAGAGGTACTGAACATCAGCCAAAGTTGGCCTCTTAAACTGGCACCCAAAAGCTGTCCTTTACATGTGTTCCTTCTCCAGAAAAACATTAAGGACTCCCCCAAAGGGTCAGGAAAAGCCAGTGAAGCAGTGCCAACAGACCTGGTATTCCTGTGGATTTAATCAGACACTCAGGACTTTGTATCTGCAAATATCAATTCAGCCTCCTCTTCAGGAATCCAGACATGCAGCATCCCCTGTGTAACTGTCCTGCCCCTGATAAACTGCTCACTTTGTGTCATAAAATCTTCTTTACCTGCTATCACGTTGCTGTCTATCCCTGCCATCCCAATTCAGGTGATGACCAAGCCTCTCACAGACCTGTCTCAGTGCTCAGCAAGTGTCCCGGGGGTCACTGCACCCAAAGTTCATTCTTTACACAATGGTGAGATGCCACTTGTGGGATTTTGGGGTTTTTTACAGATGACACGTGAGATGCTGGATACACACATCGTAATGTGCATCGCTCACCCCAGAGGCTTCTTCCACATTTTTATGTTCCTCTGTCTGTTTTCATAGGATCACAGAATCCATTTGTTTGGAAAAGACCTTTCAGATCATTAACCCAGCGGTGCCAATTCTCCTGTCTTTGCCCCCACCTCATTCTCACATTAGGGACTCAGGAAGGAAAGACAGAGTAAGAACAAATACAAGTGTGACTTGAAGTGCTTGTGTGTCAAAGAAAACATGAAGTTCTTGTGACGATCCCTTTCAGATTTTGTTGTGAGGCTTTACAGTCACATCTTGACCGTCTGCCTCAGCCCATCTCTAGTGTTTGTGAGGGTCTTGGTGGGCATCTATTGCTGTTGCACTCCCAGCTAAGTACAACTGCCAGGAACGCTTCCCCCATGCTGACCCATATGATACCATGGCCCCAGTGGTTCCATCAGGTGTGCCCTGTCATGCTCAGTCCTACACAGAAGGGTTGTAACCACTGAGAGGTGCCCAGCAGGACAGCAAGTCCTGGGCTCGACTGGGGTCAGCAGAATGGGGTTCATTGCTGGCTTCAGAATGTCACCTCGGAGTTAGGGAATGTGGTCACATGCCAGGAGGCTGGGAAAGGGATAACATCCCTCAGCGTTTTCCATCCAGGAGTCCAGGAGATCAATCCCCTTTCTCATTCTATGGAGAAAGAGCAATTACTGCTCCCAGCTGCGGAGGAATGCTGTCAGGCAGGCCCCAGGCCCCAGACAAGCACAGCTAAAGCAGCTCCGCAGTCTGTGCGCTTTGGGGTTCAAAGGGAAATCACTGAGAGCCAAAGGAATTTATCACACAGAATTTGCAGGTGCTTCTGGCACAGTGCATCATTCCCCAGGGTGGTATGTGCTGCTGCACCGCAGGCACTGTGGGACTCGCAGTGCACTGTCTCGGGCACAAAATCACACCCGTGTATTTGTACCGGCCCTGCCAAGGGCTGTCACACCGGGACACCCTCAGACCAGGGCAGTGAGGCCTGGCAAAGGGCTGTCGCAACAGGACACCCTCAGACCAGGGCAGTGAGGCCTGGCAAGGGCTGTCACACTGGGACACCCTCAGACCAGGGCAGTGAGGCCTGGCAAGGGCTGTCACACCGGGACACCCTCAGACCAGGGCAGTGAGGCCTGCACGGACCCGCATCTGCTCCATCACTCAGAGCAGGGCTTCAGAACCAGTCGAGCTATTGTTGCTGTGGCATCAATGCAAATTGCTTCTCAATAAAGCTTTTTTTTTTTAAAATCAGCACTGCTCAGAGTTGCTCTGTTGTTTCTGATACTTCTTTTCCCATAATCACAGGGGGGTCTGGGCTGGACAGACCGTTCAATGTGGGGGCTGGCCAGGCCCCTGGAGCAGATGTCTCACATGAGGACAGACCCTTGCCCAGCCCGGGAGAGCAGACAGACCCTTCTCACCACTACCCTGCGAGGTGTGCTGCCCCTGGAAGCCGCTCCCTCCCTTTCATCCACAACCCTGGGGTTTGCTGCCCATCTGTGAGGTTTTTGGTATCCCTTCAGGTGGTGGGGTGCAGAGAAAGGCAGCTTCATCCCAGCGTCACTGCGGCTGAACATCTGCACGCCAGTCGCAGTGCCAATTAACTCCTCAATAACGGTGCTCCAGAAAGCATACACACATTTAGAGATCCACGTGAGAGATCAGCATGACTTCCATGCAGCTTCAAGGTCACTATAGAAAGGCACCAGAGCAGCATTTTTGTGGTTTAAAAGAAGGGATTGCAAGCGCAGAGCTGTGAAGGACAAAGAATGGGATGCACTAAGGTGTTGAGCTGGTGCGAGTGCACCCCAAACTCCGTTCAGCTGGTACGTGAAGCTGTGAGCACAGTCAGTGCATTGTCACAACCACAGTAGCAGAGTGAAAGTTAGAAGGTGGTTTTACCTCCCACACTCTGCAGCCCTCAGATGCTGTCCTGCTCTGTTTCCACTACAGGTATCCCCATGGATCCTTCCTCACCACTAACTTGTGGCATCTGAGAAAGATTCCAGCCCCAACCTGCTGCAATGCTGTCAGAAGTTTTTAAGTTAAATCCCAAGGAAACAGAGCTCTGAGGATCCAGAAGGTTTTATTATGACTAATCAACATTCAGACATCGTCTGCCTGGTTTTCATTTGCCGTATGAGAGATTTGCATTTGCGATGAAGCAGCACTTCAGCATGCAGAGGTGACTGGTGCTGGTTTCTTAGCATGCTCCCTGGGCTTCTTGGAAGCACATGTAACAAATATTAACCCCAGGGCAGGAAGGAAGCCATCCTGCACTCAGTGTGGGGCCAGCCGGCAGCCCGAAGGAGATGCTCCAGACCACGCGTGATGCCAGGGGCAGCTCAGCTCCTTCTGGGGAGAGGCTCTGTTAGAAGAAGAAGAACGAAGCCACTGAGGCAGCTCTCATCTTCACTGTCCCTTGCAATGGAAGATGCAGACCTTGGGGAGTGAAGCCAAGGCTGAGCTTGAGTCGTGGAAGCAATCCTCGGTGAGCAAACAGTCAGTGCGCAGAGAGAAGATTCAAATTCCTGTGCTGTAAGGAGCAATTCCCTAGCCTGATGTTGGAAAAAATACTCCTTTGTGCCCTTTTCCCAGCATCCACATCCATCCTTTGAAAAATAAGCTGGAAATGGAATGAAATAGAAAGCCTGAGCAAAAGGATGACCATCACACCAAATTTGGGGTTCTGAAAAACAAAAGCACCGTAGCAAAAAGGTTTTGGGTGAATGTGAAACCTCCTCCTCCTCCAAGACTCTGGCAAGAAGTGTTTCCATCTTTTTGTTTTCCACTTACTTTTTATTTAATTTAAAAACACTGTAGCACATGGTAGGCAGTAAAAATGCTAACTCATAAAATATTTGTGAGCAAGAAGGTATTTGAATGGAAAATCACATCTTGGTGGGATTTGTCACAACTCTACTTTCCAGGTTTTATTATTATCACCTGAAATGAAGGCAGATTTGAGATGTATGGATTATTTGGGTAGTAAAGTTTTTAGTACTTGTATTTCCAACGACCCCCATAGCTAGCCAGAGCTCTAATCTTTAATGTGAATATTTTTTCCATCAAGTTTTGCCCTTTTTTTGTGTTGTTCACTTGAACCAACACGTAGATGTGACTAATAACACCAGCAGTGCCTGTGCTCCAGGGAACAGCCACAGGTGGCTGACTTACTCTCACTTTACCCTACCTTACTTACCCTACCTTACCTTACCTTACTTACCCTACCTTTCTTACCCTACCTTACGTGCCCTAACTTGCTTTCTTGACTTTCTGTCTCCCCATCTCAGATGTTCTTTTTTAAGTTTTAGTTTTATTTTTTAGGTTTTTTTTTTTTACTTTTAACACTTTGTTTCTCCTTTCCTTTTCCTCTCTGCTCTTCCCCCCTCGCTCCCAGCTGCTGAAGGTGAGGGCATCTCTCCCCTAGAAGCAAGCCCATTCCTGCCCACACAGACCAGTGTGAACTGGTCCTGCCCTACTGTGCCCCACTGTGCCCTCCAGCATCAGGGTCCTGCAGCGAGCTGGGCAGAGTGGCTGGACCTGGGAGGCGGTGGGGACCAACCCTAAATAGACTGAGGCTAAAACCTGGCCCCCTTTAGCTCACAAAACCAATGGAATCACTTTGGGACATTGTGATATAGCTTTGGGGTTATTTGGCTGTAGCTTTGGGGTATTTGGCTGTAGCTTTGGGGTTATTTGGCTGTAGCTTTGGGGTTATTTGGCTGCAGTTTTGGGGTTATTTGGCTGTAGCTTTGGGGTTATTTGGCTGTAGTTTTGAGGTTATTTGGCTGCAGCTTTGGGGTATTTGGCTGCAGCTTTGGGGTATTTGGCTGCAGCTCTGGGGTTATTTTGGTATAACCAAGGCTGTGTTTGTTTTTAAACTTTCTCTTCATCCGTTTCGTAGCTACTTCACAAGCTGAGGCTTGCCATGGCTTGGAAGGCTTTAATAGCATGTATGAATCACCTTGTTTTCCTGAGGTCCCAGAATAGCATTTGTAGCAATTAAGCTGGGATTGAACCTGACTCCTTCCCTTTGCCTATGGCAAGCTAAACCACGGGTGCCAAGCACATTTGCATTAATGAGTTATTTTCTTGTGAGGAAGAAAACACAACCTTTTCTGGTTGTGGCAGTGCACGTGTGTGTGTGGGGAAGGCAGCAGCTTGCCTTGCCTTAGGGATGCCTGAGCACTAAAGCGAGGAGGGGCACCCGCCAGTTCCCTCTCTGTAAGGCTGGTGTCCATCAGCAGGGTGGGGGGATCCTGTGGGTGAGTTTGTGCCTCTGCCATCACCAGGCAGGGTCCGGGCAGCCCCCAGACAGCAAAGAGCCTTTGTAGGTGTTCGGAGTGTGACCCAGCACAGCACCTATTCCGCACCCAGGAACCCTGTCAGCAGGCTGGTGAGCTGCTCTCTGTGTCCCACAGGAAGAAGATACAGGCTGCTACGGTGGCACTCAGTTGATTTCACAGTGAGAAAGCATCTCTGAAATATAACTGCACGTAGAGGAGTGAAGGATACAAACACATAAAGTGAAGTTGCCAAGGAATGGGATTCCACTGGTTCCCACTCGTGAGAGCAGCTGGCACGGCCCAGGAGCGAGGCCCCTGCCCTGGCCATCTCACTGCAGGGGAATTGAACACCAGCAAGCAGAGCTGGGTCTGAGGAAAGGTTTTCTGTGGCTGGGGATAAGCCTGTATCCACCCCTATTTCCCTGCACATCTTCCCAAATAAACCTGTCCCTGTGGCCAGTTGCTCCCAACTGTAAGCTGTCTGCAGTCAGTATCGGTGCCCTGGCAGCAGCTCTTGCAGTGGGTTTCCCTGTACATATCAAAACCTCCTAGTACTGGGTGTTTTGCTAGTGAAAGTGGTGACTTCTTGTCATTCCTGTGTTTGAAAGAAAAAACACCAAACCCCACCCAAACCCCAGAAGGCGCCCTTTTGTCCTCTCACTGTTCATCAGCCAGGCAGGACCTGCCTGTGTTCCTTTATCGCCTCATTAGATCTTCATCAGCCTTCCAAAGCAGACACAGACATGCATTCTCTGATCTATACATTCTCTATACATTCACTATACACACTCTGGATGCCAGAGCTCTGCTCTGCAGCTCCAGTTTGCACTCTGGATCTCGGACTCCAAGTTCCAGTGTGGCTGAATTGGAAGGAAATGAGGTGACAGTAGGTCCTGTGATGAGGATGCATCGCCCCGCCCTGCATCCCATAATAGACCACATCACCAGGTTATAAGTGATTTTAAAGAAGCCACAGATTTCTGATGGGCGATGGATCTTCCTCTGGGTCAGCTTCCCGCTGCTGGCTGATCTCCACCCAGCTCAAGAGCAAGCAGAGCAACCCAGCTACCCCAGCACACATGCAGAGCAGCAGAGGTAAGAGAGGAGAGACACAAAGCTCACCATGCCTCCCTCCTTTTCCAGCCTGGTCCCCCCACAGCATCCCCATCTCCTGCAGAGGAACCACACCCTGAGCAGGCTTCCTGGGTGATGCTTGGATGCGGTGGCCCCTTCCCAGCTGCATCCCACAGCCAGCTTGCTTCCTGCTCCCAGGGACCGAGGATCCCCACGTCTCTTCCTTGCCAAGGGCCTCCAGGTTGTGGCAGGTGTTACATCTATTGATGGCCTGTGCAGGCCCCTGGATTGTGCACAGGCAGACGTCACCCTGCGTCCATCAGGGCTCTCCTCAAGTCACCCTTGTGCTCAGTAATATTCTAATGTACTCCTACTCGTTAATGGCCATGGCCCTGTAGCTTTATGTCATCAGCAAGTTTAACTTCATGGCTGTCCTTTAGTGCCAGAATCACACCTGAAAGTATTGTGATGTTTCCAGAAACCTACCCTGGAGAAGCCTTAATCCTTACCCCACAGTTCTCTGTGCAGTTCAGCCTGCCCATATCTCCCCCCTTGCCACGTCCCAGGCTCACCCAGGCTCAGCTTGCTCCAGCAGAACTAGTTACATCTGTCCCTGGAGTCCTAGAGCTTTTGCTCAGTAACTGAGCTGCTCTGTCAGTGCCAGGCACAGGATCTTTTCTATAATGGTGCTGTATCTCCTTCCAGCCACCCTGGCTCATCAGCTCTCACTTCCCTAACACTTTACAGGCCTCAGACTCTTGAAAACAGATGGACAAACGGACTGTTGCAAGCTCTGCTCTACAGGCAGTGCAAGGGTTTTATCATTGTATGATCTCAGGTGATTCCAGGTCAGACCTAAGAAACCAGACACAGACTGGGGAAGGGTCCTGGGGGCACACACAGTGTGGGGTGGGGTGTAAAGGCTGTGCTAAAGCCCTGCTAGTGTCCTCACCCTCATACCCCACCCCCCCCCCCCCAGGTCGCTGCTGCCCTGGCTCAGGAGCAGGCTCCAGTCAGCACTTTCTCCACCACGCAGCACGGTAATTTTCCTGATCCTGCCTATATTTAACTTCTCCCCTTGGACTAAAATGCTGCTACAAGAAATTTCTGTCAGCTGGAAGAAAGGAAGGCTGCCTGGCTCAGAGCCTGGCTCAGCACTGACGAGTCGGCAATTACCACACCAAAACAAAACAACAAAAAAAGCCCCAAAACGCCAGGAACAAAAACAAAGCAGAAAATCTTGTGCAGATTTCGCTGAGAGCCTTCCTTGCAGCTATTCCTCTCACAAGGATAAGCAATGTAACAGGGAACGAGACCTCAGAATCAGAGCAATAAAGCAGAAAATAAATAAAATAGAAATCCTGAAGCTTGTTTTGCCTGTCAGAATACCTGTGGTTAGGATGAGATTGCAAGGAGGCAGCGGTGCCCACAGTGCATGGAAGTGCTTCGAAGGAGACTGGCTCTCATTTGGAGTTGGGTCTCAAAATTGCCCATCACTCCGGGTCCCACCTTTCCGGCTGCATGCCAAAGCCCAAGCGATGCACCCCGAGCTATGCCAGAACTGGGACCAGGAGCTGGCCATGGCTGGGTGTCACCGCTGCCCTGTGAGACAGGCTCAGGGCTGCCTGGGACACCCCGCTGCCACGCCTGCCTGCCCAGGGGCATCGCTCCAGGATTATGCCCAGACCACTGCCCGGAGTGCCGAGCAGGGCTGGTCTATGCTGGAACATCCTCAGGCAAAGGCTGTGCTGCTGGGGAAGCAAGAGCAGCAGCAGCCCATCACAGAGCTCACTGCTTGATGCTCAGCACCCCGCTGCACCGGGTACCTATTTCACTTCCCCACCCTTGTCCTCCCTACATGTCCCAGATTTCGGGGCAGGGGTTGCCAGTCATTTGGGGAAAGCCAACATGCTGCGCTCTCCACGTGCTATTGCCTCTGAGAGACAATCACTCTCAGATGAGCAGTGGGCAAATAGTGCGGGGAGCCACGTGCCTCCTGCAGGGAACTTCCCTTGATCCGCCGTGCCTGCACACCCCTCAAGGCTGGCTTAGCGAATACTGAAAGGGGAAACTAAATAGAATCAAGCGAGTTGGCTCCCAGCTGGCTTGAACGTGAGAGCTCAGCATCCCCTCAGGAACACGTTCATCCTGGCTGAAGGATGCAGACCGAAGCCTGATCGGTGCCCGAGCAGGGGGTCGCACCCAATGGGCTCCTGACATCCCACCCCTCGTAAAGCCAAGTCAAAGACAACGAGTCTGGAGTATGCAGGGGAGACAGGGAGGTGTTTTGGTGATGGGCTTTTATTGAGCAAGGCATGGCATGAGCTGGAGTAGAAATTCTGCTGCAGAATGAGCGTGTATTTTAATTATGAAAAGTGATATAAATAATGAAGGCACAAATGCTTTTAGGTACCATTATACTGGTATCCAGAGGAAGCCAGCAGCAGGAGAGATGGCAAACTCCAGTTATCCCTCACCCAGCTCTGCTCAGTGATGACAACACAACCAGACAGAACCCAGCCCTTGGCAGGGCTGGGAGACGCAGGGTCCTATGTCCTGTGCTGGCCGTGTCCTCGGCACGCTGCTCGAGGGCAGGTGGCCAGCAGCAGCAGCAGTGGCATGACTGGGTATTTGTCAAGGCTGTGACTAGGCTGTGCCACCCCACTCTCCATCGCCTGCCCAGAGGTCCCCATGTACCCCCAGCGCAGCACTGGGCTGTGTTGCTGAACCTCGGTGTCAGTGCTGGGGCTCATGGCACAGTGGCTTGGAGCAGCTGGTCCCTTGGAGCTCAGAGAATTGGGCTGTCACGGACCCTCAAAGTCATCTAGTCCCACCCTGCAGTGAATAGGGACACCTGGAACTAGAGCAGGGTGCTCAGAGCTTCATCAGCCTGACTTTGAATGTCTCCAGGGATGGGACCTCTCTGGGCACCCTGTGCCAGGGTCTCACCCCCCTCAGAGGGAAGAACTTCTTCCTCAGGTCTCATTTAACCCTGCCCTGCTCTAGTTCAAACCATCACCCCTCATCTCACCGCTCCCTGCCCTTACAAACAGCCCTGCCCAGCTTTGCTGCGGGTCCTTCAGGGGATAGAAGGGGCTGGGAGGTTGCCCCACAGCCTCCTCAGTCTGCTGGCCACACTGCTGGGGATGCAGCCCAGGTGCTGCTGCCCTTCTGGGCTGCCAGTGCCCATTGTTGTGTCCTGTCCAGCTCTGTGCCCATCAGTGCCCAAGTCTCTGTCTGCAGGGCTGCTCTGCATCACATCACCCCCAGCCCATCGCTCCCCCCCAGCATCCCCCACTGCTGAACCTTGTCACCATGTTCCCTCAGCAGTGGCAATGGAAAGTCTCCCAGTGACAAACCCCTCAGTCTTTTCCTCTTCCTGAGCCCCTCAGGCTCTCCTGGGCTTCAGCAGGAGCAACACCTGCACCCCTGGCACATCTGCTGGCAGGGCTATGCCCAGCTGCCCCATCCCCAGCTACGGGGACCCTCCTCTGGTTTGGGCTGGGGGTGTTGGTGCCTTTTTATATCTGCAGAAAGCTAAGTTAGCACCCCCCATAACTGGCATTTCAGCTCTGCTATTAATTGTCAGTACTAGCTCGAATCACACTCATTAGCTGAATGAGCAATAATGCACGTTAAGCCTCTATCTGTTGATAATATTCTCCAACGGATTGAGTATGTGTCATTTGACACTGATAAACTAGGCAATATTATGAGCTGAATGTCTTAAATGCTACACAGATGGGGAATATATTAATTTAAGAAAATGTTATTAAGTGTTTAAGGAGTGTAATTATGAGCAGCCTTCTCGTTTGACACCTGTGAGCAGCCTCTCGGTGCGAGATGCAGGCGGAGGATGAGGATGGGAAGCCAGCCTTCAAACATCCCCATTTTGTGTTATTTTTTCAACTTCCTGCCAAATTAATGATTTTCAAGGCACAAGCAGCACTGTCAACAAACTCTGAATGAAAATAATACCCACGTGCAGCCCAGAGAGATCTTCATGTTCATAAGGCAGTCACCGAACCCCAGACTGGTGTGGGTGGGAAAGGATCACAGAGCCCCCCAGTGCCCCCCTGCCACAGATTTCTGGCTGTGGCCCTGCAGACACGGGTGCTTCCCCTTGTCACTCTTTCTGCATCGTTGGTGCATAATGATGGACAAGCAGAGGCATCCAGAGGAGATTTTAACCACAGACTTTCAGCACCTGTTATACACAATCTGGGTTATGTTCTTTTTTCCCCCTTTATTTCTGTTTCAAACACATCTTCCGTGAAATAAACCATGGAAGAATCGATGCTTCATCCTCCTCTCCTAGGCATTAGCACCAAGCTGAAATGCTCAGCATGTGCATTTCAGCCCGGACCAGCTACACCTTGTTTTTGCCAAGATACTTTATGTCAAGAACATAGATAAATATGTGCATAGAGAAGGGCTGCAGTATCTCAACCCTGGCTTCTTTTTGCAGTTTAAAAAGCTCAATTCCAAAACCATTCCAGCAGGAAACTGGGGTGAAGCATGAAAAACCTGCGTCTTGGAGCAAACGTGTCACGGAGAAAACTGCAGCATCACAGCTCCTCTTCTCTGAACAGTGGGGGAGGATGGGGACACCGTGGCACCGCTCTCGCTGGCTCTCGGGGTGATCTCCAGAAATCTGAGCAGCCCCGTGAACAGTAGATGAGAGCAAAGTAGCAGGAAGGCAGAGGTGGGCTGCAGAGCCCCCGGGCTTTGGGCAGCCCTCCCGCTAGCGCTGGCTCTGCAGGGCAATTCCTTCTCCAGGCAGCTCTGAGGAGGAACCGGCCAGTCTCAGTCTGCATCGATCTATATTTCCATTCAGGAATCCCATGGCTGAAACACAAATTCCAGCTGAATAAAACATGAAAAAAAACCCAAAACCCCTTTAAAATCCCTGTCACTGAAGCGTAGAAACTCTTTTCTTCCTGAATTGTGCAGGCAGAGCAGTGAGAGCTGGGTGCTGTTCCTGGGTCACGATGCACAGCCTCATTACACGGGCGACCTGTTGCAGGGGTACACACAGCATCACCCCCTGAGCAGGGATGGACATGGACCAGAAGCTTTCTGACTGCTCGGGGCTCCTCTCTGAGCTCCTTTCACCACTCCTGATCCGCAGCAGGGACCTCAGAAGAGCACCCAGCTCCCTGTGTGTGTGTGCAGGGGATGGCAGAGGATACGAGTGTCCCATCTGCAAAGTGATAATCATCTTTCATCTTCACCCAGGGGTCACAAGAAGGCGATGGTCTGGATGGACAGTGCTGAGAGCAGTGTATGGTCAGTGTTTCTCCTCTCCGATGGATGGACCGCTGCATCCTGCACGGAGCACGCAGCAGGGCTGTGAGCATGAGAAACCCAGCGTGAGAAGAGCAATTGCTCCAGTGTGTGCCAATTAAAAACAGAAATCCAGGTGGAAAACAGACAAAAGACCCAAGAAGGGAAATGCCGTGGGGTTCTGGGCCAAGCTGTGGTAATTGAGGAGCCGTTCAGAGGCACCCCTGCCTCAGAGGTTGTTAAATTGACACCCTACTGCTGGGCAGTACAAGAATGCCCCGAGCAGAGCCAGCTCTTACCCTGGAAAAGCAGCAGAAAAGCAAACAGGAACGAGTGTAAATCTGCTTCAGAGAAGGAGCTGCTGTGTCCCACACTGACAGCAGCCAGCGCTGGCTGAAGACTCGCAGTGACCCAAACCTTCCCCCCCCACGCTCACCTGGAGCAGCATGGATGGGGTCAGGCAGGTGGAAGGGTATTTCTTCTACATCCTCAGCTCTGAGGGCTGATGCTCTTTAAGACCAAGCCTGGCGAAGGGGATGCCCAGAGCTGGGCAGGGTCCCCAAACGCCTCCAACACCCAGCAGCTTGGGCGTGCAGGGTGTAGAGCAATCCCATGTGCTCAGGGAGCCTCCAAAGGTTGCCCATTGCTCAGCAGGACCCGGAGGCAGGCACCGTGCCATGCACACAGGAACACTGAAATAAAGGCAACAGCACTGAAATAAATGGCAGCCTCAATTGCTCTGCTTTATTAGATGCTGACAAGCCAACATAAATCCCTATCTGCAAAAATCGGTTATGTGGGTTTGGACAACTGAATAAGGAGGACTGAAATATTGTTCTATTTACTTTCAAGGCACAGAACCAAGACACTCTTTGTTACCTCATAAAATGCAGCATAGTGAAGTTAATACCTTTTTGCCAGCAGCTTTTTGCTCTCTCTTGCTGGAGACAGGCTGGGTGTCCGAGCCTGCGCCATCAATCCGGCAGCCACAAGCACCTGTGTGTTTGTGTGTGCTGACAGGACCCAGGGCTGCAGCAAAGGTCTCTTCTCTCTTGGGCACGGGGCTGTCTGGCAGCAGGAGTGCCTCCTACCAGCACTACAAGGGTGCAAGGGCCACTTCAAACCTCACTGACCCTACATTTCGTGCTCAGCACCGCTGGCCCTTCCCTTGGTGGGTGAGAGACTTCCCCTGAGCCAGCAGTGAGCTCCTGCAGCTGGGAAGGGTGATGGGATCCTGGGCTCCATCAGCAGAGGGGTGGCAGCAGGGACAGGGAGGAGATTGTCCCTCTCTGCTCTGCCCTCCCCCAGCTGGATCCTGTGTCCAGAGCTGGGGCCCAACACAAGAGAGATGTGGGGCTGTTGGAGAGGGGTCAGAGGAGCCACGGAGAGGCTCAGAGGGCTGGAGCAGCTCCCCTCTGGAGAGAGGCTGAGGGAGCTGGACTGGGTCAGCCTGGAGAAGAGAAGGCTGTGGGGGGACCTCATTGCAGCCTGCCAGTCCCTGAAGGGAGCAGAGACACAGGAGGGGAATCAGCTTGTTCAAGGGCAGAGACTGGCAGGACAAGGGGGATGGAGTGAAGCTGGAGGAGGGAAGGGGGAGAGGAGAGATTGGGGGGAAGTTCTGTGCAGAGAGAGTGGTGAGGGGCTGGAAGGGGCTGCCCAGAGAGGGGGTGGGTGCCCCGTCCCTGGGGGTGTTCAAGGCCAGGTTGGATGGGGCCCTGGGCAACCTTGTGTAGCTCCAGGCCTGAGGTTGGTGTCCCTGCCTGTGGCAGGGGGTTGGAGCTCTATGATCCTTGGGGTCCCTTCCCACCCAGACCAGTCTGGGATTCTATGGTTCTACGGTTCCAGCACCCCCCCATCACTAAGAGGCGAGCAGCAGGCGGTGGAGCCGGGTGCTGTGGGCCTGGTCCCTGCCCATTGTCACGTTTCCACCCGGTACCGGCTGCTTGTGGAAAGCTCCAGGCTGCGGGTGGAGCGGTGGAGTCACATCACCACGTCCCACTTGTCCCACGTGGGAGCCAGCACCGAGGAGCAGCTCTCAATCAATGATTTATCCAGCATAAGTTATTCATCTGCTTCTGCCACTTTAATAGCCAAAAGCAAGACTCTCTGCCTTCAGAGGTGCTGGATCCAGTGCTGTGGGTGGGTGGTTTTAATACAAGCCATGGGGAAGCCTTGCTTGCTCCCAGCAGCCAGGACAAGCCAGGGAGTGCTGGCATGTTCCAGGGCAGGGTACGCAGCCAAAGATGCCAAAGTTTGTGCTCAGAGCATGTCATGTGAGGCAGTGTTCCCTCAGACAGCCTCGGTATGCAAACATTAACCATCAGGCACTTGGCAAATTAAAATATTCATGAAGTTCAGGCTCTGCACTGGAGAGCAGGTACACCTGCACCTTTAGGGAAAGGCCTGAGCGGGGCTGGTGCAGACATTAAGAGTTACAGGACGAATGGAGCTGCGGGGTCCCACCCCCTCATCTGGACACCTCAGTCCCTGTGATTCTTACACTGACATTTTGGGAAGCTTCACTCGTTGGTTCTCATTGATTCTTGCAGGCATGAAGCAGAGCTGGCTCTCCCCAAACCCCCAAATTAGTATCTCATTAGCTGCTCAGCATGACGGATCTCATGCATACTAAGTGGAGCAGTACGTCTGGGTACCACACTCCCTTGCCTTGGGATCATTGAAAGCACAACTATCTTTGAGAGCCCTGTTCTCCCTTCTTGCCTGTCCCCTCTTGCCATAGTCACCAGATGATTAAAGGATGCTCCTACACCCAGCGCTTCCCTTCAGCTGGGATCCAGCAGTGCCAGATCTCCATGCACAAACGCACAGGGGGATCCCCTGAAGTGGCTGGAAAACAAATGGATTACATCCTTAGTGAATATGAACCTGGGACATCGGTAATGGGATGGCTACCAACTCCAACAGAAAGCTAATTTGCTCCATATAATTAGACATGTCATTTTCAATAGCACTTTCTGATCCTTTTTTAAAAAGAGAATTAACAATAATTTGTTGTAATACAGCCCCATTGATTCTTGTTTGGAACTATAGATCAGGTAATTAGATGTAATGAAAAGCAGAGAAGGGAGAGAGACGTCAGAGTTCTGGAGCTGGAGAGGGGTCGTCATCTACTGCCAAGCTTCCATTGATTGTATGGACACCTTGAGCTCTTGAGAGCAGCAATAATTGCACTTCAAGTGCTCCAAGGCTCGGGGAGATGAGAAAGATGTTGTAGGGCCAGCTGGGCTGGGAAAGAACAGAAAGGATGAGTTGGCAGGAGGGGTGAGGGAGGGGGACGTGGGAAGGGGAGGGATGACACCCCTCCCAGGTCTTCTCCACCGAGGGAGGAACTGAGGGAGGGAGGAGAGCAGCCAGCTCAGAGTTGCCTTTTTCTCTGCCTTCCTGCTGGCATCCGAGGTTGACTCATTTCAGTCCCTTCTCAGCTCTACTTCGCAGCCACTCTTGGGTACAGCTTCTGAGCTGTGGGGGAAGAGCAGCACTTGATCTCTGCAACTCTCCCTGGGGTTGTCCTCTCATCCTCCACCACGGATGGACAGTGACACCAGGACCCTGCCCAGGACCTTCATGATGCTTCATTTCAGGTGCTAGAATCATGGAGCCAAACCTTTCCTTTCATGCCTGGTTCCTTCCAAGTGATGGGTGAAGGAAAAGGCTTTAGCTAAGAGATGTTTGTATCCCAGTTGTGAGCATGACCCCTCCAACACCGACCCAGCTGATGGAAGGTGGGGGGGGGGCCTGTTGGCTGTGGCAGCGACCCTGCAAGACCCGGCCTCCAGGCAGAGCTTCTGGGGGGGATCCCTCTTCCCCAGTGGCTCCTCCAAAGAGCCTTGGCTCCAGCAGTACCGGGGCACACGGCGAGCTTTGGGGGTGAGGAGACTTGGCTTGCCTGGAGCAGGGCATGGCAGACTGGGTTTGGGCAGGTGAGAGCTGAGAGTACCTCTTTTTTCACATATTGGGAGAGGAAAATGAGATGAAATCCAGATGTAAAGAGGAAAGTAGTTTAATAAGTATGTTCCTAAAAAGTGCTTTTGTGATGCATTCCCCTTGTCTTGCACGGGAACTTTGTGTTCATCAAGCAGAAAACATCACAAACCCTTCGCAGTGGGTTAAACATTCAGTGCTGGACTCCACATGGGGATTGCAGGGTGTGTGAAACCCACTGGAAACAGGACCAAAACCTCAGCCCCAAAGCTTTCTGTTCCCTGGGGTCTGCCACCGTGTTTTCAGAGTCTGGGACTCCTCAGCATTTCTAACACAGGCTATTATGAATATTCATACAGACACTCACAGGCTAAAATTAAATGAGCTCATCATAGTTATTTTTAGTGCAATGGGCGTGGGCAATAAGAAAACCCCAAGCAGGATGAGGCAGCGCTGGGCGAGCTGGCACGGTGTGCTGCCAAGCACCAGCCTCTGCCTCCCTGCAACAGCATCATGGAGCGGCTGGCGTGTAGGAAAGGGGCTTGAAGGCTCGGCTCAGCCTCAGAAATGCCTCACATCAGGTCTGGAAAGGGAAATGCAGAGCTTACAAAGCAGTTTCTGGGTGCACAGTGGGTGCTGAAGGGTTTCCAGGGCTCAGTCACTGCAGGAGCTCAGGGCAGGAGGGCGCTGGGGGCAGCTCCAGCGCCAGGTGATGCTCAGAGCTGGAAGGAGGGACCCCCTCTCCTGGGGCTGCATCTCTCCCACTCCTACATCTTACTCCTAAAGAACCACTCTGAGCACTCAGCACAGCACACAGCTGCACTTCAGCTCCCAAGGATGTGGCCAGAGATGGACTTTCCCCCCACTTCCCTCCTTTCACTCCTCTGCAGGCTGCGGAAGCATGGTTGAAGACATGAAGGTGGAAGAAGGTCTCAGCCAGATCCCAGCAGGCTGCTCTGATGAGCAAGGAACGTCCACCCCTGGCTCATTCCCAGCTGCCCCTTTGGAAAGTGCCCGGATGGAATAGCTTTCCCTTCCTGTACCCTGTTATTTGCAGTCTGCTGGGTTCAGCTTTGTTCCCGTGTCACAGGCACAGGAGTGACTTTCCCTTTCAGTTTATGATTCAGATTTCTTTTCTGACATAATGTGACATAATACAACATTCTAGATGCAATTATGTACCGTTTGATCGTGTGCTGAATTGTCACTCAGGGCAATTATTTCTTTTTAATAGTAGTAATTGTTACTCCGTGTTGCCAGAGATAACCAGATCCCCGCAGCAAGCACAGCCATTTGTCATCCCTCTAGTCTGGATAAATATTAATTGAACTGGCTGACGGTATTGACAAACAGAAAGACATGTCTGAGCTGAGGGAAATGCTAAAAATCAAAAAAGCAGCAGCATTCTGCAGCGAATGTCATTTATCTCTAAATAAATTTGCTGCATATTTCTAATATTTTTCCCTCCTGAAGAGTGTCTGCTTTTACTGCCAGGTGACAGTTTCTCCAGAGTTTTATCTTTATGGTGATTTATATTTGTTTATAAATATATATCATTGCTTCTTAGCCTTTACAGTCAGCCTCCTTCATCTGAAAAGAAAAGAATCATTACAATTAAGTTGAAAAAGCACCCATTGTTTGGTAAAAACAGGGAGAAAGGATAAAAAGATCCAGCCTGTTGGATCTGGAGAAGATGTTCTCCAAGGGCTGTGTGCCAATCCAGCTGGAACAGTCTTGGGTGCTCAGGGGGCACGGGAGAGGCAGGTTCCCTGCTCAGAGGAGCACAGGACATCACCCCTCAGACACATCCCACTCAGCCAGGCTGCACGTGTCCGACGGGACTAAACTGATGTGGAGGGAAACACTTTACTTCCTCTCTCTTATTTGTCCTTCCTAAACTATCTACTAGAGCTTTAAGCAAACTTCAGCACCAGAAAACCAAATCCCTCTGCCGTGGAGAACAAGTCTGAAGTGTTCACAGACTCACAGAGTCACCAGGCTGGAAAAGCCCTTTAAGCTCATCCAGTCCAACCATCCCTGTCCTGTGCTGATCCAGATCCCTGAGCACCTCATCTCCCCTCTGTTAAACACCCCCAGGGCTGGGGACTCAGCCCCTCCCTGGGCAGCCTGTGCCACAGCCCCACAACTCTGCCAGGGAAGAACTTTGCCCTCCCAGCTGAGCTGCCCCTGCCCTGGCACAGCTTGAGCCCATTGCCCCTTGTCCCATCTCCTGTCCCCTGGCTGCAGAGACCATCCCCCACCTCTCTGCACCCTCCTGGCAGGGCAGGGGAGGTGGATGGGGAGAAGGTCTCCCCTCAGCCTCCTCTTCTCCAGGCTGAACACTCCCAGCTCCCTCAGCGGCTCCTCAGAGGATTTGCCCTCCAGCCCTTTCAGCAGGGGGCTGTTGATGGGACAGGGTGGGTTGTGTGGTGAGCAACCAGAGAAGCTGCCCCAGGGCCTCTGAACCCCAAATGAGAGAGGAAACTCAGGGAGGATTTGTGTTCGTGACCTGCTGATGACACACCTGTCCTGTCCTGTCCTGTCCTAGGGACCCTGCTTTGGCAGGGGCTTGGACCCGATGAGCTCAGGAGGTCCCTTCCAACCTCTACAGCTCTGTGAGTCTGTGAATCTGTGACGACTTCCCTACCTGAAAGCTGCTGCTTCCTAAAACAATTTGATGCAAAAATAATCACTGACAACTGCAAAAAGAATGACCAGGTCTGAAGAGGGTCGGTCACCTGGAGCAGGTCCGTACGGGTCACTTGGAGCAGGTCTGTACAGCTCCATCCTCGCTGGCTGGACCGCTGGCTGAGTGCCTGCCCAGGAGGGGCTGTGGGCAGCTCCCTTACCCAGTGCAGGTGCTTCACACCCAGGTGTTTCAGCGTTAAACAGGACTCCTGTTCTCCCATGAAAGGGTTCGTGCTGGAAAGAAGCTGAGCTGCATTTGGGGGGGGCAGACACACAGACACATCCCCACCCTGCAGCCCTGCAGACATCTTTCATACCCACGAGTGATCACAAGTGAAGATGGAGCACCTGCTGCAGGGAAACCTGATAAATACTTGATGAGCTGTTAAACATTTATTAATCATTCATGTCCAGATGATTAAAAAATTAATACAAAATCTGAAAATTATTTCGGAATGAGTGAGCTTAAGCTGACAGATGCAGGGAGCTGCTGGGAGTGGAGGGGGGAGGAGCTGGCATTGATGTCCTCTGGGATCGGTCCTGTCTTCCTTTGCAAGCATCAGGCAAGCCAGCTCCAACAGCTGCCCCGATGCTCCAGCCCCAGGAGCCAGCTGGGGGCAGGCAGGGACAGCAGCTCTCTCCCTGTACAGCCCCCCCCCCCCCCCGTAGCCCCAGGGGGTGGTGATGCTACATCTACATCAACCTACCCAACATTATTACATATTATTGAATCATTCAGGGGTGCCCAGGGCGTGGGGAACGTCCCCCCAGCCCACAGCCAGGGTAAAAGCTGCTTTCTGGGGCCCTGAGCAGCCCCAGCCTGCCCCGGGGCAGCTCCCTGACAAGAACACAGCATTGACCCCCATTGCAATTAAAACCACAGTTTAATATATTTGAATTAACCAGAGGAACTGAGCTGAGTTTGCACTGAACTCCTCTTTCCCTTTTTTCCCCTCCCCATCAGCTTTTGGCAGCCGAGCTGTGGAAGGTGCTGCATTAGCAGTGACACACCAGGGCAGCACCACATGTCCTCCTCCCCACCGTACCCCCAACTTCCCAGCGTTAGTGGGAAGAAGGAGAAGACTCAGGGGTTTCTCCTGAGTTTCTCCAGCACAGCCACTGCCCAGGGAACACTTTGACTAACATTCTCTTGCAAGATGAACCCTCTGGAGTGCAGAGCCCCAGTCTGTGCTGGTTACATCACGGGCTGTAGTGTGACAGTTACTGGTTCCTGAGAATCTTACTCTGTGTATCAGCAAAAAAAAGAAGATAAAATCCCCATGAAGTGTTGGTGTCTCCTCAGCAGGGGGTTGTGCAGAGCCTTCCAAAGCCAGCTCTTTATTCAACCCTGGGCAAAACTAACTGAGGAGATCATCATCCACCTCTCTGCACCCTCCTGTCAGGTCAGTGGAGATGGTGAGAAGGTCCTAGGTGGGGCTGACTGCTGGCATGCCACCAGCATGCCCCAGAGCAAGGAGGGTGGCCAAAATGAGCCAGGCACTCGTGAGTTTGCACCGTGGTTCTGCCACTGCTCATGTGAGTATCTGGCATTTGGAGAACTTCCATGGGATAAACCATCCTTCTGTCCATCAGCAAAGTCAGAAGGAAGCTGGTTTCAGCAGTTCTCTTAGAAACAGCTGTTAAAATGAGAAATCGTGGATTCATCAGAACTGATGGGACCCATCGACAGCTTCATGGGGCAGAAAGCTTCTGCCTCAAACAAAGTCACAGCTTAAGAGGGCTCGACCAGACCTATTTAAGATTCCAGCTGGATTTTTTAACACTAAGTTAGAAAGAAATTCCAATGAAAATTCTTAGGAAGCAGATTTTATTCCTCTCAGGACACAGATTTTAGAGAAAAACTTGCAGTGAATAATTCTTTCCTTGACTTAGATTGTTTGAGCTGCTTTCCATCCCCCTTGGGGCAGGGGGGAAGGAAGTATGACTGTTACCCCCTGAGAAACTTCCAGCCTTATTCACACCAAAAAAAAAGGGAGAAAAGAGGAAAAAGTGCCATGAAAATGGCTGAAGTCTTTCCTTCACATTTGATTAAACAATTACTGTCCGTTCTCACTGCACAAAGGTGAAGGGCGAGCAGCCCTGGCTAATTGCACCCAGCTACCTGTGAAGTGGAACCCTCAGGGTTCTGATTATAAAGGGCAGCAATCACGATTCATTCTCCTCCAATCACCACCCCCTATCCAAATCTGCCCAGCGTGATGGATGCTCACCCAGTGTCATGGTTTGGATCGTGCTTCCAGAAACACAACAACAAATGGCTTTAATTGTATTTGAGATGATAGCAATAACTCCTGCATATACAATACGCATTGGGGGTTATTGATGGTGCCAAAGGTATCTCTAATATTGGGTTTGCTTCATTTTCCTGGGGGCATCAGCCCCGTGCCCGTGCTGGTTTGGCTCAGTGCCAGAGCATCAGTGATAACATGATGCTGACCTTTCTCCTGGCATGGTGCTCCTCCCATCATGACAAATAGGTTTAATTTGAAAGCTTTCTAGGAAATTGCATCAATATTTAGACTAATTGTGAAAAGTTACATGGAAAATGTGAATTCCTTTTCTTACCCTCATGGTGGTGATGCATACCCCACTGAACCTGGGTAAGTGACGATGAAAGCTCAGGAAACATTGGTGTTATTAAAGGCACAGCGAAGGGGAATTGCTGGAGAGAACATTCCTGAGCTTTCCATCAGTTTTAGGACTTGGGACCCAGTGGGAAGTCCATGTTTCAAAGGTGTGGCTCGTGGGTTGGCTTCTGAGATTTCAAAATCCAAGTTTTCTTTCTCAGTGAGGTATTCTGCCCTCCTCATCCTCACCCCAGGGCATGGCTTTAATGCCAGGAAGCATTAAAGCATTGTGCCCTGTCACACAATGTGGTCTGTGTTTCTCTCCAGGCCACCAGAAGCAGGGCACAAGGGCTGCCCCATGGCTCGGACCCTGGCCGTGACGCTGGCTCCTGCAGAAAGCATCCACCTCCCTTCCAGCACATGGAGCGAGTGTGGATCTCCTGCCTCGGGGGGACAGTGCCCAGGTGAGCAGCATCTCCTCCTGCCTGCACTGGGAACAGGCTGTGAAGCTGTGGGGAACTAGCACATCCCAAGGAAGGTGAGTAAAGGTGCAGAAAACCCAGCGTCTCGTGGTGATGTTCCACTTGGCCAAGAGCTCAGCTCTGCTGGCTTCACTGAGTCCCCACCAACCACAGCAGCTCTTGGTACAAGCTGAGAGCAGGCCACCTCCATCAGCCTAATTGGTCCTGCCAAACATATGGAAGGAAATAAGACTTTAATCCTCCCAATTACTTATTAAAGAATAAGACAAATTGGTTAATGAGAGGCTTCTTCCTTTTCATTCTTCAGATCTTGAAACTCAGTCTTGTTTTTCCTTTTATATTACAATCCAATATTGGGAGAATCTAATCTGATTTGATGGTGACTTTTAACTATCACAGGTGGGAATGGGGAATAAAAATGTACAGCAGGAAGGTAATCAAAAGACAGAAGACCCTGATGCCCTTGGGCTGCCCTGCAATCAGACTCGAAGCAGTATTAACAGAACCGTGCTTTTATTTATTAGGAGGTAACATTCAAGGGTGTCTGAGGCATTTGAGATAAATCAAGTTTAAAGCAGCAGGATAATGTGATTCAATTTTGGATCATGCCCCAGAACTGCTACCAGATACATCCTCAGTGGTGCTACTGGCACGGGACAGCTGCTGCTGCAGCACTGTGTCCTGCTGCGCCAGCCTGACAGCACAGGGATGTGCTGGCACAGGGGGACACTGGAGGGAGGACCCGGGGTGGCACTTGGCAGCACACCCCTGCAGAGACCAAGAGGGAATGTGGGTGTGCCATGGGCACAGAGCAGCAGGCGTTCCCAGCGTGTCCTGTCTGGAGATGCTCCTTCCCCTGGGTGAGCAGCCAGGGACACATCACTGTTGGGAAATGTGGATTGAAATCCCAAACTGCCCCCATGATACTACTGGAAGCTTTAAACCCAGGCAAAGACCCCTCCTCACCCAGGACCCAAGACCCTTCCTTTGGGAAGGATTCCCATTTCTTCTGCATTACCTTCCATGGTCTGAAGTGTCCATGGCCACATCCAACCGTCCATCCTCAGCTGGCCCCAGAGCAGCAGTCTGGGGCTTCCCTTCCAGATGGGAGGATGCTGCACCCCTGTGAGCGTGGAAATAAGGTTTGGCTCCCCAGAGCCCTTGTGTCACTGGCAAATCCCTGCCAGTGTGTGTGATCAGGTCACAAACCCAGTGCAGTGAGTGGGTATTCGTGGGCTTGCTGATCCCTTCTCCTCCTCTCCCAGAGACTAAACCAGGCACAAAGCTCCCAATCCACTTTCCTCTAGGAACATGAACCAGCCCTGCCTTTGCCAGGTCAGAGAGAGAAGCAGGACAGGAGCTTTAGGAGTCAGGCATCCCTGTGGGAACAAAATCTCAGCAGTAAATGGACATGGTACCCATGGACATCAGCATCATGTGCCTTGGTGATGCTGTCAGTGAAACATGCAGGGGGACAGCAGGGCAGGGGATGTTAGGTTCAGGCTTCTGAACTAAGGTGTCATTATACCCCTGAGTTTACTCTGCCCCTCGCATGGGGCTCTAGGTCCAACAAGATTCATTATGCCGTGGGGATCTTTTCCCCTCTGGCCTGAATTTCTCTGACTGGTTGCCTCTGTGTTCTGACTGGGCAATAAACCATTTTCTGAAGACAGGAAAAATGCAATTTCTTTTTGCTATTAGCAGTAAGGGTTTTCCTGCACGGGAAAGGTTCATCAATTATACCAACATAATTACCATATAACTATACTACAGTAATTATTTCACTATATCTCTTCCTGTAGTGACTGCTAGTGAATAAAGCAGCTTTTTCAATATACCTTAAATCCAGGCCCTAGCAACATAAACTAAATCAAAACATGTCCTGCTACTGGAGAACAAATACCTGGTGGTGGGAATGACGCTGGGAGAAGCAAAGCTGTTCAGCCCCAACCTTGGTGCAGGTCTGTAGTGGTGAAATGGCGCCAGCCAAAATCCACACAGCAGCACCCAGGGCTTTGCTCATCCCCCGTGGGATGTCAGAGGGTGGGGTAACCCCTGGAGATGCTGCCACAGACCAGACCTGCACCTCACCGGGGCTGAGCGTGGCACAAGCTCTGCTCTGCCATCCAGGGGAGACATCAGTTAGGTTCCCTTGTTGCTATCATCAGAGCATCTTCTCTTTAGAGAGCTCAGCAGAGAGGTGACAGCAGCCAGGGGACACGCGCTGGCTGTGCCTGGGTGGGGGTCCCACCCCGGAGTGACCGCACGAGCCAGGAGGGAGCTGGGCCTGGTCTGTGCAGTGACAGACACCCAGCGGGGCGGCCGGTGCCAGGCCTGGCTCCTGGACTGGGAGATGAGCTGCGTTTCACCATGTTTGTCTCTCTCTGAGGCAAGGGGCACAGCAGCCCCAGTGGGGGGGAGTTTGGTGATGGATGGTGTGTGTTACGTGGGGCTGATGTGGGGGGTGATCTCACTTGCACAGGAGCCTGAACCAAGAAACCACGGGGCGAAAGCCAGCCTGTAGCCTGCAGAGAGGGACCCGTGCCAAGGGCTTTCCTCACCCCCAGAGCCACCTGGTTCAGGAGTTTCAGGCTGTGAGGTGCCTTCCCAGCCTCAGCTCTTTCTCCCACGTTTACAGTTGCCATCACTGCAATGCTAACTGCAATAAAATAAATGGTTTAAATCTCATTTCCTTTTGCAGCTCACGATACATAAACCAAAGGCAAGTAAAATAAATTTGCCTGCAAAGAATAAATTAGCTGCTTATTTCAGGCAACGTGCACTGAGGTGTTCTGACAAGAGCGTTTTATGGGTGGCAATATCCCTCAGACTGGGCTGTTGTGTGCTGAACACAAATGGAACTAAGCAGGTCGTTTTTCTTAGTGCCTGGGAGAGCTCAGCAGCCCAGGGGATGTTGGGGGGCGCTAGGAGCCAGCTGTGGGGTGACAGTGACAGCAACCAGCATCCTCTGAGCTGGCCCTAGCAGCGTGGGTACCTTCATTCCCATGTGCAGCATTCTCTCCTGCCCTGTCAGGGGCTCTGCAGCCACTCTCACCCCCTCTCCCTGCAAGCAGCTCTACTCACAGTTTGTCTCCACTGCATCCAGCTCTGCAGCCCTCAGCACAAGAAGGACATGGACCTCTGGGAGCGGGTCCAGAGGAGGCCACGAGGATGATCTGAGGCATGGAGCAGCTCTCCTGTGAAGCCAGGCTGGGAGAGCTGGGCTGGTTCAGCCCAGAAAAGAGAAGGCTGCTTCTGGGGAGAGTTCCCAGCCCCTGAAGGACCCACAGCAAAGCTGGGTAGGACTGTTTGTAAGGGCAGGGAGCGATGGGATGAGGGGTGATGGTTTGAACCAGAGCAGGGCAGGGTTAGATGAGACCTGAGGAAGAAGGTCTTCCCTCTGAGGGGGGGTGAGACCCTGGCACAGGGTGCCCAGAGAGGTGGATACATGGACACCACCCACGTGCTCCTGGGCCGCTTTGAAGGGTTTGCCCTGGCCTTGCAGAGACAGTATGTGCAGCCCCACACGCTCCTGGTGGGATGATACTGCATGGGACCTACACAGGAGAGGGTATTTCTCCCCCAAGTACCCCTCAGTAGTAACCCCACTGGTCAGACCCCCAAACACGTCCCTGCTGTGTGGCGGTGATGTGACAGCATGACGGTGAGCCCTGTCCCAGGCACACAGAGGAGCTGCACCCAACACCGAGAGAGCCATAAAACCAGGGGATCCGCATTATAGGGAGTCTGTCCAAAGGCTGTGGGGAATGGGAAGGATAAAATCCCCCATCCCACTGCCCCAGGCAGGGTGTGCAGCCCTCACCAACCGCCCTGGCCACACGGGTTCCCCGTCGTGCCATCCAGGGGCTCAGAAGGTGTGGGTGCTGTGGCGGGTGTGGGTGCTGCTCAAGCCATGCCCCAGGGATTCCCAGCTCATGCTCCCTCTGCAGTGAACCCCAAACCAGAGGAAGAAGGTGCTGCACACCTCCAAGCGACCTCAGCCTTGTTGCACACTGGTGTGGTCACATCTGACCTGTCGGTGCCTGTGATCAGTCACGCTGCTGCTGCTGGGTGCCTCTAGTGACCAGATAAACTAAATCTGTGTTCCCAGATCAAAATATAATCTGTATCTCCAGATCAAATATAATAATCTGTATTTCCAAGTCTCCTGATGCAAAAAAAAGCCCTGAGGTGACTGGCATGAGAAAATAATCCCCGGGGAATGCTCTTTCTCTGCTTCCCCCATCATAAGAACCAGGGGTCACTGAATGGTAGGTTTACAATAAAAACAGAGTTTAATTAGTGGAACTTTTCTTCCACATAATGCATAATTAAACATGGAACTGAGAGCCATGGGAGAGCTTGGAAATTAAAAATATAAATATACTCAGAAATAATTACACGTATTCAGGACAAAAAGATCCACAGACTAATTGTGCTGCGTGTAGAAGGTGAAATTTTGTCTCAACTGAAGCCTGTATTAGCATCCAATTTATTTTAATAAGGCTCCAAAGTAACACCCAGGATGTGGGGCTGAGGACGCAGGTTTAACTTAATAAAATGGGACAGGCTGGTTTCTATTTTCCTGTGTCCATTTGTATGTTGTATGTTGGGTTCTGATTGATGGAAAGATACCTGTGTTTATACACTACTTAATGAGAGAAGCTCCCTGGAGCATCGCTGGCATCCAGCCTGTCCTCACCACATCCCATCCTACTCATCCCTGGCTTTGCTGCTGTCTCCATCTGACTGTGGCACAAAGAAAGTAACAGGATCAGGTTTCTCTGTGTCCATGAAGGAATAACAACTGCTCAGCCAGAAAGGGGCATCTTCCCCCCCCCCACCAGCACCTCAGCCTGTGTTCACTCTCTGCAGTGATCACAGCCAGTGCTCTGGGGACCCACTCACACACCACACACAAAAAGCAGAGACCTCCCTGGATAAGCAGTGCATCCCTGAGGGGCTTTGTTCCCCAAAACCAGCTAGTGCTTAACACAGAGAACATCAGAAAATAATGAGCTGGGGTTGGTTTGCTTGTGTTCCCCTCCTGGCAAAGCAGCTAGCAGCCAGAGAACCACCCTTTACTCTTCATGGAGGATCAGATGTCTGGCTGAGTCAGGGAAGGCTCCTCCTGCAAGTGGTTTGCCTTTCCCAGGCCTCTCCTCTCCTCTCCTCTCCTCTCCTCTCCTCTCCTCTCCTCTCCTCTCCTCTCCTCTCCTCTCCTCTCCTCTCCTCTCCTCTCCTCTCCTCTCCTCTCCTCTCCTCTCCTCTCCTCTCCTCTCCTCTCCTCTCCTCTCCTCTCCTCTCCTCTCCTCTCCTCTCCTCTCCTCTCCTCTCCTCTCCTCTCCTCTCCTCTCCTCTCCTCTCCTCTCCTCTCCTCTCCTCTCCTCTCCCACCTGCTCCTCATCCGTCCGGGCACAGGAGGGATGCTGCACAGCTTACAGCTCTGGCTCTCATGAGGGATGCAAGACGTGACCTGAGGAGGAGTTTCCTTTGGTGGCTCTCCCTTGGTGAGGCTCTGGGCAGCAGAGCTCTGCCCGTGGCAGCACCAGGACAGGTCTTGGCTGCAAATCATCTGCTGGGCGCAGGGACATGGGGCTGCCCCACAGAACCCCAAACTGGTTTGGGTCCTCAGAGCCCCCCCAGTGCCCCCCTGCCATGGGCAGGGACACCCCCCAGCCCAGGGTGCCCTAAGCCCCATCCAGCCTGGCCTTGAGCCCTGCCAGGGGTCCCGGGGCAGCCCCAGGCAGCAGCTGCTGAAGGTCTCCTGGGACACAGGTGCCCAGGAGGGATGAACAACCCACCAAGCTGGGGCAGCAGAAAGACTTTTAAGGGTATGAGAGGACCAACATAACCCCCAGATATCTCTAGGATCAACAGCCAGGTTTCTTTTCCCTTTCTTTCCCAGAAAAAGCTCTCCAGCTGGCCTTGCAGCCTTCCACATCTTTTCTCCCTCCCATCCCAGGGCTGGTGCTTGGCTTTTATCTTGGGCTGCGGAGCACCATCTGGGGACCTGCAGAGGAACAGGTACCTCATCAGCATCCCTCAGGCAAGGCTGGGAGGCTAATGGGTGACATCTGGGACTTCCCAAACAGCTGCAGCTACGGACCCAGTGGGATGCAGGGGAGACATAATGATACCAACTGATGGGAATGGCATCACCGGAGAGGCACAGCTCCCTGCTGAAGAGTAAACTACCACAAGCACAGGATGCCAGCCTAGGAAGGCAGGTAAATGGAAAGCACTGTGCGTGACGAGGGCGCACTTAATTGTGTCCGTAAAAATTATACTGGCTCTTTAAATCCATCCTCCCATAACCTGTATCCTGAACTTCTCAGTGTCTGGCTCAAAGAATTCCCACTTGCTCTACATTTGGAGGAAGATGTGCACGCTGACTCTCCACTCCCCGTTTTCAGGCAGGGCTTTTTTAAACATATGTGCATTTATATTGTAGTTTATATTGTATCTTACAGAGGAAAATTGCAGACATGAATACGCTGGAGAATAGAATTTGCTCTAGTTCACTGAATGCAGCACTTACTTTTGGAGTATCAGGACCAGGGAGTCTCTGAAGTACAAAAAGCACACTTGGTTCCTGGCGTAATTGCTTAATCTCAGGGGAGTGGGGGAGATGCTGGAGAAGCTATTGAAAACTCCTGCTGAATTTCAGCCTGAGAGAGAATGCTGCAGAGAAGGGGAGGTGTCCCTGCCTCAGGTCTGCTCCTCCACTGGGTTTGGCTCCCCCTTGGCAAAGCCCTCCATGGCAGGACAGCTTCCTGAGGGGGCTGGCAGGACCCTCACGGTGCTTGCAGGTGCACATGTGGCACTGGGTGCACACAGGACAGTGCTGGAATCACACAGCATGGGGGCATCAGCACATGAACTGTCCCCCCAAGCACAGCAGCAGCATGGTCTCTGCCTGTGCCCATCTCGTGCAGCATCGTGACCTCACCCCACCTGTCCCAGGGGACCCAAGCAGCCCTCAGTTGGGGCTCTGCAGAGCACATGAGGCCAGAGAGGCCAAGGAGGGACCTTGGCTCTTTCCCTGCTCTGCTGAGGTGGCAAAAGCATGTTTGGGACAAGAACAAAGGCTCCATCCTGGCCAGCAGCTGCTTTATTCCTGAAGCACATCACTGTCCTGCCCATCACCGTGTCCCTCCGAGCCCCATCGATGTGAAGGGCAGCCCAGAAACCTCTGCCTTACCAGGATGCTTTGGTGCCCTTGGGGCATCCTCCTCCCAGCCCCAGCACCAGCCTTCATCCCAGAGCTGCATCTCCTCCCCTGGTTCCATGGTTGTGCCTCCAAGGGGTGTGTGTTGGGGAGAGGTGCCAGCCTGGGCTGGGACACACACTGCTCTCCCTGCACACCTGCACCCCGGCTCTGAGGATTCTGCACTCAGGGACTGGGCCTTGGGGGGTCCAGCCCAGCCTGAAGGGGGGGGGGGTTGGATGGATGGATGGATGGATGGATGGATGGATGGATGGATGGTCAGATGGATGCCATCACCAGGAGAGAGTGTTTGGCCCTAAGCACCATGCTGAACAATCATTTCTGGTTTGTTCCCACGAATTTATGAGCCCAGAAGGAGCATCAGTAGCCCAAACCAAAGCCTAATAAGATAAAAAGCCAAGGCAAAAATCTCCCCAGGGCTGATTCCTGATATTCTTCTCATCCCTGTCCCCTCCTGCTCACCCATCTCCACACAGCAGCTCCAGAGGTGCTTGTCCAGGCCAGCACAAAGAATCCAAAGGGACAGAAATGGGAACACAAACCCCCTGGGGCATCCTGTTGAGCTGCTGGCTTGCAGCACTGGGCACGAGCCTCCCAGGGCCATCCCTGCCTCCAGCCTGCCTGGATCTTAGGGTGTCCATGAGGGCCTCCAGCCCCATGCGACAGGGGAGCACACAAACCCCACAGTCACCCCCATAGCCAGAACCAGGTCATCTGTCTGGTCAGCAGCACAGGCAGCAACAAACCCCCTGGGTCTGATGGCTGAGAGTCCTGGAGCCCAGGAGGACCCCCTGTACTGAGAAGAGCATGGGGACACCCTCACAGCACCTTTTACCTCTGTTACCAGGGACAATCTCTTCAAATTGCTGGAATGTCCAAGGCTAAAAATAGCTGTCCCCCTAATTATCATTACAGCAGCTAAAATCCAGGAGCCTTAGCAGCATTTCCACTTAATTCTCTTGAGAAATACTTTGGTGTTTGCTAACTCTGTTTATCCAAACAATATTTAATCAGGAAATTGATAACATTTAATGGACTGTGACTTACAGCAAGGGATGATTATATTTTTAAAACGTGGTGATGGTATCTTGCACCGAAAGGGGATTTTACACGTTCCCTCCAGTGAGTTATTTAGGTCAGTGCAGATTATTTATAGACCCAACTTGCAGGCCAGAGGCCACACACAGAGACCCAGCCAGGCTTCTTGTGCCAGCCTGGTGTGATGGGCTGAGCGGGGGCAGGGTTGGGGTGAAAACCACTGCAGAAGCCTAATTACACAGAGCCCTAATTGTGCAGATCCCAAATTGCACAGAGCCCTAATTGCAGAGCCCTGATTACAGAGCCCTGATTGCACAGAGCCCTGCCCGGAGGATGGGGAGTTGCTGGCACAGCTGAGCCCTGCTCAGCACCCAGCTCAGCACTGCTCCTGAACAGCCTCTTGCCTGCCTGCCAAGAGGGTCTCCTTGTGGGGGAAGCCCCACAGCTTCTCCCAGGGGCCCAAGGAAGCCCGTGGCTGGTGGGATGCAGCAGCCCCAAACCAGTGATGTCCTGGTGTGTGTGCCCAGCACGTGGTTCCTGTGCTCTGCTGAGGCTCAGAGCCCTGCTATCAGTCTGAGCTCAAACATGACCAAGAGCCAATGATCGAAGCACCTCGGCGTGCCAGTCACTGTCACTACCACCAGAAGTGAGAGGGGCTTTTACCTGCAGGTCCCTGTCTGCTGAGGGGGGTCACGAGCTGGCCGTGGTCCTCAGCACATCCTGAGCTGGAGGTGCATCTTCCTGCTCTGGCCACTGACAGAAGGTGGATCCTGGCCCTTCACCCCAGAATCAATCCTTCTCTGTAATGCAGACAATTCTATGCAGTGCTCCTGAGAGCAGATTTTAATTTTTTGTTCTACAATATTGTAAAAACTCAGCTTCAGACTGGATGAAGATGATGAATTTTAAGTACCTGTAATGCAATTTATCTTCCCCTTGTTCAGGTTACCGCACTGCTCATTTATAAGCAACCACAGTGACACCTCCCATGAAATTCAGATTGAACAGGGAGAAAACTGAAAGTAATTCACTTAACAATAATTGTGTTCTGCTGACTAAGAAACTCCAATTTTCGTTTTATCTTCAGGTTCGTTACTCTAACTCTGCCAGCAATTACTCTTCCCTACGTAGGGGAGCGTGAGCAGCCCCCGGGCGTGTGCAGGATGCGCTGCACCTTCCCCTGTGAGCTCACCAGAGACCCACCGAGCTCCTGAATGGGGAGCTGAGCTCTTGTTTGCACTAAACCTGCCTCTCCAGCCGACCTGGGGAGCTGCAAATGTGAATCAGATACAAATATTTGCAAATCAGATCTAAATATTTAGCTGTCTCTCCCCCCGGCAATGCTGATCGTGGCCTGCAGAGATCCCTGCGGTGTGGCTGCATCCAGCATCCTTCCTCACGTCTCTGCTCCACGTGGCATTCCAGGTAAGGGGTGGAACGAGAGTCTCCCCAGCACCACCAGATATATCACCAGGATATTAAGAAACCAGTAGGCTCTAAAAATATCCCTGCACTCCCTCACCTGCTCCCCATGAGAGAACCCACCTGCATCAGCATCTCGGGGTAAGTGCTGCAGGAGGGGGTGATGCACAGCGCCCACGGGCTCCAAGAATCATCAAATCATGGGATGCATTGGGTGGGAAGGGACTTTCAGAGCCCATTTAATCCCACCCTGCAGTGAGCAGGGACTCCTGGAACTAGAGTAGGTTGCTCAGAGCTTCACCCCGGCTCCGGGGCAGCGCAGGATGCGTTCCTGTTCCAAGGATGATGTCAGCCCTGGAAGCTGCGATCTGTAACTGTAATGTTCACACAGAAAGCTCTTCTTCTTGTGCCTGTCTTCCTAACACCATACCCGAACCACAGGGGGTTTCCTTCCCCGCCTCTTGATGCCCACCCTTGTGACAGCGCCCATCCTCGTGTCACGCTGTTGATCAGGTAAAGCTGGGGAGTTCCACTCATCCTCCTTTCATTTCTCGCTCGTTTCCTCACCCACCTCTTCCTCACCAGGCTCGGAGAAGGGATGAAGCCGTGTCGGTGTGGGCACAGGACCTGTGCTGGCCTAGGGACACTCGCACCACCCACCGGCCCTGGCACGAGCCCGACGTGGCCCCTCCAAATGCATCCCCCCTCTGCTCTGGCTGCGGGGTGCCTGAGGGTGAGACCCCACCCACACCCAGCCCCTCGAGAAGTGGGGACAGTGACTGCTCTGCATCGCAGCCCACAGCCTGAGAGCAAAGGCAGCTTTCAGCAGCGATGGAGCAGGGACTCTTCTCCCTGAACACCACGGCCTGGAGCTCGAGGAGATGTTTTTCCTCCAGGGGAGACACAGGGGCTGTTGCCAGCATCCTCCACCTTTCCTGCCATTGCAGCCATTCCATTACCCTGAGAAGTGTCACTCCCGAACCTGTAGCTACAGTTTCCATCCTGCTGCAAGCCTGACAGCAGGGTGAGCTCTGGGGCTGGGCATGGTCTCACCAAAACCCACCCCAGCTTTTTTCCCCACGCAGCAGCGACTCGAGGGACCCTGCGTGGGCTGGGAAAGGGAAAGCCCAGCCTGCCCCTGTGCCGAGCTCTGCAGTTCCCGTGTGCCTGGCCTCTCCCCCGCAGAGCTCCTGTTAACACAGGCCCTAATAAAGTCCCTGCTCTCACTTGTTAATTTATTTATAAGGTTACTTTCTAACCTGGGTTGGGGCAATTATTCCATAAACTCCAGTCAGCACAACAAGCTCCTATTTTTGCCCAGTTATTTCAGGCTTCTCAGAGAGATGATCGTTCCTCTGCAAAAGCAGGGTAGGCAGGAAGATGCACAAGGGCACAAACACCATAGAAGGGGAGAAGGGGGCTGGCAGTGGGAGGAAATGGAGGAGATGGCTTTTGGTGGTGGCCACAGCCCTTCTGGCTGGGGAAGAGCCCCTGCAGACCATGTCTCTGGGCAGAGCAGGACTGTGGACCTCAGTTAACAGAGACTGTGGAGATCCCTGGGGATACTGAGAGCAGGAATTCCCCAGCCAACTCCTCCTGATGAACTCCTGATTTAAAGTGATCTCCATTAGTCATGGGAAGACCCCAGGAAGCCCCTGAGAGAGATGCCCCAGCTCCCTGTGCTGACCCTGGGGACTGGGGGGTCCCTGTACGCATCATGGCCAGCCAGGGGGGTACATCCACCCTGCTGCGGAGCAGCCATGGGGAAGCTTGATGTGTGGAGCTCCTGCCACTCTTCTTGCAGGGACCACCTAGGTGTCCCTGGAGAGGTTCTAGCACTGTGTTTCACTGCTCAGGGTCCCATCCAGCCCCACTGAGCTCCTCCTGGCGTTACCTGCCTGTGCGAAGATGAGTTCAGCGAGCAAATACACAGAGGACAAGAGTGTTGTAGCTCCTCTGCCCTGAGCTCAGGGCTCCCAGTACAGCACAGTGCAGAGGTACACATGCCTGCTGGAAACTGCTGCCCCCAAGCTCCGCTCCCGTGTCCTCCTCAGATTAAAGCTGTGCTAGAGCCCAGGGAGCTGATGATAAACTGCTACTATTAATCCTCACATTAAAGAAAGATAATCATTTTGGATGGCTCCCGAACGGCAGCAGTGAAAGTTATGACTCAGTGTGGTGGTTTAGAGATGCAGGAGGATCAGAATGCCCCCCATGCAGCCCGCTGGCTCCACGCTCACCCGGGACATGAGCCCAGGAAGGTACCTGAGGGAGCTGCCACAGATCTGATGCAGATACCAGCCTACACTCTCGCATCTGAAGCACTGACTCATCCTGCTCGGGGCACAGATAAGAGCAAGAACAACACTGGATTGTCTGATTTGGAAAGAAAAAAGAGAGAAAAGGATGTTTGTAAAAATAAAAAAACCCTTAAAACCCCCCTGACTGCTCCATTGCACAGCTCTGTGTTTGTCATCCCTGAAGGAGCAGTGCCACCTTCTCACTACATGCATTGATGGACCTGGAAAAGGACCCTGCAAACCAAGCCCTGCCCTGCCTCTGGAATCAGGGCTTGGCTTCGGTCCTGGGGAGTCGGAGAGTGTGCCCTCCTCTCACTCTTACTCCCCCAGCACCACACACTGCTGCCCTGGGGCAGTGGGCAGAAACCCCTGCAGCCCCCATTGCTGGTGATCCCTGGGCACCCCAGCTCTCCTCCCCAACTCCTCAGGGTTCTACCCCCAGGACAGACCAGCACCTTCCTCTGTCTGGCCCTTCACCCCTCTGAAACTTCACCCCTCTCTCTCTAAGCCTTCCTCTGCCAGCAATGCCTCTTCTCCCAGCCCGTGTGCAGCAGTGCCCCCGCAGCTGATGCTTCTCCCCGCAGTCTTGTTCCTCGCCGCAGGATTCAGGATGCCCCACCTCTGTTGAGCCCGGGCAATGCCAGCATTCCCAGCCAACCCATGCTGCAGCTGGAGAGTTTGGGTCTGGGGGCCACCTGCCCATGCCAAAGCCCCCTGCCCACCTCCTGTGCCAGCTGCTTTCTGCCCGTGGCAGCGGCTCTGCTCACTCTGCTCACCCTGCCACATCCTTGCCCTGGTTTCACGGCTCAGTTCAGTCCCCAGTGAAGTCGATCAGGGATGCGGTGCCGCGGGTCGCCATGGGAGGGGAAGCAGAACAGGGATGGCATTTCAGAGCTGTGCTGGGGAGCCAAGGCTGATGGGGTTGGGTGTGTGTCCACTCCAGCCTCACTGTTCAGTGATACCCAAAGAGGCAGCAAACCCAGCAGAGATGTCACACCATTACCTGTTGCTTCGTTCACAGAGAAAATGTAACAGCTCCTTGGCATTTCAGTGAGGAAGGATTCCTCTGCTCCCCACGGCAGCCCCACACTGCTGCCACACCACCCACGGTGCTTCTGCCGGGCAGGGCTGGAAGGACTTCAGCCAGGGCAGCGCTCGGGCTCTAAAACATGCATGGGAGCATCCCCACACAACTCCCACCGCTCCTGCAGCACTGGAAGGAGACCAAGGGGCATCTCTCACTCCCAGCCAGCAAAGCTGCCTTGCCCTCGGCGCAGGCGGCTCTGCCAGGCTGCTGTGGTGCCATCACCATCAAAAGCGGCTTTCTCAGTGAGAGCTGAGTGTTACCGTGATGGGAAAGAGATGAAATTACAAGACAACTGCTCACAGGCTGCCTTCTCACACCAGAAATGGGGAATAACGGGTCAGGGAATAGCCATGCATATAAAAGAGAAGAATTTCCATCATAATAAATTCATAAGGATTCATAGCAAACGTTACCTGTTTGTTTATGCAGAGCTGTAATATTGACCTGATTACAGAACTAACGGGAAACCTCAAAGGGAGCCACAGGCCAGAGCCATCCTGGGCAGAGGCAAGGGGGAAGATTAATACTATCGCTCACAAGATGTGACAACAGCTACCCTTGGAACATGAAGATATCTGAAAGTTAATGAAGAGATAGGAGTGTGATAATAAAGATAAACACGTCCTTTTCGGTTAGGCTGCCCCACCACCAGCCTTATACTGTTTGATAATGCAGCTCTTCAAAACATGCTGATGACAGCCCTGCCAAGGCAAGATAATTTATCTTACGATTGAAGAGAGGGACCAGAACCTGGCACCAAAATATGGATGATGGTGTCCTTGCCAAGGAGGCAAACAACCTTATTAAGGGAGAAAGGGGAAGAGATGGCTGTATTAGCAGTGAAAAGGAAGTCTGGGGAATATAATTACAGCGAGGGATTCATATCAGTGTCTGCACTGCCGGGCTAAGGGGCTGACAATCATCCTGTGCGGAGAGCTGCAGAAAACGAATGGCACCATCCCCAGCGCACAGGCTGGATGCATCATACTCATTAGTCCTGAAGGTATATTACAAGCGTTGATTTAAAGCTAAAAGCACAGTGGTAAATACTCAGAGTTGCTCTGGGAGGGGAGCCTGAGCTGGTCTGCCTGTGGCCTCCAGCAGTGCCACCACAGATGGGACCGTGCCATCCACTGCTAGACACGCCGCAGGCAGTGTGGCAGGGAGCCGCCACCACCAGCATGCTCACTGCCCGTCTCTAACAGCCCTGGGGGGCTTCAGCACAACCCCCCAGTTCAGCCCCAGTAAGGACTGGTGTGAGGCGCATGCCCGCCCAGCAGCAGCCACTGGACACAAGCATCCAGCGCAGGTTTGACAGCTGTACGCTGTGGAGTGGCAGATGGACAGACTCCTGCCTCTCTGACCCTGGGATGAGAACAGCAGAGCGTGCAGGAAGGAGAGTGCCTTTGAGGCATGTTCAACAGGAGCTGAATCTTTCCAGGACAAAATAATTACCAGGGTACTGAAGAGACAGCATCATTCCCCTTTATAAGAAATGGGAAGATTTCTGCTCCACAGACCTTGCCCTTTGTGCCTGAAACACAAGGATGGATGTGAGCTACAGTCAGGCCCATCCTGGCTGAGGCTGCCAGGCGCTGGGAGCTTCAGCGAGGTCAGCAGTCCTGAGCACACCCTGCTAGGGCTGGGCATCCTTCCTGGGAGCATCCCCTCTCATCTCCATCCCCAGCCCCATGCACACACGTGTCCCTGCACACGTGTGTCCTTGCACACGCCTCATGGCAGAACCAGACCCTCCGCTTGGCTGGGCAGCCTAGACAGAAAACTCTGGAGAAACAGGCAAAGCACAGCAGGGGCAGAGTGATGCCCACACAGAGCCTGGGCCAGGCACCAGCATCCCCTGGCCCTGAGCACCAGCATCCCTTGGCCACAGGCACCAGGATCCCCCAGCCCTGGGCACCAGCATCCCCTGGCCGCAGGCACCAGCATCCCCTGGCTGTGGGCACCAGGATCCCCCAGCCCCAGGCACAGCCCTGTGGCACCCACCGGGCCAGACCCATCGGAGCTCACCCAGAGCATCTCCAGGAGACACCCGCTGCGCTCCCCAAGCGTCTCGTTCATGCCAGCCACAGAGAAGGGCTGCAGGCAGCACCCTACTAACTCCTGCTGGAGTCACCTGGAGGCACAACCACTGTGAGAGGTGGGCATGGCGCAGAGCGGTGCTGCTTGGAGAAGTGTCCTGAAAGCTGGTGCTGGCCGTGCCCTGAGGGAAAGGGCTTTCTGAGGGCAGTGCAGGGCTTGGAGAGGGCTGGCCAGCTGCTGCACCAGCAAATAACCATGAGCATGGTGAGGGCTCCCCCCCTGCTCCCCCCAGATGGACGTGCAGCAGATAATGCCAGGAATGACTCAGGAAGCCGTGTGAGCCGTGCTAGGGCCGCGCGGAGCAGAATCCTAACAGCGCTCTGACATGAGAGCAGAGCCAGCGGCAGCAATTAATTACAGTGGCTACGAGTGCGCCTGTTCTCTGCCCAGGCCCTTTGGAGGCACTGCCAGCCTCATTGCTCCAAAGACTGACTGGAGCCACTGCAACTATTGAATTTCCAGGGCTCAGCGAACCGCAGCGCAGCCGCAGCCGTGCTGCAGCGGCCAGGTCGACGTGGGGCAGGACTGGGGCGTGTGGGGCAACCAGCACTCCTGGCAGGAGCCACGGACAGCTGGAGGCAAGTGACATTGCAGAGCCTCGATAGAGAAATCAGGGAGGGATGTTTATTTCAGGAGGAGTCCATGATGCACAGTATTAGGAAACACCAGTCAGTGCTGGGAATTACTTTCGGGGAATCTGAAGCAGCAGTCGGACCCTCGCATGTCATCTGCATGACAATGAAGCCCAAGGTTGTGCTGATTAAAAGCAGAATAAGAAGAGCATCGGCAGAGGAAGGAGCTGTGAGACCCAGTGGAAGGAGCTGTGGGACCCGATGGCAGCAAGGAAGGGAGAGAGCCTTTCTTCTGCTGTACAGCGGACACGGCAACTCACGGAAAACTGGTGATGGAGCAAAAAGAGGAACAGGACAGTAGGAGCTCGACGTTTCCAGGCCCCTGGCTAGCAGAGGCAGAGAAGCCAGCAGGACAAGGGCCGTGTCCTGTCTCCCATGGAGCAGGAAGCACTGCTGCCAGGCATGGCTGCTGCGCTGGGACATGGCTCAAGGTGGGCCTGAACCACGAGTTCCCTTTGGCACGCCACCTCTGCAAGCAGGATAAAGCAATGGTGCCTGTGCACAGAAACTCCCTGGAAGGTGGCTCCCTGCTGAGCAGAGAGGCCATTTCCCAGCCCAGCCAGGCAGACAGGGGATCAGGGGCTGCCCAGGGGGCTCAGCTCCATCCCCATCCTCTGCTGGGCACCTCGCTGCAGGGAGTGTGGCCAAGCACCTTCCCTGGGCCAGGCCAGGTCCTGCTTGTCCCCAGGGCATGGGGGAGACCCCATGGGCAGGGGGGTTGGGTGAGGGTGCTGCAGGGAGAGGGGGGTGAGGGGCTGTTTGCCACCTGCTTGGCCAGGGCCCAGAGGTCGGTGGTGGCCACACTGTGAAAGTCCTGCTGAGAGGTCTCAGCCTGGGCAGCACATCCCACTGAGGTGGGAAAGGAGCCAGGACACCCCAGGACAGGCTGCCCAGAGAGGCTGTGGAGTCTCTTTCTCTGGAGACAGTCAAACCCACCTGGATGTGTTCCTGTGGGATTCAGTCTGGGTGACCCTGCTCTGGCAGGGGTGGGACTGGGTGAGCTGTTGAGGTCCCTTCCAACCCCTGAAGCTCTGGGATTCTGTGAAAGAGAGAGATTTTTTTTTTCTTAAGCCATGCCAAAGCCTTTAGCCCCAGGGAAGAGCCTGATTTGGAAACACTGGAGAAGTTATTAGCAGCTAAAATGAGGTTTTGTAATGAGGAGTATCTGGGAAACTTTTTTATCATCGTTACCAGCATCATCTCCAAGCATCGATTCCCTTAAACAAAGCAGGGCAAGTTCATATAATGGAGAAGAAATAAGCTGGTTACGTATTTACTGTTCCCTCCACTGTGCCTAAGTGCAGATCATTCCTGTGGGGAAACACGGACACACTGCACTTTCTCAGCCCTAATTTGATTGCAGAGGGAGAACTGGAAACCTCTGATTAAAGCCTCAGCGTTTGGACCTCTTGCAGTAGCACAGCACTGATTCCAGAGAGCAGCTCTGCCTGCAGCTCACCTCTTAAACTGACCCCCATCAGGCTCCACGGGTGTATTTCAGTTTCACATGTGACTGCCATGGCTTCGCCCAGCTGAGAGCTGAGCTCCCTGGGTGCCCCCTACCTTCCCCTTAGCAGGGCAGGATGAACAACTGAACAGTCTCTGACTGCTAGGCAACACCTAAACCATCTGGGTGTGACCAGCCCTGCTCCCATCCAGCTCCCACACATGGCACCACCAGCTGCTGGGAAGGAATCACCTCTGTCCGGACACACAGACACCTGGAATGCCTGAGCCGAGGCCTTAAGCAGTGTTTGCAGACCTCCTACGCTCCCTGCAGTATTTTTAGGCTCATTAGCTTCAGGCCTGTGCCCCTTGCCCACCCAGGGAGGGACCGGCTCGCTGTGCCACACCACCACAAGCTGTGTTTCATCCCCATCATCGGCGGGCGAGGGCCGGTGCGCTGACCTGGGGAGTGGTAACCTCCATGCCAAAGGGCTCAGGGCAGGAGGACAGAGGGGTGAGCAGGGCTGGCAGCCCCAGACCCCAGGCACAGCCACTGAGCCCTGCATTCCCCCTTCCTCCCCCACACAGTGTCCCCCCAGCAGCATCAGCAAGGGGCGAGGCCTCACTGCGCCCTGCGCCCAGCGAGGCCAGGAGTGACCCAGCTGAGTGTGTCACATCTAGAAACAAGAAATCGCTGTGCTGCTCCTCAGCTCCACCCCATCTTCATGAAAAAAAAGCATTTTACATAAAAAAGGGACATTTTCTTTCAACACACACTGAAAAGCATCTTTTTTTATATTTAGCATGGCTGATTCTCTCTGCAGGGAAAGGGGCAGCTTGGGTGGGCAAGCGCTCTCCTAAGAGAGACAGCGAGAGGGTAGCAGCCCCCTGATGTGGGGCAAGACATGGGCTGTGCTGCAGATGCAGCCCCCGTGCCATCCCACCCACCCCTTGGGCCATGCGGGGTGCTGCGGGGTGCCACACTGACAGCTGCCACTGCCCGGCTCCAGCTGAAGCCTGGGGAGGGTGGCTCTGCAGTGGGACGATCGTTGTGGCCCAAGTGCCTCCTCTCCAGGTGAGACTCATCTACTTGGAAGAGTGGAGATGTCTGTTTTTCTGGTTTCTCTCCTTTCTGTTTCTCTGGTCTGGCTTTGGTTGTTTAAGAAAAAAAGAATAAAATACTCTGCATGAATTCTTTCTGTGAGAGGCGGTGGCCATCCATCCGAGGGTGGGTGAGGACAGGCAGCGAGCAGGACACGAGGCCAGCACCTCATTCCAGACCCAGGCCCTGCTCTCCTGTCCTCTGGAGACATCCCTGTGTGTCGCTGCAGTCACCAGCCCAGGCTGTGCGTGTGCCCTAGCCTGCAAACAGCCCTGACTCAGTTCATGTATGCCATGCTGCATGCTAAAAAGACTCTGCAATTACCTAGCCAAGTCTATTATTCTAGATTAGAGCTGTGAGGATACAGTAATAGAATATGTGTCTGTTTGAATCCGAGATGAACCTGGGTGTGAACAGGCACAAGACAGCTCTGTACCCGTGCCTGATGCCCATTTCTCTGGTGGCTGTGGGATAGGCTCATTCCCAAGATGAGCACCCACACGTGCAGTATGAGAAGCTGGGGCTGCCCCAGGACCCCTGGCAGGGCTCAGGGCCAGGCTGAATAGGGCTCGGGGAGTGTCCCTACCCATGGCAGGGGGGCACTGGGGGCACTTCCCACCCACACCAGTCTGTGGTGGGATGATCCTGTGTCAGGAGTACATCTAGGAGGAGGGACCTGCCGGGCGCTCAGCCCCCTGCCCAGGTCCAGGATCCTGCCTCAGGACGTGACCAACAGCGAGTGTGGGACCAGCTTTGGAGCTCCAAATCTTCCCACATCTTCACCCCCAGCTATGATTTTATTTTTAATCTTTTGTAGTCAGATCAAAAATTCTACTTAATTAACAGCAGGAAAATCCTCTTTCTGTCTCTGCTGGGGCTCTGTGGTGCTCTCACTGTGCACCCCCAGGCACCGCAGCCTTTCAAACCTCCCTTTTATCACCCCTGACAAAGAAGCACCATTGATAGCTGGAAGATGGATTAAGTTGTTCTGTTCTCACTAAATACCTGAGGAATAAAGAAAAGTTTTATCTTTAACTAAGATTTAACCACTCTGATATCTGATAAGGTTTTGCTGTGACCATACCTGCATTCCCATCACATCAGCATCCCCCAGGATGCTGCTTCTGCCCAGACACTCGCAGGCCTGGCCAGGCTGTGGTACCCTGGATTCACCTTGTATTTCTGAGCAACCACAAACCAATTCATTTCCACACTCAACATTAATTCCTGTAGCGAACTGTCATCATGCTGCAGATTTCAGCAGCAGCATCTCACTGTGGATGCCTCCCAAGGGGCTTGTGACTCCCTGGAGAGCCATTGGCCATGCCATGCCATGCCAAGCTGTGCCATGCCGTGCTGAGCTGTGCCATGCCATGCCATGCCGTGCTGTGCAGTACCATGCCACCATGTGCCATGCTGTCATGTGCCATGCTGAACTGTGCTGAGCTGTGCCATGCTGTGCCATGCCAAGCTGTGCTGTGCCATGCCATCGTGTGCCATGCTGTCACATGCCATGCCATGCTGTGCTGAGCTGTGCCATGCCATGCCGAGCTGTGCTTTGCCATGCTGTCATGTGCCATGCCATACCCTGCCATGCCATTCCGTGCTCTGCCATGCTGTGCTGTGCCGTGCCACTCTGTGCCATGCTGTCACGAGCCATGCTGTCACGTACCATACCCTGCCGTGCCGTGCTGTTCCAGCAGCATCTGTGCACCTCCAGAGCATTCAGAGCCCTCAGGCAGCCCAGCTGCTGACAGTGAACACAACTTCCCCAGCACGTGTGTGCTGCTGCTGCCAGCTGCCTGCACCTCCCGGACGGGTCGCTGTGGGCAGAGGTGCATGGGGAGACAATTCCTTATTATATTGCCTCCTGCAACCTGCTGGGCATGGCTAGGGATTAGTGGTGCTCCAAGAAAAGAAGTTAATGCCTGCAAAGGGGAAGAGGTTTCCTGCAACAGCCAAACCCTGCACAGGGGGGCTGTGAGAGGTGCAGGGCTGCCACGCTCCCCACGTCCTAGCTGGGGCAGGGGCCGTGCGTGGTGCCGCAGGACCGAGGTGCTGTGCCCCAGTAACAGCTCCTGCAGCGCTGGGCTGTGCCTCCTGCACAGTGCTGAGGGACTGTGTGGCAGTGAGCAGAAGGTCAGCGGTGGGCTCAGTGCCAGAGGAGGGGGCAAGGAGCAAGGATGCCCTGAGGCTGTACACAGCCAGCCTCTGCAGAGGCTGCAGCACGCTTCCTCGGGCATCTCACAGCCAAGTGGAACTGTGAAGCAGCATCCCATCCCTCCTGCAAGGACTGGAGCTGCTGCTCCTCACCACTGGCGCTGGGTCCAGGCCCCTGGGCTGCGGGGTTTACCTGGAACCTCCCTGCACGGCCACGGGCTGGCTGCTACTGCTGGGGGCACGGGCAGTGCAAAGCCCTACAGCAAACCACAGCCTGAGAGGAGGAGGAAGAGGGGCTCTACTCTCCTGGGAGACTGGCAAGCTTTCTTCTCCTTCTTCCTTCCCACACACAGAGTATGGCGTGGTTCCCAGAGGTGTGAAGGGGAAAGGGAAGAGGAAGGGGAAGGGGAGTGCAGCAGGAACCTCCCTGGCACTGGCACTCACAGGGTGGTCCAGCAGCCCTGGTGCTGGGCTGGCATGGGGAACACCAGGAGGGTCCCGTCGGCTCCACTGCAGATGGGGGGAGACCCCATGGCTGGGTGAGACCCTCACCCCAGCCCTGCTCCCCTGCCATGCCCCATGCTGGGCTCCCTGGGCGGCACAGCACGTCCCTGTGCTCTCACAAATCACATTATTTCAAGTACATGACACATCCAATTTTGCTCGGCAGCCCGCATGTGTGTGCTCAGCCTTCCCCTGTCACAGAGCATCCGGCACTCTCTCCTCTTTGGCATTCTGGATTTAAACTCTCATGCTGACCTTTTCAAACATAATTATTCTCACTTCCCCAGGAAGGTCTGAGACTTTTGGACAGATGAATAGATTTGCCCTTATTCCTCCTAGACGGAGTAAATAGGATCAATAGCAATATCTTCCTGTTTTTTTCTCCCCCCACGTCTCCTCGTGGCTATGGATGGGCTCCTGAAGGCACCCATGTACCCACTTTCCTTCTTCAGACACCAGACAGGAGATTGAGGCTTTGTGCATGAGCTGGCTCAAGTTTCATGCTGGAGACCTGGGATGGGCTGGGACAGGGAAGACCCAACATGAGTGCCAGAGGCCAGCAAGGCTTCCCTGTCAGGATGTTCCCTGATCATTGTCCTGACAGGTCATTTTACCCCATTTCATCAGGTCTAACTAATGCAGCAGTAATCCTGCAGCTCCTCTGGCTGCTTGACATGCAACCAGAGCAGGACTGAATTACATCACTGTAGGTGTGACACTGACCTCAGGTCTCCTCCTGGGATGGGTTCCTGCACAGGCTGAGACATCCTGTAGGTGCCAAGCCTGGCTTCCAGGTGACTCTCCTGAGAGCAGTGGTGCCTCGTTGAGCACTGCCCCATCTGCAGCCCCATGGGTTTGTTCTGGCACTCTCAGAAGGGTCCAGTGTCCCCAGGCACCTCCACCCCCAGTGACCATGGGCACCTCCACCTCCAGTGTCCCTAGGCACCTCCACCTCCAACCACTGCCAACACATCCATTTCCCATGGCCATAGGCATCTCCATCCAAGAACTAATGTGCAGCAGCACAACCCCAGGTCTCACCCCAGACCCCAAACCAACCTCCCCTGGTAGCACTGGCAGCGACAGAACTGCTCGCAGGACACGGATGGTGGGTCCTGATGTTTAAGGAGTGAATGAAGGCCCAGCAGCATGGGGAAACGGTCAGAGCTTCTGCCTCCAGCCAGTCTTTGTGGGCTGAAAGTTTACGGACTGGGCTGTTCCCCACCTTCCCACCAGTACACACCATTTCATCCTGGTTGCGCTCCTGAAGCCCCCAACATACAGACGTACAGGGTAGTTCCAGATTAAGGTAAATTCCAGCAAGATTATGCAAATCATCAGTCAGTTGTTATTTTAATTACTTGCTACCCTCTTGCAATTAACGAGAGTAAAAGCAATAAAACCAGAAACAAGTCTGGCTGAGGTCACTTTTTCCAGCGTAAGGGGCCCGTTCCCACTTGCTCTCTTTTATTGTTAACACTCTGCAGTATTTCGACCTGACAAATGTAAAATTCAATTTCTGAAATTAAATATTGATTTTTGATATTTTTTTTAATTGAAATGAACTGCCATGTCTTCAGGAAGATGTTTCACCTCAAGCCACCTAGTAAAACTTGACCAAATTCTCCATCGCCTTGCCAGGCTCTTGTGTTCAGCCTGTGCTATTTTGGAGAGCGAGTGGAACGCAGGAGCCAGGCCCAACTTCGTGCCTCAGGCAGGAGAAAGAACAAAATAACCCAAAACAGAATTCTATGGGGTTGGAAGGGCCCCCCAGAGCCCATGGGGTCCAACTCCCTGCCAAATCAGGGTCCCTAGGACAGGGCACACAGGTCGGTGTCCAGACGGGGCTGGAATCTCTCCAGAGAAGGAGACTCCACACCCCCCACACCAAGGGAGCAAAGCGTGTGCTGCCACTAGAAATGGGGTTTATCAATGAAGGGGAAACTAAAGGAGCCTGTGCAGATGCCAGAGCTCCCCAAAACCTGGAGCTGGGTAATTCTGCTTCATATTGACAGCCCTTGATGAGACCTCGCTGCCGTGACCCACTGTGCTGGTCCCACCAGCTTGCCCCCCTCAGCCTCCTAAAGAACTGATGGCTTTTTTTCCAGGCTGCCCTGAATATTTTCTCTGTGGAACCTGACGGGTTTGTACCACCAGCCAGGAGGCAAAGGCTGTGAAAAGGAAGGCATAGCAGAGGAGCAAGAGAATGGGATGCAGAAAGGTTCCTCCCCTTTGAAAACCTCTGCGAACTGGTCCTGATAACGCAGCCAGCAAGAGAAGACATAAAACCTGCAATAGATTTGCAAATTAAATTAAATGTAAATATGAAAGTAGCAGCTTCAAGCAGCTCTATAAAAAGCTTTATGGGTCACTTGTGCACATGGGTCGAAAAGCAGGGAACAAATTACGCCTATGCAAACATGTTCTTGGGTGCCAGTCATGGCTCTGTGTGTGAATAACAGTGTGAGGCGTCTGAAGTCAGGCTCTGGGCACAGACTGATTTATTCAGATAGCAGCAGTTACCTAACTTGCCATTCTCCAAGTGAATTTAAAGTGGTGCTGTTGTTACTGATCAAAGGGACCTGGAGTCCCCCGGGGGAAAGCACTCTCCTTTCTCCAGGGGAAGGGCCGGGGCACCAGCTCCTGGTTCTCCTCGGTGGATGCCTGAAGGAGGCAAGGTTTAGATTGAATATTAGGGGGAAGTTTTTTACAGAAAGAGTGGTGAGGGGCTGGAAGGGGCTGCCCAGAGAGGGGGTGGGTGCCCCGTGTCTGGGGGTGTTCAAGGCCAGGCTGGATGGGGCCCTGGGCAACCCTGTGTAGATCCAGGCCCGAGGTTGGTGTCCCTGCCTGTGGCAGGGGGGTTGGAGCTTTATGACCCTTCCAACCCTTGCCATTCTATGATTCTATGATTCTATGATGCCTGGGAGCAGAGCCACAGCCTCTGGCAGGTTTGGAGGCCAGCACCCTGTGAGCACCCAGGCTGGCCCATGGCTGAGCTCCGCAGCCTGGCTGTTGGATGCCCTCAGCACATCAGCTGCTCTCCCTGCTTTGCCGCTGCATCCTGTGGTTAATCCTTCACTCTCACCAGGGCTCCAGGCTGCTTCTGCTGTCTGGCACGTTTCCTCCTCCTTGGCTTCGGCGAGCAGCGGGTGCCACAGGTGCAGCCCCCATAAGGAAACCCCACAAAGCCCCTCGGCCCCGGGGGCCGGTGCCCGGCTGATGCGGCACAGGGGCAGCGCGGCCAGACACACATTTCCCCAGGACCTCTGGGGGATTCGGCACTTCGGTACCCCCACCGGAGCAGAGGCCTCCTCACACCCCTCCCTGTGTGACTGCTGCCCCTTCTGCAGGGAGCACGGCGAGCATCATCTCCTCTGTGAGAGCCCCCGGACACTCCGAAGGCTCCATGTCTGTAACCACCACAGCAGGACGCACGCCGGGCTGAGGACAGCCCCCCTGAGGGCTGGGGGTGAGGGGCCGGCACCCCCAGGGCCTGTGTGCAGGTAACGGGCAGCCAGTGCTGCGGGGCAGCCAAGACCCGGCGCGTTCGGAGCCCGTGGGTGCTGTGCCTGGCAGGAGGCACGGGGTGAGTGCCACTGCAGCACCGGGGCGTGATGTGAAGGGTGGGCAACGCCCCTGCACCCCGGGACAGGGAAAGCACCCCGCTACAGCACCCCAGTACAGCACCCCGTGACAGCACCCCGTGACAGCACCCCACTACAGCACCCCACGACAGCACCCCAGTACAGCACCCTGCTACAGCACCCCAGTACAGCACCCCACTACAGCACCCCGCGACAGCACCCCACTACAGCACCCCGTGACAGCACCCCACTACAGAACCCCGCGACAGCACCCCAGTACAGCACCCCAGTACAGCACCCCACTACAGCACCCCGCTTCGTTTGCAGGGCGGCAAAAACTGCCATAAGGTGCGGAGTTCTGGGGGAAGGTGGGCAGAGCACCGAGCCACGGCTGCTGCCTGAAGCCCTCTGCAAGGAGCCCTGCGCAAGGAGTCCTTGTGCAAGGAGTCCCGTGCAAGGAGCCCCGTGCAAGGAGCCCTGCGAAAGGAATCCTTGTGCAAGGAGCCCCGTGCAAGGAGTCGTTGTGCAAGGAGCACCGTGCAAGGGGTCCTTGTGCAAGGAGTCCTTGTGCAGGGAGTTCCTGTGCAAGGAGTCCTGTGCAAGGAGTCGTTGTGCTAGGAGCCCTGTGCAAGGAGCCCCGTGCAAGGGGTCCTTGTGCAAAGAGTTCCTGTGCAAGGAGTTCCTGTGCAAGGAGTTCCTGTGCAAGGAGTTCCCGTGCAAGGGGTCCTTGTGCAAGGAGTTCCTGTGCAAGGAGTTCCTGTGCAAGGGGTCCTTGTGCAAGGAGTTCCTGTGCAAGGAGTTCCTGTGCAGGGAGCCCCCGCCGCAGGCTGCAGCGGGGCACTGCCGGGAGGGGGCGGGAGAAGGGGGAGAAAGGGGGAAAGGAGGGGGGAGGAGGGGGCTAGGACCGGGGAGGGGGGGAGAGGGGAAGGAGAGGGGGAGGGACGGAGGGGTGAAGGGAGGGAGAGGGGAGGGAAGAAGGCGGGGGGCTCTGAAAGAAGGGCAGAGCTGCCTTCCCGTTTGGAGTCCTGTGCTACAAAACGGGCCTGGGAAGCCTCGGGAATTGCACAATTAGCAGTGAACTCGCTATTAAACCTCTTTTCCGTCGCCGTGAGCCCTTTGCACAGCACCAGCCGCGCCCCTGCGCAGGCAGCGCACCCGAGGCGCAGGGTGGAGCACCCCGCGTTCTGCATCCCCGAATTCCCCTGGCTTGTACCCCGCTAATTCCTGAACCTCAGACGCGAATCTCGGGTCCCGGGAGAGCCGAGACGCAGGGCTGAGCCCTCGCAGGAGCAGTGGCAAACTAGCAAGGTCAGTCCCGTCCTCCCGTTTCCATGGCGACCGCTGGGATCATATATAAGGAGGCAGCAGCATCTCTCTGCCGGCTCCTGCAGCTCGGCTCCTGGCTTTGTCTGAGCTCCCTCGAAAGGGAGGGGAGAAGAAAAGAGCTAACGGCGGCGTGGGGACAGCTGGAGAAGCTGATGGGGAGCGCGCTGGGTGCTCTGTGCCTGCGCCCTGAGTCAGGCCAGTTTTCTCCAAGGATTCTCTTCCACGGGCCTGGTGTCTGTCTGGAAAGCACCATCCTCCCCAGGCTGTGACTCTGAGCGGCCGGGGTTCTGCTGGAGACCTTCCCTTCGGTTTCATTCCATTCTCTGGATCAGGATGCCTTTCCCCTCCCCCCCAGGCAAAGCTACAAGAAGATTCCCCCTGCTCAGTTATTGGGGAAAACACTCAGTGGAAGCAAACCAGGGGGTGACAAAGCATGTGTTGGTGTGGGAAACAAGAAGTAGTGAGTCTGGCACCTGAGTTATTCCAAGCTCCTGGAGAGGATGATGCTGCGACACAGCCCAGCACAGCCCCTCCTCTCAGCCAGACACCCAGGGAGCAGGCAGTGGGGCTGGGGTGGCTTTTCTGGCACTGGGGAAGGCCACTTTCCAAGGGAAGGTGACAGATTTTCAGCAAGAATACCAGTGTCAGCAAATAAAAGCTCTCTAAGCCTCAGCTCCTGGGAGTCAGAGCCAGCTCCAGCGAGCATCCCAAGTTTAAGCTGCTCGTAGAGTGTTGTTTGGAGGGTTTGGTTAAACAGCCTAAAGCTCTGCAGGGAAACAAAACATCCTCACCCAGCAGAGCCCATCCTCAGTTCCTGGGCAGCTCTGGAACTGTTTTAGAAATGCAGAATTACCTATGTACTCCTACACCTACATGTGTGTATATATATATATGCACCCAAAAGCCCAGCTGTGGATTCCACAGGCACCCCATGACCGTGTCCCTGGGGAGCAGCCATGCCAGCAGCTCTTCCTGTAGACCTGCATCCCTCTGGAGTGCTCCCCAGTGATCACAGCTCACCATTCCACAGGGGTGCAGGGCAGGACCTGGGTTCAGCTGGGGGGCTGTGGCGTGGCTGTGCCCTCTCCCCCTCCCACTCTCTCCCCCTCCTGTGGGTGATGCTGGTCTGGCCAGGCCCCTCCAGCCGTATGAGCTGTGTGTGGCCCTCAGACAGCTGAGGGGAAGGTGGAAGAGGTGGGCAACACCCTTCAGCATCACCCCTACTGCCCTCGGGACACACAGTGTTCTGAATGTGTGTGTGTGTCATTCCATGGGGAGTTTGGGCCACCTGTTCCCCACGATTCCAGCACAGGCAGCTGTGCATCTGGCTGGAGAAGATCACACACTGAACCATCAGAATACGGCATCCTGGCTTGAGTCAGACCCAGTGTGGCCAGTAGGTCTGGGGAGGGGATTGTGACCCTGGACTGGGCACTGGAGAGGCTGCAGCTCGAGTGCTGGGTCCAGTTCTGGGCCCCTCAGCATCAGAAGGACACTGAGGTCCTGAAGCGAGTCCAGAGAAGGGCAACCAGGCTGGGGAAGGGGCTGGAGGGCAAATCCTCTGAGGAGCAGCTGAGGGAGCTGGGGGTGTTGAGCCTGGAGAAGAGGAGCTGAGGGGAGACCTTCTCCCCATCCACCTCCCCTGCCCTGCCAGGAGGGTGCAGAGAGGTGGGTGATGGTCTCTTCAGCCAGGGGACAGGAGATGGGACAAGGGGCAATGGGCTCAAGCTGTGCCAGGGCAGGGGCAGCTCAGCTGGGAGGGCAAAGTCCTTCCCTGGCAGAGTTGTGGGGCTGTGGCACAGGCTGCCCAGGGAGGGGGCTGAGTCCCCAGCCCTGGGTGTGTTTAACAGAGGGGAGATGAGGTGCTCAGGGAGCTGGGTCAGCACAGCACAGGGATGGTTGGACTGGATGAGCTTAAAGGGCTTTTCCAGCCTGGTGACTCTGTGAAGAGCACAGAAAGGACCATCGTTAGGTTTTAATTTCTGCCCCTGCCAAAGCCCCTGTCAGAAGGAATCACTCCTGACAGACGGGTCCTGTGACACTTCCAGCTGCACTGGGACATCACAGGTCCCTCCACTCCCCAGCCCTGGCATTAAACTGTTAACCTTCCTCCTCTTCTGCCATTGTGTGTGGGATTTGGCAGAGTGGTTTAGCAAGCACAGAGCATTTCTTAGCAAGATATTGTAGGGAATGATTGATTTTCTTTGCAGAGGAGTTCAGCTTATTTTAGTGAGCTGCTGGGTCATTTGGAAAATAAAGTTCTGGGAAAATGACAGGTCAGAAGGACTGATGGGATCATAAAGGCGTGAGGCACAGCAGCTCCTGTTCACAGCCAGCTGAAGGTGAGAAAAATTTCTTATATATCTCACTGTTATTAAAATATCAAGTATCCTTACCTGCCAATTATGCAACCTCTATGCCACAAGGGCAAATTATTTTAATTATAGGATTGTTGCACACTCAGAGAAGATAATTTTCTTTGGAAAATAAAATAAGCTGAAATTCAGGGGAAGGGGGGAAAAATGGGGGTGGGGGGAAAAAGGTTAATTGCTTTGAGCCAGAACCTTGTAGTGAGGGGGGGGGTGATGCTCAGGGAAGTTTCATGGGGTCTGGAGAGAAGCAGCAGATTCACGTTAAATACAGGTGAGGCTGAGTCACTGCCAGATCCATGCCATCCCACTGTGCTCTGGAGAGAAAAGGGTCCGTAGGGCTGTGAGCAGGGATGTGAGCAGAAGAAGGGACTGAAGCCTTCCTCCTGCTGGAGCAGGGGATGAGAACAGTCATCTCTACTGTGAACAGCCAGCACACAGGGACGGGCAGGGGTCACTGTGCCCCCACCCCAGAGCTGATGGCTGTCAGCCATGGTCCAGAGTTCAGCTTCCTGCACTGGGCTGTGGGGCTCTTTATCCAGCCCACAGAGCAGGGGATGGCAGGAGTGTTCCCTTGGGAAGCGTCACCCCAGCACTGCCCAGCCCACCCTGCCCCACGTCCCTCAGCCCCACGGCTGCAGGGCTGCTACAGCCCCCCAGGGATGGTGCCCCCCCTGCCCTGGGCAGCCTGTTGGTGCAGGGATGTTCTTGGCTTGGTGCTTCACGTCTGTTTGAGGGGAGCTGAGGGGAGCCCTCCTGCACCGGCCCACACTGAGGGACTGATCCTGCCACGGGAGAGGGGGGTGGAGAGGAAGGGCAGCAGCCACGTGAAATGCACCTTTGGTCTCCAGCTCTCTCCTGGGGTCTGTGAGGGGCTGTGACCAGCGTGCTGAGCTCATGGTGCTGGTGGGAGCCACCACAAACCTCCCCCTGGCCCCAAGCCAGCCCTCTGGAAGACACATTCCCCACAGGATGAGCAGAGAGGAACTAACGAGTCAAAGGCAATTAGAAGAGGGCAAAACCTGAACATGGCACAAGCAACCATTCCCCCTCACAGCAGGCTCCAGGGCTCTGGGGGCTGAGCTGGGGTATCACGGGCACCAGGCTGGCACAGGTGTGGGGGGCTGGTGAGGCTGCTGGGGATGGCACAGCGCTGCAGGGCAGGATCAGCCCTCAGCCTCCAGCCACAGCTGCTCAGACCCGGGTGCTGGGGGAAAGGGACATGAAAGGGACACGGTGCTGGGGGGAAAGGGACGTGGATGCTGTGGGGAAGGGGACACAAAAGGGACATGGTGCTGGGGGGAAAGGGACACAGGAACTGTGGGGAAGGGGACATGAAAGGGACACGGTGGTGTGGGGAAGGGGACATGGGTGGTGTGGGGAAGGGGACATGGGTGGTGTGGGGAAGGGGACAGGGGCGCTGCAGAGTGGGTTCAGCTGGAAGGTCTGGGAGCTGCTCAGCCCTTCCATGAGGTAAGATATTCTCCTCCTTTGTAACCTGTCTCCTCTCCCACACAAAGGAAACAAGCATTGTATGGAAATGCTGCCCAGAGCTGCTGAATGGAGCCAGGGGAGTTCTGCACACCCATTGAAATCCTTCTCCCTGTAGGTGATGAATCACAGTTTTAACTAGAGGAGAGCATTAAGCTAATATCTTTTGGACCAGTAATGTGTTTCAAAGGGCACAGAAGCCACTGAGGTCTCCAGTGACTCTTTGTCTTATTTTTATTAAATACTTCATCACTCTAGAAAATACCTCAGAGCTTGTTAGGGCTGAAGATGGCTTTAAAATATGATAATTTCATGCACCACAATGGCATATCCATTTTTACATCTCTCCATTCAGCCTGCAGAGCAAGGATGCTCCTTACTGATGTGTTTAGGTGTCTAGGAGCCGTTGCTCTCTTCCAGCCCCATTGGGCTGTTCCTCAGAGCACCCCCTTCAGAAGCAAGTCTCACATGGCTCAAGGAGCAGTCTTGCTCGTTCCAGGTAAACAATCTTCAAATATTGCCAGGTTTTGTGAGAACAAAATGTTCCACTCACGAGAAACAGGTGGGCTGCCTCCTGCCACTCACACAGAGGGACAGAGGACATTCTGCTCCAGCACTTCTCTTTGGTAGCCCCACCATGATCCCAGCCCCATTCCCTGTGATGCTGGTGTCCTGCTGGAGCTGGAGCCGTGGCTCTGGCCCCCTGGGGTCTGTGCACTGGCTGCTCACCTCGAGGCTGGGAGACGGGATGTGCAGCGAGCCCCCAAGGCTAAATTTAGGTTACCTGGCGGGGAGGACAGCATTTACTCAGGAGCTGGAAAGGGTCTTGGCTGTGCCCAGCCCCCACCAAACACAGCAAAGACAAGCCTCAAAGCAGAGGTGACTGGCTCCCAGCCCCTGGCTGCCTCCTGCCAGGCCCTGCAGCAGGGCACAGGGACACTTTCCCACCCCTGGTCCTGTGGGATGCGGATGATGTTGCACCACCTGATTGCCCCAGTCCCACCACCCCAGCTGCAGTGGGGTCATCCCATCTGAGCCACTGGCAGAAGAGCATCACCAAAGGCCGTGTCAGCAGCGAGGTGAGCACATGCTCAGAGACACCCCTGAGCCCCCCGAAATGTAATGCTAGGCAATGGTCTGCTTAGTGCAGGGATGAATACAAATGATTAGGGCTTCTTTTTCCTTCAAAACCAGGAGTGGTGCTTTTAATGTGCAGAAAAAGCATAATACTGAGGGGAAAAAAAGCTTATAGATTAAAATGATTGGCTTTTAAGTCTTGTTTTCTTTTCACTGCGGAGCATTCACAAGCAAAACAGCAAAGTGATAATAGAGAGAAAGTTGGTTATGCGTTTCCTTTTATGTGTATCCTGTGAAAAAAGAAGTCATTATTATCCTGCACTGATACATTTCAGACTAGGATGTGAGATAAAAATATTGGGCTGTGGGATGTCACTCTCTGATGGTTCAAAACACAAAGACAAGAGGTATTTTCCACGGCAGTAAAGAAACACATCGGATCTTCATTCCCATGGAGAAGATAACACAGGATAAACAGGATTACCAGGTAAACAAAGAAATCAATACCATGCACATTTCCTTCTGGAATGCACAACGAAAGTCATGCTTTTAATACCAGCACTTCAGCCAGTGATACAATGAGGCTGCACACAGTGCTGGGCCAGGCTGCTGACTCCAGCCAAGAGCACAGCTCTGGGGCTGGGCAGCCCCCTGCCCCCCGGCAGGTCATAACTGAGCTTCTGCGGCCACCCAGCATTCCACAGAGCTGCCCAAAGAAGCGCCAGGTCTGTGCAGATAGTTGGGGTCCAGACCTGTGCAGTGCCACTGGCCTGACCAGACCCCAGGATAGGGACAGCTCTGGTCACCCCCACCCAGGGCAGGGCTGCGGTGCCCTGCGCGCCCCGGCAAGGCAGACTGCTGCAGCTCGTCTGCCCCGCTCTTCCCCGCCGCGGGAGGTGCCACGGGAGCTGCCGGGGAGATGGAGCCGCCGGGGCGATGGAGCCGCCGGGGTGATGGAGCCACCAGGGCGATGGAGCCGCCGGGGCGATGGGGCTGCCGGGGCGATGGAGCCGCCGGGGCGATGGAGCTGCCCCCCGGCTTCCCGGGACAGCGGCAGGAGCCGTCCGGGAGCCGCTCGGTGACAAGGCCGCACGACAGACCTTAAGCTCCTTGATGCAGTGATCACCGGCAATAATCACATGCACTTAGAGGCTCCGAGGATTGGGAAGTGGAGCTGGTGACGAGAGATGGTGTCCCTCATTCCAGCTAACTGGTGCGGCCAGGAGCACACGCGCACCCCGGGATGCTGAGCGCTGCCCCGGCCGCACGCTCCACCGCACGCTCAGCAAAGCTGCTTCCTGATACCCAAGTTTACAGCAAGCAAGTAAATAACTGAATTTAACCAGCTGGCAGCCCAGCAGGGCCGGGGCAGCACCGGCAGTGGGGAAGCGGAAAAGCCCACCCCAAATCCCCCCAGATGCAGCCACCGGCCGCTCAACAGTCTTTCAGCTCTCGCTCCTGAACCTGATGTTGCTTCGAATTCCCATGAAGCTGGTGCGGCTCCAGCAATCGATGGGAGCCTGTTCCAGGCCAACCGTGCTCCTCATCCCTGCCCCTCATCCCGCCACGGTCGATGGGAACTGGTGGGGGGCACGGGCCACTCCCAGCTCCAGCTTCTCCCAGATAACGTCAGGAAGAGAAAAGCCTGCAGCAGAAGGTGCCTGGGGAGAGCGGCTCTGAGTGTAGTTAAAATTAAAGCAACTCATTCCTCTGCGACTGCAAGCCCTGACACATCCTGTACTTCCTTATTTACAGCCCGATGTTTATATGCGACTGGCTTGGGGGTGGGAAAGGCAAACAAGGGCAAAGGGAGAGCAGAAAACATGTTAAAATCCGAATAGGACAAGACCCTGCAGAGCTCGCTGCGTCCTTACAGGGGCAAAACATCTGGATGTGGCAGAGCTTCGAGATGCAAAGTCTGCACCGGTTCCTTTACTTCCCAGTTCGGTGTCAACAGAGGAGGGGAAGAGGAGCAGGGAACTGCTGAGCAGCCCTGCATCTTCCGGGGAGGGAATGTGGACAAGAACAGGTTACAGAAAAATAGCTGGATGCACCAAAATTTGATACTTTTTAATATATTACCCTGGCAGGGTTATTGCACAGTTCAGTTCTCCTTATGTTTATGTAAGAAGACAATAAATAGCCTCTATGTCTTGAAATATATCACTAGTATTTGGGGATGCTGTTCCAGGCCTTTATTTCATAGTCAGTGCCAGGAAGGCTGAGTAGGGAAGGAGGAGCCGTAAAACCAGAGAAACGGGGATGTGGAGTACACCTGCAGAAAGCAAATTGTGACCTTGGAAACGAGAGGGCTGACACTGAATACCTGCTGTAAGGAGCCCAGCCCCTGCCTAGGGACCAGGAATGATGTTCACGCACAAGGAGAAGCCCCAACTCACCTTGGTGTTCAAGCAGGGAGCACCAACTTACTGCAGACATCTACCAGTGAGACTCCACACAGGGCCTGGCTCCTACCTGGGGGGACAGTGCCAGTGGGGTAGCAGGGAACAAGCAAGAGGGTCACGCTCCAGAAGATACAGGGTGAGGCTGCTGGTCTCCGAGTGCAGCTGGGAATCCCCAGCGCTGCCTGCCTTTGAGTTTGACATCAGCACTGTGTGTCCCCACGGGCGGCGGGGCTGGGAAGCACACCCAGGCCGTGTGGGGACCGTTTGACACGGGCAGGGTGCCTGGTGAGGTACCAACCCATCATCACCCAGCCCAACACTGCCCCGGGGGACCCACAGGGTGAGACAGCAGCAGCAGGGTGACAGCTGGTGCCAGAGCTTGGCAGGTGCTGACAGGCAGCATCCGCTCTCAGGAAAGCCACAGTCTGCAGCTCTGCCCACTTCGCTCTGGCTCTTCCTGTGGGCCTGAGTTCTGACCTGGATTCAGTGCCAGTGTGCAGCAGCACACATCCAATTGATCATCCGTGGTTAGAGCCAGCAGAAATGTGTTCTGCTGCACACAGAGAGGCTCTCCCATCGATCCAGCACTGCCTGGGATTGGCACGGGAGGTTTGCATGGTAGTGCCCATCCCAGGCATCGTGGGCTTCCTTGTACCTCAGGAAAAAATCCCAGCCCCTCAAAACGCCCCCCTCAGCCTTGGGAGGCAGGTGAGTCAGAGACAAACCAAGAATGAATAAATCTGATCTGTAAAAGGATTCATCTGGTATCATGTTAGCACAAAGGGCGAGTCTGCACACAGACAGGCACACCAACACCTGCCCTTGGCATACAGGTGTATGGAAACCATTCAGAGGAAGGTGTGAGTGTTATTTATGCACCATATCCCCCAGTGACAGGTCACAGCTCGAGCACACTCCAGTTGCTCACCCCGTCTGCTGCCAGGATCCCTCAGCAGAGGAGCCCAAACCACCCCAGACACAAGGTCCTGCTGTGGCACGTGAGCTGGAGTCTCCAGCCTCTCATGGAGGCTGTGCTGCTCAGCACTTCTGCTTTCAGAGGGAAACACTGACCCTCTGCCCCTCTCTGCTTCTAGCTGCACATGAAGGGCGTGGGACAGATGCCAGAGCCACCAGCAGCCTGTTCCAGCTAATCAGGCACAGCGTCAGCACAGCCCAGGTCGTGGAGACAGGAGCAAACACTGCAACTGGCCAGTGAGACTGGCTCTGGAAAGGGCCCTGCTGTGTGTCTGTCCACAGCAGCCTGCAGCAGCATGAAGTGCATACCTCAGGCTCCAGGATCTGGCACAGAGAACGTGGTCAAGACCTATCCATTCCCTTCCCCCTTCCTGTCCCATCCCATCTCATCCCATCCCATCCCCATCCCACCCCACCCCATTCCAATCTCCATCCCCATCCCCATTCCATCCCCATCCCCATCCCATCCCATCCCATCCCATCCCACTCCCATCCCCATCCCCTTCCCATCCCACCCCATCCCATCCCCATCCTGCCCAGTGTTCAATGGTAACATTGCTGAGGTGGCAAAGGTATTTCCTGCCCCTGGCCTCAGCAGCAGAGGAAGCTTTTGGTACAAGGAGCAAAAGTGCCAGGAAACTGGGCAGAATATCCCAGAATCCAGGAAGAAATTCAGGGACCACTTTAATTTTTTAGCCAAGGGTACTTGTGTTTGAAACAGTTAATATTTCAACATGTGTAAATATATTTTTTAAATATTTGAAGCTTAGCCATGCAGATAGGTAGTCTGGATAGAAAAGGGTTTGTGCAAATAAACTTGAGAGGTGCCTCACATCACTGGAGTGCTTGTGGTGTGCATAGCAATTAACACAGGGAGTAAGGAGCAGGCAAGCTGTTTAGTTAAGCCAACTGTGGATTTTTTTCTTTGATAATCAGAATCAAAGTGTAATAAAGATTCATAGAATTGCCCAGAGAGGAATCAAGTACTCACAGAGATGGTGCTGGCAGGCTTCTGGGCAGAGGTGTTCCTGCTATGCCCTACCAGAGCTCACTGGTCCCCGAGCCAAATGCACACCAGGGCGCAGGGACCCTGCTCCATCACTTCAGGGGACAAGTGCCCTCCCTCCTGCCAGCTGCAGAGGGACAAGTGTGGCTTCAGGGGTAACAGAGAGAGCAAGGAAAGCACCTCACACACCTAGAAGGCATCACACACGACAGGGAAAAGGCGTGAGAGGAACTGTGTGGAAACCACCCCGGGGGAGGAGAAGAAGCCGTCAGCGTGTCCCTCCCAGGGAAGGGACGGGGGTGTTACTGTGCCCAAAGCTGCTCCCCAGAGGAGCTGGGCTGGGCACACACAGCCCCGTGAGGGGGGCAGGCGGTGAGGGAAGGCAGCGGCTCCTCCCGGCACAGCCCAGGCTCCTGGGGAAGGTCTGTGGATGCTGGGTCACACCGGGGCGAAGTCCATCCCTTGTAACAACCGAGGTGTCTGTACACCCCCTGCCCCAGCTGTCTGTACACCCCCTGCCCCAGGTGCCTGTACACCCCTCTGCCCCAGGTGTCTGTACACCCCCTGCCCCAGGTGTCTATACACCCTCTGCCCTGCTTTGGGCTCCACACAGCACAGTTACACAGTCAGCACACTCACACAGTGCCCTGTGCAGCGTGGGGCCACGAGGGGTCACAGCTCGTACCCACAGCCTGGTAGGGGGATGCTAGGGGCTGGGCTTCTCTCCATCAGGGACAGGGGGTCCTGGCTGACCCCTGCTGAGGGGTGGGCAGCCGATCCGGGGGAGGCACATGTCACCCTCTGCACCCTGCCTCACCACAGTTCACATCTGCAGCCACTCAGGTCAGCATCAGCTCCCTCCTTGCTCCCAAGGGAAACGCTGCACCCAGGATGGTCCATACTCTGCAGCCCATCCTGCCGTGCTCAGGACACCCCAGCCAGGCTCTCCCGTCCGTGCTTCAGTTGAACTGGATCATGATGGGTGTAAAAGGCAGCTGCTCACAGGGTTTCCGAACAGAAGTGTCACCCCAGACCCCTTTCCCCCCCAAGGTGATAACCTCCCTCTCTCAAATTGCCATTTAACTCTTGTCAGTTGATTATTTCTTTTTTCATTCCCTCAAAAAACAATTACTGGAGTAACAAAAGCACTCGCTAAGCAGAGCACAACAATCTCTCTTTTTTTCTTTTAACAATAACTCAACAACAAAATTGTTGAACAAATGGTTTGTGTGATTTCCCCCAGGAGCAATCATCCTCTAGCTTTATCTCAGTCCCAGTTTCCCCAGCCACACGCTGGGAGGGATGCTCACTGTGCAGCCAGGGCGCTCGCTCCTCTGCCCCATCGGATGCTGGCACAGGGTCCCTCGGTGCAGCCCTGCCCTGGGTGCCCAGCTCAGCTCCCAGCCCATCAGCCCAACCCTGGCAGTAGAGCCCATCACCTCATTAATCACCAGGGTTTATGTAGTTAGCTGTCAGATGCCAGCAGTTGGTCTCTTCAGGAGGAGCACGGCATGCATGCAAAACCATTCCAAGAACACGTACCCTCAGGACATATTATTTTCTTAACTAAAATTCAAGTGCATAGTTATTACCCAAATCTTTGTCTCAGAAATAGCTTTGTGCTCACATGATGGAGATACAAACCACCAGACAATTTTTAGGACTTGTATGCAAAACTGCTTCTTAACATGGCTTTTATGGTCCTCTCATTTATCTAATCTCCATGAGTCACAATTCCTTTAGGATCACTTCCTTCTCTCTGCATCCCATCTCACCAAAACAAATCTCCAAAAGAAAGAGAAGCAATGGATAAAACAAAAGAGGTATCCTTCCCCAGCCTGGGGAGCCTGATGGAACGCTGCCTGTGAGTTCTATTTGTTGCACCATTTCTAATAGGAACAGACACCCTCAGTGCTCACGAGGAGAGTCCCCAGGCAGAAGGCTCAGGCGTAACATCTCCCTTGGAAATGAGCAAAAGGAATAGGTTTTTAAAAATAAAATATAACCCCCCACAGTTTCCCCCTTGCAACTGCCAAAAACGCTGCCCAAAATGCAGGGAGGTGTGTAAGAACCACACAGCCATGGGGCTGGGGAACATGGATCAGGGTGGGCTGGGAAGAGCTGGGGTGATGCTGGGGCTCGGTGTCTGGAAGGGCTTTTCCAACTGGAATGCTCCTGTGGGTCTGTGCTGCTCAGCCCAGCACCCACCACAGGGTTTTCACCAGAGTGTGACCCCATCCAACAGCACTGGACCCCTCCATTGGCTCCAGCTCCACCAGTGAGCCCAGTGCTGGTGCTGGAGGCAGAGCACGGGGTCCCAGTGCCGGTGCTGGAGGCAGAGCACAGGGTGACCTGCACATGAACCATCACGATCCCGTCTCCTCTGTAGATTCTGAAGAGCAGGTGGCAGGTTTCCCAGTCGGAGGGTGTGATGAACACTGCGGCACAGTGACGGGTGGTGCGGGGTTAGCACAGACCCAACGGTGTGCAGACACACACCTGACGGTGTGCAGACACAGACACACACCTGATGGTGTGCACACACAGGCCTGACAGTGTGCAGACACACACCCGATAGTGTGCAGACACAGACACAGACCAACAGTGTGCACAGACCTGGTACCGCCAGCACAATGCAGTGGGATGTTTCTCCACTCGCCGGGGCTGCAGTGACCCAGGACAAGCATGGCATTTCCCAGAGCAGCTCCAGCTCCAAGGAAACTGCAGCAGAAATCACCTTCATCTTGGGCGACCTGCTGCCTGGAGCCTCACAGCAATGAGAGCAAAGCTTCTCCCCGGCCCCTGCCACAGGCTCCAGCTCCTGCCAGTGGCTGTGGGCACACTGGGGACACACCACTGGCATGCTGGTGACATGCTAGGGACATGCCAGGGACATGACTGGGACACACTGGGAACACATTGTTCTGCAGTCCCTGACCATGGGGCACCTGTCACAGCCCTGCTTTAGCCACGGGACAAGCAGCAGCTCTGCCATGCCGGGAGCTGTGTGGGCAGGAGGCACAGCTACATCCCAGCTCAAAGCTATCCAGGCAGTGATGAACATGACTGCAGACCACAGGAGCTGGCCTGTGTAGGACTGGGAACTTTTAATCTGCAAGAAATTCTTATTATTTCACATCTGGAAAAATATTTGAGTTTCTTTTTTTTCCTGTTTAAATGAAAAGTCACTTCGGTGCCAGGTCGTTGAGCCTCCTACAATCCTGCCTGCAGAGCCAACCGCAAGAGATTAACAATGCACTTGCAAGCTATTCCTGTCGGGGTGGGAAACTGATAAGGGAGTTCCAGATCTCCAGGAGGGAAGGTTACAACTGGAACTCCATCTCTTACCTCTCCAGTCCTCAGGCTCCTGCAGACGGGCTGGTGCAGGGGCAGCGAGCTGCTGCTGCTGAGGTTCTGCTCTGCCAAACCCTCTGGGCAAAGCCTCTGGGCCAGGTCCCGTGACCACCTCGTTAGCAGTGCTAATTAACCTGTCCCCATCTTTAAGGTGGTCGGCAGGGCGCAGCATTCGCCCTACGCCCGCGGCTCGGGATCTGAATGTCTGGGGGGACACTGAAGCCAGAAGTGGGGCTGAAGCTGCCAGTGCATCACACGCAGCCGCACAGGGACGCTGCTGGGGGTCCGGGCACGGGGCTCCCGGCGCTGCTGGGTGCTCCCACTTCCCTTGGTGGGGTGGGGAGGGAAGCTGAGCGCACTCACAGGGCGCAGCGACACGGGGCTGGCTGTGCTGGAGAAAAGAGCAGGGAACGCAGGGCCCGTTTCTTCTCCAGCACTGCACAGTGAGGATTATGATCCTTATCAGGGTCATCCATTCATTTTTAATCAGCAGACTCATGTAGCTGAACTCCGGGCTCAGGTTAAACATCTTCAGTATCCGCAGGCCCTTGACACAGGTTACCGAGCAGCGCTGCCGGCTGGGTGGGCATGGAGGGGGCATCCAGGGCCAGAGACCCCAGGACAAACCGATGCTCCATCACTGATGGAAGCGTCAGCCCCTCCTGCCCTTCCTCCCCCAAAGCCCTGCCCCCAGTTTTGGAAGAGGCTAACACAGCTCAGACCTCTCACCCGGCAGCAAACTGGGATGATGGAGGATTTATGGATTCACACAGGCTCACACAGGTTGGCAGGGACCCCCAGAGCCCATGGGGTCCAACCCCCTGCCAAAGCAGGGTCCCTAGGACAGGGCACACAGGTCGGTGTCCAGATGGGGCTGGAATCTCTCCAGAGAAGGAGACTCCACAACCCCTGGGCAGCCTGTCCCAGGGCTCCCTCACCCTCACTGGGAAGAAGTTCTTCCCCACATTGGGGAGGAACTCCCTGGGCTCCAACTTGAGGCCATTGCCCCTTGTCCTGTCCCCACAGACACTGAAAAGGGGCTGGCCATGTCCCCCTGTGTCCCACCCTTCAGCTATTGATAACCATTGATCAGATCCCCTCTCAGTCTCTTCTCTCCAGGCTGAACAGCCCCAGCTCACTCAGCCTTTCCTCACAGGGGAGATGCTCCAGGCCCTTTATCATCTCTGTAGCCCAGAGCATCTGTCCCTCAGTGGCACTGGGACACTTGCACCTGAGGGCACATGTCACCAGCTGGCTGTGGGTGAGGGTCCAGCCCTGGAAACCACAAGCAGCCTGTGAAACAAAATATTTCCCACGTGGGAAGAGAACTGCTTCCTCACTGCATGTGACAGGTATTTCAAAACAGGAGGAGCCCTGCACCTCCCCTGACACTCTCTTTGGGATGAACATATTTTGGCAAGGGTGCTGCTGTTTGTTTAACCTCCAGAGCAGGCAGCAGATTAGTTACCACAGAATGGCCTGTCACCGCCACTCCAAGGGATTAAAAAAGATGCTGCTGACCTAACAAGCAAGGACAATGGAAGGATTATCAGCAGTTCCACATCACAGAGCCATTTATCAACCCCTGACAAATTACTGATAATTCCTATCGATTCTCCGGGCTGGGCGCAGTGAGCTGAGAAGTGAAACCCAGAGATGCTCTCCCTGAAGCTACAGCTGCAGCTGAATTATCCCAGTTAAAGCTCCCTGCCCTCCATCAGGAACAGCAGCAGTGTTCAGGCACCACAGCACCATCAGCGTGCAGGGGGAGATGCCTCACACCAACCACCACAGGAAAAGCAGCCACGTGGTTGTGCAGGGGCTTGTTTTGGGTCTTATTCCTGAGAGTTTATGACAAGACCTTACAGAGGATGGGCTCTGTGGGTGGCTCACTAAGCTACCTTGCCACAGGGCAGTGAGAGGGGCAATGGGGCTCTGCCAGCACATCCTGCACAGCACTGCTGGGATGTGAGCGACGCCTGTGGGGAGGAGATGTGGGGGTGTCATGTGTCCGTCTGTAGGGATGAGAAGAAAAGGTAAAGCAGCAAAAGATGGAAAAGGCTCTAATTAAAAACTCAGCCAGAGCATGTCCTCACGGCCATGCTTTTGGGGAGTGGAAGAGCTCGGATCTTTCACCTTGGATAATCTGATGGGGGCTGAGGGGGCTTCACCTCTGCTAGACAGACCAGTGGTGAGCCAGGGAAGCAATACTGGTAGCACTAAACTGGAGTAACATAGGGGAAAACCACAGAGCTGCAGAACCATGCGTGTGGGAAGGGAGCCCAGGGTGTCCAGCTCTGCAGTGCCACAGCTGGATGCAGCACTCCAGGTGTGGGCAAAAAGCACCAAGGAAGCAGGGACCCTTGAATCAGAAGGTACTGTGCTGTTCCAGTCACACAGCTCCCGGGCAGCAAGGAGAGGATGCAGAACCCTCTGCTCTTGGTGCGAGGAGACAATCAAACTGCAGGGACCCAGGATGGCAGAGTTATTTCACAACGATCTCCATCTGAGCAGGGCAGCCAAGCAGCTCAACACTCTGTAACCCTCACAGACCTCCCTTTTCCCACACACAGGTTTTTCTCTGATGACTCGTGCATGACTCTTGCAGGCTCCATTTGAGCCTGGCTGGTGTCAGGGCTGAGGCTGTGCCAAACCCTGCCCTGCCAAACCCTGCCCTGCCACTTAAAGCCACAGAATCACAGACTCACAGAATCAGGGGGGTGGGAAGGGACCTCCAGAGCCCATCAGGGCCAACCCCCTGCCAAAGAGTGCAGGGTAATGGAAGAGTGCTGCAGGCCCCGAGGAGGGTCTGGGGGCCGCTCCTGCCCCTGCCAAGCTCTGCTCTTCCCAACTCTGCATGTCCTGACCCCGAGTTTGAGTGCAGGACACCCCCTTGGAGTGTGGCTGTTGAGACAGGGGTGCTGAGCCAGTGCCTTGGGAAGGAGGCACTTCCACCGAGAGCCTGGTCGTGCCCGGGGCTGGGACTCTCACAGGGTGCCAGATGGTTCCAGGGAGTTTTCTTGCCCAGGAACAAAGCAGGAGGCTGTACCACTGAAGGAAGGAACACCCGCAGGGATGAGGCCCGAGGCCCTGCCACACTGCACGGCGCTGTCAGGGCTCCCAGAGGTTACACCCCAGCACCACATGGCTCCTTTAAGGCAGCAGACACTGTGACAAACTCTCTGCAGGTTCTGGGGCGAGGAGGAAGGGGTTTGCGCCTCTGTTACACACACTTGATGCAAATGTGTGAGGATAAAGGGCAGAGATTGTTAAACTGGAGAGATATATGGTAAGCCTGACCTTTGCTACGCTCCCACTGCACGTGGTGAGGTTACACTGCCAGCAGAGCAGCAGCTGAAGGAGAGGCACAGGAAGGGGATGGTTTGTGCTGCCTGGCTGTGGGCTCTCTCCCCATCCATCTCCCAGGTTAATGACTCATAAGAGACCCACGAAGGTCAAGGACTCTTTGAAGTGTCTCGTCTCTGCCTGAGTCCCAGGGGAAGCGGAGGGAAGGGTAATGCAGAGGTGGCAATGCAGCAGGCTCAGCCCAGCAGTGAGGGACCTGTGGTGCCTGGGGTTCAAACACCCCCGTGTAGCTCAGCACTGATGAGGGTGCTGGGCAGAGCAGACATCGGTCAGGCTCTGCGTCCAGGGAGGGAGGCAGGTCTGATGTGTTTTGGCGACCCACAGCTCCAGGGAGTCTCACAGCCCAGGAGAGTGCAGGGCAACTTCTTCATCATCCCTGTTCTTGGGCAGAGCTGCTGTGATGCAGGGGGGGGATGCAGGGGCAGAGCCCATGGGTGGGCTCCTCTCTGACCAAGGGTCCTGCCGCACTGGCAGAGCGACTGCGAGGCCACATGAACACCCAGCACCTCCATCACCTGCACAGAGCTGCTGCATGAGGAGGAGGCAGGTCCTGGTTCGCACTCAGGGAGACACAGGCAGGGACACAGCCTGCCCAAGAAGAGCCTGCGCAGCCCCAGACTGCCATCCTCACAGCGTGCTGGGGAAGGGATGCTAACTCCAATGGGGAGAAGCAGGTGAGACCTTTTCTCTGCAGCCAGGATGGATCTGAGCAAGACGAGGGCTCTGATGAGCTCAGGGTGTTTGTGGCTATCATGAGTTAAGGCTCTAGAAGCAGATAACATCATAAGAAGGTAAAGTGTTGTGGATCATGGCCTCTGGTATCCAGCAGTGACAGTACCCATCTTCCAACAAGGTGAAACTCTGACTGACTCTGTTAAGGCAGTTGTGCACAATTCATCCCGTTTCCTGGTTTTCTAAGCAGGCAGAAATAGAAACTGCCAGAAATAATTGCCATGTAATCTCCTGCCTACATGGTCTCACTCTCCAGAGTCTGGTGTTGGCTGTGGAACAGCCTTGGAGGGTTTGAGGCTTCACTTTTGGGACCGGACTGTGTTTATGAGGTACCAAATGGGTTCATTCCTCAGGGTATCAGTGAAACCAGTGCTGCTCCAGGAACAAAGAGCGGCCCTTCCCGTGCAGGACGCCAGAGCACAGGATGACCCAGTGTCTGTATTTGATGGCACTGAATGGTCAGGAACTCGCCCCCTTGCAGAAGGTTGCTGCAGGCACCCCCAGGATGCTGCATCACTTGTTTCCTCCCTGCAAAGACAGACCCTGGCAAGTGTTTAGTAGCCCAGGGAAAAAGAAAATGGGAACAACACAGGGTGGGAATTGAGTGCAGGAGAAATAAGGAATTGCAGAAGTAAGGAAGTGAGGCCACAGCCTAATGATGGTCACAGCCCCAGCCAATGACCGGAGGTCTGGAGAGCCTGCCTGGTGAGGAATGACCAGAGCTGTTAGGTCACTTCTCCTGGGAGAGGGGGAGGCTGGGGCACCTCGGGACAGCTCTGCTCTACAGACAGTGTGGCTACAAAGGGATGAGCACCCTTTCCTCACAGGGAGCCCCACAGAGAAGGTGAGGGACAGTGGGTACAAGTTACATCCCTGTGCAAGTGAGAAACACGTTACAGTGACAGCAAGGGCTGCCCAGGGGGTGTGGAGTCTCCTTCTCTGGAGAGAACCCAACACTATCTGGACACCGACCTGTGTGCCCTGTCCTAGGGACCCTGCTTTGGCAGGGGGTTGGACCCCATGGGCTCTGGAGGGCCCTGCCAACCCCTACAGCTCTGTGACTCTGTGATTTACAGTCTCTGGTAACTATGATGCTTAGGTAGGGGGTTCTGTTAAGCACTGAGAATAACCTTAAATGTTGTGTTTGCATAGGTACAACATAAAAAAAAGGGGGGGGGGAATTAAAAGCATTTGCTGAACCCAGACCTGTATCATTTGTTTCACATCTGTTCAACCAACCTCATCCTATTACGAAGAGCGATTAATGTTTAAGGGACACGAGGAATAAAGTGGCTATCATAAATGGGCACCGCTAATAATTACCACTTAGGCTTGTGCTCCAGTGAATTAATGGCACGGCACGATGCTGAGCACTAATCTGCAGCCCCAGCCTGTGAGTGCTGAGCAGTGGCTTTACAGCACCCTGCCCCCTGACACCACCTCTGATGAAGCAGCCAAGTGAGTGTCATGAGTGAGTCAAGGACAGGGCACTCTCTGCTAAGCATCTCTCCAGGAAAGCAGCAGGTTTACTGCCTCATAACCAAACATTTACATTTTTCTAATCATTCCTGCAGTTTCCTTTAGCAAGGGGGCTCACAGCAGAGCAGAGCAGAGCTTCCTGCAACTCAAGAGAGCTGGGGCTCCTTCCCAGGGCACTAAGAGGGGGCTGGGAGGAGCAGGGAAAATGATTCTTAAAATGGGTAACATTGGAACAATAGCAAAAGAAGTACAGAAAACATGAATCTTTGCAATGAGCCTTGGTCCCACCTCCAGTATGAAAAGCAAAGTCCCTCTCCCTCGCGCTCCCATCTGCTGGTAACAAAACCACTGTCCCTCTCCAGGAGGTGATCCCATCTCAGTTCTTAAATTAAGCATCCCCAAGGGCCCCCTCACCTTGCTGAGGTTTGTGGATACATTCTTCTGCTTTAGTAAGGCTTTTAACATGATCTTGCACCGCGTGCCTGTGCTCACACTGGGTGGGTAGGGGCCAAGGAAGCTGGAGAGCTCTGTGAGGACCACGGGGCTCAGGGTGGTGGCCACGGGCTCCAACCCGGGCTGGTGCCTGGTTAGAAGGGATGCTGGCAGGGGGTTGGTGGGGGGCAGTGCCATTTAACATCCTGATCGAGGCCCCGGGTGATGGGACAGGGTGTGTGGTCCTGCAGCTGGCAGAGGAGGAGGAGGCAATGCTGGGGGCACAGATCAGAAATCTGTACTGCTGGTACCATGAAAACATGGACTGGGGCACCCACACTGCTCCTGCAGCTCCAGACTGACTGACACGTCGTGAGACTCGGATTCAAAACCAAATTAAGCAGCTCTGGAACACCAACATGCTCTCCTCAGGTGGCAACTGGAGCCTGAGGGAGCGATGGGTTCCTGGGTGACCTGGAAGCCTGTTCCTGGTGAGAAGGAAAGTTAATACAACTTAGGAACCTTGAAAGGAGTCTCAGGGAGAGCAGTGTGAAGGCTTTGCAGAGGTGAGCACAGAGCATTTCTCTCTCTCCACAACTGATTTCAAAGGCAGCTTGGTCTGTGCAAGGTCTGGAATGTAACGGTCAGCCAGAGAACCTCTCTGCACCTGGAAAGGAAACATGATGAAGTCAGAGATGATGCGGGTACAGATGGGATGACCTCTTCTGGGATGGACCATTTATTCCACCCTCAGTGGACTTTAAGGAATATTTTAGGCTGCTCCACATTTCAGCTATGATTTTTCCTCTGAGAGAGAAGAAAAGGAAAGGGAAGAAGCCCTGCCTTGCCCACCCCTGCCTTGTCTTTACAGCTGTTAACATCCTGAGAACACAGCTCAGATGTTCAGTAATCCCATCGTTCCCAGTGAACAGTCCTTGCCTCAACCAGGAGGATATTAATCCCTGGCACTGTACATAAATGGCAAGCATTAGCTCAGGAGATGGTGATCTGTGCAGGGAAGTACAATAATAGATCTTACTTTCTGGCTACACTTCTCCTTGGCTGCTGGGCTTTCACCTCCACCCCCTTCGGATGTGATGGCCTCAGCACTTCCAGGCTCCCTGCTCCCAATCTACCCACCAGCTCAGCAACTATTTTAATGATTGTCATTCCCCGTTTCATACAGGTCTGAGACAAAATGAGATGGAGCCTGAATTATTGTCTCCAGAGCCTGCTCAGGACACTGAATGAGAACAGCAGGACGTGTGGAGCCCGCTGCTGCTTCTGCCCACGCTGTGGAGTTCAGAAACCACAGCCTTTACTTCCCCGTCCTCTCAACCTTTCATCTCCCTCAAGTGCTAAATTAATCCTATTTAAAAATGTCAATTACAACGGTCATCTTTTTTTGATGGTATTAGAAAGTGCTCGATATCTTCTCTGCCCTTTAATGTCATGAAAGAGGAGAGAATAATCCTGCAGAAATAAAGCTGCTCCAACCACAAGCTTATCTGTGAGATACTCTTTTTTAATGCTATTATCTTGAAACAAAATCTCTCTGTAACCAAAAGGGACATTATATTTGCACTACTTAGGAGAAGGGGAATTAATACAAAAATGGAGCAATGAAGACAAAGGCAACAGGCGAGGCACTAATTAGGAGCCTTTAAGGAGTCAACATTGGCTAAAATTTCAAAAGTCACCTGAGCAGAAACTTATTTTCTTAATTAGGCACCAGGACTTTGTGCTATTTTTTCCTCTTTTGGCATTTTTAAGGAAGGAAATGAACAAATATAGTGTGTATCTTGAAGTGATAGAGACTGGAACGGTCCCAATTAACTCAATGAGCCATTTCCTGGCTGATGCAAATGGCTCTGCTGCAGCCATCGTGGGCCTCCCCTACCCTCAGCTGGGAGGGTTGCTGGGTGCCCCTGCTCACCTCCAGAAGCCTCTCCAGCAGGCACGGACACCCCATGGCTCTTGACAAGGCTCACTCATGGGATACTTCCAAGAGCCTCCAAGCCATCCGAAGGAGGCAGACACCCAAAGGATGCAGTCACAGCTGGACAGACCCCTCAGCTCCTCATCTGCTCTGTATATGGGTGAGAAGACAACTAAGGGGGGACCTAATTAATGTCTATAAATATCTTAAGTATGGGGTGCAGGGGCCATGGCCAGCCCCTTTTCAGTGTCTGTGGGGACAGGACAAGGGGTGATGACCTCAAGTTGGAGCACAGGGAGTTCCCCACCAATCTGGGGAAGAACTTCTTCCCAGTGAGGGTGAGGGAGCACTGGGACAGGCTGCCCAGGGGGTGTGGAGTCTCCTTCTCTGGAGAGATTCCAGAGATTACAGTGTCCTGTCTGGACACCAACCTGTGTGCCCTGTCCTAGGGACCCTGCTTTGGCAGGGGGTTGGACCCCATGGGCTCTGGAGGCCCCTGCCAACCCCTGTGAGTCTGTGATTCTATGATTAGTTATCCCCTCGGGTAACCTGCTGATAAAGGGATCTGCACGACTTGGACAGTGCTGATGAATGGCTCATGCCCAAAAACACCCAGATGGATGCACTGTCCCACCTGAAACCAAACACAGAATGCTAGAGTAAATTCACTGGTAGGCCCTGCGACCTGGATTTCATCAGCATATATAATTAAACATGTTGCTTCATGAATTTTACAAATACTGCACAAAGTTGCTAATGGAAGTGCCTTAAATTCTATTAACATGCATTTAATCTCTCTGGTTTCTCTTTAAATTGCATTTAACATTCTAATCACTGCAAATATATTTTAATAAAGCAGGATGCTAATAAAAGATGTGAATGGGCTATTGAGAGGGAGAGTTCTGGAAAAAAAACACCCCAACCCTGCAAGAAAGACGCAGGAAACATGCTAAGCCAGACTGGTATATTAATACAGCCAGGGAGCTATTTAAAGACTAAGAAGGCACAGATCTGTGCTCTGGGATGGTGTGGGTTTAAAAGGCTCTTCTTTGCACTAAATATTAGTTACTGGGATTACTGAGGGAATCAACTTTGAATCCCTTCCAGCTCTATCAGTTGTATTTTTGCCAGGGAGGAAAATACCTCCCCAGGAAACTCACCACAAACACGTCCAGCTCCCAAATCGTGGGAGACTGAGGCAAAGCCAGCGAGGGATATGGCTGGAAATAAACCCAGGGCAGCCCCCAGAACCCACGATAGATCCACAGAGTGCCCTGGGAAAGCCTCTCTCAGAGCCCTGAACCCTGTTCTTTCAATAACAACATGAACTGTTGGTTTTGGAGTCAAGGGGTGGTCGCGTGCCCAGACGATGGGGTCTGTGACTGGAGGCACACATCTGGGGCCAGGGGCCAGGGGCCAGGGCTGTGCCTCCATCACTGTCCTGTCTTGCTGAGTGACCATGTATGTGGGTTACACAGGACTTGGTCATCAGGACAGCAATGCCATCATTGTCACTTCTTCCTGGGAGCCTGGGACCAGCATGGAGAGGCTGCCCCCACCTAACTCAGGGAGCACACATGTCTCTGCACTCACTCCTGCCCCAGGGCCTCTGCCATGCCATTACAGACCGGCCCTGTGGCCTGGTGAGTGGCCAGCACATGGCCCCCAGTTAGAGGATCAGGATTTGTTCCCTGTGGAGAGACACACACGTGCTGTGCCAATGTGAGGGATGTGTAGGGGCACGAGAGGGGGAAGGCACAGTGTCTGATCCCTCATGGAGCAGAACTGGCCTTGCACTGACACAATATTAACATGGCAAAACAAGCGATGCTACAGAAGCACGAAGCTGTCACACTGAATCCCAAAGCAGCGAGCAAAGCATGCAAAAGCGACCCACCATGCAAAAGCTTCCTTCTCCTTCCCAGTAAATCACCTCCCTCGGCACACAAGGCTCCAAGGGATGGTGTAACTGTGCACCACAATTCACACGGTGTACATCTCTCAGCTGGTGTAAACCTGGACCTTCGGGGCAAGAAACATACCACAGGCAGTGGACAGGCAGGAGGAATAAGCAGCTATGGGAGTCACAGGAATGTCAGCATAGCTCAAGCCTGGGCAGAACAGTAACTTCCCAAATCCCACACCACGCCAGTGAACACCCGTCCTAGAGCATGTGCCCATCCCAAACCCTGCAGCAGTGGGAGGGGTGAGTCCCACTGCAGGGTGCATCCCACCTCAGGGTGCATCCCATATCAGCAGTGCATCCCACCGCAGGGTGCTGGCTGGTCAGTGCTGCCCCGGTACCCACCCAGGTACTGCCATCACACCCAGGAAAGCACATCTCCACCCTTCCCTGCCTGGAAAAAGAAACACCTGGGAAGGACAGCTTGGCAAAGACCCTCCTCTTTGGCAAAGACAGCTTGGCAAAGACCCTTCTTCTTCATGTGAAGTTCAGAGATCCCATCAGCTGTGCCATGGAGAAAGCTTCCCTCCCTCTCTCTGCAGACAGGCAGGCTGAAATTCCTCGTGCTGATCCTGGAATGTCCTTCCCAGACAAGGACCCACTCCTCTGCCGGCAAAGGCGCCGGGCACACTTTGAGGCTCTCTCTCCAATAATTGCAGGGTATCGTTTCTGGCGGACAGAAAGGGGTCATTTCATGCACAATTTGCAATATGCAGCAGTCAATACATATCATTAACAGGAGCTGAGTGTGGAGGAACCATCTGTATTATTAAAACTGACTGCACGACGAGCTGGTGCTAGTGTCAACAAAGCACTGCAGAAGGCGTGGTGGGAAGTGCCCTCACTGAGACACCCCTGTCACTCGGGCTCCTTGCACCCCCCTCCTGGTACCTGCATCCCTGTGCCACTCAGGCTCCTTGCACCCCCGTCCTGGTACCTGCATCCCCGTGCCACTCGGGCTCCTTGCACCCCCCTCCTGGTACCTGCATCCCTGTGCCACTCGGGCTCCTTGCACCCCCCTCCTGGTACCTGCATCCCCGTGCCACTCGGGCTCCTTGCACCCCCCTCCTGGTACCTGCATCCCTGTGCCACTCAGGCTCCTTGCACCCCCCTCCTGGTACCTGCATCCCTGTGCCACTCGGGCTCCTTGCACCCCCCTCCTGGTACCTGCATCCCCGTGCCACTCGGGCTCCTTGCACCCCCTCCTGGTGCTGGGCGGGCGCTGGGGGCACGCTGGCACAGACACAGCTCCTTTGGCTGGTTCAGTGCAGGGTTAAAGCCAGGCCGTGCCCTGCCCTACTGCTACAACCTCCCGGCGCTCTGTAAGGGCAGCGCTGTGTGTTCTGCGGCTGTTCCAAGGGATCACTGATGCCCGGGGAGCGGGCTGCGCCCTGCGTACCAGCCACACCGGGCCGGGGGCCCCTTGCCTGCCACGCTGAGCCGGCCCCCGAGCCCGGCGCCCAGCCCGTGCAGCTTGGCAGAGATGCCTTGTCTGCTGAAAAAGGGAGATGTGAGCTCAGTGCTGATACAGCTGCCAGGCTGCTGCCTCTTCGGGGGTCCCCCATCCCCAGGACAGACCCGAGCAGCTGCCCCTGCCTGCGGCTCGGCTGGGGGCACCATGAGCAGGCATGGCTCAGAGAGAAGCCTTCTGGAAGAGGGTCTTTGCCAAGCTGTCCTTCCCAGGTGTTTCACACCACAGTGTAACAGGCACCCTGACTTATGACAATAGTGACTTTGGATAATCTGAATTTCTCCACAGGCACGAGGTTCAGATTCCAGACAAGCTGGTACACCTTCACCTCCCAAGGGCAGGGGATTGGGATGTACACTGGCAGTGCCACAGAGTGTGGGGTCTGTTAAGCACTGACTGAAAACCACTTGCACAATGTGATCACACAAATGTGCAGAGTAGAGATTCCTGGGAATGCAGCTTTTCCTGCTGGGGCACCCAGTTTATTAGCAGCCGTTGTGGCTGATGTCCTGCTGTAGCCATGATTCCAGTATGCCATATGGGAGGGAATCTGTCAGTGATGCTATAGCAATTAATACACACTTACCACTCTGTGTAAAGTTGTTGAATGAATTACACTCTGGGAAGTGAATGCACCAAGTCAAACAATGGGGCTTGATGAATATTTAATGCTTATAATTTATTTAAAGCAGCGAAGCCCTGGTGTGTGCCCACCTTCAGAACACCCCTTCAGATGAAGCACCATCTCCCCTAGCAATCTGACTCCGCTGGCTTGCAGGGTGGTACATGCACCACAAGCTGGGGTGTCACGTTCCCATCTCAGAGCCCAGCAGCAGCCAAGGCAGCTGCTCTGCCCGCAGAGAATGCCAGCCTGGCATGGGAACACCAAAGCACAGCCTGCCCTGGCTGCAAGGCATCAGCACAGCCCCCCACACCCCGATGAGCCAGGATGGGTCCTGCCAGCAGCTCGGACCAGTAGCAGCTCCCAGAGTAGATCAGGATGTGCTCCCAGTGTCTGAGCTGAATTAAGTCAATTTTTTTTTTTTTTTTTATGCTTAAAAGGTGTCCATCTCTTGCTGCATAAACACATTAAATGTATTTAATTGAAGGATGGGTTTTCTTTCCACGTAATTATCTAAATGAACGGCCTAATTTCGTCTGTCCCGAAGCCCCACATGACATGTGGCTCTGACTCTGGACACAGGATTTAATACCTGTGGATTAATTTGCTGGCATGATGACAGAGGCTCGTCACGCCAGCAGGAGCACAGGGCAGCCCTGCTCCCCTTTGTGTGAGGCAGGCTCTTCAACACCCAGACACGGGACAGGAGCTGCTGGAGAGGTGGCAATCTAGCCAGGGAGCCCAGAAAGGGGAAGATGCTTCCTGAGAGACAAAACTCAGTGATGGCTCAGGAAACAAGCCAGGATCAAGACCTGAGCACACAAACCTTTGTGTTCTGAGGAACAGAAACAAGCCACGTTAATGCAAGGACTTCACCTGCACACAGACATCACCTGAGGACTACAGCCCCTCCTCCTGAGAGGCACCACAGCTCTCCAGTGAGCTGCCTTGGCATCTCACACCTACCCAGGTAAGGGACAGGGAGCCTCCTACCAGCCACCCACACCAGCTGTGGGCTAGCATTTAAAGCCTCCTACCCCTCCACAGGTGTGCTGTGTGATGCTGGGAGCATGGCTGGGAGCCACAGCTTCACTCCCTGGCTGGGGAAGGAAAAGGGAGACCTGCTCTAGTCCCACCAGAGCTCTGGGAGGGAGCAAGGAGAGGGAAGCAGGTCCTGTATCACCCGCCAGAGCACCCATACCCTGAGGTGAGCACCCTGAGGGTGCTGCTCCTGAGCAAGAGAGGAAAGGGAGGCAGGGCAGAGCTCCAGCCAGGGCAGACAGCTCTGCTCACCCCTTCAATCCACATGCCAGTTACTGTTTCTTTGAAGATGAGCCCTGTTCCTGCTCTGCAGAAGACCAAGGCTCCCACATCTGGGAGATCCCAGAGAGGTTTTCCACTTCAGGCTCTGGACACGGGGTGGTGTGTCCCCACCTCCCACCAGTGGCTCCATGAGTGTGACAGACTTCTCCACACTCCACAGAGGTGAGTGGCATCACTCCTCTCAGGGGTCTCCAGGTGCCCAGCTCTCCTTCAGTGTCTCTCCCTGGCTGCTACCAGCAGGCTCTTGACAATCCTTCTAGGTGACCGGAGCTGGTTATCTATCTATCTATCTATCTATCTATCTATCTATCTATCTATCTATCATCTATCTATCTATCCGTCCATCCGTCTGTCCGTCCATCTGTCCATCCATCCCTGGCCACAGCAGCCTGAGCCTTTCCTGCCCACCCAACATGACCCCTGAGTGGTCCCAGAAGAGCTTCTCCCACTGGAAGCTGCAGCTGGACACTCCTGTCTGGAGCCAGAGGCTTCTTTTGGGTAAATGGGCTTGAAAAGGGAGGAGCAGCACCCTTTGTGCTGAGCCTGGTGGTTCCCCAGTATGTGCTGGGGAGCCCTGGGAAGTCCCACATGGAGCCCTTGGTGTGCACCCTGTGCCGCTGCCGAAACCCAGCTCAGTCAGGGCTGTGTGTGCTGCAATTCCAACCCCCCAGGGCTTGTGGAGCGAGCCTTTACAAGGGAGTCTCTGGTGGGACAGGGGCTCTGCATGCATCATTAAAATACCAGTATTTAAGCACCTTTCTGGGTAAACAGGGCACAAGGGCCTGGGCTTTTCCAGAACAGGGACTGAATTTTCACAGCCAGAGTATTTCTCTGTGTGTTCAGAGGGAAAAACCCAACCAAATGAGAGGAATCTCACTTGCCCTGCCTGGCTGCTGGGGAGGAGTGCCACACTGCACACCCCACACCAAGTGCCGGTGTGCCTGCCCCTCTCTCACAGCCTAAACAGCAAGTCAGAGCTGTGTATTTCCAAACCTCCCCGTGTCCATTGCCGAGCTCAGCACCAGCTGTTCAGCGTGACAGAGCAGAGCACAGCACCCCTGGCACGCTGCACAGGACCTGGAGTCACACAGGGCTGGGATGCTGTGCTGGGAGCTGGGGCAGGGCTGTGTCCAGGATGCAGGATGGAGAAGGAAGCTGTGCTGCCCGCTGCCGGGAGTGACCGCAGACCCAGGATGCTGTCAGCTCTCTGCTGCTTTGCTGGCTCCCTCCCCAGCCTGCTATGTCAGCCATCAGAAGCGTAACTTCATGTTGTGCTTCTGGGATAGAGGAAGGACAGACGGCGAGTGGCATCTGAGGGAGGAGGAGGCCTCTGAAGGCTTGCTCCAGGCACCCTCCCCACAGCCCCTTCACTCAAGACCCTGTGTGCTGGCCCTGCTCGCAGCCAGGTGCACTCCTACCTGCAAAAGGAGAAACATGGGGGAAAAAGAGGAGGGTGTGGGATACCCAACACTGGATTTCACTGTCATCATCGGTTTAGATACTATAAATCCTTTTATAGCTGCATTTTTAACAAAAAAAAAAAAAATTCGCTCTTTGAAGCAGTAATTCATGCTTGTTAGCCTTGAGTTTAATAAAGTTTCCAGTAATGAGTTTCCCGAATGTTAAACTTGTTATTCTATTCTTCTTTGATTGAAACTAAAATTGCTTTTCAGGCACAAAGCTGTCAGCACAAGATCACGACTGACAGAGTGACTCCTAGTCAACGAGCGTGCCCGTCTCCATCTCCCAACTGACTTCCCTTGCATGAGGAGCAGGCAGGATAGCCAAGGACTCTCGGAGGCTCTAAGGATGTGGGAATCCCTCACCCTACCACACCCTGACAGATGTGTGGGGGTCAGAGAACATCTGAGGCATGGTTCTTGTTCAATGGCATTCCTAACTTCTTGAATGAAATGAACCCTCACCACCCTGAGGCTGCTCTTCCTTAGGGATTGCCTTCGCAGAGGGTGTGGGAATACATCTGGCTGCTCAGTGGGACCAAGGGCATGTCACAGGGTAACAGCGCTGCAGCTGGTCCTGGTGCAGATCAGGGTGGTCCAGGGTTGAAGGGGTCAGCAGGAGCCACGCTTGCTGTGAGGCTGCGAGCAGGCAGGACCATCTCTGCCCCTGGAGCTGCTGCTGTGAAGTGGGGATCCATACCCTGTCCTGCAGAGGTGATGCAGGGGAGGGTGAGCGAAGGGTCAGACCAAGCTCATGCCAGAGAACCAGAGACATGTGTACACATTCTGATGTACCCTGACAGCTGGGTCTGCCCCTCTCTGACAAGGGGTCTGAAACCCAGGAGCTCTGGGTGGAAGCCTGCTTCCCTGCACACCCACTGCCCGTGGGGAGGCTTGTGGAGGACATTTGTTAGTCTCATCACAAGCATCCAAAGACTTGTGCCCTCACTTGATATCAGGTGAGGATACAGGACAACTAGTATTCCTCTTCTGGCCCTGAATTTAAAAATACCAAACCTCTTTCACCTATAGGGCATCCCAGAGCACCAGGACACCAATGTTCCACGGCAGCTTCTCAACAAGGTTATTAACAATATCCTTGGATGCTTGAAAATACTATGGGGACTTTGATGTTGACTAACGCCTTTTGACATGTCAGCTACAAACCAGGGGGAAGCACAGAGAGATTTTGCCATTTCTGGGTAAGGAGAAGCATTAGATAAATAACCTGATGTCTCACACTGGGTCTGGACACTGACCCAGCATCCTGGGAGCCTACACTTGCCCCACAGGTTCGCTGAGCCTGCAGCCAACACAGCCCAGTGCTTTGGCAGGAGCCAGGCTCCTGGAGGACTCTGCTGAGACACAAGTTCAAAGAGATGCTCAGAGTCACAGGGCAAAAGCAGAAGCGTGTAAACCTGTCAGAAGGATGAGGAAGCAGAGCGAGGCCTAGCAGGGGCTGCGGAAGAGCTGCCTGTGCAGCTGTCTGCACGGATAGCTGAGGGAATCATCAAACCAGCTGAGCAGACAAACCACTGGAGGCCAAATTCCCAAGTGTAATGAAATGTGCTGAGCATCGTGGGGAGACTTTGGGAAACCTACCTCCCACCCTGGGTGACGGGGCACTCCAGAAACCAGTTATCACACGTGCAGCTACAGCCAAAGGAAGAAGCCCGGGTGGAGATGCTCCTGCTGAGCCACCCTCTCCTACACCAGCCCTGACACTCGGCTGTCTGCTGGCTTTTGACGTGTTGGGTTTCTCTTCCTGTCTCCTCAGGACTCTCCGAATGTCAGGTTGTTAAAGCCAGCAGCAGGTCGGGGAACACTGAGCAGTTCAGGTACTCACACACTCACTTTGTTTTACCTGGCTGCTTTTGTGGAGCTGAATTTCTTTCCCAGGCACTGATGACAGGAGGCTTTTTTCTCTCTAACCTATGATTACATCTCCTCTGCATATGTCTCAAAGCAGCAGAAATGTAGAAAATACTCCTGCTGCTTTCTCTATAGCGTTATGACAGAACCGTGTTCATATCACAGTGAAACATTCCTGTGGAATACTGAACAACTCATTTTTATGCTTGCTAACTCATTTGGCCATAGACTTTTATCAGTAACATCTGTTAATGACTCTATTCTCCAGTTCCCAAATCCAGGTCTGAGTTCTGTCTCGCCAGCTGCCCCATCTCCTGGGTACCACACTGCCTGTTTCCTTAAGCCTGGACTCAACCCTTCCTAACGGGACTTTGAATTTGAGTCACTGTGCTGGGGATCACCCCAACCCATGGGCAGGACCTTGCCCTTGCTGAGCTCCATGAGGTTCACACAGTCCCACCTCTCCAGCGAGCGATCCTCAGAATTCCTGGCTGCTCCGACACACCACTGTATCCTGCTAACATTTCATCCCTCTGAGGAGGCATCAGAGGTATCTAACCCATAAAGGGTCTAATTCATTGCTGAGCACAAGGGAAATTTTCCTGGGACCTGACAGAACACGGGAAGAAACTCAAAACCTGTGGAAAAACAAGGGTGAGAAATAAATTCCAGATACCTAATGGATCTGGGGAGTGTGTGTCTGCTTGTGCTGTGCATGTCAGAAAGGATAAAACAATCATTTTCCCCTAATCCTCCAGGATGTATCTGCTCCGTCGTGTTCTTGAAACATCCATCCTTGTTTTCCTCACACGTTGCCTGCAGATCGCTCAGCCCCTCTTACTGGTACGTGGTGGCTTCCCTGAGCCAGAAGGGAGATGGGCTTGTACGTGCTGGATGGGATAAGCCAGACCCAGCCTGTAGGTCATCCTTTCCCTTGCTGCATGCTGGTTTGTGGGCCATCAGGTCCAACCGCCTGCCAAAGCAGGGTCCCTAGGACAGGGCACACAGGTCGGTGTCCAGATGGGGCTGGAATCTCTCCAGAGAAGGAGACTCCACACCCCCTGGGCAGCCTGTCCCAGGGCTCCCTCACCCTCACTGGGGAAAAGTTCCTCCCCATGTTGGTGTGGAACTCCCTGTGCTCCAACTTGAGGCCATGGCCCCTTGTCCTGTCCCCACAGACACTGAGCAGAGGCTGCCCATGTCCCCCTGGGTCCCACCTTTCAGCTATTGAGAACCATTGATCAGATCCCCTCTCAGTCTCTTCTCTCCAGGCTGAACAGCCCCAGCTCACTCAGCCTTTCCTCACAGGGGAGATGCTCCAGGTGTCAGATGCTCGCTGACATGGCCCTGCCCAGGTTTTGTGTGCTGAAACTAAACTCAGTTTAGAATTAAGCTGAGTTTAGTTCAGGCATGTGAAATGTGGAACAAGGAAACTTGCTGGCCCTGGAAGAGCCAGGATGGGGCACAAGGTGATGGATACAGCCCTCACACAGAGCTGCCCACACCCTGCCCTCCAGGTCTGCCTCAGCCCCTCTGCTCTCCACTTGCAGCACTGCTCACACTCCTCATGTTGTTCCCTGCTCCATCTCTTGGCAAGTAACCAAGCTGAATCCTGGGGGACACACCTCTTTGTGGGACAGGCAGGTGAGCTTGCTCCCAGCCAGCTCAGGAGGAGCACCCCAGCCTCCACAGCCAGCAGCACAATCATCAAACTCTGTTTCCTCCCTGGGGCACTCCCGGGGTGTGTTGGATGCACAGGGCCCATCGTGCAGCTGAATTATTAAAAAAGCCTGAGAGTCAATCCCCAACACTCAGGTGTATGGAAGCAACCTGCTCTTATTAAACAGCACACTGCTCTCCCCAAAGAGTCAGCAATACCGTACTGGAAGAGAGAGCTGATGAGAGAAACAGACCACACTGGACACAGGCTGAGGTTTAATAACCGGCATGCCCATCAGGAACAGCCCCCAGCCCCTGGTGAACACGGGCCCTTTGCTGGGGACCCAGAGCCTGGGACCGGCCCTCTGCGGGGAGAAGGGAGTTCCCTCCTTGTAATTAACCCGGGGAGGAGGGGGGTGTCTGCCCGCAGCAAATATCCCCCAGCACCCACCTCCCTTTGCTGCAGCCGGGGGCCGGAATCTACTACCTGAAGGGAGGGTGCAGAGAGGTGGGGGATGGTCTCTTCAGCCAGGGCACAGGAGATGGGACAAGAGGCAATGGGCTCAAGCTGGGCCAGGGCAGGGGCAGCTCAGCTGGGAGGGCAAAGTTCTTCCCTGGCAGAGTTGTGGGGCTGTGGCACAGGCTGCCCAGGGAGGGGGCTGAGTCCCCAGCCCTGGGTGTGTTTAACAGAGGGGAGATGAGGTGCTCAGGGATCTGGGTCAGCACAGCACAGGGACGGTTGGACTGGGTGAGCTTAAAGGGCTTTTCCAGCCTGGTGAGTGTGTGACTGTGATCCAACACCCTCCTCTCTCCCCGCCTCTGGAGGACAAGACAGAACACAGGCGTTTAGCCTTGCTTTCTCCAGGTCCATCTCCATCCCTCACGCACACACACATTTCCCCTCTGATTTCATTGAGCACAGTCTCTGGAAGCCTGGTTGTCTTTATCATGATAGACTTTAGTCTGGAATTACTATTACCTTTTCTCCTCATTTAATACTTTTTCTTTCATTTAATGTATCTTTGAAGAGTTCCAGCAGCCACACAAACACCACTCCAAGTTATTAACCGTGTTATCTTGGTGGAGCACAGGGGGAGTTATTGGCAGCTCCCATGTATTTGTGCCCTAATGGGGCTGTCAGGTGTTGTACAACATATTTATTATTACTGCAGTGCACATCACAATAAGCAGAAGACAGCTCAAGAGTACAGCCGGCGTGCTTGTTAACAGCGAGGTCTCGGACCAGCCTTCCCATCCTTAGCCAGTCACCTTCCCTTCACATTCCCTCCTCCCATCCGAGGAAGTAAACAAACCCAAACCCCGCAGCAGCCCTCCTGCCGACCCCCAAACCTCCTGCCGACCCCCAAACCTCCTGCCCAGCGCCCCGAGGCTACTCCCGCCGGCTCTCACCGAGACACCCCCTCAAGAACACCGCACAGCCCCATCGCGGCGCGGCCCGGGCTGCCGTGTCCTGCGGGAGGGGGCGGCCGGGGTCGGGGGGGGGGAGGGCGGAGGGGGGGACGGAGGGGTGGAGGGGGAAGGCGGGAGGGCGAAGGGGGATGGAGAGGGGCGGGCGGCAGAGGGTAGAGGATGGGGAGGGGCGGAGGAGCGGGAAGGCGGATGGGGGTGGCGACGGGGGGGTAAAGGAGGGCAGAGGGGGGGGAAGCAGAGTGGGGGTGCGGAGGGGAAGGGGGGCACTGCCCTTCTCGGGGCACGCCAGGCCGCTCCCTCCGCGCATCCCCGGGCCGGGGGCAATGCGCCCCCAGCCCAGCCGCGGAGCCGCACGCCCCCTGCCCCGGGCAGCCCCGGGCACCCAGCGCAGAGGCACCGGGTCCGGGTCCGGGTCCCGGAGCTCCGCCACGCTCCTTCCGCAGGGGGCTGGGGAACCCACTTACACTAATTGGCTAGCAATTACCGCGTGCCTACTATTAGTCAGGCGGACCCAAATGAGCACGCATGCGCCTTGAAGGTCTGGGGTGGGGAAGGTAATTTGCACAGCCCTTTAATTGGGAGGGTGGCCACACCCTCCCCCTCTCCCGAGCCTTTCCCAGCCCCCGGGTCCTGCCTATCCCTGTGCCTTCGCCCCCCTCCGGCCATCCCCCGGGGCTGCTGGGGCGGGAGGTTTCCTCTCCATCAGCCCTGCAGCCCGTTCCCAGGATGCTTTCCAGCAGCGCTGCTCTTCCTGGGTCCTTCGGCTCTTCTCCGGAGGGGAAGTCAGACGAAGTTAGGTGGGACACCGAGCCCTCAGTTAAACAGCGTGAGCTCCCCCCAGACGCGATGCTGTCCCTGCCCGGTGCCAGGTTCTGCTGTGCAGGTGTCAGCAGGGCAGGAGCACGGGGGCAGCCTGGAGCTGTGTCATGCTGAGGGTGGCAGAGGACCAGAGCCCCCACCCAAGGGGCTCCAAGACCAGGATGGGCAGGGTGGGGGCAGGGGACCGAGCCCTCCCCAGCCCACCGGTGTGGCTCCCAGCCACGGGTGCAGACTGCTCGAATGATGCTTCTGCACAGGAAATGCTCCTGGTCAGGGTGCTGAGCCTGGCTGCTGAGCAACCCGCATCCCTGTGCTGGGCAATCCTGCCAAACCAGAGGGAAAACAGCCTGCAGCTCCAGGTTGGTGAGTGATGCAAACACAGCGTTATGGTAAGCTGCAGCAGCCAAGGGGATCTCTTCTCTTTAAACTTAGAGCTGTATTCCTAAAAATAGCATGCAGTGAGCTGGAAACAACATCCCTGCCTTCAGTGCTGAGCCTGGGCAGGAGCGTGTGTGGGCAGGAGGGACCCTTGGCTGTAGCACTTCAGCAGCCCTCAGCAGGGTGACTGCATGCTCAGTGGCCTGAGAAGCTGCCACTGCTTCCCTCAGGTCTGCGATGACACCCTCATTTACCTGAGGATCATCCCGGTGGGAGGGGAGGGGGCTGTCAGGAAGGGAACAGCACTCACTGATCACCACAAAGACTGAAGAAACTTGGGGCCAGGCATGCCTCCTCCAGCCCATCGCCCGTGGCCTCCTGCCTGGCCACCAGGCTCACGAGGCAGCAGCTGCGTTTTTGGGTGAAGCTCAAGACTGGAGGCAGCTGGTCAGAAATGCCAGCACCTGGCCCCATGGATGGACATGGATGCCCCCATGCCTGGGGCAGAGGGGGGGAGCTCCTGAAAGGGGCCCATGAGGTTTTCCTTCATGGAGGAGAGAGGAGGAGGAAGAGAAAGTGCATTCCCAGGAATCATCCCTCGGGGGCCCACCACCACCTCCTGCTCGTCACCCCATCCCTCAGGGGACGCTGTCCATCACCCATCCTGTACTACAGCCCTCTCAGAAGAGAGGGAATGGGCCTGGGAGAGAAGGAGGACAACCTTGGCCAGGCCAAGCTAGTGAGCAGTGCCTGCTGCAGGCTCCTCTTGGGACACAGGGTGCCAGGGGTTCCTCCAGGCTGGGGGCCAGCAGGCAGCACCCTGCCTGCCTGAGATGGGGTGACACCGCATGAGGCAGCCTGGCATTGGAGGAGAGCAGGGTGAGACAAGGAGAGGCATCCCCGTGAGCACCATGCAGTGGGACCCTCCTCAGAAAGACACCTTGGCAAACTGGGACTGGCTGGCTGAGCCTCTGGGCATGCTGGGGGTGCCCACATGTGTACCCTTTCCAAGGAGTCAGTCTGTTCTAAAAACCATTTCAGCTGCAGCTCTCCCACCTTCCCCTTGACCTCCCTCCACAGCTGTCCCAGCAGGGGCACGTGAGGAGCCCCAAATCTCGTTGGACATGGGTGCCCAGCTCAAACCTTGCTGACGTTGCCTGGGAAAGGAGCTGCTGGTCAGGAGCTGGCCCTGATGGCCCAGAAGGGCACCAACAGCCCGGGAGCAGCTCGGTGGCAGCCGTGGAGTTCTGGGAGCTGTAGGTGAATGATGTGTTCCAGGAATGACACAGCGCTGCGTCTGTCAGGAGAGACATCGAGTCATCACGACACAGCCTCCTGGAGATGTGTCAGCACTAAGGAAGTGGAAAAAGCCGTGTTAAAAATGCCTTAAAAAGTCTTCCCATCACATTCTTCAGCTTCCAGAAGCACTCCAGGATGCTTCCCACTGCAGTCAGCGGGGTTCACTGCGTGACTGAGCCGCAGCATCGAGCCTGGCCCAAGCAAACCCACAGCCCAGGGTACCTGGTGTGAGAGGGGTGGGTCTGCAGACAGACACACTCTCCAGGACAGACCCTGCATCCCGCTGGCTGAGTGGTTTAGCACTGCCACTTGCTCAGGACCAGCAGCATGGGAGACATTCCAGGTAGGACAGCCGGGCCAGCAAGCAGGGCTCTCTGCAGGGCCCAGCTCCTGCCTGGATCCCTGCCCTCCATCCATGCCCCTCCGAGCCATCTGCAGTGCAGCAGAGCTCTGTGCTGGGAGGTCATCCCCCCTGTCCTCCACAGCCCCCCAGAGCGAACCTCAGGGAGCTCCTGCCTCTGCATGCCCCCTGTCCATCACCACCCACCCCCACCCCACCAGCACATGCTGGTTTGCCAGGAGCTGGCTTGTGGTGCTGGACTCATGTTGGGGAGTGCTCCCAAAACACAAACCACCACAGGCTGTAAAGAGTGAGGGCTGGCTCCATCAGCCAGAGCTGGAGCAAAGTCAGTCTCTGATTCGGATCCAGCAGAGAGGGAAATGCTCCCTGTTCCCTCTCATGAACGTGAAGTTTAATGTCACAGAACCCAAAAGGTGCCTGCACCCCAGCCTGTCCCACCGTCCTGCCAGCAGCACTACCGGCTTAGGAAGCCACAGAGCTGCAGGACTGAGGTTTGCCACAGGGGTAATGGACCTTTATACACACAGCAGAAGCTGTTAACTTGGTTGTTAATCTGTAAGATCTGGCTGTTGGCTTGTTGGGGTTTTTCCCAAGGAGAAAACAGACGAAATTGCAGAGTTAGCCACCAGTAAAGGCTGTCACGGGTCTGCCTGGATGTGTGTGAGGAGCTGAGAGCAGCAGGAGCAGGCTGCCTGTGACCATCGAACCTGTGAAGGCTGCTCCAGGGGTCATATGCTCTTTGCACATCCAGACATGGGAGGTCAGACCCAGAGATGCTGGTTTGTGTCAGCATGGGCAGCCAGTGTGGAACAGCTCCCTCTGACAACCCACATCTGCTGCTCCCATCTCCCTCCCTCAGAAACATCTGGGGACAAGAAGTCACATGCTGTGACCCTTCCTCTGCCTTCCTGACAGCCAGAAACCCAAAGGGACATCAAGGGACGAGCACTGAGCTGAGCACAACCAAACCCCAGCTCCTTGGCTTCCCGGCCTGGGGGCACGGGAGCCACCAGCATCACCCTGCTGTGACATCACACAGAAGCTGTGATGTCACAGCCTAAGTGCCTGTGATGTCAGGGCTGGGTCAGGGCTGTGGGTGCCTGTGGAGCAGCAGTGCAGGAGGCTGCTGTGTGGTGTTTGTTTAATGTGTTTTTTTCTGGCGGGGGCAGAGACGAGGGGGGCACAGATCATCTCCCATCCCTCCTGACGCAGAGGATGCTGTGGTCCAGCCCTGGCCAGGCCTCTCACCAGGCACGTGGCACAGATCCTGTGCTTGCTGGGGTTTGCCAGCAGAAGGATTGTCTGAGAAGCAAACTCCATGGATCATTGCCACTGTGAGCAGGAGGATGTCTGTGTGAGACATGATGCTTCCTTCCAGGCAAAGACAAGGACAGGCTGGTGGCACCATCTCCAGCTGTCGAGCAGGGCCCCAGCCTAAGCTCTGCTGCATGAGCAGCCAGTGAAGCTTGGCCTGGGGGTACATCCAGCCCAGCCCAGCCTGACCAGTCCATCCCAGCTCCTGCTGATGTCACCAGCCTCTCCACCCACAACAGCTCTCCGGTTACGACCACTCAACGATGGGTTAAAGACACCAGACACCCACCCCCCAGAGATGTGCTGGTGCAGCAGTAGGCTGCAGCTGCTCCAGGCAGCTATGAAACACCCACGTCTTTCATGGCAGCTTCACTTCCTCCCCAAAATGCAGTGCCTCTGGTGCTCTGCCCCACGCTCCTCACAGCAAGGAGGTCGGGTCCCAGAGCTCTCCTGAAGTGGTACAGATTGTTCACAAAGATCCAGGGAGCAGCAGTGACAGCACCTGGTTCCCGTTGCTGTGGGGAGGGGGAAATATTTGGGATTTTATGATTACCTGGCTAATGGGCTGTCCGAGGCTGTCCCCAGGGAGAGCTCTCTCAGGTTTGTCTGAGAAAACTCTCAGATTATTAGCACGTGCTTCACCAGAGCCCTACAGATTTTTTCCTCAGTTCACCTCTGAATTGATAGGAAAAGTCACAGCTCTTGTCAGGGATCTCCTCATTGGCGATGCCCTTACCCTGTTTGTGATAACTAACATCACCATGACCATCCTAACATTGCTCTTAGGTTCCTGGGGTGCCTTTGGGCTGGCAGCTGTTGCTCTGATCCCTCCCAAGCGCTGCGTGAGCTCGGGGCTGATGCTGAGGAGCCCAAGACAGCTGTCTGCAAGAGCAGCCTGGAGATAAATCCTTCATTAGTGGTCTCTGGTTCTGTAAACACTTTCCAAGCAGGAAATAATGGGGTCTGGATAATCAAGGTTTAGCTCTGAAAGATTTTGGAAGCGCTGATGTCTGATGTTCCGTGTTTTTTCCCCAAAGCTGTGTGCCAGAATTAAAGTTCAGACTGCTGTTTCTTTGCCCAAAGCACCCCAAGGGCCCAGCTAGTGATGTGATGGCATCAGAACATCATGGAAATCGCAGAGGAGAAACAGTTTTTCTCAGAAAGAGTTTGTTTTTGGAAGCAAGAGACAGCTAATGCACTGTTTATTGATGTGGCTGTCATGTATGTGTCCGTAGGTGTTCATTTGTCAGCCGTATCACTTAATGGAGATTTAGCACTTTATAATCAGTGAGAACATGTTACTGCAAGTGTGCTGTTATGATGAGTTAATTAAGTATTCATTGTAATAACCCTGATAATAATGAACTTGCTCTATATTCGTTTCTCATATGCATGTGCTCCATACTTCCACCAGAGTGCTGTTTAATTAATCACCGGGTATCAGAAGTGAGTATCCAAATTAAGAGCTATCACCTGGGCCTTCCCATCCCCCTCGGAGCAGCTGACCTCGAGCTGGTGCTGCTCTGGTGCGGGGTGTCGGGGAGCTCTGGGGTGCAGCATCCTCAGCGTGGTGTCTTGAGGCCCTTCCCTTGGCCAACGAGTGGTAAGCCCTGAGTTCATGGTGCTGCTTGGAGGGGCTCTGCCTGCTGGGCCCCCCACTCGCTGCACCCAGGTACCGGGCATCCCACAAGGTGCAGGACAGTGCTGCCTGCACCGGGTGGGTGCTCTGGGGTCAGGCACGGCCCCACAAGCCCTTAAGGCTGTTGTACAGCGTCATTTGGGGCACGTATTTACATTAGGAAGGTGTCTGGTCCAACCTGGGAGAGAGGGTTTCTGTCTAAAGCATCACCGTGCAGGGGCTGGTGTTGCTGTGGCTGCAGTGCTGCCTGCAGTGCCGTGCTCGGGGGGGGCTCTGTGAGGGGCAGAATCACAGAATCACAGGGGTTGGCAGGGCCCTCCAGAGCCCATGGGGTCCAACCCCCTGCCAAAACAGGGTCCCTAGGACAGGGCACACAAGTCGGTGTCCAGACGGGGCTGGAATCTCTCCAGAGAAGGAGACTCCACACCCCCTGGGCAGCCTGTCCCAGCGTCCAGGGTGCTGCCAAGGACGGGGCGCAGCCCCCCTCACCCCAGCGCACCCCAGGGCAGCTGTCCCTGTGTGACAGCGCTGAGCTTTCCATCTCACAGGGATGGGGAGGTCTCCTGACCAGACGCCAAGGGGACGGTGCCACGGCCGGCGCTGCTGCCCTGACGCTTCCGAGCGCGTCTGTGCCGGTTTGCCGGTTCATTTAAGGACAGGAGTGGAATGGTACTTGCAGGGCACAGCGCAGGCAGGAGCATCCCCGCGCCGGCAGCCGGCAGAGCCGCTCCTGCCTGGCGCTGCCTGCCTGCAGCCGGGAGAGGCGGGAGCACGGGAGATGCACGGGGACGGCAGGAGGGGGAGCAAAACAGGCCAAAAAAAACCGCTAAAAGCTGCTGGCAAAAGCAGCACGGTTTGTAATGGGAAGGCACAGCTGGAGGGAAAGGAGCCGAGACTTCCTCCAGACACCAACAGCTCCAGACCGGTGGCGTGGAGGGGGGGTGTGCTGCTGGGGAGCAGCAGATGGAGAGGGCTGGTACTTCTGAATTTGTAGCTCTTCAGGCAGCCTGTGCATTTACTGGGCTGTGTTCAGAACGTGCTGCTTTCATTGCCCAGAGCTGCAAAGAACGGGCTGTGCGCTGAGGCACACGTGCACACGCAGCCAGGGTGTTGTTTTGGAGCAGGGCAGGCAGCCTGTGGGTGATGGAGGGGTTTTGGGGTGTCCCTGCATCCCCAAGTGGGAGGGGGCATGGGATGCTCTGCGGGGTGGGCAGAGAGGGACACTGTTCATCTGGCCTGGCTGAGCACTGCCAGCGCTCACCCACCCCGTCCAAGCTGCTAGGAAGAAAATGAACTCTCTAATGAATTAATTATCTCAGTTGACAGCCAGTCACTGCACGAGATGGGGGAGCCTCTGCCCCGTCGAAGCTGTGCCAGCCAGCAGCTCTGTGCACTCTCCTCCTCTTAGCCCCAGGACTGCAGAGCCGGAGGTCACCGTGCTGGAGAAGGCACCAGGAGCAGCAGCCCCGGCTCAATCCCTGCTGACAGGACTGCAAGGAGCCTCTGAACCAAGGACGACAAGAGTAGAGGAAAAAGGAAGGAAAACAATACGTGGAGAGGGAGAAAAGGAAAAGATTTAGTACAGAGAGGCAAGAAAACCCCCAAAGCAAAGCATGTAAATTGGGGGGGAAAGGCTGACTTGCCTTTTGTCCTTTTACTTTGTGCTAGGCTGGGGCCAGCACAGGGCAAGGGCAGGGGATGAAGGCAGACCGTCAGCTTCTTTCTCATGAACAAGCCCCCTAACACACTGTGAAATTCTGTCACAGCACGAGGAATCTGGGTGGAAATGGCATTTTCCAAACTGCTCCTGAGAGGCCTCTTATTTTTCTTGATATCTTTCCTACAGATACTGTGACTCTAGGGCTGCGCAAGGGCTCTGCCCTCCCCAGCACAGCCACTCGGACCAGAACCCAAACCCTTGATCCCAGAGCCGTGGCTGGCAAAGCTGCAGAGCCAGCACTCTGTCCTGGGAGCATCAGGGGTTCGATTCAGCTCATAGCATGGTGTGGGTGGGGAGGGACCCCAGAGCTTCCCCAGCTCCCCTCTGACACAAGCAGAGACACCTTCCCAGCCCAGGGTGCCCTAAGCCCCATCCAACCTGGCCTTGAGCCCTGCCAGGGATCCTGGGGCAGCCCCAGCTTCTCTGGGCACCCTGTGCCAGGGCAGTTTGCACAGTCCCACCTCTCCAGCCTGTCCAGGTCCCTCTGGATGCCATTCCTCATCCTTCCCTCCCACATATCCACCCACCAGACAGCTCCGTGTCCCTTCCAGACTTGCCGAGGTCCCTGGGCAGCACAGCCACAGCCTTTGGAGACAGCTGGGACACAAAGTGCTCCTGGATGCCAAGGGGACCAGCAGGCACTATGGAGCCTGGAGCAACCCTGCAGACACAGGACCAACACACCATGGGGCCACTGCCGGTCACACCGCGGCAGCCGTGCTTAATATTGGATGCTGAATCCACTTCTGTGTAAATGTTGGTACTGCTTGATGCAGGCGTTGGCAGTGAGGATGCTGTAATGCCACTGCCGAGGCAGCTGCCTCCTGTTTGTCTCTGTGCTCCACAAATAGCTCCTGTCTTACGGGCTGGCTGGCTGCATCCCTGAAAACCGCTGGGCAGAACTGCAGTCCTCAGAAATAATTTCTCTGTTAAATAGGGATAAGAAAATAATGTAATATAAAAACCCAGTATTGATTGGTATTGACTTCTGGCAGGACAAGCCCAGGTTTTTTCATCCCCACGCATTATGTAATGCTCAGTGTGATCATTCAGAGGGTGAGGACGTGCTTGCACTGAGGGAAGTGTGCCAGTGCCAGGGGGCTGCTCACGTGGCCATTAGACTCAGCAGGCAGCTCGGGTCGGTGCCTGTAATTTAACAAGGAGTGTTTTGATGGAAACAACCAAACCTGGGCTCGTGGAGGGGAGAGCTCCACCAGCTCCACCAGCTCCACCAGCTCCACCGGCAGCATGGACCCTGTACTGGGGCTGGGAATGGTGAAACCTGACATGGAGGAAGATCAGCACTTGGGTCTGAGATGGTCAACAGTCGCAACGACTGTATCTGAGTAGTGTTTGCTATTAAAACATTGCTCAGTGATATTTAAATGTTATTATTGTATAAAACATTAATGCACTAGCATGAGGCCAGTCCTACATCAATAGCTCTCACTAACAAGGGTTGCAGGCTGCCATGGATGTGGTGTAACCAGGGGAAGGGGCCGTCATCCTGACAGGTAACCTCTGGTCAGACGAGACAGTTCCAAAATGGGGTATTAATAAGCAAGATTATCTTTCCTGACAAAATCATTCTCCCATGCAGCGTGATGACGACAGCAACAAACCACTGCAGCAGCAGCACACAGTTGGCAAGTGATGCTGGGAACAGTCGCTGCTGCTCGGCTCTGTCTGCTGGGCAAACTGGGATGCTAATGACACCGTCCTGTGAGGGGAAGCCCAGCCTTGCCATGTCCATGGGAGGAATTAGTGCTTTCCTCCAGTTCTTGGTGCTTGGAGAGGTCTGCCCAGAATGCTGCAGCAGCAGCAGCAAGCTGTAAGGAAACTCCTCTCTTCTCACTGACCCTGTCCCAGTGCTGCTCTGAGCCCCACTGCATCCCATTCCTCTGGGGATGCTGCAGCTCCCAGACACGCTTGCTGCAGGCACAGGGCTCCATGCAATGCAGGATGCTCTGAGGGTCTGCAGGGCAGTGCAGGGGGTCCCAGCCCAGGAGAGTCTCCCTGTCACGTGGGGCTGAGGGAGGGTGGGCGCTCCCCTCCCTCCCACCCCCCTGTGCTGCCCTGGCCCTGCAGTTGCTGGCTGAGCACTCCAGTTCCTCCGTGTCTGGCTGCACTGGCTGGCACAGGTCACCAGGAACCTCCCCTGCCTCGCTCCTCTTCCACCTTTAAAAGCAGGTGCAATGGCCAGTTGCACTTCTAGGTGAGCTCTACGCCCCCCAGCCCATTAATGCTCCCAGGTGGGGTTAAGCATTCAGGGTGCACAGCTCTGCACCCATCAGCAGGGTGACAGAAGTGTGGGGTCCTGGCTGGGGCACGCTGTGCCAGGGGGCAGAGGTGGGACTCTCAGGTCACTCACAAGCCAAGGGCGAGTAGGGCAGCATGCCGTGGCTCCAGCTGCCATCCCAGACCCTTCTTCTGGGAAAGCCACTCTCTCCAGAAGGGCAGAGGGACAAACATGGCCATTAACCCTTTTTTTACTGGCGTCTCGATTTCCAGGCAGTGTCAGGCACAACTCAATAGATGCAGCAGGCAAAGCCCAGAGCCGCCTGTGACACCAGTGTGACAGCAGTGTGGAAGGACACAAAGGGAGCAGGCAGTGTATTTGGGGAAGTGAGACTCCTAAGAACCCAATGCTAATAATGACAAAATTAATTCCTTCAATTAAAAATGAATACACTGCTGGAACATTTAATACAATAACACCAGATAGAATTATTGTTCAATCCAATTAAATTTCAACAAGATTTTCTGAGGATGCCATGGCATTTATTGAATTATCTCTGAACTTCTTATGCAAATCAGAGTTCGACCTGAATGTGGTATGCTAATGTTGAGCTGTGTCTACAGGCAACAGTCGTAATACTCTTTGGAGGAGAAAGAAGGGTTGAGCTTCCCATGAGGTGAGTGCTCAGGACATCCCTGTGGCACTGGGAGGGCAGCCAAGGCCATTCCTCCTCCTGTCCCACCTCTGCCAGTGTGTGATGGCCCCTCTCACTGCAGGCAGAGCTGGTTTAGGACAAAAGCTCCCAGGAATGATGTGTTTCTTACTTCTCTAGTGCCTCTCTAAATTAGAAGCTGGGTCTCTTTATGAAGGCTGCTGGTCCCTGGCATGAGCTCCATCAGAGACCGCAGCTGAGGGGTCACTTTCCAGAGCAGCCTTTATCCTGGTTGCAAGGAGTGCTTCTAAGGGCAGGGAGCAGGTGGGGTTTGGAAGTGAAGGCAGCAACCCCTCCACCCAGTACATAGTCCAGTGAGCAAGAATCTGATGCATCAGCCCTGACAGAACCCAGAGGTGGGTTTGCTGGCAGTATTGGTTACCCCCTGAGCATTTAGTGCAGCTGCCTGTGAAAGTGTGGAGCCCAATTGTTAAACATTTAAGACATCACTTTGTATTTATTTCCTCCCATGCAAGTTAATGGGAGAGACAATATTTCCCTCCTGTAATAGAGAAGTCGGTGCAATATATTAATGTGTTTCAGAAGCAGAGGCACAATGGTGCCTATAAATAATAATACAGCTATTCGTGCACAAGGGATGTTGGGTTCTTCTGTTTCTCTCAGGTGGCAGCAAAAGGGGAAGAAAAGGTCCCAGCAAACAAATACCTTCAAGGTCTGTGGGGAAATAACTGCCTCCTAGAGAAGCTTGAGAGGGGGGCACCAGCAGCCTGGATGGCTGTCTTCCAGTACGGAAGGACAGGGCATTACAAAGGGCTACATGAAATCCTCCTCTCTTGCAGAGGAGCCACAGAAGGGCAAGGAGAGGGCTGAGCGCAGCCTCTCCAGTTACTCCAGGTGCCATAAAGCCAGGAAAACCAGGACAAGACAGCTCCCTCTGACACCCCAGAGGTGCTGATCTCAGTGACCAGCCTTCTGCAGAGCTACAGGCCCACCGAAGTCGTTGGAGAGGCAGGCTGGAGGTCCAGGGTCTGCCACACTCAGCCCCACCAGACCCAGGCTGGCAGGCGATCATGCAAGCCAGCAAGCCTGCAGTGGGAAGTCCAAGCAAGGAGATGCCAAAGGAACATCTGTGGGTAGAAAGTTTCCTGCCAAATTTCCTTCATTGTCAAGCTGCACCTAAATAAAATCACTTTCCAGAGGTGGCCCCAGTTACTTAGGGCTAATCTGCTTTACCAAGCAAAGTCCAGCAGAGAGGAAAGTCAGGAGAGCGGATGCTCCCACTGTAACCACAGAAGCAAATTAACCCACCTGAGTTAGCATTTAGGATTATAAATCCCTTTCTCTTAGACAAATAATCTATTAAAAATTAGGCTCATTGCATTAGTGGGATGTAATTGCATCTTACATTATAATCTACACAGCTCGCTGACTGTAATCTGCAAATTAATGACAGTTAAACATTTGAAACTCAGATCTTTGCAAGCATCTTCACTTCCCCAGCTGCCGTGGGGGTATCATCTCGAAGCATCTCATAAATTATGCATTCAGAACATGAAGATGCATTGGAAAAGATGGAAATGTCCCCAGAAGGCGGCTCCAGAAAGAACTCATCAATTCCAGCAGGGATGGAGGAAGCCTGTTTGAGCTGTAAATCCCAATTTTTTTCTAAACAAAAGTATCTTCATGCAGATAGAGAATCACAGAGTCACAGAATCACAGAGCTGTAGGGGATGGAAGGGCCCTCCAGAGCCCATGGGGTCCAACCCCCTGCCAAAGCAGGGTCCCTAGGACGGGGCACACAGGTCGGTGTCCAGACGGGGCTGGAATCTCTCCAGAGAAGGAGACTCCACACCCCCTGGGCAGCCTGTCCCAGGGCTCCCTCACCCTCACTGGGAAGAAGTTCTTCCCCACATTGGGGGGAACTCTCTGTGCTCCAACTTGAGGCCATGGCCCCTTGTCCTGTCCCCACGGACACTGAGAAGAAGCTGCCCATGTCCCCCTGTGTCCCATCCTTCAGATATTGATCAGATCCCCTCTCAGGCTTCTTTTCTCAGCCCCAGCTCACTCAGCCTTTCCTCACAGGGGAGATGCTCCAGGCCTTTAATCTGGAAGTCTGACCTTCCACAGCACAAGTGAAGCCTTCACTGGAGTAAGCACTGAGTGGGAACCCAGGGAGATCCAGGGAGGAAGGAGCTCCTCAGGTGCAGGGGGAGCGCGGGCGGGTTCACACATCCTGGGGGCAAACACCAAAGCAGCACAGGAACAGTGTGAGCAATTTGGGTTCTAGCAGGTCATACTGGCACCCTTCTCTCTTGTGTTTTGCTGGGGCTTTTTCGCCCCCCAGTCGTGGGCATTTTGTGTGGGGAAAGAAGGAATTGGCTTTGTGGGGATGAGTCAGGTCCATTCCTAGTGGAAACAGGGCACAGCAGGCTGGAGGAGCTGACATTCCCTCTGCAGGTCAACACCATCGGAATAGTGAGCAGGAGCTGGCTGTGGGTGTGAGGACCACGCGGGAAGGAGGAGGCAGCTCAGGAAGGAGGAAGCAGCTCGGGAAGAGGAAGCAGCTCAGGAAGAGGAAGCAGCTCAGGAAGGAGGATGCAGCTTGGGAAGGAGGAAGCAGCATGGGAAGGAGGAAGCACGAGCGCTCTAAGTCTGCCCCTGGCTCCAGAAACACCTCCTGGCACAGGCCTCTCACTGAGAAGTGTGACTCTGCAACAGGAGCCACGTGTGGGGTGCTGGAGGGAAAGTGCTTTGTTTCACCCAGGGTAGGGGGTAGGACCAAACCCATGCCAAGAGACTGCAGACCATTCAGTCATTTATTGTCATTTTCCGTATCGTTATTTAAATTCCTGCCTTTTATTCTAATTCCTTCATCATTTAACAGTCGCTCAGGAACAATCGTGCGTATCAAGGCTTGCAGCTCTATCTCTAAAGAAACACACTTGGCAGGGCTCTCACTCATCTAACCAGTGTTTTTACAAAAGTTCTATTGTGTTTGGTATTTAACGAGTGTTTACCTTAAACCCAAATGAACTGTGCACTTAAGCACATTAAAAATGCCGAGTTTAAAATGTTAAGTGCAGATGAGGCTGGATAAGGTCTGTTTCCCAACGTGTTTTCTAATGAGTTGCCTGTGATTGTGCGAGGCTTTCAGAGGAACTTAATTAACTTTGCTGTAGGAGGAGGAAGCAAGCCAGCTGATACTGTAAAATTCAGGAGAGGGGTTTTGTGTGTGTGGTTTAGCAGCAAGGTCCCCATCAGTGGAACCCCCCCTGCCAGCGGGGGCTTCATAGCACAGGGGAAGGCAGAACCAACCCTGCCCTTGCCTCACACCCCTCTGCATTTGCCTTCCTGTACCAGAGCACCATTGTCCCCTCCTGCCATCAAGAGCAAACACCCCTTCTCTGGGCATCATCAGTGAGTGTGTGGAGGAGGAGCACCAGGTGTCTGCTTTGCTGGGATGGAATGTGGGGGGAACAGGGCTGCCAGCCAGGGGGCCTGAGGGCCCTTCCCACCCAAACCAGTCTGGGGCTGGATGGTCCTGTGAGCAGTGTGGACATCCTTCAGAGGAGGCTATGCCCTGGTTCCTTTGGAGTCCTGCTGAGGGGAGGGCTAGCAGCAAAAACAGACAGGAGGAAATTACTGTCTTTGAAATTCCTGTGAAGTTCATCATGAGTTTCGGCTTTGGAATGGTGATGGCGCTCAGTTTATTTAATCCATCTAGCAAGCTATTAATTAATCTGTCTTGGAAAAGTCTAAGGATGTTATCATATTAACAGCAAAAGCACTGGCTTGTCAGAGCTGCATAAAATGAAATTATAAAGGAGAATTAGCAGCTCTGTTATCAATGGGGAATGAGAAGACCTCTCAGCAGGAGCAATAACAGAATCCACACAAATGTTCAGAGGAAGATGTGCGACAGTAAAACATTTAAAGCAGGTAATAGTGACTATAAAGTCAGTTTAACGATTCGTTAAAAGTCATTGGGCAGAACATCAAGTCCATCCCTGTACACTGGGATGAAGATGTTTCTCAGGACCTTGAGGCCTTGGAGGTGCCACAGACCTGGCTGCAGCACTCACAAGGTCTCCACAGAGCTTTAGGACTCCAAAGGGCAGGAGCAGACCTTGCCTGATGCCCCAGGCAGACACTCACAGCCTCCTCTGCCCTGTCAAGACCAGGAAGAGGACCCTTTCCACCACCACCCATCTCCCACCCCAAATCTCTGTGCCAACAGCTAGCTGTCAGTCACAGCACAACTTTCAGCACCGTCCAAGGCCAGAGCGTTTCTGGGAGAGAAACTCAGCAGGAAGAGGAGATGGCCTGGCAGCTCCAGGCCTTTCCAAGCTTTCTGGGCCCAGGAGGAGCCAGTATCACTCGTGAGGAGAGGGGGGGAACACAGCAGAGTGATTTCATGTCTGCTGCGGGTACAGGGGCTGAATTCGAGGCCCCGGTCAGTGTCTCTGGGCCTCTGCACCCAGCAGCACTGAAGGCGTCAGGTTCCCTTCTTGATGCCTGGGGTGCTCCTCCAGCAGCGCCGGCACACCGGCACCCCAGCACCCCAGCACACCAGTACACTGGCACACCAGCACACCAGAACACCAGCATCCCAGCACCTGCAGCACACCAGCACACCAGCACCTGCAGCACACCAGCACACCGGTACACCAGTACACCGGCACACTAGCACTGGCCCCTTTCCGTCTGCACTGTCCATGTGCCGGGGGCAGGACAGACAGACAGAGCTGGGGAGAGGGGGCAGTGGCTGTCCTTAGGCTGTGCTGACACCCCACACAGAGCAGGCATGTCCCTGGCTCCATGGGAACACAGCCCCAGGACTCATCAGGATCAGCCCAGCCACATGGGTGAGGCTCAGGGGCAGTGAGAGGAGATGCCCAGGAAGGCAGAGGTTGAGCTCATCACCTGTTTTTCTTTGAAGAACAAGCCATTAAACCCATCCTGTCCTTCCCAGCCCTGCCTTGCAGCGGAGTCATCGGATGAGAGTGTGAGGGGCCCCGACGCAGCCCAGCAGCTCTGGGAGAGGGCTTCCAGGAGGAAGGAAGAGGGGGTTCCCGGGAGCAGAGCTCCCCCCTTTGAGGAAAAGTATCTGTGTCCGGTTAGAAACGAGTAACTTGTGTCTCCAGAACTGCCCCAGTCAGAAAGGCCCGGGGTAAGGGAGGACGCAGCTGCCGTCCCATCTCAGCTGGGAGGAGGCAATGCCATGTGTGGGAGGGCCGGGCACGTCCCTCCGTGGATTTGGATGGGCTGGAGGCAGGGTGGTGGGCTGGCAGCTGTCACCAGGCAGGTGGGTCCCCTGCCCCAGAATCCCCCCTGATCCGGGAATGGCCTTCTTCCTTTAACTAAGGACATGGTTAAGGCTGTTTGCCTCAAGCTCTGGTTAATGGGCTGCAGGGATTATTTATTTATTTCGAAGTGAACACACTCCATTTCCCCAAAGTGCTGCCACTGGCTTTCTTTCAGTGCAGCCATCTGCCCCCCTGTCCAGCCAGGGGAGAGGTGGGGAGCTGAGAGATAAAGGAAGGAATAATCCCAGCTCTTCCCCGTGTCACCCCCACGTCTGTCCAGGGCTGTGTTACTTTCAATAATAGTCTTGCTAATGCTTTTGAAAGAAACAAGTGGGGCTGTGCTAACAGCCTGCAGCGCTGACTGAGAATGACAAAATCAATCTCCTTGTCTGGAGGTCTCTTCCCACGGCTCTTTAAGTGCCGCTGGAGACCACCCTCTCTGTGGGAACACCATTACCAGTCTGGGAGCAGTGAGCCCAGCGCTCACTTGCCTCTGCAGAGTGCTGGGGGCTCAGAACTGCAGCCTTGCTTTCCTTTCCTTCTCCTTCCTCCCCTTCCCACTCAAAAAGCCCGTTCCTTGGCCCCTCACACCTGAACAAGATGAGGCAGTGCCTGGTGAGAGGGAGATGCTCGGCAGGCTCAGCACCTCTGTGCCTGGGCAGAGCTGCCCTGAGAGCTTAGTACCGGGATGGGGGTCAGCAGCCCTTGCCCTGTTTGCACAGCTTGCCCTTCTCTCCCACAGCCTGGCTGTGCTAAGTGGGCTGCAGTGAGAGCTGAGCAGGCTCCTTTCCTGCCTAGGGGGCTGTCCCTGGGAACACCAGTTCTCAAAGACATCATCCTGAGCCCTGTCTGTACCACAAGGCTGCCTCTGGAGATGGCATGCTTCCAGGGTTCCCCATCAGAGTCGTCTTGCGAGTTAATTCGTTGCCCACTGAGAGCTCTGGCTTCTGTAATCCAGTGCAGATCTTTCTTGAGGAAAAGGCATTTCACGGATGAAGACATCAGAACAAGATCTAAACAAGGAAAGCGTTTAATTGATGGTGTAAGTGGTGTGTCTAGAAAAGAATTCCACCCCAGGAGATCTCCAGCACTTCGGGTGCCTGAACTGGTGACCTGAAAAAAGCGAGTGACCTAAAGACACTGGGTTAGAAGAAAGTTGGGTCAAATCTCCACAGGCACCACAGAGCCTCTGCCTGGAGCTCGGAGCAGCAGCGCAGCCTCGGCGGCTGCTGGGCACTCCAAAGCTTCCTAAGCTGCTCTCATAAATCCAGCCCCTCAATACTGGCACTGCCAATAAAATAATGACAGCAAAAGTAAAATAGAAATTGCCCAGTTACTTTGCTGCTCTGCAGGGTAGGTAAACAAAGCTTTAAAGGTTGTCAGAGGCATCGTAAAGTCCTCTTCAACGTGACTGACATCCAGCCTGGGAATACCACTTCCTAAATCATTAGGCTGAGATTGCTCTACCAACCTTGGCTCAGCAGCACTGGAGCTTCTTCTGCACTCTGTGGCAACAGTGATCCGTGTTTTCCGTGGAGAAGCTGGGAACATGCATCCCAGAGATTCATGGCCAAAGAGATCAGGGCAGATGCCTCAACATGCTCAGTGGACAGGTGAGCACATTGCTCCTTCCTCTGATCATCCCTCTGGTTCGTTACGTTGGGGAGTGGTGGTGGTTATTCAACTTTTGCATTTAAAATTCAATATTCTGAAATTTGAATTGGGCACCAGGGTGCACAATACCCACAGCACCTGGCCAAACCTGACAACCTCCCTTACAGACCTTCTCTGTGTCCCTATTAATTAGGACTCGCTGGTTTTATCTTCTCTTGATCCCAGTGTGGTGTTTGCCTGATGCTCCATTAGCAGAGGAGCTGATGTTAGGTACAGACGCCGTGTCCCTGCCCGGACTGGGTGCTCTGGCTTTCTGTGGGGTAGCACTGGCTTTCTCCCCCACCTTGTATCCATCGTTATGGACTCATAATGTGGTTCTGTGATAATAAATGCAATAGTTGCAGTAACTCACCAATAGCCTGTTATTCTTATACACAAATCTAAAATTAAAATGTAAATCTGCTCTTTTGCTATTATTATTATTTGCATCTGAAAACACATCTCACAACCTTTCACTAAATGTAACACAGTGTAATTCCCCATTTTCTCCTGTCGTTCCTAGTTATGCCCTGCAATAAGCCGTGCAGGTTGGTTTGCTTACATGTTTTTCCATTACTTTTCAAATGCATGTTTCTTAGAAATGCCTTTTCGTGCTTTATAACCTTATCTCTACAGCCTTATCTTTAAAGAAAGGATAAGCAGAGGTAAACATACAGCGATCAACACCTTTACAAGGAGATTAAAGCCCTGCAGCTATTTCTTGAACCTTTTGGTTTTATGAAGCACTCACACTTGGGGAAGCCCCTCCCGGTGATGGGCCTGTCAGAGTGACACCCAGCCATGGGTCCTGCCAGGGGAGATGGGTATTTGGATTGGACAGGGTGGGTGGCATCCAGAGCGGTGCTGGGCACGCCATGCCCTCACACAGCACTGTGCCTTCACACACCACTGTGCCCTTACACACAGCCATACCCTTATACACAGCCGTGCCCTTACACAGTTGTGCCCTTACACACCACCATGCCCCTACTTACATATCACCGTGCCCTCACACATGGCCATGCCCTCGAGGGCTGGGAAGGCTCCTGTGAGGTTTCTCTTGCCAAAAGGAATTTCTGAGCTGTGTCTCAAATGAAGCCGGGAAGGATAACACAGGTGATGTTTCTGTAAGGGGCATGGGGAGGTGAGCAGTGCAGGCTGTCCTGGCCCAGTGCAGGCTGTCCTGGTTCAGTGCAGGCTGTCCTGGCCCAGTGCAGGTTGTCCTGGTTCAGTGCAGGCTGTCCTGGCCCAGTGCAGGCTGTCCTGGCCCGGTGCAGGCTGTCCTGGCCCGGTGCAGGCTGTCCTGGCCCGGTGCAGGATGTCCTGGCCCGGTGCAGGCTGTCCTGGCCCAGTGCAGGCTGTCCTGGCTCGGGGCCCTCCTGCAGCGTGCTGCATCCACTCTGCTCCGCACCCAGAGCAGGGAAGGTGACCTCCTGCTGCAAAATGTTCCCCGAGGCACATTTTCAATTGCACAGCCACGTCCAGCATTAATCGTTTGCTCCCAAAGAAGGCCCTGGCTGTGCTGTCACTTTGCCTCCCCAGGGCAGCCTGTTTAAGTGGCAGGGTGCTGCTGTAATGGAAAGCCCAGCAGCACACCAGCCCAGTGTGCTGGCTGCACAGCCTATTGATTTCTCCCTCCATTACCAGTCCCTTCAGTAGCTGGAACCCCGAGTCTGCGGGGCGGCCGGGGCAGCCCCCACACAGCGTGGTGCCTGGGCTGAGCCAGGAGCTTTGATCCATGTGTGCATGGCACTCTGCTGCCCCGTGGGCACAAGGACCAGGGAGTGAGGCAGAGCTATGCCCCACAGCAGCAGGAAGGGGCTCCCCTGCCCATGCGTTTACACGGTGTTAACCTAAGCTGGTTCACCAAGGTGTCAGGACTGCCAGCTCACAGGGAGATGAAGTGAATCAACGTGTGGGATTACCTGAAATCACTATTCTGCTGCTGGTAAAGAAGGGTCTTGGCTGCAGGGTGCAGTGGGATTGGGCTGGATGAGGCTGATATTCTCCATTGCTCTTTCTGGTGTGGGGCAGTTTGCCAGGTTCTCAGATCCAGGGCACCAAGCCTCTGCTGTCGTGGAACCCTCAGGAAGATTTGCTTCACTTTGGCCAACTTAGAAGTCAGAGGCACAGCTGTGGTCAGCCACCACACCGAGTCAGGCAGGCAGGAAGGTGCTGGGGATCTCACACAAATTTCCCTTCCCTGTGGAGCATCAGCAGGGGGAAAGCAGGGGGAAAGACCCCCTCTTCCCTGTCTCTGGCAACAGGCTGGGCTCAGGAGGAGGAGGAGGAAGAGGGATGCCATCTCCCTCTCTAGGATGAAATCAGTGATAATTGCCATGGATGTGGTTTGGAAACAAAGCAGCTCAAGACACTGTGTCTCATTACACACTTTTCATGCTTCAGATCTCTTTTTTCTGCTCCCTAGTGTGCTCTTGTCCATAGCTAAAGGATAATCAATTCAACTCAACACGCACTCGTTGCTGGTTGGAGTGTCGTCTCCTGCACCAGCCTTCTCCCAGGTGGCTTTGTACAATGCAAGATACAAGCACCGAGGTACAACGAGTCACAGGAGAGCAGCAGCACAATAAATAGTTGTTGAGGAGAGAGCAGGCATGAAATCAGGTGAGAAACCATGGAAGCGAAGGGATACGGGGGGTACCTGTGCACAGAAGACCCTGCGGAGGACAAGCCTGGGGTGACCCTCACCGTGCAGGGTCGTTGCTGGCCATGGGTAGGCTGGTGCTGTGAGGGGAAAGAGGGCTGCTGGAAGATACCAAGTGCTTTGAAAACAGAGCTGGAGCCCCACTGAAGACTTTCTCTGGTGTCTGGAGCTCTGCAGCCCTGGGATGCAATATTGCCATGGCTGTGAACTCCATATGGAGTTGGCAAGGCCTCCTCAGCAAGGCTTGTCACAGAAGGCTTCCAAGGAGTTCATCCTACAGGAGCTCTTCTTTTAATGGGGGGAAAAAATAAAATGTGACTTTGAAGGTAAGGAATAAGTTTAGGGAAAGGTTTTCATCAGTCATCACAAAGGGGACACAAGAAATCCATGCTGGTGGATGTGGAATGTGAGCCCGTGGTGGTCTTGAGGTGCTTTGCAGAAGCAACTACATGAGTCAGAACAGGCCTGTGAGGGTTTTCCCTCTCGTGTGATGGTCCTCACAGCAACTTACTGAGTCAAGATACACCTAGGAGGAAGCAATGGAAGAGCCAGGACTGAGAGCTCATGCGGGTCACGAGGCTGCCCTAGAGAAGCTGTGGAAATTACAGGGTGAAAAGAGCTTCCTGTGGATGTCAGTAGATTTTTTTCCTGGAGGCTGTTGCTGACACCAGGATGAGGCAACTCCAGAAAGGAACTGAGACCCCCTGAGTGAGCTGTGCAGTGGGACGGGGACTATGGAGTGCCATTGGAGACCACACCACGCTGAGGAGATGGGGGTGGACACATTGCCCCCCAGCCAGGCAGACCCCGCTATCCCAGCCGGTAGAGGAAGGTGATCCAGGGAAGGTAAAACAGCTTCTTTACTGACATGGAGAAGGGAAGAAGAAAGATTTAAATGAGGGAGGGTTAGTCTTCCCCCAGAAATACACGTATGGGGGCAAAGGTAGGAAGCTGCTCTGAGCAGCGTGCCCCAGAGAGGGGGACATCTCTGCTGCTCCATTTGAAGAGAGCTTCCTCGCTCCCCCAGAGAGTAGCAGAGATGTGCAGATCGCAGGCACAGACCCCTGAAGCCCTTGCAAGAAACCATGAGATGGTGTGCAGGTACTTACGAGTTCGTTACACTGGGAAGCTCCACACGCATCACTTGTGATGCCACCAGCAGTGACATCATCTCCATCGCCATGTTCCCCTTGGGCATTCGTTTGAGAAATCACTCTAGTGAATTTGCAAGAGAACATACTGATCATTTTAGTACCAAAAAAGTAGTAAGAGGGAATATCTGCCTTTATTTTCACCTTGTGGTTCGATGGTACCGGGTACATGCAGGGATGCTCAGTGGAAGGAGGGAAGTAGGGCTTCTCACCAGCCTTCATGCTTCCTCTCCTGCTTTGGGAGCTCACAGCAAATACAAACAGCCCACTAACGATAAATAAAAATATCACCTGGAAAGGGGCATATTTTGTTTTTCAATATGAAGGTCTTAAACATCAATTTATTCTCCCGTCTTTTGGGTGCTTTTTCTTTGTTAGTTGCCGTTGAGACGCAGCAGAAAAAGTCATTTTAAGCAGCAAATCATGGTGCTTATCTTTGCAGGGAGAAATGTGTGCGCTTGGAGACAGCTGAGGATTGATCTCTCATCTCTCTCTTTCAAACAGGAGGATTTACTTCCTGCAGGATTCCAATACGGACTCCAGGCACTCAGCTGGGATGCTTGTGAGGACGTTGGAAGCAGAGTCCAGGGGGTCAGCTTGGGAATGTGGATACGAAAGGTCTCACAGCCACATAGGTGATGTAGATCAGGTCAGAGATCATCCCAGTGCTCCTCAATCCCTGGGCTGTCTCTCTCCAGGACACTGATGTCAGATGAGGCAAAATGCAGCAGAGCACGAGGGGAGGGCAAGCTCCCTGTGTGAGCTGCTCTGGCCAGACAGGACCGTGGGTCCTCCCAGCATGGATCTGTGGGGAGCATCCTCATCCCTCCACGCAGGGCGAGGGGAGGTTGCATGGGAAAGGGGGCTCTGCCCTGCAGACCGAGAGGTTCAGTGGGAGACGTTTGCCACACAGGCCTGGCAAAGCTGCTACAATGGCAAAGGCCAAGGGGTGCACAGAAAACACACGTGCAGCAGCTTCTGTCTGGGTGGCACGAGCTTGGGAACATGCAGGGAAGGAAAGCCAGGGGCTTCGGAGCAGAACCCCTCCCGATGGTGCCGCTGGAGGATGCTGCCCCAAACTGGGATGTTGCAGTGGCAGTGGGAGCTGTGCACACAGAGCAGGTGAGGAGGGAAGCAGGATGCTGCAGTGGGTGTCTCGGGACGAGCCCTGATGAATGGCCACAGACAGGATGATGGAGGGTGCATGAACTGACCTTGGCACAGGCTGCCAAACAGTGTGAGGAGTTGCACCAAGACAGAAGCTGTGCAGCAAGCAGGAGCTCTGGTCAGAGCACTGCAAGTCTCGTTCTGCCCCTGTGAAATTATCTTCAGGTTTTATAATCACTTTATATGACAGTTTTCTACAATCAAGCTATGCTGCACCCAGCCTGGAAAAAGATATATATATATATATACATATATATATATAATGTAACATTCAGGGGTTTTTTTTTAAGAGCTGGATCGAAATCTCACTGTGAGTATCTGGCACAAAGTGAGAAGAAAGGAAGTATATCAGTATTATAACACAGAATAAGCAAGATGGCCTGGATAATTATAGGCTTGTCAGTCCAACATCAATGCCGGAAAAAATAACAGAACATCTGTTATGGAAGTTAATCAAGAGAGAGCTGAAAGGATAAAATATAGTCAGTACTGGTTTGCAAAACTAATTATCTCCTTTTTGGACAAGATTCCTGCTGTAACCCTCTCACAGGGTGCTCAAGGAAGCGGCAGCAGCATCCACTGTCTGGGAAGGTGTCCCTGTGCCCTGTGGCCATCCCTGCAGCCCAGCCAGCAGGGAGGCTGCTGGTTATCAGCAGGACAGGGATCCCAGGCGGTGCTGGGATGACTGATGCTCGTGCGGAGCACCCCGAGCCAGAGCAGAGAGGTGCAGGCAGCACCCCAGCTCCCGCCGGTGCTGAGCTGCCGTGTCCCATCCCCAAGGGGTGTGGGATGCTGGGCAGGGAATGGCAGCACTGAAGGGCTGAACGCTGGTGACAGGCACCCACCCCTGCTGAGGTGGAGTAAGGGGGGTGTGAGTGTGGCTGAGGGGCTGTCCCATTGGGCTGGGAAAGGACCTCTAGCTTTCTGAGCTCCTCCTCAGAGTGGAGCCTCTGCTCAGGGGATGCAGCCTGCACCGGGCAGGGGACTGTCAGCACATCCCTGCCTGACATGGAGCCCTGGCCAGAGCCATCCCTGGAGAGAGGGGATGAGCCACAAAATGCAGATTCCAAACAGGAGGGAAGGACCAGAGTAACAGGATCAGAGGTTCAAATTGCCACGAGACTCCAGAAAAATAAATACATTGCTTATTATCATTACTCAGAAGATAATCATAGACTGCCACACCTCCTCTGCATCCAGCATCACTGGTTGATGAGTGGGCAGTTAACTGGGAGCCCACACAGCTTTTCAGGTGCCTCCTGAGCGGCTTGTCTGGGTGAACCACGACTGTAACACGCTATGGGACGTGATGTGGCCATGGCAGCATGTAGTCATAGGGCAGCATCAGCAGACAGTGGCCAAGGAGATGCCCTTCACCTTTTCACAGCAAAATCCAGGCTGCAAAGCCCCTGGCAAAGCCCCTGCTGCTCTGTACCCCCCAGCAAAGCCACAAGCGAGTCAGGCCAGGTCGCTGGAAGTCAGGCACTCATCCGAGGGGGCCCGGCACATCTGGCTCCTGCTGCAGTTGGCTGAGCACAGCAGGACCTTGGGCAACCACAGCCCATCTCCCAGCACCCTCCTGCTCTCTGCAGCGTGCAGAGCCATCTGCTCACCGCGCCGGAGCTGCAGCCCCAGGCCAGCGCCTGCGGGCACTGCTCTTCGGCAACACTGGCCGGGGGCTCGCATGCAGCCGCGGCTGCGCCCAGGCACTCGTCCCACCTGGGTCTCCTTGGGCTGGGGAAGGCACCCAGGGGATTCTGAGGAGCCAAGGGACATTTCTCCAAGCGCCCTCTTAGAGCTTCACACATCACCAGGGCTCAGTGTGCTGGGGCTTCTGTGGGGAAAAACAAAATCACTCTCTGCCAAACCATCCATGGGATCAGGAGTTTGACACCGAGGGTCTTGGGGGGCTTTTCTGGAAGGGAAAATTCATGGCAACAAAGTATTTTCAAGAAAATGTACCAGTTTTTCATTACACTTCTTTTTCCTTCACCCCCCAAGGAGTCTCACCAGTTCCAAGGCTGATGGCAAGGGCTATGCTTCACCCAAGCACGGGTCTGGGTGGGGGGTCTCCCCATCACAGCCGAGTGCTCTGCTCAGGGCAGAGAGGCTGCCCTGCAGCATCATGTGCTGACTGTCCCCTTTCTTCAGCATAAAGCTGAAAGTCTGAATTTTGTTCTACAAGGAGGAAAAGCAAACACCTCCCATCCCTGCCCTAGGAAGGGGATGGATGTGGTGCTGGAGCTTCCAGTGGTGCCAGGCAGAGCCGCTCTGTTGGGAGAAACACAAGTGCAGCACAAGAAGCCTGCAGAGCAGAGCATCTCCTTCCCCCTCACCTCCACAGCAGACTGTCTGTCCCTGAAACCTCCCTCCTCATCCCGATGTCCATCCCTGACCTGCACAGGATGTCAGGGCCTTTAATTGCCCATTTATGTTTTTCTCTACAGGATGCTGTGCTGCTCCTAATCCCAGCCTGTCCTCCCCGTTAGAGCAGCCCTTGGGAATCACAGTGCAGGATCAAAGGCTGTCTGCTTGGCTGTCTTTACTTAATTAAGGAAAAACCCTTTCTGCAAGGAATGACTGTGCAGCCTCAGGTCCCGTGGCACAGGGCAAGCACCTGGCCCTGCGGTAATCTCCTTATCAGAGGTGCTCCTGGTGACGTTCCCAGAGGGGCTTATGTCCCTGTCAAACTCATTAGGGCAAGAAACACATCAGGAAACTGGGTGTCACTGGGGGTGCCTGTCCCCCTGCCTGGTTCTTGCCACTCCCCCAGACACACCAAGGAGCTGCTGCCACTTTGGGTCTGAGCCACACGCCTGGCCTCAGGCCCCCAGGAAGGATGAAGGACAGTGTCCTGGGGCTCAGGGGAGCTCCCCAGCTGCTCCCTTTCCCCTCTCCTGCCCCCCTCCCCCCCGAACATAAGCCTCTCAGCATAGCAAGGTTTATTTCCAGCAGGTCACTCAAGACACCTGTTAATCGCGTTTACGTGCAGCAGCCAGGAGCTGACCTGATAAATAAAAGGTACTGGGGGTGCCCAGCTTATGTGTTTATTTGCTCCTGGTGCCATGCCCAGTTGTTTTGTGTTTGTTCTAACCTGCCTGGGCAAACTGCTCCGATTCACATCTGTGGTGAAAAGATGGGGGAGGGGGGGAAGAGGCAGGAGGCCTGCAGCACTTCAGACACTGGCGGGGCTGAATCTGGGGTGGGCAGAACCGGAGGGTGAGGAAGGGGGAGAGACACAGACCCAGCACCAGGGTGGGACGCTGCTTCTTCAGGGAGGATTTCCCAAGGGCCCTTTGCTGGGCTGCCGGGCACAGGTCGGACAGGCTGGGCGATGCCCAGGTTCAACGTGGCAGAGGGGACAGAGGGGTCTGCCCCAGGGGGGACCCCACCAGGGTCTGCCAATGCCTGGGCTGCCTTGGACCCCCCCAGCTGAGTGGGAAGGGCTGCCCTGGCACACAGCAGCAGGGCCTGCTCCCCACAGGGAACAAGGGGGCTCTAAATCCCGTCGCACCTGCCTGCCCTCCCCTGGGAGCCACCCCCAGCAAGGACACTTCCGAACCCCCTCAACTGTTGTTCTGACATTTCCAGCCCAGATCCTGGTGAAGCACACACCGAAGGCAGGCACACAGTGCTGGGCTCTGGCTCTCCAGCCTTGGGGTGCTCGGGGCATCCTCCAGCACAGCTAAAGCCCACTTTCATGTGCAGAGTACAGGCACTGTGAGCTGCTACACGGCTCTCCCTTTCTGGCACAGGAGGCACTGACCCCAGGACACATCTTACAAGGGGTGTTTTGCCACTCGTTTCTCTGGGAAGAAGTGCAGCATCCCTCAGAAGAGGGCCAGGCAGGACAGCTCTCTACAGGGTGCTTCTGGCCGAAGGTTAATTAACGCTGTTTTACAGAGTGGTGCCAGCCACAACCTCAGGACAAGGGATGCAGAGCTGTCATCACCAGAGCTTCATTTTATTACAGCCCCAGAGTAATAAGAATGTAATTACTTCACTTGCAGCAAATCTGGATCCCCTAGTAGCCCACATGAAAAGCCTTTCATTTCCAGGTGCTCTCCTCATCAGCCAGCCTTCTCTACAGTACTGCAGGGTATGATGGACAGGGTGAGTGTCAGCCAAGCTTGTTGCCTCCGCAGCAAGGCGTGGAGAGGACACACCATGACCTGGCTGCGTGCTGAGCTATGCTGCATGGCATGTGTTGTATTTCCTCATCTCCTGCCCCGGGGCTGTACATGGGCTTGGGGAGCCACCCACACCACCCGTCCCCTGCACACCACCACAGCCCCCAGGGACCAGGACAGGTGGAGGTCTGGTCCTGCTTGCTACTGCAGCTGCTCCCACAAACAACCCCCCTGCAAAGCCCCATTTCCAAACCTGGGGTTGAGGCTCAGAGCAGCGACGCTCCTGAGAGCGCTCTGCAAAGGTCTGTGGTTCAGCACAGGCAGAACACCTCAAAGGCCGTGGATAATTAATTTACTGCTGCTCTCAGACAGAGCTGCGTTTCGCAAAGAAATTCAGATGATACATGTGACAAAGCAGGAGATGTATGGGATATAAAGCACTGAAGGGCCTCGGGGTAAAGGGAAAAAAAATTAAAAAGTAGAAGGAGCAAAAAACCAACAGAAAAAGCTAAAGTAAACAAAGGGAAAGGGAACATTATATTTGCAACCCTGCAAAGCACAAAGCATTAGTAAATAGATGCTTAAGGCTATAAAGCAATAAAAAGATATAAAAGGCAAGGAGATGTTGTTTCTTTTATAACAAAATAATTATTATTCTGTTGGCCTCAGACGAACTTCCAGAGATTGAGGCAACCAAATTCCTCAAGTTATAACCCCGTTACGGAGCGACCGGGGCCAGGGCACTTGGCAGTGTTGGTGCTGCCTTCGTAAGCAATACATCAAGGTGCTGGATTGTACCCTGTGTAATGAGACAAACTGTTGTGACAGTGAGACATATGCCTCTAAACACTTATGCATCTAAACACTTTGAAAACCACCTGTTTGGGTTCCTTCGTCATTAAATGCATTACAAAGAAAATAAAAATACAGTGATTTCTCCAGACAAAATACCTCAGAAGGTGCCAAGGCTCTGCTGGAGCGAGCGAGATGTTGCAGTACGACATGAGCATGTCCAGTTGGAGCCGTGTGGAACAGGGGAGCCGTCAGGATGGGAGAGGTCAGGCCGAGCTGCGGAGCAGCAGCCAGAGGGACACCCCAAGACAGATGCTTGGCTGTGTCTGCAGAGCAGCCGTGAGAAAGGCCGCCCGGTCTCTGCAGTGGCCCAGCACTGCCTGGTGCTCTAGGGAGGGCTGGGGGCAGCCAGGGACATCACTGCCCCAGGGGTCCCGGGAGATGCTGGAGAGGTACAGACAGGCTGGGTTACCACGGCTCCCCACAAACTTGTACATACCACGTTCCTCCAGGATGCCCAGGCTGACAGCACAACATGGGGTAATGTCACTCTGCTATTCTGGAAAAGAACAGAGAGATGGATGAGTGGCTGCCCTGGATCTCCAAGGATTCCAGCCTCTGATCCTCACAGCACAGATGGGGCAAGAAGAGAAACGGTTTCAGGGCAAATGCTGAGCGAGCTGCAGACCCACCGCAGAGAGCCTCTTCTAAAGTCATTCTTCCAGAAATCTGGCATTTATATCAAGGAGAGGGCTTCATTTTTCATTGGGTGTAGCTTCTCAAAGAAGAACTTCTTCCTTCTGAGGGAGACCTGGTGAGAGAATTCCTTCAATTCAGTGCACACAGATTAAGATTTCACTTGGCAGAAAGTGAGCAATTAGCCCAATTTGCACAGTAATTAGTGGTTACGGGTGCCACAGGTGTTGCTTCCTGTACTCACTATGCCCCATTTCCTCTGAGCACTCTGCTGCGCAGCATTAATCTCACCTTGCTCACAGGCCTGGGCAGCCTCAGTACATCCCTGCCAGAGCCGCTCCCTGTGCTCTCCAGACTGCTGCTGCAGCCACATGGGTTTTGCACAGCACACTCATCAGTGTCTGAGCCATCAGCTTAGTCTGGCTGCCCTGAGAAACCCCTCTAACCACATCACATTAAGCCCAAGGCATCTCTGATATTTGCACCAGCAGAATGATGATTCTGGTGCTGAGTATTCAACACCGCTCCAGGAGCCTGATGTCTGCACTCCTGTTCAATCCAAGTTACAGTGCAAGGATGTACCCTGTGCTGGGCACTGGGGAGGCTGCAGCTCGAGTGCTGGGTCCAGTTCTGGGCTCCTCACCATCAGAAGGACATTGAGGTCCTAGTGTGTGCAGATAAGGGCAACCAGGCTGGGGAAGGGGCTGGAGGGCAAATCCTCTGAGGAGCAGCTGAGGGAGCTGGGGGTGTTCAGCCTGGAGAAGAGGAGGCTGAGGGGAGACCTTCTCCCCATCCACCTCCCCTGCCCTGCCAGGAGGGTGCAGAGAGGTGGGGGATGGTCTCTTCAGCCAGGGGACAGGAGATGGGACAAGGGGCAATGGGCTCAAGCTGTGCCAGGGCAGGGGCAGCTCAGCTGGGAGGGAAAAGTTCTTCCCTGGCAGAGTTGTGGGGCTGTGGCACAGGCTGCCCAGGGAGGGGGCTGAGTCCCCAGCCCTGGGTGTGTTTAACAGAGGGGAGATGAGGTGCTCAGGGACCTGGATCAGCACAGGACAGGGACGGTTGGACTCGATGCACTTAAAAGGGCTTTTCCAGCCTGGTATGTGACGTAAGGACAGCACAGAGGGAGCTGGAGACACTTGTGATGTGCCCGAAGCTCCTCCACTCGGAGCCAAGCAGTGCCAGCAGCCCGTGCAGTGCACACCAGCTCCCCTCCCAAAGCAGGGACCCCAGAGAATCCTGCCACAGACTCCGCCCAGCCTCTCCAGACTGCACACTCCTCGTCTCCAGCTACCCTGCACTGGTGCTCACGGTGGTACAAGGCATCCTGCTGCTATGGCAGGGACATTTTCTTGCAGAGTTTTGCTGGTCTATTTCCAAAGCACGGTTCTGGCTGCCACAGCCAGGCGGGTATGGTGTTGCTGCTCCTTTTACGCTGTTGTTTGAGGAAAACTGCTGGTCAGAGTCATCATTGAAACTATTAATAGTGCTCTGTAACACTCCAATTTATGCACAACCAAAGCACGTTCATCACCAACCACCCTTTTGTGGAGCAGAAGCCTTGTAAGATTCATTTTGTCTCTGAAGAGGAAGGCTGAAAAATCCACCCTGGTAGGGTGACGACATGCAGCATCATTCATCCTTATCTCTGAATGCATCACTGAGTAACAGCACAAGGACAGGCCTGTCCCTGTGTTATCCTTAATTATGAATCGGTTCTGGCATTTCCAGGCCCTGGTGAGGTGATGAGCAGCTCTCCCCAGTGTGCCTGGGTACCGGATCTGCGACGGGAACTCTGAGACCTGCTCAGCTGCCAGCTGCTTGCTGGCTCCAATAGACCTTCCTCTCGCTGTGCCCATGGAGGGAGCACAGCCAGGCAAGTCATGGAGTCACAGTGAGACCCTTCCAGAAGCTGGAAGAAGTAGTGGCCTGTGGATGTTGCTGGGATATGCTGGGAGGAGTAACGCCGGTGCCTGTTCCCTCACCCCAGGACACGGGTTCAACAATCCGCTTCAAAATGCTGTTTTGGTCTCAGCAGATCACACTCCCAAGCCACAAAGGCTTTACCAAGGATAAGTTCCTGTAAGATGACATGTAGTTGGAACAAGGAGGGTCACCAGCCAGAAGGACCACACAGCATCCTACTCCCCAGTGTCAGAAGGATTCTGGGGCTCATGTGCTGCCCAGTTCGAACTCCTCCTCTGCTCAGTACTCTTCTTGCCCTGCAAAATGACTCAGACACCAGGACTGCCTGGATCTCAGCCAAGGGAAGGGTTTAAGAGGCATTTTTAAACATACCCCAGTAGAAAGGACAAGGCTGTCCTGGGGCCTGTGGTGAAGGAGTGCCCAACCTCAGCCGCCTCCCCAAACCAGATGCTCACAGAGATCACCCCTGCCTCACTGCGAGCGGAGACATCAGCAGCAAGGGCTGCCCTTCACTTTCCATCGCTGGGGCTTCAGCTGTCAGCAGAGGATACAGGAAGCACAGCACTGCTGGAAAGCCTGTGCATCAATCGACAGCATCAAGATGTGTCTGCACCAGGATGGATCTGTTCTCCTGCCCGCAGCTGTCAATACTTGCTGGTACAATTGATTCCATCAGGGTGATGATGGCAGATAAAGATCGTTCCCAAGTGCAGCAGATGCGTGTGATCCACCAGCTTTCATACCAAACTTCCTTCCCCAAGTCTGAATATGGGTTGTTTCATTTTCAGAGCTGGACAGCCTCTCACAAGCAGAATCTCCCCTGATAGTGCTGAGCCTGCAGAGCTGCAGCCAAGGCATGGGCAGGGAGCAAGATGTCCACCCCAGAACAGTCAGTAAGAATCTTGGGGTTGCCTCTTCATTAAAGTCAGGCATTATAATTATTTAGGTATCCAGAGGGACCTTTACCCAGCCCTGTTTTCTGTGCTTTGTGTATCAGGAGTACACAGCGATCACTTCAGCTAAAGACAGGAGCCAGAGTCATTTGTCAAGGTCCAACCTTCTGCTTTCAGACAAGGTGCACACAGGTCTCCAGCTCGTTGCCAGGGGAGCAAAAGGTGAATGCCATCTGTGCACACGAAAGGGTTTCCAGGGAAGTGTCAGCCCATCCATCCATTCTATTCCCCTTCATTTGCCAGGCCCATGATTACCTTGGCCCTGCCATGTCTCCTCCTGCCCTGCCACCTTCCCACATGGGGACCAGTGCCCGGACGAGGCAGGCACCAGCAAACCTTGCTGCTTCTCCAGGCAGCTGCATCTCCATGCTGGCTGCCCAGACACCACGCAGGGTGGGCAGGCTGGAGGAGGGTCCTCACAGCCCTTGTGAGGGTCTGCAGAGAGGAGTAGCAGCCAAGGTGGAGGGGACCCACTTTCACGTTCCCTTGGGGAACAGAAGGGACAGTAGATGCCTCGCAGCCCTGGGGTTTATGGAAATGAAGCGCTCCACTCTAGCTCCTCATGTGCGCTGTCTTCAGCTGTTAAGGATGGAACCAAGGTTGACCCTCACTCCTGCAGAGCTGGTGTGTGACATCAGGGTACCAGGAGATGCCTTCCATCTGCTTTTGCTTCTGTTCCTCCTCATGTTTGTCTGGGGTTGGCTGGTTTGTTTGTGTTTTCCAGCCATTCAGGGGATCACTTGCAGACTGAAAGGAAATCTAAAAATTCATTTAAGTGACCTTCAAGGGAAGGTGACCTGCTGCAGCAAATCTGACTTGGATTTCCACTGTAAGCTAGGGAACAGGCAGATAAAGCAGAGGATTGTCCTGCACTGATATCTACTTGTTAAATTATTCATCTTAATTGGTATCTAAAGCTTTGCAGTATTTGTTAATTTTATAAGAATATATTCCCTTTTTTTCCTGCTGTGGAAGCAAACAGCACTGAAATATTAGAGAATGAAATAGGAAAAAAGATAGGCCATGCTTCTTGCTGTGGGAATATTCACTGGAGACACACAAAGTTTTAATGTTAATGTCTCTGCATCACTACTCTCTGCATGCTAAAATAGGTTTGGAAATGCTTGAAAGGTTAAAGCTTCTGCAAATTACGGAACCAGACCATTTTGGAGCTATAAATCCTGCTCATCTGGGACAGTGGTTCTTGTGTAAAACCTCATGTTTTCTTGAGAGACTGAGCTGAATATTTATGCTTAGCACATCAAACACAAGGAAGGCACAGAGATTCACTCGTCTGCAGTGGGTGTTTAAGAGTTTACTGTTTGTAATTAAATCTAGAAATTACAATTAGTCACCCAAACTGGAGTGCCCAGTTGCTCCTCATTCCCCTTCCCAGCACAGGACTGGTGTAAGCTCCTCTCATACGCTGGAGCAATGTCTTTGTACCTCCAACTTTTGCCATTTATGATTCAAACACTCCCTGATGCCCCCCATGATCCCTTCTCTTCACCAGCACACAAGGTGCCTCGGACAGGGGCACTCTGTGGTACGGGAGCTGATGACCCAAAGCAGGAGGCGTTGGGAAGCACCAACAGCAATGTGCTGACCAACCCCTGGAGAAAGGGGCAAGGCAGACAGAGAGGAACCCATATGTGTGGGGTGGGTCTGGTTCTCATTCCAGCCTGCAATGCCTGAGAGAGGGATAAAGGAGTCATGCAGAGCGTCCCGGCAGCAAGAGGCTGCCAAGGGCTCGGAGGAGATGCGGTGAGGTGGCCAACACACTGTCAGTCCCAGCGAGGCCGGCTGTGCCCTGCACGCTGGGCTGCCCTCCTCTCCTTCCCATGGGACAGCAGTACAAACCTAGTCCCTGGTGTCATCTGCACCCCATCAGCTCCAGCTCCCACCCATCCACCACCCGACACCTCCGGCCATGCTCCACAGCCTCTCAGGACGTGCCTGTCACCTACAAACCTTTGCCATGGCAGCACAGGCAGGATGGTGGTCGCTGCAGCCCCTCACTTCCCAAGGTGAGGGCGATACCACCAATACACACTGCCACCCCAGCCTCCACACTCCCACCCGAAAGGCAGCCCCCCCTGACCCTGTGCCTCTCTCTTCCCTCTCTCGTTTCCCATGTTGGGCCAACACCCCAACTCACAACAGTGACTCTGTGGAAGCCTGCCCTTGCCAAACACGGGGCTTTGTGGTTTTCATCTCTCCTTAAACAAACACCTTCCCCAGACAGGGAAATAAAACCCAGAGAGAAAGGAAAGGAACCCAGGAAAACCCCAAGCAGCCCCTCCACAAACACCTCGACAGCCGCGCACAGCTCCGCGATGCTGGTGAGTCAGGGTGCACATATGGATTTATCGACTGGGCTGTTGCAGGAGGATTTGTAAACATTGTCTTGGCTCAGAGCAGGCTTTCCCTGTCTCTCTTGGTTTTAGTGTTGCTGTCCAATACAGAAACAAAATAATCTGAGCCTTGGTTGGGGAAGTTTAACCTGTTGTGTTCCAGGCCCCCTGACACCTGGCTGTGAGGACATAGCAGCCCGTTCCTGCCGTGCTGCCTGTCCTGGCCAGCTGCTCCTACAGAATACATACACATAAAAGCACCTCAACATGGAGAAGGTCACACCTACATCTCACCCCAAAACCAAATGCCTCCTTGCAAAACTGCATTCACCCACTTGCAGAATAAGTCCTGCCGTTGTCTCCTCCTGAGCCTCGCTTCCTTGTCTCACCCACAAGGCACCGCTCAGCAGCTGCTGACAGCACATCTTGCAGACATCCTGGTAGATAACAGCAAGGAGTGAAGGAGCACCCAGAGACACAAGAATAGTTAATTCACAAGGAAACATTCAATAGCACTACCAGCGATACAGTGTTGCACTGCAGAACACCAGAAATCAGGAAGGGAAAGCAAAACATCCACAGCATCTTACCACTGGGTCTCCTAAATATACCTAAATGTTGCCATCTCCCCAGCGGTGCCTCCTAAATACACCATGGCACCGAGCCACTGCACCAGCTTCAGAAGGCCAGACCAAGCATCCTGCATTGAGCCTATCCTCCTGCTCCTGAGCGAGGAAACAGGGCTGGGGATGCAGAGTGGTTCTCAAGCCATGTGTCTAGGAGCACCCCTACATGAGATGTGATCCAGCACCTCACCCCAGCAGAACTGACTGAACCCACAGGCAGCTTTCCTTCCTTCCTTCCTTCCCCACAGAAAGAAACCATAGTCTGGAACCACTTCGCACTCCTGCACTATAACCCTGGGCTGACGGCTCTCATCTCTATGGAAATCCAGTCTTGTCCCACCAGGATGGAGAATGACATCGCACATGGTGCCTCTGGACAAGTTGGGTTCCTCCTCCCTGCACGGGATGAAACCATTTCCCTGGAGGAGGGTGAAGGAAGGCAGTGTGTGGGGAACCCAGACCCCCAGCTGCTGGACCCTGGCTCACCAGGAGCTGCCGGACCACCTCCACTTCCCTCCACAATGAGCATCCAAATATCACTAGAAACAGAAGCCAGTGTTAGGGTCTGTACAAATAGCAGCTGGGATACAACGTGGCTTAGATGCAGAATTGTAGACCTTTGGCAGAGAGGAAATGATCTGAAAGGAGCCTGTTTCCCCACAGCAAGGCTGCTCCTCATTTCCTGTGTTCTTCAACATCATAGTGACCATAGCAGTTCATTCCTGTTCCCCCATCACCACGCAGTGGGCACAGGGGGCTGTGGCTGCTGGCTTTTGCATGCACCTGTACGAGTTCAGATGAGATGTGAGGGAAAATTTCTTCCCTGGCAGAGTTGTGGGGCTGTGGCACAGGCTGCCCAGGGAGGGGGCTGAGTCCCCACCCCTGGGGGTGTTTAACAGAGGGGAGATGAGGTGCTCAGGGATCTGGGTTAGCATAGGATGGGAAAGATTGGACTTGATGAGCTTAAAGGGCTTTTCCAGCCCAGTGACTCTGTGATTCTGAGTTAAACAATTAATTGCTGAAGTTATCACAGCTTCACCCACCCTCTGCTCAAGAGACACTGTGTGATGTAAGCAGCCTGTGCGTGCTGACATGGCTCAGCCGTCCTGCCCACAGGCTCCTCAGACCTTGGTGCCCCTGATGCCACCCCCCTGTTTGCAGCAGGGAAGGGCCCTGGCTCGCACAGGGCACTGAGCAACAGCAGAGACCTGCCGCAACCTCCTGATCCCTACAGGTTCACAGCCTGCCTGGCTGCATGTACGCACCCCTCTTTGGAAGCTGAAGTAGAAGAGGGTCTGAGCACAGGGCGGGTGAGCAGCACGGTGCCTGTGTGAATTGGGAGGCTCCATGTCAGCCATGCCGCCCCCCACTCTGCACACAGGGTACCCCTTTGCTGTCAGCCAGGCTTCGCCCCGACACTGGGAGCAGCAGGAGCCTCCCTGCTCCTTCCAGTCAGCACAACTGACCTGTATAAACTGAGGGGACACACAGGTCTGGCCCTGGCCAGCCACCCCCATCCCCTCAGCTCACCCCAAAGGCGGCTGTGGAGCTAACCTCTCTGCTCAGCAACTGATGGTGGTGGGAGTCAGGGTGTCACGCTCAGTACAGCAGTCAAAGACCTGGGCTTGCATCCTGCTCCCCCTGCAGAGACCTCTGGCTCTACAAACAGCAATGAAAGACAAGGAAAAAACCTGGAGAAAACAAAAAATAAAGCAAACAGTGAATGGGAGCACTGGAGAAACAAGTACAGCTGTGATCTAAGGTCACGGACACTTAATTGCACCTATTAACACAAAGACTTGACCTCTGCCTCTTCCCTGCTCCTGTCTAGTTGTGCCTGAACACCACAAGGTTTCCTTCACGTAATGAGCTCTGTCCATCATTTGTGTCTCATTCCTCAGCTCCATCTTCTGAACAACCTCCAGAGCGTGCCACCCGCCTGAAGAGCCATCTGAGCTGAGAACTGCCAGTGTATCCACCCATCTCCCTCTCTGTCCTCCTACGCAGGATGCTGGGTGGACAAAGACGCTTCTGGCTGCTTTTGACCTTGCCAGGGGCACAGAAGCATGTCCCTGTGTCCTTCACCCCAATTTCTGAGCCTGTCTTCATCTCTGACTTGGGCAACATACAGTCTCACCGAGTTTAACCCATGGGACAGATCCCAGTGCTCTCTTAGCGACGTCCTTCTCAGGGAGGAGGATGGTGGTGAGCAGAAGATGCCATCCTCCATCTGGAAAAACTCCCCACTCGCCCACAAAAGCATCCTGCACATGATCAGGGGTTCCTCTGCCCTCAGCACCAGGAACAGCCACCTTAGCTCTGAGCTTACCATCCTTGCCAGCCCAGGGCCAGTGGTCTCCTGCTGTGGCCAAGGCAGAGCTGTCCTCTCTGCTTCCCTACACAGCCATCCCCAGCGTGGTCTGGTGGGGCAGTTTGGGGTGTGCTGCCCAGCGATGCCCAGCGCAGAGCAGCACTGTATCCTTGCCCCACTGACAGTGGCCTGAGGCCAGCACGTGCTGAGGCGACGCTGGAGCAGAGGCCACGGCTGCAGGAGGTGTTCTGTGCAGTGGGGAGGCTGCCATGAGTCACTGACAGGTAATAGGAGAGCTAAAATTACATGAAACATCCCCAGACTGAAGCATTCCAGCTCCGTACCAGGCAGCTTCCTCCCCGGTGCTAACGAGCAGCAGACACGAGCTGACTTGGTTTCAGCTGTGCCAGGCAACAGAGCTGACGGCTGCTCTGCTGGGGTCAGCACTGCAGGAGCCTCACCAGGCCCTGGCCGCTAGCCTGGAGACAGGGAACAGGATCTGCCCACGTCCCTTCCTCAGCTGTCACTCCAGTCCCTTGGGCTGCTCTTGGGATCCTCCCTGGTACAACAAAAAGTCTGGTGAGCGTGTCTAGGGCTTCCAGCCCCTGTGCTTCTGGGGTCTGATGCCACAGACTTCAGTCCTTGGCCTGGTGAACTCGTGGACAACCCTCGCCAGCAACGGGCATGGTCAACACCCTAGGAGGAGTGTAGGCTTTTGGTACCTGTTACAACTGCCTCCCTGGTGCCAGGGAATGTGCTGGGGACTTTCTACCTGGCATTTGCAATCATTTGCCTCACCCTCAGGAAATAATTCTGCATTAAAGCCCCTCTGCTTTTCCTGATACATGTCCAGGTTGATCAGACAGCATCACTCACATACCTCTCCTATGGCACTCAGAGCTTACAGGTGTCAGCGTCCCTCCTGCCCTGCCAAGCATCCCAGCATGTTTCCTGAGGGCATCACGTACCCAAAGCTGCCCCTCCCTGACCAGAGCAGTGGGGGGACACAGCTGGGACAAGGAAGCCTTCCCATGAGCAGTCTCAGGTGCAGCCACATCACAGAAGAAAAAGCAGCCAGAGAAGATTCAGGCTCCTGGAGGTGTGGGCACATCTGGAGGCTGCGGGCACATCTGGAGGCTGCCCTGCTCATCCCCTCTGCAGCTGCTCTGCGAGATGTGCCTTGCTCCTCACCCTAGCAAAGGACAGTCACTGCAAACCATGTCGGTGCATCCCACAGCCCGTGCTGCTGAATGGAGAGGTCACCCTGGTCCTGGTCCTGCTTCTCCCATCCCGACGCTTACTGGGGTGGGCACCATAGAGGGGCACAGGGTTGTCCCAGGTGTCCCCGAGAGATGCTGGGAGCCGAGGCTCTGGCACCATGGGGGTTTGGCCACCAACCGCTCCTGCACATGGAAACAGCCAGACACACTTGGAGCAGGGGTCTGTGTGGCAGGAGGGACAGTGACAGCCACCGGAAAGACGCTGCTCCCTGGGTGCTTTTAGCACCCTGCTCAAACAGCACCCAGGCACTAGTTGCTAAGACAAGGTACACAGACCAGAATGCACTGAAAATTATTAAAAATAAACCTATCTCTTTCAGAATAGGCAAATTAATAGGAAAAATCAGACTGGTGTTCACTGCTTTACAGTTAAAGGGCTGTATCCTTGTCAGAGCCAGCTGGGTTTCACCACTGCATCTGCACAGGGGCAACTACATCCTGAAACATAACAAGTCATCACCTCTGATGGAGCAAACAAGGAGCCTTCAGAAATTCTAAAGCAAATTATTACTTTTTTGGCATCTGTAAATGTTACAGCCCCTTTACTGGAAACATCTGAAGAATTAATTTGCAAAAAAAATATTTGAAGAAAACACAGAGGAGTATGAAAAAGAGCCAATGGAGCTGGAATATTCCAGGGGCTGGAGGCACCCTCCAGGCATCCCTGCCCACATGCTCAGGCATTTGGGGGGGGGGGGGGGCGGGAGGGAAGCTCTCTTCTAGTACTTGCACTATAGATCCAAAAACATAAAACTCACTGAAAAGATTATCTGAGGAATAAAAAAACCTGTTTAATAAAATTGCACCTCTCTGTCAAGGAGCAGAAATGTGGCAATTTAAGATGCAAAATCAATTATACCATGGAAATAGCAAAGCTCATTAACACGACGCTGTTAAAAAGTGTTTTCACATACTATGTGAAGTAGCTGTAAAACCAGATTTGGAGTTTTTAGCAACACAGTTGTTAGCAGATGAGATCTCAGCCAGTAGCAGGCAACAGCCAAGAAGCTGTAGCATTATCACCATCATCCCTAATTCAGAAAAACATTCTTGCAACGTTTGGCTCCAGCCTGACTCTCACCTAAACCGAGGTGCTGCAGGCAGGGCAGGGGCGAATTCGGGGCTGTGGTTTGAAAGTGCTGAGCTGAACTCCCATGGAGTTTGGCTACAGGTCTTTGTGGGTCTCGAACAGGCCAGTGTGGAGCGCAGGGTCCGTGTGTCTCCGGGGGCTCGGCCTGCTCTCCCCACCTTGCAGGGGCAGGGCGAGGCCTCTGCCAGCCTTTCCCAGAGGTTGGCTCCTGGTAGCCCAGTGCCACCAGCTCCTCCAGCCAGATTCAGTGCATGTGGCACCACAGGGGGCTGGTTGGGGCCCTCAGCCCCAGTTCCAGCTTCGAGAGCCTCCAGCAGCTTTCCTGCCTTCAGGACACACTGGGGTTTCACACTTTGTTATAGAGACAGTTGTGGAGCAATGAAAAATCAAACATCAGCCACAGGGCAAAGGTGAAAGTACAGTGTCTGTCCTGGGACAGAAGCATTTCCCCACTCTTTCCAGATGCTTTGCTGTGCCTGGCTCCTTTCTGGGAAGACAGCCTGTGCTTCAGTGTCATGGGCAGCAGGTCTGTGGGCTCCTCTCCACCCGGACAATCCCACCCACACACGGGGGCTGCAGGGTGCTCCACACCCCCAGCTGGGAACTGGGACCTGCTGGAAAGGCAGGGTTCTTCCCTCCACCATAATGGCCGTGATGCAAGCTCCCCCAAAGCTCTTAAAGTGCCTGAGGGGGCTACAAGGAAGCTGGGGAGGGACTTTTAAATCAGGGTCTGGAATGACAGGATGAGGTGGAATGGTTTAAATTGGAAGGGGGCAGATTTAGGTTGGATTTAGGAAGAAATTCTTCCCTAGGAGGGTGGTGAGGCCCTGGCACAGGGTGCCCAGGGGGGTGGTGGCTGTGCCATCCCTGGAGGTGTTCAAGGCTGGGTTGGATGGGGCCTTGAGCAGCCTGGTCTGGTGAGAGGTGTCCCTGCCTATGGCAGGGGATAGGACTGGAGGATCTTTAAGGTCCCTTCCAGCCCTGACCCTTCTGTGAGTCCATGTTCTGAACTCTTAACGCATAGGAAGCTCTCTGCACATAAAACTATTAATTTGTGCAATGACTGCATAATTAATCCTTGGTATCATCTCATTCTCTTTTAAATGTATTCCCACACTGCACAGAAGTTGTTGGCTAATGAATTAAACAGTTTGATGTTGATGAATCACAATTTTGCCTATCAATATTAAAATATTGCCAGAGGTATGTTTTTCAGTTTGGGTCATGCAAGTTTAAACTATAATACTTACAAAACCAGAGACATCCTGTTTTCCCAAGCCTGGGTGCAAAATCAGAGCCCAAGTTTTGTTTGAGATTTGTGGGGTCTGGACTATTTTTGTTTGCTTTCCTCCGTTCGAGCAACGACAGGAACATAAGGTATCTTGCAGAACTCCAGACCTGTCAATAATAGCATCTGAAACGGAGAAACCAGTTACTCAGGAAACCTCAAGTCAAAACTAGTCTGGTCCTTGGACTATGAATAATGTGGTGATACCAGATGGCAAACGTTTTGAGAAGCCTCCTCTCAAAAGAACTGTTAATTACCTCCAAAGCTGCTGCAAAAGGATAACCAGGAGAGAGAAGGGGAAAGACCAGGTCCCAGCCCCTGTTCAGGCACCAGGATGCCTTCCAGGCTCTGTGCCTGGCAGACTTGCCTTGTTCCTAGCCGTGGCTTTGGTGGCAGGCAACACCTCTCCTGGAACACACGGCCAGCCGGGCCAGGCTGGCACATGACGCTCTCCACACAGTGCCGTGGGCTCTGTGCTCTGAGCAGTTCTCATCAGAGAGACTGAGAGGAGGAGACCGTGCGGCTGCTAAAAATGATCTGATAGGCAAAATACTTGGTCATGAGCCGAGCGTTCGGCAGGAGAAGGCAGAGTAACTCATACCCTTTAAATAGCCTGGGGGGCCACCAGGGATCATCTTGCTCCTCATGGCAGACACCTCTTGAGCCCCCAGCACAGCCTCTTGCATGTGGTGATGCCCAGCACGCTCTGCAGACTTGGACCAGAACCCAGCAGCAACACAGACCCAGCAGCTCAAGTGCCTTTTTCGGCATGTCTGGGGTACCTGCAGCCCTCATCCCATTTCTGGAGGGACAGCTGCATCGCCCTGGCTCACCTTCACCGAAAGCCATTGCTGGCCCATCTGAGGGAGCATGTCTGAGCTCATGCTGCGAAGGCAAAGACAGGAGTGAAGTTCCCCAGTCACAAATAGCTTCAAACTAGAGACATGAGTGTGAAAATCCACAACATCCCAGCAGGGGCAAGCAGAGCCCCAGCACATCTGCTCAGCTGGAGACCAGCAGTGCAAGCAGTGATGCGCAGCCGTGGGCACCTGCCCATCCCCAGCACGGTTGGGATGTGAGCTGCAGCACGTGGTGGTGCCTCCAGCATCGACAGCCCTGGCCACCCTCCCCTCAGCTGCCTCATTCCTTCACTAGCAGCAGACAGGCTCCTCACACATCTCCCATCACACAGCCCTGCCCTGGGGACGTGGGAATGGTGCAAACACCCAGTGGAACCCACGAGGGGTTATGGGTGGGAGGGCTGGGGGCAGGTTCAAGCTCAGGGATGGCAGAGCTGGGGACCCACTGGGGGACAGGGAAGGGAGGAAATGCCTGGCTGTCCCAGGACTGGGGACTGGGAAGGGGAGAAATGCCTGGCTGTCCTGGGACAGCAACTGCCGCAGAGCTCAGCCAGCCAGGGGAAGCAGGGATGTGGGGGAGCACAATTAGCTAATGATTCCATGAAGAAAATGAGCATAGCTCTTTCTGAGGTGGGCAGGGTTCAGGTAGCGCAGGTGTCCCAAAGCCAGACCAGGCCTGGGGCGCAGTGCCCCACTTCATGGACTAGAGAGGGAAAAAGCCCAAAACCATACAAGATGATGAGATTAGGGACATTTAAAACACATCCCCTCTGCCACCCAAAACCAAACCAGCAGGTAGAGCAGATGTGACTCCCCAAGCAGTGAGGATCAGTGGTGTCACTGTGGATTTCCTCCAGGGAGAAAGACAAAGACCACAACTGCATCATGGAGTACCACAAATAACAGCAATAAACACAGACTGTAAGGCTCAGCACACCCCAGCACCTGCAAGCGCCGTGTGTGACGGCAGCGGTGAGGGCTGCTTTCCCAAGGGCAGACCAAGGACATCCTTGGGCCCAAACAGGGACACAGAATCCCATCCGCAGACCTGTCGGGTGGGCAGCACGCAGCCCGCAGGGAATCGGGTGGGCTCCTTGCAACTCTCTAATTCAAGGCAGTAAGTGAGGTCTTACTGGGATTATTTTACAAGTGGAACGACTCAGTCTCTGAAGAGAGTCTGATGAGAGATCTGCTGCTGTAATTTCGCCGCTCAAAAGGTCACGTTGCAGAGAAGTCAGTTCTAAAAACACCTGCAGAGGTGAGCCTCTGGAGCGAGCGGGAAGGCAAAGTGGTTGTTAATGTACACTTAACCTCAACACCACTGAGAAGGTAATAGCAGAGAGCAATTGCACCAACAGCAGCCTCGGAAAATGGGAATTCATCTCCAGAAAGCGTTGGTTTGAACTTGGACAGCCCCCATCAATACCTCCAGGGACTGCAGCACTGGCCCCAGAGCTCCAAGGGGAAGGGCTGCCTTTGGGAAAAGGGGCAGCACTCGACTTCCACACACCTTGTTCTGGTCCTTCTGCAGCAGAGAAACACTGAGAAAGCTCCGTGTGCAGCACGGTGTCCAGCAGAGCAAAGCCCCTCAGCACAGGCAGGAATGATGCTGTCTGACCCACCGTCCTCTCCAGCCCAGCCCTGTGTGAGGTTCAGCAGCCGAAATGCCTTCCAAGAAACAGGAAAGCAGTCACCTGCACAGAGCCCAGTGAGGATCCTGGTGCGCTTCTCCCTGCAGCTCCCCTGTACAAACACCAAGGGTTCCATGAAAAATCAAAGCCCAAAGGGCATTCCAGCCATGCGTTTGGATCACAGCCTCTCCCACTGCTCACCGAGATGCTTTGGGGTGGCGCTGCAGCAGCCCTGGGCACTATTGGCCAGAGCAGCCTGAGAGCCACATGCCACAGTGCCAGGGGCAGTGATGGCTCATGCCAGCCTCCAGCAAAGCTGCTGTGATACCAAGTGATGTCACACTCTGACTTCTTCCCAGGGAAGATGCATTTTGCTGCCAGGATCAGTGTAATGCGACAGGAAACATCTCCTGGACAAACTGGTACATGGTGGAAGGAAACAGCCATGGCCTCGGTATTCCGGAGACATCCTGCGGTACAGGACACCCCTGCCAACAAAGGAAGCGTGTGTAGCAGGGCAGGACCTTTACGAACCACCTGGCTTTAGGACCTGTGGCCGCAGCAGAGCCAAGGCAGCAGGAGGGCGCCTGGAGAGCAAACTCAGCAGCCGCTCTGCGGTGAATCCATCTCCCCCAGTACACAGCCAGCTACAGGGCTGGCGCTGAGCCGCTGGCTCGCCGTGACCTGCATCATGCTCCTGACACAACATCCCTGCTGGCTGCCCAAGATGGGACAGACCATGCCCAAACCGGGCTGCAGTGCCAGGTTTCCTCCTCTGCACCTCTGCGGTCACCTCCTGCCATGCCTGCAGAGCCCCAAAAGCTGTGCAGCCCAGGCAGGCACCCCCTGGCTGTGCCACCACCACCCCAGCCCTCCTGGCTCTCACCAGGATGTTTTCCTCTGGCAATTCGTTACCAGCAGACGCTGCTGCACTGTCATCACTGGGGCTGTTACCAGCAGACTGCTGCTGCACTGACATCACTGTGGCCGTGCTGGCTGCCTGCTATCAGAGATATTTATTCCCCCTGCGAATCCTGCTCCACAGCAGAGCCTTCTCAGCCACAGAAATGAGTGTGTCTGTAAGGGCTTAGCCAGGCTAGTGCCAGCAAACCGCTTCTGGAGAGATTAAGGTTCTTTGAACTTACTCCACAGAGAGTTTCAAGCCCTGGAATTTTACTCCTAAGGATACTCTAATTCATATAAAACTTCACACAAATCTCTCCAATTGATTTAGGCAGTATTTGAGCTCAGTCACTTCAGAGATTACATCCATTGACACCATTACTGCCGTGCATGGCAGGGGCCAGACTCCTCACCTACCCTGAGAAAAACCTTTTCCCAAGTACTGACTGTGCTCAGGGAAAGTCTATTCCTGCCCCAGACTGCTGAGCACCTCAGTGTGCCAGGCAGAGAACAGCACGACATACCAGCTTGTACTGGCTTGGAATATTGTATACCAACTAATTCCTTCAAGTATCTGACCCTGGCCAACAGCACTTTATGAAACAATCTGAAAAAATGGAAATAATAGCAATAATACCAACTGTGGCATGGGTAACCAGCACGAGAAGCAGCTGAGCAATGTGCAAAGGCATCAGGCAGAGCTGCAGGGAGGGGAGCAGCCACCCCAAGCCAGCCTGAGCAGAGCTGCTGAAGCAGCTGACCAAGAGGAGAACAGGAACTTCAGTAGGGCAGGAGCACTGAAGTTACTGGGGTGCAATGTCCCCTGGGGCAGAAGGACCCACTGCCTACACTGCCACTCCTCAGGTGAGCTCCCCCCATCTCCCTGCACTGGCTCACCTGTCTCCAGGTATGCTCCATCCACAGCTCATCCTCTGTCCCAGCAGGGAGCTTGAGTTCATCCTGCAGTGCATCCCCAGTTAGTGATCACTAAACCCAAGGAAGGAGGGAAACAGCAAGAGGTCAAGATGCAGATTCCCCTACTGGCTCTGAGCCCCAGGAAAGCAAATCCCCCCAACCTCTTCCTGCCCCTCACCTACACACTGCACCAGGGCAGTCCCTCCTCACCAGGATCCCCAGGGAAATACCCCTGACAGGGTGAGGAGCAGAGTTCCCCTCAGAGCATCACCTCTACAGACACACCCCCAGCTCTCAGCTGCTCAGACACCCAGGTGAGGGGGAGCCACAGCACCCCAGGCTGAGCTGCGGCCCTAGGCAATCACAGTCACCATCACAACCTGCGTCCCACATCTGAGCTGAGTCTGTCAGGTCTTAGCATTCACTGATGGGCTTTTGCCAGGCTTTATCTCTGCAAGATTGAGAGAGCTGTTAGAGGATGTTTGCGTTTCCAGCTGCCAACTCTGCAAACCTCTCCAAGGCTCTGACGACTGAGCCAAGCTTCTTCCTAGGGATAGGGGAAGCATGAGCTCAAATAATAGACTTCATACACTAAACTTAATCTTCAGTGACACCTCTGCAAACAAAATGCCTTCAGAGGCACTGCTAAGATATAACTGACTGGCCGTGCAGGCAGAACCGCCAAGGATGCAGGAGGACACTACAGCTCAGCACTCCCACTGCAGCAGCCACGGGGTTCAGAACCATGCAGGCAGGATTTACATCACTTGGGCATGATGGAATCATGGACTCATAGAATCACAGGGGTTGGAAGGGTCCTCAAGAGATCATCAGGTCCAACCCCCCTGCCAAAGCAGCTCCCCAGCTCATATTGCACAGGTCAGCATCCAGACAGGTCTGGAATATTTCCAGAGATGGAGACTCCACCACCTCCCTGGGCAGCCTATTCCAGTGCTCCGCTCAGGGAAAAAGCCTCTCTCTCTGAACTGTGTCCTCTTAGCTTGCTGGTACACCCATCACCTCCCTCCACAGCCGATGAGGAGATAGGACCATGAGGGTGCAGCAGTGCTGACCCCCACAGAAGGGGACGGGACAGGGCACAGGACAGCATGGGCAGCCCTGCTAAGGAAACTCCCCAAACCCCCTGCACCCCATTTTGCCAGCAGGAGGACACACAGGCTGCTCTCCTCAGCCTGCCTCCATGGGGCACATCGGGGCAAGGGTCTATCCCAGGCCACTGGCTGTCACCCGTGGCACCCCCAGCAGCCCTGGCTTCTCTGGGGCACCGTCGCTCCCAGGTACTCGTGTGGAAAAGCGCAGCGTAGCCAATTATCCCGTGTTTGTGCCTCTGAGATGCTCTGCTCAATTGACAAATTGACCAGAAAAACAAGCGAGGAGCTTCCACCTTGGCCGTGCCTTTGAGCACCAGCTCTCTGGGCTCTGCAGCAGGGAGAGGAGATCTTTGAACAGGGAGAGAAGTGCTCCCTGCACCTAGGAGAAATCTTAATTGGATGTAAGCAAAGGTTTTGTGTATTCAGCACAGAAGAGTGTAAGCCACTTAGGAAAGGATCAAACAAATCCTCTGAAGTGGGCCAGGATCATCTGATCATCACTTGGTGCCTTCAGACTGAGGAGAGGCTTTCTCCCGTGGCTGGAGGAGGATGCTGTAGTTAGAGGGCAGCTTTGGAGCCCGTGGTGCCTCTGTGTGTAAGCAGGAGAGCAGCACCCTCACCGTGGGAGTTCCCTGCCTCGCAAGTGGGGACACAGTGCATCAGGCTCGGGAGCTGCTGCACTGGGTCAGTACGAGCCCAGAACATCGCTGTGGGGCAAGGACATGGCACAAGAGCAGAGGCTGGGCCCCAGATGTGGCCACGTGCGCAGCAGCGTGAGCACAGACACAGCAGCTGCAGGGCTCAGTAAGAGACCCAACGCTGTTACTGAGGCTGCTGAGGCCACAGCCCCCCCAGAGCATCACATATCCCAACTCCAGGTGCATTCAGCCTGAGGTCACTGGTCCACGTGGCACACAGCTTTCCTTCCGTGGTGGCTTGGTTCCCAAGGGACACGAGTGATGCTCTGCAACATGCTGCAGAACCTGGATTCATCATACTGGCAGCACGATCTAGCTCCAGGACCTGGAACTTCCTAGTTATTACGGTTAGCTGGTGAAGTCAGTATTCATAAACAAATATATTCATATCATTATTTAATGGAGCCAAGGTGCAAATAGTTAAGAAGATAAAATAATGCCAGGGCGTTGATGGACATGTCCCAAGTCACTTAGCTCAACAAACCATCCACCATGAACAGGATATTTAACTGACATCACGATGAAACATTAGAGTTGTGAAAGGACCAGTTTAGACTGGTTTACCTAGTGCCCAGATGATTAAACTGCAGCACAGTGCTCTCACATCGAGTGCCTGGTTTTATTTCCAGGAAGGTCAGAGTAGCAGATATCTGCTGCTTTCTGCTCTGTTGCAATTGTGTTACTTACATCATGTATCTTACATGAGGTCATCAGACTTCTGGTGCCTCTGACCTTTCCAATCGAGCCCCCATTTTACAGAGGTTAGGCCCAAGAGCACACAGGACTTACTCTGGGTTTAATGGTGACTGAAGGTCATTCAGCTGATGCCATTCTCGTGCTGGTTTTATAACCCATCCCTGATATCAGGGTCCTGTGCAGAAAGCAGACACCAGAGACGCCAGCACCCCATGTCCAGCAGAAGCTGAGCAGGTAAAGAGAAGGCTCTGACCCAGGCTGCAGAGCAAACACAGGCAGGTCTGGGCTGGGATGGAGGTCTCTGCTATTCCACCTCGGTTTGCCAAGGCTTCTGCTGTGAGCCGGCTCCGTTGTGCTACAGGAGCCAGGTGGAAATACCAGGAATAGCAGAGTCAGCCTGAAAAACAGCCTGGGGAAAAAAAGAGGAAAGACGTGATGGTTAAGGGCTGTTACTGCTTCTGAATATAGGTGGGAATGGGAAACCCAGGGACCTGAAGTCTGCCCAAGGAATCTAGCTCTCTCCCTCACCTCCAACCCCAAAACAAGGTTTCCCTCCCACCCTACACTCCCATCCTCCAGGTCTCACAGCATTTGTTGCAGGGCTCAGCAGGTAAGTCAGGGGCTGGGCTGAGCCCTGAGCCTTCCCTTTAACCTATCTGCTCCATCACTGCACTACAACATTTATTCTCTTGTTAGGAAGATTCATGGGAGTAAAACTCAGTCAGCAGAGGAAGATCTCTCTCCTTGCCACTGCGCCCCAGCTGCAGCTCTGCCTCCACCGCAGCATCACCCTCCCTCTGCTCCCCAGTCGGACAACGGGTGAGAGAGGTGGCTGTGCCCCTGTGCTCTGCACTGCGCAGGAGCCATGTGTCCCACACCAGCTCAGCATGGCAGGGAGCGGGGCCTTTTGTCCTCCAAACATGCAGCCTGGCACAGGTGACCTGCCAGAGCCAATTCCTCAGCACCAAACTCAGGCCTTTCCCCTGTCCAATGTTTCCAAGGCCCTTTGGATCTGCTCTGCTTCAGCAGATGATGTCATCACCTCGGTGCCATGCAGCACAGCCCCATTGCCCCTTTAACGGGCAAGGAGCATGGGCTGCGGCTGCACCGTGTCCCCATCTCTGCACCAAGCAGCCATGTGACAGGCCTGTCTCACCGTGGCCTCTGCAGAGGAACCACTTGTAGGACCAGGACAGGGAGACAGGTCTGGGGAGGCAGAGGGGCAGAGCCAGGGAGGTCATGGGGGCTGCTCACAGGGCAGATGGGATGCAGCCCCCCACTGCCATGGGATGGTCACACAGAGACCCCAGCACTGGGCTGGGACCCTTATTCCCTGGCAAAGATGTAGGGCAGGTCTGCAGGTGCCTCTAATGGGGCTCCGCAGAGATATCCATCCATCCATCCATCCAGTCGGTGCAACGCTGCGCCCAGATCCCAGTAAACGAGCTAACTTTTAAATCACAGCCCAGGCCGCGTGCCTGTGCCACAGGCTGGCACGCCATGCCCTTCCCATAACAGCTCCATCCAGAGGCTCTTCCAGGAAAGAGAGAAAGAAGACTGCCTCTCCATCCAGGCACTCGGAATGACAGCAGCAGCTTCAGAGCAGCACTCCGGGGTCTCCTCTGCTGAAGCGTTTGTATAAAATCCACCCAGCCCAGACTTCACCGAGCAGAGTGCCTCATTGAGGTACCAGCTGGAGACCAAATCCCTGCGTACAGACGAGCGGAGCGCAGAGCTGCTGCACTGTAATGGCCCCTGCATTAGGCACAGGTCATTTTCTTGCCTCTCATTGGTTTTTTTAAAGGGCAGTCTGGCAGTCTGCCTCTTCTGCTAATCTGAAAAACAAAGAAATGGAGCCTTTCCTCCACTTGCAGGAATGGTGAAGTCAGTTTTCCCAACACGACTCCAGTAGGAACCTGGGAAATGGGCTTAGCACAGAGCCCTGGCACCAGCCCTGCCAAACACAAGCAGCTTCACCTCAGACACCACAGCCTGTCACCCTTTCACCCACACTTTAGCCACCACACTTCTGAAAACCAGCAAAAGCTCTTTCAAGCTGTGACTGCAAACGAGTCACCTTTGCCTGGTCTGTTTTGCATAGGCCCAAAGGTGCCACAGGGCAGTGCCTACTGCACATGCTGCTCAGCATCACCATGAGCGTTCCCAGCACCCACAAGCCCCTCCAGCTTACACCCCAGCTCCCCTGCTTCCCACAGTGGGGAAGGTGGGAAGTCCAGGTTTGCTCATAAACAGCCACAGAATTTGTAGTATTTTACAGCAAAACATCTGCAAAAACCAGCGTGACTGTTGAGTTTCTGACCAGCACTGGAAGTAAAATACTGACAAGATCCATCACAATCCCTCTCCATCCCAGGAGACCCTCTGGTCCAGATCCCCCACTGATCCTGGAGCAGCCGTGCACTGTCTCTCAGGAGGGAGGGCAGTGCAGGGACACTCCAGCTGCTCTCCACACACCCCTGGCCGGCTCAGGGGTTGTATGGCCAACCAGGGCACAAGATTCCTCTCCTGAATGTGAGCACAGCAGGAAGACCAGAGCCTGGCAGCTAGAGCTCCAGCCAGGCAGTGACCTTGTGTGCTCTGTTCATCAGATGTACGCTGGCACTGTCCCCAGCAGTGACAGGGAGCAACTGGTGGGAAGGCAGCTGGATCCAGACAGGCTGATACAGGGCTGAGATGGAAACACATCGGCACCGTACAATTCCTTGCCAAGGCTCCCTGGGAAAGTGTTTAACATAACTCAGCACAGCTGCCCTCTCCTCCCAGTCCCTGGGCGAGGTCTGGGCTCCTCTCTACCCACTGCATCCTGTCCAGCGCCAAGGGAGGATGCTGAGCACAGTCCTGCTGCTTGGGCAGTGCCAGCCCCTGCCCGGCCCATGGCTGCCCACTGGCCCTTTGCTGGCACACCGCATCCCCCCATGGCTCTGCGGAGGCTGCAGGGGACACCAGAGGTACTGCTGACAAGTTCAACACCCCAAGTGTCTGGTCTGCCCCATCCATCACCATTTTCAGCCAGTCCAGGAAACACCTCCCCTCAGCTGAGCGCAGCCACTGACAGGAGGTGCCCACACATAACAAGCATTCCAGGAGTAATTGATTTTCCCAACACATTTTGATGGGAAAAACATCTTTGCAATCACTGAGAACAACAGTGGGAAACACCAGAGAACTGAAGGAACTCCCAGCCAGCAAAGGAGCTGGAAAAAAGCATGTTCTCTCAAAAACCACCCAAAAAAAACCCCAAAGCCTGAAATAAAACAAGCTGGCTATCCCACTCCAGCAACAACTGTGGCCACTGCCAGGGAAAGGCCCCACGTACCCTTGCTAAAGTACACAGCTTCTTGTGTGCATCTCCCTCCTTCACTGCCTCTGAGCAGGGTGCAGGGATGAGTAATCCCAGGATAAATATAAAGCCGAGGAAAATGCACCAGATAGGGAAAAATAAACATCCTTTGTTTCCCCTCCTCAAAGGTCGAGATGAGATGAGAGCACGAGCCATTAAAGATGACAATTTCGTTTTTCACACCAAAGTGTTACTTTCTCCATGGAGATAATCTGGGAGAGCAGACAGGAACACCAGTCCCTCCTGCTTCCTTTGTCATTCCTTAAGTATTCTTATTGCTCCAGCTGCAGGTTCGGGGTGGGGGAGAAGCAGCAGAGGGGCATCTGGGGGGCAGCAGCAGGGATGCAGCCTGGTTAATGGCAGTGGCTAGTGCCAGGGCTGGGTAGCCCTTGGCTTCAGACAAGCACCAGTTAATGGTCAGAGGAGGTGGGTGGAGGTGTGGGGGGTCCTCTCCCCACCACCTGCCCCCTCCTTCCGCAGAGGGGAGCACTGTGAGCTTCAGAAGCGCTTGGCTGGGGTCAGGGACGGAGGCAGCAACCCGGCTCAGCTGGGTCTCATCCTCACCCATGACACCCCAGGACTTCAGTAGGGACCCCCCGACACCCCCACCCTTCCCTTGGGCACTGGGGGGTGCAGGACATCTCTCTGTGCCTGGCTTGCTCCCAGGCATCCAGCTGCTGCTCAGCACAGGCAAAGGAAGTGGAATCCCACAGCCCCAGCAGAAGGGGAATGAAGATCCAATGGGAACACACACTGCTACGTGCTGCAGAGCCCCTCCTCTTTTCTTTCCCCCCTTTAAAGCATCAGCATGTACTTGGAAAGCAAAATGCATGTGCCTGGGTCCGAAGCAGACTGAATTTTACTACTTCACCCTGAAAGGATGGAATCTACCAGGAGAAGAGCCACCTTCCTACTCCATCCCTAGCTCACACAGAACCACACAGACCGGCCTGTCCAGAAAAGAGCTCTGAGATCGAGTCCAGCAGTACCTGTCCTCTACTAACCCACAACCCCACGCTCCTCCACATACACCAAGTTACCAGCACAATGGCAACCTCAGCAAATCTCTGACCCGCTTCATGGAATCAGGGTTGGAAAAAACCTTCAAGATCAAGTCCAACTGCCAGCCTTACCCCACCGTAACCTCCAAAGCATCTCCCAAAGTGCCACACCTGCCTGTTTTCTGAACCACTCTGGGGACAGTGAATCCACCCCCTCCCTGGGCAGCCTGCTCCAACATGGGCAGCCTGGTCCAAGGCTTCACCGACCTGAACCTCCCCAGCCCAACTTGAACCCATTCCCTTCTGCCCTGTCCCTGGTTATTAGGGAGAAGAGGCCAACCCCCCCCCTCACTACACCCTCCCTTCAGGTAGCTGTGGAGAGTGATCACGTCTCCCCTCAGCCTCCTCTACCCCAGCTCCCATAGCCACTCCTCACAGGAACTGTTCTCCAGACCCCTCATCAGCCTAGCTGCCCATCCACACACCCCTTCCAGCACCTCCATGCCCTTCCTGTCCTGCAGCACCCAAAACTGCATGCAGGGCTTGAGGTGCAACCTCACCAGGACTTAGGACAGGGGGTTGCTCATTTTTCTTTTTATAAGTGACATAATTGTTATTTTATAAAGAACCATGGGGATTTGGGTTCTCCGAAAGCCTCCTCTGCTCCAGCCCATGCCGGCAGACAGAAGACCCACAGCCCAGATCCAGGGGGGCCTAGCCAGAGCAAGGCAGCTGCCACAGCTGGACTGCACTTCCCACGGGCTGGAGAGATGGAGAGCCATTCAGGATTCTTCCCAAGGAGCTGGCTGAGGGGAGGGAGGAGGGGGTCTCCAAACAGAAATCCCCAGCAACCACACTGCAGGCGAGCATCCCATGCCTGCTCCCCCACTCAGCAACCCCACACTCAGCTGCACAGTGCCGCTGTGAACACTGGTAAGTATTCTATCACCAGTGACAGCCACTGCCTGGTGTCTCATGCCACAGACACAAGTAGTATAAAGCCGAAGGAAAACTCCTGAAGAACCACAAACGCCTTCGATAAGATCCCCACAAGAGCCTATTAAGCACACTTAATTTTACTCCACGGTTACTATTGACACCAGAACGGAGCAGGAAGGAGGGCTGAAGTGGCAGCAAGTACTTCTGCAGCAGAGCAGACACATCTTGACAGCGGTGGAGGGACAGACTGGGCACAGTGAGCAGAGGTAGGACCCAGATCAGCACCTAAACACACGGGCAACTGAAACTTGGGGCTACAGCGTGGCTGGGACAAGCCCTGGAGCACAGGAGCCTTCAGCCAGCTGTTACACGAGCTGGGACCCAGCCCTGCTGGGACCACAGTTGCTCCAGGTGCAGCAGCAGAGCATAGTCACCCTCAGCACCATCTGACTGTGGCCAGCAGGGCCCCAGGACCCCTGACCCATCTTGCCATGTCTCTGCAACAGCTTCCTTGCACTGACAGTCACTGTCAGCATCTTCCAAACCAGCCCAAGGTGACAAGCTGTAGCTGGAACAGTGAAACGGGACTGAGGAAAGCTGTTTCGACTGGCGGGGTGTCTGTGCCCCGTACGTGCTCAGCGTTGGGATCACTTGGTGACGGATCTTTCCTCTCCAGCCAGTCCAGCACCAGGTGTGAAGCGAGGAGACGGGCTCTGGCATGGGCAGCCGGCTGCGCATCCGGCAGGCGCTGCCAACGCGGCCCTGCCAGGCCCCAGACAGCCCTCACCCTGCGAGCAGAGGGCTGTGTTTTGCCAGCCGTGCCTGTCGGCACTCCAGGAATGCGACAGCAACAAAACCCACACGTTCCTCCAGCACAAAAATACCCCTGCGTGGGCTGAGCCACGCGAGCCCTCCTTCCGCAGCAGCATCCGCGCCGTCACCACAGCCAGGAGAAGCGTAAAAATAGCACTGCCCACCTCCTGCTGCCTCCCTCCCCCAGAGAGCTCGGTCTGGGTGGGGGGGTTGGTGTTCCTGTGGTCCTAGCCACCCCTCTGGCACTGCCTGGGGAGCAAACACCAGCTCTGCTCCTCACCCTGCACCTCTGCTCCCCAGGGAGGCAGCATGAGGGGACCAGCAATTGCTCCCCAGGGAATTAGGCTCTGCCCACCATCAGTCATGGTGGCATGGAGCCAAAGCCACGTGCTTAACACCACGGCAGGAGATCAGTTACCCTGTGTTGCACCAGGCACTGGCTAAAAATGCAAAACAGAACAGAGAAGGGGGAACTGCACCCCAAAAGGCTCAGCTCTGGCCTTTTGTTTCTGTTCAGAGGCTGAACGCAGCCTGCCCAGCACCAATCTGTTACAGCAGCAAGGCAGAGTCAGAAGGGAGAGACGAAGAAGAGCCCTTTAACTAACAGGCACACACACCCCACTGTGTGCCTTCAGCGAGTCCCCGCTGCCCCCATCTTCTGCTGCTTAGACCAGACAGTGCTCAAAGATGCTCAGACACCTCCTCTAACACAGAGCCGTTGGACTGGGGTGCAAGGCAACCCCTCCGGTAGCTCCCATGCAGCCCTCAGGCCCAAAACCCTCTGCCCAGGAGCTGCAGAGACGGAGCAATGACCAGAGCCTTCCCTACCACCTCCCCAGAGCCCGTCCCCCATCCTCCACTCCCCAGCACGGGGTCTAAGGACACTCAGGGTGTGCTGCTGGCCATGCTGAGCAGGACTCAGCACAGCTCTGGCCGCAGGATGCTGCACAAGCCCTTCCCTGTCTGAGGCACAGCCCCTGCCCCGTCCCTGAACCCGCACTCCCCCGGCGAGCGAGACCCACGGAGCTCGCTCTGCACCACGCTCACAGTAAGCGGGGAGAGCGTTTCATAAACTCCATCTGCCACCGCCCAACAGCAGCTTCTGCTGGTGCTATTTAGAGGGGCGAAGGTGGGAATATTTGGCAGCTGGGTGGGCTGTCACCGAGCGCGCACAGGCAGAGCGGAGGGAAGCGTGCCGCTCCCAGCACAAGGCACGGAGAGTGCGCCAGGGCCAACGGATCCCCGGAGAAGCTGCCTGCCCCTGCCCCGCAGAAGGACGGGGGCTTGCTGCTGCGTGGGCAGAGGAAAGCAGATCTCGGGGGAGGTCTGTCCACGTGAACCCCAAGGCAGCTGTTGCGCCCCGAGACAAGGGGTCCCCAGGCGCGTTTGCCACTGCCGCCCCCGGAGCACACCTCGCCGGGTGCTGAGCAGGCGGCAGGATGCAGGATCCGTGCCCGAGTCCCCGCCGTGCGCGCACCCAGTGCCCCAGCCGGCACAGCAGCTGCCCGGCCCCGCACCCGGGCCAGGACGCGGTCCCGCTGGCAGCTGGGACAGAGCCCCTGTCACGAGTGCCGCCCGCCTGGCAGGGGGCACCAGGGCTGCCAGGAAAAGCGGGTGCGCTCGGAGGCTGGCTGTCCCCAGCCCCCCCGGTGCTGAGCCGGGCAGGGGCTGGACCGCGCCGGCCCCGCGGACCCGACTGCGGACGCAGCGCCGCCGCCTCCTCACCGCATCACTCCCGCTCTCCTCGCAGCGCCTCGAAGGCCGACTGGGGGCGTCTGCCTGCGCTACCCCCGGCTCTGCAGCCCCAGGGGCTCCGCAGAGCCGGACACCCCGCTCATTGCCAGCAACGCGGGGCGGGATGCTCCCCGCAGCCCTCGAGCGTACAGCACGCGGAGGGGCTGCGGGGCGGCACTAAACCCCAGCCCCCCACCCCCCCCTTCCCTCCAGCACTCGGTGATCCCTTCCTCTGCAGTGCCGTTAACGGCAGTTCTGCCTAACTGCCGGGAGGGGAGGGGGCGGCACGGCGGGGGATGCGCACAACTCCGCGGGGCCCCGGCGCAAAGCCAGTAACGCTGCCGCCCTTCCAGACGGGAAACAAACACGGCTTCAGCCGTCCTGACCTGCAGGGACTCTGAGTTCAGGTTGCTGCAGCCTGCCAAAAACTCGTCTCTCACCCCGCACCCTGCCCGCGGGAGCACAGCCCGCACCTTCACGCGGAGGGGGAGTGGTTCTCCCTGCTCTGTGGCAGGACAGAAAACATACCTGTGCACTACAGCTATCTGCCGCGTCAGCAAACGCACACACACATCTTTCGGCCCCTTTAGAAAGCAGCAGCACCGTTACACATCACTACGAAGAGACACGAGTGCCGGGGCTGCGGACAGCGCGGCTGCCCACGGAGCGACCAGCTGTGGCGTGAGACGTATTCGCGATGCGGCGACCCCAAAAGCCTCACAGCACGCAGCTGCCCCCGAGCTCCAGGCAGGGGGCACCCTGGGGGGCCTGGCTTTACCCCGGCTGTATCTCAGAGCGCTGCAGGAGGACCGTCAGGCCAGCCCCAGCCCCAGGTTACACTTCTACAGAGCAAGAAGCCGCCTGAGAGCGGCACAACTTCTGCGAGCGCGTGCTGTCAAGTTCGTTTTAACCGCAACGACACAGCCGATGTTCTCCCAGGCGTTTGCATTCCGCCTGCTTGTTCTGACTGGTTACAACCGAACAACGTGCTGGACACGCAGCCTTGACTTCAGTTTTTGTGTTTCCAGCGAGCTGCATAACAAAGAGCATCCCGGAAGGAAAGGAGTCTCTGCTCTGCGGGGGGCAGAGGCTGCGGGTCCCGGGGGAAGGAAGCGCATAGCCTGTGAGCACCACAGCCCCAGGCAGCCCACCCGGGGCCGAAACACGTGGAGGGGAGACACGGGGCTTGGGCTGGGCTTTGCAGCTGGAGTTCAGTGCATTAGGGCGCGGGAGGAGCGATGTGGTGCGGGAGCTGGTCCCTCACAGCAGCACCCAGAAACACGCTTGCCAGGCCCCTCCCCACGCCATTCCAGTGCCCGCAGACCCCTGGCGCTGCCCCCTCCCCAGCGCCAGAGCAGGGAGAGATCAGAGAAAGTCAAAACCAACCCAACAAAGTCACAGGAGAACCAGCCCTCGTCTCCGCTACTAAACCTCAGCGGGCTGCGTGCGTGGCTGGGGCAGCCGGCGGGTGTCGGGAGCATCCCCAGAAACAGCTCCACAGCCCCGCCCCGCGCCGTCACACAAGGGAACCCAGCCCCCCAAAAGGGAGCCCGGCCCCCCCAGCCCGCGGGCGAAGGCAGCCGGGGCGGCGCCGATCCCCGTGAGCGCAGCCGGGACCCGATGTCCGCGGAGCCCCGCAGCTCCAACCGCCCCGGAGTTATCACCCCAAACCCGGGAGGTTCGGGAACTCCTGCGTAGCAAACCTCCGCTCCCGACAGCAGCTTCTGACCGCGACCCCCGCTCCGGGCGCCCCCCGAGGTGCCCGGGCACCCCCAGCCCCGCAGGGACGGGGTCCCCGCGCCGCAGCACAGGGAGGCGGGACGCTGCGGGACGGGAGGAGCGGGGCTGCCGCCTCCGGGGATGCCTAGCCAGCCCCCGTCCCGGACACGGCACTGCTCGGCCGGGGCTCGGGTGAGGCGGACGGCGGCTGCTCACATCCCCCCACCCCGAGCTCCGGCACCGACCTGCGCGCGGTCCCCCGCCGGCCGGGCAGCATCTTCCCCCGGGCAGCGCGCCCGTCCCTCCCGGGAGAGCCGCTGAGCCGCTCCCGAGCAGCCCCCGCAGGTTCACCCAGGTGAGCTCCCGGCCCGACTTCACAGAGGAAATCAAGTGCAGCCACGGCACCGCCTCCCCCCGCCCCTTATCACCCTTCCCCAGCCCAGCTGGGATGCGATGCCGGGCCGGGGGGCTGGGCGCGCTGCCCCCTCCCGCAGCATCCCTGCCCCTTCCCTGCCCCGCCCGGCTCGGCGAAGGAAGATGTCTGGCGTCCTCACAACCAGCCCACCTCAGGTTTCACGTGTACAAAATAAGTTAAGAGAGCTGCTGGAAAACACGGAACTTCAAAGGTCCCCACAATGCAAAGATTGAAGGTTTTTTCCACTCACCTCAGAACTCCCGGTGCCTCTGGCTGGGCAGCAGCTGGAGGGTGCAACTACCACCTCTGTCTGTGCAGGTCCCTTGCAGCCCCCCAGACACCAGTAGCCCAGAGCTCTCACCCCAGGCCCCAAGCCAGGAGGAGCTGTGTCCATGTGCTGGGACTCCTCCAAGGAAGGGACGGGACCTTCTCGGGTGCTTGCAGCCTCCTTGTGCTGTTGGAAGGTCGGAGCCACCTCTCCCAGAACGTGCTGTGGCAGGCTGAGGAGGATGAGCGCAATGGGGAAGCTTTTCCATGCCATCCCCCCAGCACTCGCATTGGTGCCTGGCACAGAGCTCGCCCTTTGCCGGAGCCTCTGGGGTGGCCTGTCTGGCAGCACGTGTTTATCTGGGGTAGGGAGGCCAGGGTTCTGCTCCAGCAGTTGGGGTGTCAGCCCCTCACATGCTCCAGGAGGCCCTCACACACCCACACCTCCACAGGAACTGGTGTGAGAGCTGCAGGAGCAGGGCTGTTGGCAGGCTGGGAAGGGGGATGCACGGCTGGGATGGGGCTCTGCCAACACGAGCTGTGCAGCACAGCAACACGCAACTCCGGAGCTGCCACCGACCCTTCACCACCAGCACCTGCACCCAGTGCCAAACCGGCATCTCCATGGCCCCTTCCGAGGGCAGTCTGGGAGCACAGCCATGAGTGACATTCATTTGGTCTCAGTAGCACTGAGACATGGAGCACAGAGAGGTGTCAGGCCCATGGAGTCACCTGCAGAGAAAACCCTAAAGCCTTACAGCTGTCAGCCTGGAGAGGAGCCCACCCCATGCCCTGGCTGGGGGTGCTGATGCCCGCAAGTGTCGGCTGCCGCAGGGCCCACCAGCAATGAGAAGATGCTGTTGGTGGGCCAGAACTTCCTCCAGTTTTGTTGGCTGAGAAGATTGCCATGACTCTTTGGTCAGTATCCAAGCCCTGGGTCTCTTCTGCTTGTTGATACACAGGTATCTCTCCAGTCTCTGAGCAGGTGAAATGCTCCCGAAGGCAGCAGGAGTGTCCGTGACAGCAGCCAGCCAGCACATCCTTCTCCCCAGATGGAGGGGGTCAAAACTCTGGTTCTCAACTTCAGGAAATCTGGGCACAGGGAAAGTTGGATTTCCAGGTGTCACAGAGCTGGCAGGTGGAACTTACCTCAATTAATTAAAAGGATACAAAAAGGAACCAGCAAGGGGAAGGCAGCTCTGCTCTGTGCATGAAAGCTGGAAATTGGAGCAGCTGGATGAGGGTAATAACAGGGTATTAATGTGAAACGGAGTCCTGAGAGCTGAAGGGGTCTGTGCAGTAGGAGTTGGGAGCGTGGTGGTTTAATAAGGGTTCCAGCAGCTGCACAGCCTAACGCGGCTGTCAGAGGGAACCTGCAGCCTCGCCCTTGTCCTTGTAACTTAACTCACTTCCCATTCTGCCTGGCTGTTCCCCAGAATGCTGCCCTGACAGGTCGGGTGTCCTCAACTTCACCAGTCACCTGGGTCTGCACTGAGAGGTGATCACCAAAACATTTCATTGAACAGTTTATTTTGGACTCATCCTTTTCCAGAATCTGAATCCCAATTACACCATGCAGTAGGAGGGGGAAGAGCAGGTTGTGCTGCTGTTGTAATCCACATAAAATCCAGGCAGTGGGCAGTGCCAGTGAGGAGTCCAGTCACCGACCCAAATGCCCAGTTTTCCCAGGACTCTCACACACTGGATGCAACAAGGACCATTTATCCCTAGGGTCTGTGGGCCCAGATCAGCACCGAGTTTTCTACCTGTGCACAAGCCCCTGGCTGCCAGCCCCACCAGAGAGCTTGAGGTCCCCATCACCAACACCTTGGGGTGAGGTCCAGCTGCTGCTCCCAGCTCTGCAGCCCCCGGCCGTCAGAGGAGGAAGGCGAGAGCAGCCCCAAGGGTGAGGCTCCTGGCTCAGCTCCGACTCTCCCCCCATGGGCTGCCTGGACCTGCCAAGCGAGGTGCCGGTGTCCCCACCAGAGATCTGGCACATGCACAGCATGGCACCGGGCACCAGTGGGACAAACCCCCATGGGGGCAGCTGGGCTGGGGGGAGGGTACACCTGGGCAGCTCCTGCCCTGCGCACAGGCGATGCGATGCCAGGCCCACTGAGAGCAGATACCCACACTGGCTGCAATCTGCTCTCCAGCCGCTGTATAAAGACGGGTAACTCACTGTTCCCACAGAAGCTGCAGTCAGTCTGTAAGCCGTATGGGATTCTCTATGTGGAAGGAAAGGAACAAAACCCAGCTCTGTCTGGTTCAGGAAGCCAGGCACCATGGGGAGATTCCCTGTCACACTGGGCTGGTGGTGTGGCTGAAGGGTGGCTGCAGCCAGGGAGGAGTGCAACCCCCAGTCGGTCCCGGCTGCCCCCTGTGTAAGGGCTGGCACTGCACAACAGCTAGCAGCACACTGGCCCTCAGGGCTCAGCCTGCATCAAGGCACTCCTGGCACACGATGCCTGTGGTGCCATAACTTGCCGCATCCCAGCTCCAGCCTGGCACAGAGGTATGGCGTGGCCGAAAGGGCAGGGGGGGTCCATGCCACCTCTCCGCTCTGACCCCACGCCCTCGCCCAGCACCACAGCAGCACGGCTCTCCTGCGGCATCAGCACCCAACCCAGGGCAGGCGGCACCGGCAGCTGCTGCTGGCCCAGCAGAGCCCTGGCACTCCCAGCCCCACTCACCGCTGCTGGGTACAGAGCAGCATCACCACGCGCCCACAGGCACTCCTGGTGCCCTCTGGATCAGCCAACATGCCCACACCGTCATAGTAAAACATTTATTTGTTGGGGTGATAGAAGCTACCATGTTTACAGCTTGTGACCTCGCCACTGGTGACATTTAACAGGACTTGGGACTGCAGCTGCTGCCACTGGATCTTTCACCATAATTTGTAGTTTTATAAAAACCTTGGACACCAGAAAAAAGGTATTTAGACTTAATGTGGCGGATGGGAGATGGGCAATCTGTGAACGGGGGGAAGAAAGTTTATCCCACGCAGCCAACCTCAACGGCCTCCTGGCTCCGGCTGCAGCTTCAAGTAAAGGTGTCGGTGGGGTGGGCGCGGTGTGACTCATTAATCCTCAGCCAGTTGGAACCGAATTGTTTTCTGCCGTGTAAGGACATCGGTGGCAACGTTTTCAGGGAGCAGAGGAGGGCAGGAGTCCTGCGGGTCGGCCCCAGCTTCTGTGCAAAGAGACAAAACATACAGTGAGGGGACGAAGAGCCGGGCCCAGCCCTTCCCTGCAGCTGCAGCCGACCTGCCACAGGGCAGGTGATGCCAGGATTGGCTTGGCCAGGCCAGCCCGAGCACCGTGCCGACAGCCCTGGGAGTCCCCTGTGGAGTTTTGCCAGGCAGGGAGCAGGCAGCAGAGTCTGCCCTTGGCCCCGGCACCCCTGGTTCGGGTTCTGCCAGCGCCATGGGGGTCAGGGAGCCGCAGGTGGAGCAGGGCAGCAGACAGGGGAAAGGGTTAGTGGCACCCAGCATACCCAGGGATCCCGGGATCAGGGCTGCCAGCCTTGGCACCTGCTGGAGAGCAGCCATGCTGCTGCTGAAGGGAAAGCAAACGAATCAAAACCTTCTAGAAACCCAAACTGGCAGCAGTGAAACTCATTGTTCCAGAACCAGAGAGTTTTCCAGGTTCCAGATTTGCTTCTACCCCTGCTGGGGCCAAGCTCTGCTCCATGGCAGGGGTTCCACCACTGCACCGTTCAGGGGTTGCACAGAACCCCACACGGGCCCAGAGCCCAGATGGGCACAAGTCAGGCACTGCCTCTGGAGGTTTACATGCAAAAGTCACTCTAGAGAGAAGTGCAGATGTTTGATCGTCCTACCCTGGGTTCCCACACCACCTGCATCAACCCATGGCATGGTGGTCAGCCCATGGGGCACCAGGAGCTCTGCCTCACCTGCTGTCCTGCCATCCCGGCTCTCTCCTGACTGAGTGCCTTCACTTACCTTGGGGAACACAAAGCTGTAGCTGCTGCCTGTACATACAAGCTAGGTTACCACGTTTACGTTCAGCCGTGGTTTGCTGCAGGTTACAGCCCCCAGCTGCCCCCCCTTGCCATGTGAAGCCAAGGCTCAGGTCTGGCAGAGGGGTCCCTGCATGCCCATGCCGTGGGCCGGTTGGTGCTGCCCTCCGCCAGCGCCCCAAGGGGAACTGGGGCCAGGGCTGCAGCCCTCAGGAGTGTTCCTCGTTTCCCTCTCCCAGGGGCCATGCCCGCCGAGGCCACACAGCTTGCACACAGGGCACAGCTGGCACCGCCAGACAAGCAGTGTGGCACTCACACAGAGCAGGTGGTCTGGGAGGAAAACCAGCTCCAGAGCTAGCTGAGCATCCGGGGCTTGACTTCCAGACCCAGCTGGGAGTGCTTCGACGGGCAGCGCTGGGCATCACTGGAGGCGGCACAGCTTGTCTGGCACCGCTCAGCCAGAATCTCACTCTGGTTTTTCCATGCAAAGCTCCCAACGTGGATCCCTGCATCCAGCCACGTGCCAGTCGCTCTTCCCTGCTCTGGTTTCCATCCCTGCTCACCAAGCTTCCTCCTTTCACGCAGCTGCCTTTGCCAAGCCCTTGCGAGAGCATTAACTGTAGGAAAAGCCAGCAGCCAGCAAGACCGGCACGACTGGCCTTTCATTGGCCTTGTGTGACTGGTGCAGGGCAGTGGGTGCTTCAGCCACCTCAGCCCCGCTGACCCACGCGCTTCTGCCTCATGTGAAGCCTTGCGCCACCGCAGCCCAACCGCAGTGTCATTCCAGCAGTCATGGTCAGCAGTGGACACCTGTGTTCTTACTTCCAGAGCCGATGGAACCCCACATCCGATGCCTGCTGCAGTGTGCCTGCCCACAGCCTGAGGGAAGGAGACCCCAGCACTGCTGTGCGGGGTGGGCCAGTGCTGGCCAGACCCCTCAGTGGGTGCCTGATGCCCAGGGGGACAATTCAGCTCCAATAGCCCCGATGGTGGTGGGGAGGGGGGGTAGTGCTATGGAACAACATGCAGAAGGAATGGGGGCTCATTGCTGTGGAAGCTGCTGGCAGAGGTGCTGTGGGGGGGCCTACTTACCTGCATGAGTGGGATCCGGCAGCACTCGCTCTGACACCAGGTCCAGGCACCCCGACACACAGAAGGATGTTTACAAAGGGAAAACTAGGGCCATGTCTTCTGTAAGCAGGACCCCATCCACGTGGCCATGGGCCGCGTCTTTTAAACAGAACCTTGACCAGCGTTAAAATCACTGTTACCAGGGGCAAGGCACTGTGGGATTTCGTGGCTGCTGTTTGTGCTGCTTCAGGAGAGCAATAGCACGGCCCTGGCTGCAAGTAGGCCCTGTATCAGGACAGTAGATGTTCTCAGGCTATTGTGACAGGCTATTGCGACAGGCAGGGCAGCAGTAGTGAGCGACAGCAGCTGGGACCATCACTTCTTCTGGCTGATCCAGTCCCTGGGGAAGACCAAACACGCTCCCTCGCAGCGCAGGGTGCCTGTGGAGGCTCCGGGTGCAGTTCTGCAGCAACGCAGGAAGAGCCACATTGCATGTCTCAAGGACACACATGCAGCCAGCACTGGCTGTGGCAGTACTGCTGCCCATTGCAGCTCAGCATCACTCTGGTGCAGGATGCTCCATGTCAGGCATCTGCCTGACTCCACAACTGCACCTGGGTGCCTCAAGGGGTTCCGGGAGGTGCTTCGTGCAGAACCGAAGCAATGACAGCGGGGCTTGTGCAGTCCCAGCAAGGCAGGAGCATCCCGGTGCTGCCACAAGCCTCCAGCAGAGTTGCAGACGGTGGGGCCCAGACAACCTCGCCAGTCCCCTGGGCAGGCAACGTGCCCCAGCATCAGCCACCTCACCGCAGCGGAGGGGGTGAGAGCTGCCGGGCCCTTCCCAGCAGGCACGGCATGTGCCCAGGAGCCATGTCCCCTTGCCAGGCCTGGGATGTGTGGCCGTCGCTTCCCAGGTCACTCCAGATTACAGCAGGGCTGCCCGGGCGCAGGGAACATGCTGGCAGAAATAAAGGCACAGCGGCACCCAGAGCGGAGCAGCACCACGTATTCGTGTAAGGAACACACCTGGGACACAAGTGGCAAGGCAGCACCGAGAGCAGAGGCACAACAAACCCCCAGCACCGCCCCGCTCCTCCATCCAAATGGGCGCAGCTTGTACCAGCCCCCGAAACACAGCACTTGTGGATGAGGGTTGGGACAAGCCCCCAGTTTGAACAATCTGGTTCTGAAGCAGGTTCTTCTCCGGTGCCAGTGAAGAGACGCAGGCTCACGGCTGCTCCCGCAGCTCATCTCCCTCCAAGCAGAGCTGGGGAGCAGACCCATGGCTGGGCAATGCCCAGGGGGGCAAAGCCAGGACTGCCCCCAAGATCACCCTACGTGTTGGCACCCAGCACCCACAACAGGGAACGCCCTGCCTGGGCCCACGAGCCCGCACCCTCATTTCGGAAGCACTGGGAAGTGTTGTGGTGCCGCACCCTGACACAAACAGACCAATCTTGCTCTGATCCAGGGATGTCGCAGCACTTCCTCTGCCTCAGACTGCTGGCAACCTCTGGTTTTGCAGAGCAGAAAGGACAGAGCATTTCCTCCTCGGAAGGCTTTCCACGCTTTGAATCAGGCCTGCACACCACACGACATCCCGCTGCACAGGTCCCCCAGCAATCCGGCAGTGCGTTCCCAAGGGATGCTCCTCGCTCGGGCACCCAGGCCTGGCCAGCCCTTTGCCATCAGCAGAGAAGGAATCACATGCAGGGACACGGGGTCCCTGTGAGCTGCTCACGCAGATGCGCTGCATCACAACACTCCGCTGAGCGCTTACAAAAGGGCTCCTCTGAGTAAGAAAATGAAAAATATAAAAACAACCCCCTTGCACCAGGAGAAGCTATCAGTGTTTCAGCACCTCCACAGAACGTTGGACACGATCACATCCGACTTTCAGACAACGTATGAAGCACCTTCGTTTGATGTTCTCAAGACACACAGGTAGCACGGACACCTCCACACCTCCAGCAGGCCCCAGCCGAGGGGTGGCACTGCCCGCAGAGACCCGCTCCTCACTGGCACACAGCGCATGCCCACCTTCACGGGATGGGCTCTCAGACCACCAGAACTTGGATAATCCCTTCACAGCTTCCGACAGCACACCATGTTCACAGCCACCTTCTGTGCAGCCAATCCCTCTCAAACAACACGGGCTTCCAGCCAAAAGCCAGGGAGGGATTTATTTTATTGAACTTTTCCAGCAGGAAGCGGCTATTCTGATGTTGAGGCTTCGCCTCCTTTTTGGTCTCTGAATTCCCCAAGGGAAGTAAATGGACTTTCTAAGAAAGAAGCAGCCTCTCCAAGTCCTTCACGCCACCCCAGCCAGCCTCTGTCCCTCCTCAGCAGGCAGTGACACTGCTGAGAGCACCCCACGATGAGCCTGAGCTGCGAGAGCCAGCAGGACAGCCGGGGGCTGCCGGGGGCTGCTCCTGCCACAGCTGCTCTGGGGCCAAGATGCTGCCCCAGTCAGAGCCAGGGTGTCTTCAGGCACCTGCCCTCGGGAACAGTGCCAGGCCTAACACATAACTATTCATTCTCCTAACCCCGCAGAGCCGTATCCAGCCGATCGCCCGGCACCTGAGAACGCACAGAGCTGCAGATTAAGCTTTCTCTCTTTTAATATGACGACCCCAAGGTTTAGTTAGCAGTGGCTGCAGACTCTCCTTCAGAACAAGCAGCGCAGCAGCAGGTCGGCCACCCGCACAACGCAAGGCTCTCAGCCTGTCACCTATGGCCATACACTGTGTCTTCACACAGCCTCAAACCATTCTGCCCCACAGGCAGTCCAACCACAGGCCAAAGACGAGACCAACCTCCAGCCCCTCGCTGTGCATGGGGATTAGACACAGGAACCAACCACAGAGTTCAGAGGCAACGGGCCCTGAAACGTCCCATCATCACCACGAGCCTCTGCACGGCTATGCACCAATCTCCTGCAGCCCAACCCTGCACCAGGGCCACGCTGCCGGCCCTGCTCCCTGCTATTCTTGGCTGTGCCTCATATGCCACATCCTGCATCCCACACGTCCTGTGCCCTGCCCCAAGGGAGCTCCACCAGGTAGCCTTCACTGACCTGCCCCAAAGGAAGTCTGGGGGTCTGCACCTGGGTTGCAGGTCTGCTCCCCGATTCCCTCGCCCACGCCTCATGCCGACGGGGAGGGCACAGCCTGCCCTGCACTGACCACTGGCCACAGAGCCGCAAGCCAAGCACTGGGTGGGCACAGCGGGCAGACCCTGCCCTGACAGCTGGTGATGGTGGCAGCGTGTTTTCCCAGTGCCGGCACAAGGCAAAGCTACGGCTGTGGCAGTGCCGGGCTCCCAGACGGGGACGAGGAGGGTGCACAGTGAGTGGAGCCTGCTGCCGCACCTGGCACCGTGGGGTGAGGGTGCTCAGGGACCCTCTGGCAGCAGAGCCCAGCGAGCCGGACCCCGGCACGAGGAGAGGGACCCCTTGCCCCAGCACCCTCCTCCTCCTCCTGGCCCCGCAGCGGGCCCTGCACAGCTGCTGGGTGGGCAGTTACCGCGAGGCTGGCTGGTGTACGGAGTGAGTATTTTATTTTACACAACATAACAACACAGCGTTGTTGTTCCTGTACAGCATCTGCCTAAAAACAAAGGCAACACCATTGTCACGGAAAAGAAATGTACAGTCTGACCGTTTTAAAAAATATCATTTTACTGATTGATCCAGAAGTGGTTATTTGTTAGCTTGGAGGAAATTTTATTTCCCTTATAAAAGGCTTTTTCTGTGAAAACTCTCTCGTGTTTTCTGCTACTGCAGAACCAGGAAGCCAGTCCTAGAGTAGGGAAGGCACTGGTGCTGTTTCATGCTTTTTTTCACCCCTTAATCTTTTTTTTTTTTTTCTTTTTTTTTTCTTTTTTTCCCCTTTTAATCTCTGGACATTGCCTTCGGTTCTGATAAAATCAAATGAGAACTAAATAAACCCCGTGTGCACTGGGTGGCTTACACAGAACCCCGCATGAACAAGCCATTAATCAGCGAGACAACAGTGGACTTCCCAATCCAAATCCCCAGGAGAGGGAGTTTCACACAACGTTTGGTGTTTTGTTTTTCATTAAAATAAAAATTAAAATTTAAAAAAAAAAAAAGAAAAAAGAAAAAAAAAAGCAGGTCACACAGTGCTTTCCAATATCCACTCAGAACTGGAGAAAGTTGCTTTTCCACTATCCAGATCAGAGCTGTCTGAGCGGACTAGCATCCCATTCATGGACATGCTGCGCTTGGACCGCAATCCGCCAGCGCCCCGGGTGCTGCCGGGGCACCGGGACTCCATCAGCTCGCCGCCCAGGGAGAGCCGGCGCTTGGCTCGGGATGCGTCAGCTGGCAAAGTGAGGAACTTACTTGGCTTTGATTGTGCTCTTTTGTACGTGGGGGCCCCTCTGACAGAGTCGGGGGGTCGGCTAGCTAACTGCAGGGCAGTGGAGTTATTTCTGTTAGTGTTCTGGGCCTCGATGCTGCTGCCGGCCTCGCTCTGCGGCTCGCTGCTTGGCTTTGGCCCCGGCTTCCGCTTCTGCTTCTGAGAGGCAGAAGAGCTGGAAGTCCAGGCGGGAGGCAAAGCGGAGGTAGTGGTGGCCGAGTCCTGGCTGGAGCCAGTCTCTGGCGACGGCATCACACCATCGCTGGCAGCCTTGCAGCACTGGATGCCCTCTTCATGCCCGACAGCCTGCTTGGACATCGACTGCGACAGCACCCCGCTGCAGCCCTGGATCTGCGCCCCGTTCGTCTGCGAATACACGTTGCTGACCTTGGTGGCCTTCTGCTGTCCGTTGTTGTTGCACACCTTGTAGCGGATCATGAGGATGATGATGAACACGAGCACGGAGGCCACGATGATTCCACCAATGATGATGATCATGGTCCCACCCAGGAACTGGGACTGCATGAAGTGGCAACGCACGTAATCCTGCTCAGTAGTGAACTGTGTGCAGCCCACCACCCTGGTGGCAGTGAGCGAGGTGATCCCGTCGTCATAGATGGCCAGGACACACAGGTCGTACACCGTCCCAGCAGCCAGGTTGTTGACCAGGAAGGTTTTGCTTGTGGGAGGTATCATTCTGGGGGAGAAGAAAAGGAGCATGAGGAACTTGGCAGAGCCCCAGGCACCTCCCCACCGTGTGCCGCAGCCCCCGGACGCAGTGAGTGGAGCTCCTGCCACCACCACAGCAGCTGCTGCCCTGTGACCAGCACGTGAGCCACTCTGCCAAGCCCATCAGCTCGGTGCAGCACAGCCCCCATCAGAGCGACAACCACAAAAACACAGATGAAATTACCCAGCAGAGAGCTCTGAGTGGTGCGCTGGTCACACCCGCAGCACGGAGCCCCTCTGCACTCCAATAGCACAGGCACCACCACAAAGCACTCTGAGGAAGGTGCTGGCCAGCCCCCACTCCCTGTGCCCTCACAAAGCGGGGACCCCCAAGGTCTGTTCAACTCATCCAACTTCACAGCCTTTCTGCCCATCGGATTGGTTTGGAGGATCAGAGGTCTGCTTGGACTATCTAAAAACATCTATTGCCTGAGGCAATTTCCCTCTCTAGGGAATGGCAGGAGCCATTCTGAGGCGCCACACAGGCTGCGGTGCAGGGCTCTGCTTGGCCGGCGTGCTGAGGGGTACCAAACCTCACCAGCACCAGGCAGCCTGGCCATGCCCAGGCGGGCTGCGGCTGCCTTACCTGTAAACAAGGGAGTCATCGTAAGTACCGTTGTACTGGATTTGGAACATACGTATCCCGGGTATGTTCCTCTGGAAATTGAATTTCAGCAGCGCAGTGGAGGACGTCGCTTCCGCCACCACCACCTTCTTGTCCTGGCTGACTTTCGTGTCCCCGTTGCTGCTGCTCGCATTGGAGCCCGACTTGGTGGACGTGGAGATATCCGAGGAGCCGGGGTCGGGCTCATGGATGTGGTTGGTGCTGTTGAGCAGGTGGGGGAGTTTGATGATGTGCAGGTCCACCGTCTGTGTGGCCTCCCCAGCCGGGTTGGAAGCAATGCAGGTGAAGGAGCCCGTATCCTTCACGGTCGTTATAAGGATGTCGAGCGTCCCGTTGTCGTACACCACAGAGCGCGTTGCATTGGAGATCAACTTGCCCTCGGGTGAAATCCAGTGAATGGCTGGCTCAGGGTCGCCACGGGCCTTGCACCGCAGCGCTGCCCGCTGCCCCTCCAGCACCCGGAGCTCATGGGTGTGCCGGGTGATGAGGGGGGGCTCACACAGGAACTCCTCCTCTGGGATTGACCAGAAGTACCGGCCGGTCAGGAGCGTGGGGGAAGCGCAGGTCTCCAGGTCATCTTCCCTGGAGAGACGCCTCAGCCACAGCAGCTCACAGTTGCAATGCAAAGGGTTCCCACCAAAGCTCAACGCAAACGTCGAGGGGCTGATAATTCCTGAGGTTGCTAGTACCTGAGCTCGCTGGAAGAGAGGGTCAGGTGGTAGCTTCTGCAGTTTGTTAGACGTTACGTCCAACCTGGTCATCTTGTGGAGGTGGGAGAAGGTCCCCTTGGGAATATGGTCGATCATGTTGTGGTCCAGACTGAGAGTGTGCAAGCTAACCATCTTCTCCACCGCATCCCAGGGGATGGTTTCCAGATTATTGTAAGACAAATCCAATTCCTCGAGGGCTAAAACATCATCGAAAGCTGTGGAAGAAATCAAAGTCAGCTGGTTGTTGTTAAGTATCAAGTGGTGAAGGTTGGAGAGCCCACTGAACATGTCGTTCGTGATCTTAGTCAATCGGTTGCTGTTCAAATGCAAAGCCCGCAAATTGCGCAAGTCGGCGAACGCGTGAGGTGTGATAAAACTGATTGTATTCCTGGACAGCGTCAGGTCCACCAGGCTGGTCATATTGGCAAAGTCTTTCCTTTTAATGTTTGTGACAAAGTTGTCTGCCAGCCGTAACTCCACGGTCCTCCTGTCAATGTTGGGAGGAACAAACAAGAGCCCTTTCTTGGCACAAAGGGTGGCAAGGTTCGGAGACAGGATCTGGCAGACACAGCGCTTTGGGCAGATCTGAGCTCTCACCGCTATGCCAATAAACAGCAGAAAAAAAAGCAGTTTTTCCATTGTAGATCAGGGTCAAGAGCCTGCAAGGGAGAGCAAAGGTCCGTTAGTGGCTGCAAGGCGAGCCCATGGCACAGCAAACATGCCAAGCCAAGGGCCCATGGTTACACCCTGACGCCGAGGCCCATGGAACCATGTGTTATCATCTTTACTGTGCTCCGCACCCTGACACGAGAGCTTCCACCCCGCCTTCCCAAGGAACGGCTGGGAGGTGGGCACGTTCGCACACACACGTACGGACACACAGACATGTATGTATGGACACCCAGACACGTACATACAAACGGCAGAGCAACGTGGAGGCAGCTGGCATCGCCCATGCCCCTCAGGCCCCTCCTGCATCCATGTGCATCCACTGGAGCCATGCTGCCATGAGGCCAAGTCTGCATTGGACACAGGGGCTGTTTTGTGAGCACCTCACTGGCTGGGCTGGGGCTCCCACCAGCCTGTATCACGGCGGTGCAACAGGTTTACAGCCATCTCCACCCAACTTTTAAGCTCTGAGTGCTATTCTCAGAGTAAACGGAGAAGGAGCTAATTTTATGCCATTCAAAGCCTAAAAAATGCAAATAAAACAAAAAACCCCAAGAAAAGCCCCCACAACAACAGGGATCTAAATAAAAATGGAGCATGGGCTAATTTTAGGTAGTTGCTGTTTCCCTGGCTGCCGGAGCCAGCAGCGCTGCACCTCCCCCAGCAAGCCTGACAGTTCAATTAGCCTTATCGCTCTCGCTGCCAGGCCGGGATCCTCCCGGAGTGGGGAAACAAGGAAGATAACAGCACTGCCCACACCAGCCAGATGAAACCATCCGTCAGTGACACCGCGGCACAGCCCTGCGCCAGCATCCCCCGTGGCTCCGCGAAGCAAAGGCATGTCTGAGGGGGGACTGGTGTGTCCAGAGGAGATGGGCAGGTGTGTCACAAGCTGTGGAACTCGGGGGGACTCAGGGTGGGAAATACATCTCTGGGCTTCCTTTGGCACTGAGCAGTTACACGTGCGCAGGTCAGACCCACTGAGGCACTGCCACCCCCATGTGCAGGTTGGACCACTGAGGCACTGCCACCCCCGTGGACAGGTCAGACCCACTGAGGCACTGCCACCCCAGACACATTCTGAGGAAGCTCGCCCAAGCTGACGTGAAGCTGCACAGCTAGCGAAAGCAGGTGCCTTGACTTGCCAGGGATAAAGACCCTTCATGTCAGAACAACAGCTGCTGCTCCTATTGTACAGTCCTTCCATAGTCCATCCACAGGGCCCTACAAACTAGGAGGAGCTGATGAGTTCCGATGAGCTCCGAAATGAAAACCCCAGGCTCCAAACCCCACTCTGCAGCACCACCCTTTTATTTCTTCCTGGCACTTCTGGGGGCTGTGAGTTTTTGTGGCTGTGACTCCAACCCCCAAGCCCCCACCACAAACAACCTGAGCACGCTGCTGAGTCTTCACAGAATCACTGAACCCCAGGCTGGTGTGGGTGGGAGGGACCCCAGAGCCCCCCAGGGCTCCCCTGCCACGGGCAGGGACACCCCAGGTGCCCCAAGCTCCATCCAACCTGGCCTTGTACTCTGCCAGGGACCCTGGGGCAGCCCCAGCTTCTCTGGGCACCCTGTGTGGAGATGCTCGGTGCAGTACGCTGCCTCATGGCTGCGTCCCATGACTGCAGGAGACAGCAGGGACCAAGAAGCAGCCACTGTGAGAGGACTCTGGAGAGTCAGCCCGTGCATCCCCTCCTTTCCCAGCACTGACACAGCTTCCAGCTCCAAGCAGAAAGCTCCTTTCCGACTGAGCAAAGCACAGTCTGACTCTCACTGCTTGCTTAAAAAACACAAGGGATGCCCGCTGTTACCTCAAAGCACACTGCAGGGAGCAAGGGAGTTTCCCAGGACGGTGTGCACTGCTCACACACTACCTGTGTCCGCACAAGCACAGCCATAGGCCCAGATCCTCACTGTTAACTCTATTCTGTCGCTACATTCGACAGTCAGAGTCACTCCGCAGGGCTCTGATGGGCAAGGGTTGCACCAAGGCTTGGCCGGAGTGTCCCCGGCCTGCGCAGGGCTCTGCCAGGCCGAAGCCTCGCACCCAGCACTCCAGGCCGTGCATCAGCGGGCCGTGCTCGCCTCCAAGGTGCCAGGAAAACATGCGCCCACCCACGGTCCTACCAACAAACCAAGGCCATGTAAGGGCAGCAAGTCTGAAACCCACCAGGAAGGGATCCCTGGGAATGGACCGTCACTCAGCCAAGCCAATGGCTGCTTCACCCCAGCACACAGCTTGCTGGGGGCTTCGCCCCATCTTCTCTGGGAGCAGCAGGTCTCACGATGCTTAGTGCAGCATCTGCCCACGTGTCCAGGGCTCCGCAGGGCCATTTACATAGTGTGAGCTATGTAACAGGAGCAGCAGGGTCTGGGAGGCAGTAATTAACTAGACAATGACTCCCAGCACACCGGCTCCATTCAGAGGGTAGGTGCTACGCACGGTCAGCACGCCAGGGAACCCAACACAGCATGCTGGTAGCTGCTCAGAGCCAGCTCTAACACAGTGCCTGGCTCAGACATAATCTGTCATCACTAAGGTCACGACAGAAGCTATTGACTGCCTTCCCACCCCCCAGGCCTCAGCAGACGTTGTGATTCTCAAGGTCTTTGCAAATGCAATTTCGTGGTGGGAAAAAACCGCCTGGAAGCTGCTGATGCTCACCTGCTGGGAATGAAGGATGGGGAAATGGCTGGCACCAGTCACCAAAGGCATCCTGCAGCCACGCTAAAGCGGGTGCATATAAATGAAGACGCTGTGATAGATGGTGTAGAGCTGCTCAAGCTACTTAAGCAGAGAACAAGGAGCTTCAATTTCCCAAAGGTCAATGGTCTGTAAACACACCCGAGTGCTTGACTGAATCAGAAACAAAGCACCTAAGGAAACAGAAACACTCAGAACCTCACCCGGAGCCTTCCCTGGGCTCTCTGATGGCCCCTGGGCCAGGACCACAAGCAAGAATCACGGATTAGGACAACAGACCAGGACCACAGACCAGGATCATGGACTAGGAGAACAGACCAGGACAACAGACCAGGACCACGGGCCAGGACCAGTGGCCAGGATCATGGTGTCTTGCCCCAGCAGAGAGTATGACACTCCCCAGCAGCTGCAGAGCTCTCTCACACCAGTGAGGAGCAACATCCCCAGATATAGGCAGCCAGGAGCCCCTCGCTGCCCTCAGCTCCTCCCAACACCCGGCTGGCCCACCTGCTGTGCCGGGAGGATGCGCTGCTGTGGCTCTCTGACGCCTGCACTACTTGCTGTAGGACTGAGCGGGGGACATGCTACAGAGGGAATCCAGCAGCCTGGTCTTTGTTCAAGGGCTTCAAACACTGCGACAGAGCTGCACCCCTCCGACCCCTGGGACGTCCAAAAGCTGTGGGACATCAAACGGGGCTGGCTGCAAGGCCTCCCTGGGTGCGCGGTGCCGCTGTGGAGGCGGTGAGGGGCCTCCAGAGGTTACGTCCCCGTGAAGAACAAGGCTCAGCCCAGCGCTGGAGGCGGGATGGCTAACGAGCTGCTTCACGGAGCCACTCTCATCTTCCCCAGCCGCCAGCCGCAGACGGTGCGCATGCAGAGCGAGGCATTCTGGGAGGCAATCTTTCTCCCTGTAATGAGGTCTAATTAAAGTGAACAATAACAATTATTTTAATTAAAGAGATTTCTGGAGAAAGCAGAACCAGTATCAGTCAGACCCAGGCCGTGCCACACGCCTGGCTGATGCCTGAGAGCGAAGCTGCCACTGTTCTCTGTGCCAGCAGCAGGGCACGGTGATCAGGTGTGAGGTGACCTGCCCAAGAGCTTGCGGGGGTCCGCACCCCTTCCCTGGAGCGTGCAGGAAAGGGGGCAGCAGCTGAGGGGTGCCAGCAGCAGGAGCCAGGCGCAGACCTGGGCTGGCAGTGGCTCTTTGCCAGAAGGCAGCTGAAGAAGCAAAACCCCTGGGGTGAAAACACAGCCCCATGCGGGGATAGGGGAGCGGGCAGGGGGTCTGCACCGGAGGCTGGAAGTGGTGCTGGGTATCCTTCACCCCCTCCCAAGGCAGGACATCAGCACATCCTGCCACTGCGCCGGGCACGTGCTGCCCTGACCTTTCCCAAAGCCACAGAGCCCTCCCCGGGTCAGCAGGAAGCCAACTGTACTTCCCAGAGAGAACTGAGCTGACCACAGCGCTGTGGTGTGGCTGCAACCTGGAGATCCCAGGGGACAAAGGACGCTTAAATCAGCAAGTACCGGCAGCAAGGAGGCCAGGCAGGACGGGAGGGTGTGGGGGGTGAAGGTGAGTCTCCCCTGGCTCTGGCGCAGCCAAGGACAGAGGACATGTCTGCCTTTCAGTGCGAGGTGTGTTCGCCTGCCTGGGATCCTGAGTAGGAGGAGGCAGGATGGTGACTCTCCACCAGCCCAAGGCCGGACTTGGCACAGCCCATGGAGCACTGCACAGGAGCCCTGCACGGAGCCAGCTCCAGGGCTCCCAAGCCTGAGGATGCTTTGGCCTGTGCTTCAGTGCCTGAGCACCTCTCGCCGAGGCCATCACAGCTCCAGTATCGCCAGCACCAGCATCCCACCACGCGGCACCAGGCAGTGCTGCAGCCAGAGCCCGGCTCGGGTACCCCAACTCCAGCTGGTACCTTCGGCTTCAGGGCTTCGGTAATGGCACAGTCATTACTTTGCAGCAGGACAAAATACCCACCCGGTCAGGATATTAACTTCTTCATTGCTTTCTTAATCAATTGGCCGCTTACTAAATTGACACAGCTAAATTTCCGAGGAAGAGTGCAAATATGAACCTGACATTAAAACACACTGACTGCTGTGTGATGGCGACAGCGCACGGGCACGGCGGGGACACAGGGCCGTGGGGGGCTGACCAGCACGGCCAGGTCACCCTCCAGATGAGGCAGAAAAGGGTCGCGTCCATTAACTGGTAACGCCGCCTGCCAGAACCGCCTCCCCCACCTGCAGCTCCAGGCACACTCCAAGCATCTCCTGGGAGCTGGTGCCCACACACCAGGACCAAAGGGCCATGCAGCAGCTGTGGGGAGCCAGTACCCCGGCATGGGGGAGGCAGTGTTCCTCACCTCCCTTTCTCTGGGCTGGGCTCCCGCCCAGACAAGAGGATCTGCACCAGGAAGTGCCAGGCAGGAGAGTGTTCATGTGACATCATCCAGGGCACCAAGGACAGAGAGCAGCACGAAGACACAGAGCAGGAATGTCGGACATGTGACACAACTTCACATCACCGGGATCATGGAGGCGGCCGACCCTCACCTGCTCCCAGAAGGCAGCCCAGAGCGACCACCACAGCGGTCCCCAGGGCAGGGACAGACCCTCTGTGCTTCCAGCCTTCCCGGTGTGCCCTGCCATCCAGGATGTGTGCATCCCAGCCCACAGTGTCACCCATCACTGCCAAACTACCCACCCCTCCTCAGTTCGAGTGCCCCTGTGATCACTGATGTCATAGCACCTTCACAGATAGTCAGACAGACAGACAGATAGGTAGGTGAGATGTATCTCTCTCAGTTCCGTATCCTGGGTAGAACTCCTCCCTTGTGCCGTGGCATCTGCCTGGCTCGTTCAGGAGATGAGGGGCAATGGTGCAAAGGCCACTTGCCCTGTGAAGGCAGACCCCTCACAGAAGACAGGACTGCCGAGGTGGGCAGCACCTCTGAGACTCCCCCACCCCATCCAGCCCCCTGCTCAGGCAGGGTGGTCTGAAGCTGCCGGGGCCGTGTCCCTCGGGTGTCAGGGTTGTCCCAGCACAGGAGCCTTGCTAAAGCGGGTGCAAGGCAAGACCCCAGCTGAGGGCCAGGGCTGGGGAGGCACTGCCAGATCACAGGGGGATGTTCCATCTCCAGGCACAACATCTGCTCCCTCCTCAAAAGCTCCGTTTTCGGATCCGTGCTGCCTTCTACACAACAAAGTGCTTTGGCACTTGACCTTGCAGAGCACAGCTTATAAACATTCCCATAAAGCTAGGAAACTGAGGAGATAAATAGGGTAATTACCCTTTATTTACTCCTAAAGCACTTCGTTTTAGAAGTGCTCCGTATTGTCTGGAGCAGACAGCACTCAGAACACTAAGGCCTAGAAAAGGCCCAAAGCAATACGGCATTCCCTGCACCAGCCCTGGATCCCCAGTCACGGCTGAAGGGCCCCAGCAGGAGCCGGGGAACACAGCACATCCTGGCATGTCCTGCATTCCCTGTGTCTCCAGAGGAGCACCGAGCCCTCCTGGAGCCACAGGGATGCACAGCATGCCCAGCCTGGAGCTGGCCCTGTGCTCAGGGCTCTGTCCCACGCTTGCCACCCTGGCCAGGGACCCCTACCCAGGCTCCAGCTCGGGAGCTGCGGGCTCACCTGTGGCACGTGCCCAACGGCGGCACAAGCCCTGGAGACCCCAGGGGAGCACATGGGGGATTTACAGGGATTAGGCTTGTTTTCCCTTCCTGTTCTGCTCCCCACTCTCCCTGCCCGGTCTCACACACACACGTGCCCCAGCAAGGCACTCTGAACACAGGGCTCTGCAAACACTGCTGGCTCAGCCCGATAGTGTTTGTCTGCCAAGACCCCAGAAAGCGCACCAGTCATCCTTCCTTGTCTCACCCCGGGCCCCAGCAGCCATTCGCATGGCCAGATGCGGTGCAGGATGGCAGCACATCCACCTCTGCCAAATCTGTGGCCCCTCCAGCTGCTGCCGGAGCTCACAGCCCCGCAGCACTGCCAGGACAGGCCCGAGGTGGTGGGAAGCCAGCTGCAGCCCCCTGCCCACCCCTGTGCTGGCAGCACCCCTGAGCCAGCTCTGACTTCAGCACCCATCGCCCCCTCGCGCAGGGTGGGAGCTGCCGCTCGGCTGGGCTGAGGGACGCTCCAGTAGCAGGGGCACTAGACCCCAGCAGCAGTTCCCACCCTGCACAGGGGGTAATGGGTGCTGGGGTAGGAGCCGGCTCAGGGGTGCTGCCAGCCCAGGGGGCTGAGCTCCGCAGAGGGGCCCTCACAAAAACCATCCCAGGTGCCTCAGCAAGTGACCACGGGTTTTATGCCCGGGACCGAGCTATGGCACCTGCTGCCTCCGAGGTGCCACCACACGGGATGCTACACAAATGCCCTTAAATTAACTGTGCAGCTTCAAGCCACGAGCCAGCCCAAAGGATGGAGGAGTAACTGTTCCAATCAACCAGCTTTAAACTTATCAAAACATTGGTGCTGAACTGGAATATTGTGGCATTTTTGAAACCAAGTGTTTTCACAACATACAAACACCACAGGAGCAGGAAGGGATTTGCTTTGACACCTCTCCGTCACCGCACCTGCCAAAGCAGCCCTTCCCCGGCAGCGCGGTGGGGCTGCAGCCCCGACAGAATCCAGCCCATCCCCTGGCCAGCATGGCTTGTGGGCAGCAAGCATGCCCCCCTCCCGCAGCAGAGGGTCTGGACATGTACTCCCCTCCCGCACCAGAGGGTCGGGGCATGGCAGGGCAAGTCCTACCAGCAGGTGTGGCAGAGGGTATCGCACTGCAGCACCAGGAGGATGCCCGCAGCCCCATCCTGGCACCAGCCAAAAGCCTGAAGGCCTTGAGTCATGGATTCAAACCCCAGGGCTGGCACAAACCCTGCACCTGCCTGTAGTATCAGCTCTGCAAGCGCCCGTGGTTACTGCGGGGCAGAGGAAGACTCGCAAGGAGATTTCCAAGAGCTGTTGCCTCTTGACCCATCTGTGTGGTTGGACCCTCCACCAGCGGGGCCTGCCTGCTCCCTGGCTCAGCAGGGAGCGATGAGGGTACCCACAAGAAGCCAAGATGCTGAGTTACTCCAGTGACAGTGAGCAAATGGCCTCAGGAAGAACATAGATGTATGACAGAGCCTGCCACACGCCCTCCTCCAAGTTCCTGAAGCTATCCATCCCTGACCGACACCGTCGGGATGCCCAACGCCAGCCCCTTCTAACTGACCCTGTGATAAAGATGTAGTGAAGTGATTCGTACGGTTGCCTTTAACAGACAGCAAGGGCTGTAATGCACTGACACCCACATTCCCCAACCGTCTTTCACCAGCCTGAAGGTCGAAAGGGGACAGGCACAAAGGGGACAGGCACAAAGGGGGACAGGGCACTGTGGCCGAACCCAACGTGCCCACCAAACCTGATGTGCCCAGCTAAACCTGGCATGCCCACCAAATCCAACATACACACCAAACCCAACGTGCCCACCAAACCCAGGGGCAATGCGATGGGTAGAACTTGTCAGCAAAGGGGACAGCACTGTTGAGAAGGGTGGGAGTTCATCGGTGTGACAACAAGCAAAGCCAGGGGGTTAATCACAAACAGACTTCCCAGCCCAAACAGTCTGTAGGCTTTATGAAGAGCTGTAAAAACAACTCATTCCTTCCTCGGCCCCACTTCTGCACAGCCTACAAAATGAAATTAAAAGTAAACTAACAGTGATTTACTCCAGATGGACATTTATTGTCCCAGCAATAACACCTCGCAGTTGCTGTGGGATCAGCTGAAGCCAACCCTTCCCTCAGTCACAGTTCTCCTGCATAAACATAGAGTAAATTACACCATCTAAAACCAGACGGGCACTTATTAGTGCTGGCTCCACACTTGCCTGAGCATCACTTGCAGACGTGAGTCATAAAACATAAGCTGGATTTTAAGTTCTCAAGTTTAATTTAATGCCAAGGAGTACTGGGTATGAGCCACAGACCTTTCACAGGACGCACACCTGCTGGGTCTTTGGGTCTGGCCCATTGGCTGGTAAATCAGACCAGATATGGCCAAATTAGGTACTGAACGATGTAGGAAGTGCCATGCCCACAGCAGCCTCTGCACTTCCACACAGAACCCAGCCCTGCCCAGGAGACACTTCCCTGGAGTTCCCACCCAGTAACCAGTGATGTGTGCAGGCAACATACATGTAACAAGAGAAGGACAACAGGAGCTGAAATGGAAATTTGTTTTGCAGGAGCCAAGAATAGTAAATGATTTATATGCACTCATTTTAATTTATTTTCAGGCTGAGTGCAATTTATCTAAAGTCATCAAAAATTAATAGGCCATACAGAAAGGAGTTTTAATAAATTCAAACTTGGGGGCATACAGCAAGTACAGCTCTGCTCAACTGCTATTAGCACTTAACTATCTAATTAATCCACCACGTGTCCCTGCCTGGAAGCCCAAGCAATGCCCCTTCGTGGGAAGGGGTCTGACCCAGCTCGGCTCCAGCACAGCCCCCGGCGTGGGGAGGGATGCCCGTGGGGCTCCCTCGGGGCAGGGAGCTCCCAGCGAGACCCTGGCAGGGCTGTGCTCTGCACCAGCCCAGGGCCGAGCTCCCCACGCTGCCCCCAGATCCATCCCTGGCCAGCACCACCCCTGCCCAGCTCCATCTGCACTGCCCCAGAGGCAAACCCGACCCGGACACAGGTCAAAGCCAAGGCTGCTGTGGGGTGTGGGCTGAGCAGAAGAGATGGAGACCGAGACCACCCTGGCTGTCCAGGGGGGTCTGCAGCCCAGCTGAGTGCCAGCCCTCAGCAAACACCCTGCTCCAAAACCCCAGAGCTCTGAGGTGACCCCGGTTATTCCCCTCCTGCCTTACACCACGGTCAGGAAAAACATCACAAAGCAGGGCAGTGGGTTGTGTGGAGCCCAGGACAGTCCTGCAGCCATGCCCAGCCCCCCAGGGAGCCCAGCACACCCCAGACACACCAAGCACATCATCAGGGTCACAGAATCACAGAGTACCCTGAGCTGGAGGGGCCCCGTAAGGACCACCAAGCCCAACTCCCCATCCCGGGCAAGGGACAGGCAAGGTGGTACCAAAGTCAGGTGAACTGCAAGATCCAGCAAGGGATGAGGGGACAGGAGCATGGGGATGACTTCCACTCCTGCTGGGTCCCCTGCACAAGGGCCAGGCTCCAGCAGGAAGGGGAGCCCCAGCAGGGACCTGCTTCCCTCGGAACTCTGTCCACAAACTGCCACTTCTCCAGCCCCAGCTTGCCCCAAGCTGCAATGCTGCAGTCTGAGCACAGTGCCCCGGGGAAGTTCCCACAGGGACAGCGTGAGGTGACACTGCCTGGGGGGTGAGTCCCTGGCCGAGGCTCACCAGGAGATGGGAATTCCAAGGGATGGGAAACTCCTGGGAGGCAGGAGCACCCCACAACTCGACTCGGAAAACACCCAGTACCCAACAACCCCATGACAACCAGGGATGCACCACAGCTCCACTGTGGGAACACAGACAGAGAGCTGACTGACGGTGCACACAGCGCAGCAGGCAGTGAGGGATCTCGGCCCAGGCCAGTGCTCAGATCCAAAGGAAATCAATGAGCAGGCTAAAAGGAGCCATTCCCTTTACCTACCAAGGATGGCAGGTTCAGTGAAATACTGGGACCCATATTTTCTAAAACTTGAGATACATCTGTCAGGGTTGGGCAATTCTGCCTGGAAGAGAAACTTTCCATGTGCCATAAGGGAGACACTATTTTTGCAATCTTCCCTTTGGCTCCCAAGCTGCTGCTGGGATTCTTGCAGGAGGCAGCGCTCCGCACGCCACAGGGAACCAGCGGCTCTAAAATACATATTTATAGTGTCCTGACAGAGGGAAAAGCAACAGAAGAAAGCAACAATAAGCTGCAGGAACTGTTAGCAGAGCTCTGGGAAGGGGATGGACTGGGTGTCAGGGGCAGCCAGGGGGAACACAGGAACGAAAGGGGCAGAGGTGCTGCAACCCAGGCACTGCCCCGGGGCTGCCAGCCAGGGGCAGGCCCAGCAAGCGCAGGGGTGCTCAACCACAGGGGTGCTTGGCTGCAGGGTGCTTGGACACAGGGATGCTCAGCTCAGGGGTGCTCAGGATGCTCAGCCACTGCTTGGACACAGGGATGCTGGGCTGCAGGGGTGCTCAGACATGGCTGCTTAGCTGGGTCTCACAGGGAGACACACACCAGTTCTGACTGCACAGGCTGCGATGACCGATGACAGGTCAGCAGCCCTGTCCTGGCAGCACCCACCGAGTTGCTCCCTCAGCTGACACACAAGGTAACTCACTGCATCACCTCTGGATTCAAGAACCAGGGAGCTGACCCTCCCAGAGAGAGGGAAAAGTAGATTTGCAGAGGGCGCAGCAGAGGCTGACGGGCTGCAGAGGGTCGCTAAGCCCGTCCCTGCAGGGCAGTCAGGAAGCTACACGCTGGGCTTGTATTATCATGGTGACCTGGCTGTGCTTCGGTTACCCTGGGCACGGGGAAATCAGGCTCACAGCATCTCACTGCCCCGCTCCGCCGGCACTGCCACACAGCGAGTGGGGCTGACGGAACTGCTGTCCGGCTGTAGGCCCACAGACTGCATGGGTCCTGGGCTCCAGCTGCCTCAGGGGAAAGCAAGGGCCAGGGAAGCCCAGAAAGCCCACACCCCCCACCCAGCCACCTGCAGAAGAGGGCAGGGATGGGGGGAGAGGGGTCAGGGATGGCAGAGCGCCCAGGCAGGGCTGGAAGGGGTGCCGGAGAAGGGGCGGAGCACAGCTGGCTCCATCCCGGCAGTGCATCCCACAGCTGGCTCTCCAGGAGCAGGAAGGATAGGGGATCCCACTGCTCGCATGGCCAGGTCTGTGGGATGAGCCCATGGGCATGTGAGTGGGCAGAGAGCAAAGCCATGGAGGGAGAGGAGAGGGATGTGGCCCAGGATGCTGACAGCACAGTTCCCCACAGACCCAATCACATTTAACTTACTATCAATTTTCATTAGCATTTTCCTATTCCTCTGTTTTGTCCACAGTGTTCCAGGATTTGTTAAAAATAAACCATTACTGTCTCAGGGAGCTCCTTGGCCAATTATTTTAATCTCCTGGGTACCAGTTATCCAGCTCTGCCACTTCTAACACACCTTGCTTAAACCGTTGCTTCTTAACCTTCCTCTTGGTTCCTCCAGAAGCAGAAAATACCTCACTGTCTCCGTGAGTTTGCATTTCCCTGCATCTTGGCAGACAGAAATAATCACTGAAATCTTCCTTCTGCTCTGCATCACCCTGACAGGCCTTCTCTCTTTGCCCACATTCAGTCCCGTTCCGCGACAGCCTTTCACTGGCATGCAAAATGCAGCCCTCCTCCTGCCTCGGTACCTCACCCTGGATATTAACACCTTCACCTATTCACCCAGACCTCAGAAGACATCCAGGTCTCCACATCGACTGGCCTCAGGGACCCTGTGCAACCTGCTCAGCAGGTGACCAAGCCAGTGGCACTGATGGGAGCTCCTTGGAAACTTGCTGGTTATCCACTGGACTCTGAGGTCTGACTGACCCTCCTCACAGCACCAGCCCGACTGTGCAGCTGCCTCTTCCTTAGGGCGAGGCAGCGACAGGCAGGACGCTGCTCCTGGAGACAAGAACCCCCAAACTCCTACCGCAGGTGAACTGGCATGACTTCACTGAGTCTAACTGAGTATCCTTCAATTCTGCACTGAATCAAAGGCGGCACTTCACTCTCCCCAGAACGTCCTGCTCAAAAAGGCATGGCTCTCCTCCTTCATGGGCTCCAGGCACAGGAGTGCTGTCACCTCCCTCCGTGCTGCGCTCCATGCCACATCCCACCCTCCGACCCAGCCTGTTCACAAGGAGCCAGGCAGGAGGGAGGATGTGTGGGAGAGCTGGCATGGAGCGGGGAGCGGCACAGGGTGCCACCCCACTCACTGCAGGCCCCCCATACCAGGCCCTGCCCCTGGGTTCACACAGGGAAGCGAAAGGGAGAGACAAACCCAAACGGGGCTGCTCCTCCCAGCACGGCACCTGCTGCACCAGAGACTGGGGGGGCTACCCCTGCCCAGAGGGACCCTCAGCAGGGCTCTGGGGTGGGGTACAAGCCTTTCATGTTTGCTGCTGCTGCAGGGGACCGAGCGGGGTGAGGGGACAACCCACGCCCAGAGATCCAGCAGATGCTTCATGCTTTGCCATCCACTTGTGTTTGCTACAGCCAAAAAGAGAACAGTGATCCCCTGAGAACCAGCCCCACGGAGAGGGGTGGCAGCAGGAGGCTTTGTTTGGAGCTTTTTAACTGTTGTTTCCTCCAGAACTGAACAAGAACCAATCTTTTTCCTCCAAAATCACTCCCGGGGAGCTCGAATGCCTCAGGCCACCCAGGGCCAGCACCCGCAGCAGCCTCTACAGCAGCAGCAGCAGCACTGGAGGGGCTGGGGCACCCTCCGCATCCCCATCCCACAGCCAGGCGTCCCGGCCTTGCACTGCGCGCTCGGGACGCCTGGCACATCACCATGCACTGTGGGATCCCACAAAACCCGTCATCCTGGGCAGCCCATTCCAAAACATGCCTCAGACGTAAGGGAAAGTCATCAGGCTTGAAACATTTTGGGCATTTGGAGTTAAAAAAAACCTAATTCAGAGAAATTTAATAGGAAAAACGCCAAGGTATTTCCTGACACAGGGACTGCCCCTCAGTTAATACACAGGGAACAGAGGCTCAAGGTCAGCTTAAAGGAGCATCCTGTGACCCTGCAGATGGGGATACTGGGGCAAGACCCGGTGCAGTTGAAGGGATGGAGGGGTAGGTCACAATGCAGTGGAGGGGGTGGTGAGGCAGGTTGCAGTGCAGCTGAAGGGACGTCAGGGGAAGAACCTGGTGCAGTTAAGGGATGGCAGGGCAGGTCACAGTGTGGTGGAGGGGATGGCAGGACAGGTTGTGGTGCAGCTGAAGGGACAGTGGGGCAGGTCATGGTGCCATGGAGGGGACAGTGGGGCAGGTCGCGGTGCAGTGAGTCCTACTGTCCCCACCAAAGCACATCCAGGCTGGTTGTTCAACCGGCCTGTGAACAAGCTTTGGGCACAGCAGCGAGTGCCCAGGCTGCCACTGGCCACACCAGCAAGGTGCAGGGAGCTGCCCATGCCCTCCACAGCCACCACAGCCCAATGCCAGCAAGGCCAGGCCAGGGCTGGCTGGGGAAGCTGCGGACCTGCAGCACCCCAAGCACAGGGCATAGGGGCTCCCAGGGCTCTGGTCCTCCGTGCCGGGGCGCAGACCTCGGCTCTCCAAACTGCCATGCAGCACCTTCCCTGGCACATCCACAGCTCCCCCCAGCATTCCAGCTGCTGCTGCTGCTTTAAGTTTTCTTGTACTACAGAGAGCACCAGCAAAGCCCAAGCAGCTCACCCTTCCTGGTGCACTGAAGGCTCCGAGATATGCAAATACCTTCTTGTGAGCTTAATTTCTGCCACAAAGAACTGATGCTAATTGAAATCCTTTTAATAAGAAAGCCCTTTACTGAAAACTTTAAGGAATCAAAAACATTCTTTTTCTTTTAAATTTTCAGCTTTGTTCTCCCTTTTCCATCTCTCTGCTTTCTGTTCCTCTTGTTTAATTCTGTAATTAAAAATGGGGTGGGAGAGACGGAGACAAGTAAAGTACTTCAGTTTTCCAGCGCAGAGACAGATCAGAGCAGAGCAACAGAATCACAGACTCACCAGGCTCAAAAAGACCTTCAAGATCATCAAATCCAACCATTCCTGTCCTAGGCTAACCCATATCCCAATGCCATGGGCTGTGCTGCCAGGACTCCCAGGACTGGAAGTCCTTGTGCAGCTGGTTTGTGCTCCCAGCCTCTGATCCTGTGCACCCAGTAACGCTGCTGCTTCCCGAACGGGGCTTGTGCATCTTCTGAATGACCGACTGTATGGTGCACTTAGGCTTCATGGTCAGGGCTGCACATTTTAGCCATCACAGAGATTTTTCGGTGGTAACGACAACCCTACATTGTCTCACACGTACCAGCCGGGTGCTGCAGCCAGGGAGGAAGCTCAGCTCCTTCCCAGGCTGGGATGAGGCTCTTCAGCTGGTGCTTCACCCCTGCCACCACAAAATGCTCTGCAGGTCCCTGAACTGTTTCAGAGCTCGGCTCTGACTACCAGTTCCCTCCTCTGCCATGTTTGTCTACCTGCTGCAAGCTCTGCAGAGCAGCTCTTCAGTGTGCAGCAGCAGGGGCCGAGCGCCCACCCCCTGCTCCCCATGCAAGGGCGAGTGCAGACCCCACATCACATCACAGCCCTGCCAAAGCTCCGTGCCACACGCCTGAGAAACCATCACCAGTGCCAGCACTCACAAGGGGGCTGCCCCACAGCAACAGCTCTGCACCCCATCGGACACCTCCATGCCATGACAACCCTGGGCAGAAACCGCATGCCATGCCCACAGCAGAGCCCCAAAACGCTGCCTGTCCCTTCTCATGGTGCCCAAGCCCTTCGCAGCACGGGATGCTGAGTCTCCAGCACCAGGACTGCACCACTACAACGTACCACCCAGCACCCTGAGGTGCCACCCAGCACCACCAGCAGCACCTGCTAACCACAAGCTTTCCAGAATAAACTTCCTTGAAGTGTTTGAGAAGAACTTATGAAAAATAAGAAGCAGTAACACTGGCAGCAACAATTATCACTACTTTTAAAAGAGCCACAGTGCTGCTGCTCTGGCAGAGGCAGGAATCTCCACTCTCATTCCCTGCTTTTCCTAACCAGGCCCAAGCAGCATGGAGAGCTGCAGATGAAAACGAAGAGGTGGTTGTGCATGGGGAGAGGGAGGCAATAAAAAAAGGGTCTTTATAGGCTGTGGGGCAGCCAGAGCCTGCAGACAGCTCCAGGCCTGCAGACAGAGTCCTGGTCTCCCATTGCTGATGGCCATCACCCTTGTGGAGGCTATGCCTTGTCCTGTGCAGGGATGGGTGCTGAGCTCCCCACACCAAGATCTGCCAAAAGGATGAGCGATGCTGACTGGGAAACATGACAGGGCAGGAACTGACCCCCAGGTCTGCTTTTATCTAGTCACTGAAAAACACCATGAAACTTTATAGGGACACATAAACACCCAGCAGCAGCAGACCAGCATCACTCGAGCATCCCCATGAGCAGCCACCGGACCCCATTAGAGGCAGCAGGGACAGCCCAGCAGCTCCTGATGTGATGCCTGGGTGCCACAGTGGCAGGATGTTCCTGTGCCAGCACCAGGACCCATTGGCCTTTGGCAGCAATGGGACAAGGACTGACCCCAGAGCAGCAGCAGCCCAGCATCACCCTGCTGCTCTCAGACACACGGTGACTGGGGGAAGCACCCGGAGACGTGAGAGACAGGTCCATCGCTGCCCAAACACCAAGGGAGCCCCCACTACTGCTGGGAGAAGAGCAGCCACAGCCAGGCCCTGACAGAAAGAGCCAGGAGAGCTGCAGGCACTGAGCCCTGAATACAGGAACCCTTCCGTTCTCGAGCGATGCCCTCGTGCATGAAGGTACTCCCTGTGAGCGGCAGGAGGGAAGGTGAACGCCTGCACCCCTCAGCTCCAGCCATCTGCCTCGGGTGCTCCCCCCTCCCCTGGGGACCCTACCTCCTCCCTGCCCGGAAGGCTGCCCCAGCTCTTGCTGAGGGTCCTGCAGCCACCCCGCTCTGCCCGTTTAAATCAGAGGAATGTGCTGCTTTACCACTTGCAATCAGTTAAACTCTCATTTCCATGTGCATGCAGACAAACAAACCCCCAAAGCTCGATCAGTACCTCCTGGTGACGAGCAGTACCTCCTGGTGACACCAGTACCTCCTAGTGACACTAGTACTTCCCAGTGACACCTTGGCAGCCTCTGTCACACAGCCCCAGATGAGATCCTGCTGTCCTTAAAGCATCTTCTCCGTGCAAAGAGGCATCTTCATGTGCAATCTCCTTCCAACACACACTCAGCACACACACCCACAGCAGCACAGCGGGAAGCACACTGGAGAAGACTTTCTGCAGAAGGAAGTGATTCCATGGGGAAGCCTGGTGCCCCTGTAACCAAACCCCACAGAGAGCAGAGCGGCCTGTGCTCACCGGGGAACGGTTGGCACCAGCTCTGTGGGGGAACACACAGGCACAGGCTGATGGGATGGGAACAGGGGGCACCACAAAGGGACACCAGCACCATGGCCTCTGCAGAAAGGAGGAAGGGTCACAACCAGCCCAGCAGCATGTGTCCTGCAGAAGGATGCTCCCCACTGCCTGGCTGCCGGAGCTGGCAGGAGGGGACAGGCCATGCTGCACGGAGTGAAACACCATAGGGAGCAGTGGGGGGAACCCCAGGCTCTGCAGGAGGAGGCTGCTGGACCCACGGCAGCTCCCCACACCATGTGGCTCCCCGTGCCGTGCTGGCCAGGGGCCACACTCCACACCCCTGACAAGAACTATGAGACTGATGGAAAGGAACACTCCTCCACGGCCCTGAGGATTGGAGCTCAGGGGCAGCTGAGGAAGCCCCCACCAGCATGGATCCTGTGGGAGTCCCCAGCAGTGTGGCTCCCGTGCCAGTGGCAGCTGAGCCCTGAGTGTGGGGCCACGTTCCGCTGACGCAGCCAACACAGGGCTGCTCTCAAGCAGCCGTTGGGACTGCCCTGCCCTGGGGATCAGCTCCAGTTTCGGGGTCCCCACGGTGAGGGGTGCAGCACAGGAGGCACACAGCCCTTGCCAAGGAGGGCAGATGCTCCTGGCAGCCCCTGTGCACAGGAGATGGCTGGCGGCAGGGTCAGCTCACCAACCCAAGATGTGTGGCCACACAGAAGCCCCCGAGCTCCCAAGGTCAGGGGCTTTGCAGTTAATTTCACAATGGAACAGTGTTCACACACCAGCACAAACTGACATTCACAGCATTCAGATGCCATCCCACTGCCCCACGACTGCACCGCACCAGCATACAAACTCCTCATGGGAACAAAGCCACCACCGAGTTCTGGTGGGCCTGGCAGTGCCAGGTAAGGGTTGGGATGATGATCATAGAATCATAGAATTGTAGGGGTTGGAAGGGACCTCGAAAGATCATCAGATCCAACCCCCCTGCCAAAGCAGGCTCCCCAGGACATATCACTTAGATAGGCGTCCAGACGGGTCTTGAATATCTCCAGAGAAGGAGACTCCACCATCTCCCTGGGCAGCCTATTCCACTGCTCCGTCACCCTCACTGTGAAAAGGTTCTTCCACATGTTGGTGCAGAACTTCCTATGCTCCAACTTGCAACCATTGCCCCTAGTCCTGTCCCCACAGACCACTGAAAAGGGGCTGGCTGATTCCCCCTGCATCCCCTGCTTCAGATAATTATAGACATTAATTAGGTCCCCCCTTAGTCTTCTCTTCTCAAGGCTGAAGAGTCCCAACTTACTCAGCCTATCCTCATAGGGGAGATGCTCAAGGCCCCTAATCATCTTCGTAGCCCTTCTCTGGACTCTCTCCAGGAGATCCCTGTCCTTTTTATACTAGGGAGCCCAGCACTGGACACAACACTCCAGGTGGGGCCTGAGCAGGGCAGAGCAGAGGGGGAGGATCCCCTCCTGTGACCTGCTGCCCACACTCCTCCTGATGCCCCCAGGATCCCATTGTCTCTCTCAGCCCCCAGGGCACACTGCTGGTTCATGGCCAACCTGTCATCAACCAGGACCCCCAGGTCCTTCTCCACAGAGCTCCTCTCCAGCAGGTCACCCCCCAGCCTGTACTGATACATGTGGTTGTTCCTCCCCAGGTGCAAGACTTTACGCTTGCTTTTGTTGAACTTCATCCCGTTTCCAACTGCCCAGCTCTCCAGCCTGTCCAGGTCTCTGGATGGCAGCGCAGTGTCCTGCCTGTCAGCCACTCCTCCCAGCTCTGTATCATCAGCACTTGCTGAGGGTGGATGCTATTCCCTCATCCAGGTCGTCAATGAAGTTATTGAACAGGACTGGACCCAACACTGAGCCCTGGGGAACACCACTAGTCACAGGCCTCCAGTCAGATTCTGCTCCTTGAATCACAGCCCTCTGGGCTCAGTCCGACAGCCAGTTCTCCACCCACCTCACTGTCCACTCATCTATCCCATGCTTTCTCAGCTTCTCTATCAGGATGTCATGGGAGACAGTATCAAAAGCCTTGCTGAAGTCAAGGTAGATGACATCCACTGCTCTCCCTCCATCTACCCAGCCTGTTATGAGATCGTGGAAGGCTATGAGATTGGTCAAGCATGATCTCCCCTTGGTGAATCCATGCTGACTACTTCTCATGACCTTCTTCTCTTCCAATTGCTTGGAGATGGCATCCAGAACAAGCTGTTCCATTACCTTTCCCGAGACAGAGGTGAGGCTGACTGGCCTATAGTTACTAGGTTCCTCTTTCTTGCCCTTTTTAAAGACTGGAGTGACATTGGCTATCCTCCAGTCTTCAGGCACTTCACCTGTCCTCCAAGACCTGTTGAAGATAATAGAGAGTGGCTCAGCAATCACCTCTGCCAGCTCCCTCAGCACACGTGGATGTAACCCATCAGGGCCCATAGATTTGTGTGCATTAATGCCTTTGAGCCGCTCCTGAACCTCCCCTACCTCAACCAGTGGGAAATTCTTCATTTCCCAAACACTCCAACTTTCATACAGGATCTGTGGGTCCCGAGGGGCCTTTGAACTGAAGACCGAAGCAAAGGCAGCATTCAGTATCTCCACCTTCTCAGCATTATGTGTTACCAGGACACCCTCCTCATTCAGTAAGGGACCTACATTATCCCTGGTCATCCTCTTACTATTCACATATCTAAAAAACCCCTTTTTATCATCCTGTATGTCCCTTGCCAGCTTCATTTCCAAGAGGGCTTTAGCCTTCCGAGTTGCATCCCTACAGACCCTGACCACATTCCTGTATTCTTCCCAGGTGCTCAGACCCTTTTTCCACAATTCATAGATCTTCTGCTTCTCTTTCAGTTTACTCAATAGCTCTGTGTTCATCCATGCAGGTCTTCTGCCTCTCTTTCCTGATTTCTTACTCAAAGGGATGCATCGTTCCTGTGCTTGGAAGAAGTGCTGTTTAAATGTTAGCCAGCTCTCACAGGCCCCCTTTCCTTCAAACAGCGTAGCCCACGGGATAGACCCTATTAAGTTGCGGAGGATCTGAATGGTCTTTCCCAAGCTGAAAGACATCAGGATTCTATGGAAGTTACGACCTTGTCCCCACCACGGTTTAGAGGCAGCAGCATGGGTACATAGGAAACAGGACTCTGCATCATGCAGGGCTGGGAAAAGGGAAACTACACAGAGAGGCGGTCGCTGCCAGCATGTGGACACTCTCACCAAGCATCACAGCTCCCTGACAGGAGGCTGTGGGGAGCTGGGCTCAGCCTCTCCTTGCAGAGAACCAGCAACAGGACAAGAGGGAACGGCTGCAGGTTGTGCCAGGGGAGGTTCAGTTAGAAATGAGGAGACATTTCTCCTCCCAAAGAGTGGCTGGGCATCGGAAGGGGTTGCCCAAGGAGGTGGTGGAGTCACCGTCCCTCAGGGTGCTCAAGGAAAGGTTGGATGTGGTACTGAGGGACATGGGTTAGTGAGTAGGGGGGACGGTTGGGCTGGATGGTCTTGGAGGTCTTTTCCAACCTTAGTGACTCCGTGATCCTGTGATCACAGCAGAGCTGGCTGCAGCTGACCACAAGATCCCAGGCTCTTGCTTCTGCCCCACAAGAAAACAAGCTCAGTTCACATAATTTGCGAAGGATCCAAAGGAGCTGCTTGAGCTTCCCAGAGAGAGGCAGCACCCGGGAGTTCAGAGCACTAGAGATGCTGTAGTGGAAGGCAACAGTCCCAGGAAAGCCAGGCTGTGGTGATGGGCAGACACGCTGCCAGGCCCCATGCCAGCGCGGTGCCAAATGTCCGGTCAGCCCTGGCCTGGGCCAGGGAGAGCCACATGTCCCTCCTGCTCCCTGCGTGTCCCTGGGAAGGTGCCAAGAGGACATCTCCTCATGTCACACCCAAGCTGGGAAACCTGCATCTACCCCTGGTCCTTGAAGGCCGGTCGCCATGGTTACCGCCGGCCGGGCTCAGAGCACTGGGAACCCGGCATCAATATCCCCGGTTCCCAAAAAAGCACACGTCTTCCTCCTGTGACCAGCCTGCTACAGGAGAGTCAGGGGTTGTGATCCAATCTCTCGCCCGCTGCCGGGATGGAAGTAAGGGCTTTATCCCCTGGGAAGGCAGGAATCAGCCTGCTGAGGGCTTGAGCTTCCCCTGCCCTGCCTGGGCCTGGCAGCTCCTCCTCCGCAGCATCCCCATCCCGTCCCTGTCCCCATCTGCCCCCTGTGCCTGCAGCCCCTCCTTTACTGTTTTTGGCAGGGGAACAGCTGCCTGCTGGGGCCCTGTTTACCTTACCTTCTGCGCAGCGTGCTGCACAGGCAGCTGCCAGGCACCGGCAGTCTGGGGTTTCCCTCTGACGAACAGTAACTGGCAGACAAGCAAACTCCCTGCACAGAGCTGCTGGAGAGCCAGTTCTAGGGACGGGAGCAGTGCATTCCGGGGTCTGGAGTCAGCCTGCTCCCTCTGTGCTGCTGCCAGGCACCACGGGCTGCTCCCGTGCCTGTCTCCGTGCACACGTGTGAAGACAACCCCCTTTTCTGCCTTGTCTCTGCATTCAGCACTAAGGAGGGAGCGTTCCCTGTTCCCTGCTCCGTGCTGCAAGCTGAGCACGATTTTGTCACGGGGCTGCACTGAAAACCAGAGGATGCTCCTGACTGGCACTCACTGCCTTGCACAGGGAGATGAGCTGTCTTTCTGGAAAGCTCTGGTGCTCTGGCATCGCCTTTCGCGCCCACCCGGTCCCAGCCACACGCCGCAGCTGCGCTGACCGAGCTTCCAGGCACGTGTCTCCCTGGGAACCAACCTCCTCTCACTGAGGTTTGAACTTCGATTCAAGCTCCAGCCCCACTGCCTGAGACGTGAGTTTATCCTAGCTCAGGTGGCTCCTGCACAGCCTTACTAACGTACAGACCTGCTGCCTTTCCCTTCCTTCTGGGTGTGCCCAGCCTGCGCTGCTCTGAGGCCAAGGCACACATCCTCCCAGCTCCCCTTCACAGCGGGGCCCGGCAGCCACGGTGGCAAACACCAGCTGTCCCCTGCCTGCCCCGGGCCTCTGAGGTGCACTCACAGGGCCCAGAGCCAGGGGCTTCTCCACACACAGCACTCACACCCAGGACCCCACCAAAGGGAACAGATGTTTTAGCCCGTTACCACCTCCATCCATCCCATCGTGGCACACCAGCAGTGGTTCCCAAGCCCACACTGTGGTGCCACTGGCTGCTGGAAACACACAGCAGCACCAATGGCAGAGCCAGACATGGGGAGGGGACTACAGTGGGGGGGTCCATGTTTTGGACACAGTCTGTGAGCCATGCTGACCTCAGCCTCACTTGGAACCATTCCACAAAGGAACATGGTACCAAAGGCCATAACAAAACCTCCTGCCTCATGCAGCACCCAGCAGTACCGGGGCAGCCACCAGCTATCCCAGCAAAGCCATGTGGGGCTGGGCATGTGTGAGCCAGGCCCTGCTCTCCCCCCACCACTCCACACCTCCCAGTCCATGACTGGAGCAGCCCAGCCGTGGCTCCTCAGCTCCCCATGGTGCCAGCACTGCCTGTGCCCAGCAGAGTGGGCACTCTGCTCTCCCCCAGCTTCGCCCACCAGCTCTGTGCGGGGCAAGGGGAGTGGGCAGGGGGGCAGCTGCTCCCGTCGGTTGCTGCCATCCTGATTCTGAGGCTGGACACGGGTGAGCCGCCGCGCTGGAACGCAGAGCTCAGGACTCTGACCTGGCTGGCATCCACATCTTGACATCAGCAGGTCAGCCTGTCGCTAATTGAATTATACCTGCATTACTTAATAAACAAAGAATACTCTCACATTAAAACAGTGTAATCCTTTAATTGGTTTATGAGCACATCGCCCCACAGGGAGTGTCACAAATCCATCAGGATGCCCTGAGCACTGCATTTCTGAGCTGGAGAGATAAGGAGTGTCACACACTGGTGTTTGGCTCTGGGCTGAGCTGGCAAAGAGCTGAGCCAGCTCTGCCCCATGGTGCACTACCCGGCACCTGCACCAGCACCACTCCCAGGGGCTGCAGAGCCACCACTGCCAGCCAGACCAGGCCGGTCAGACACCATCCCCCCAGCTCAGTCACCATGGCCACCAAGGGTCCCTCCACCACAGGCTGTCTGCCCAACATAGGGTGACGCCACGGGTGCGGGGCACACTGTAGAGCAACCCCAAGCAGGCACATGGGGCCCCTTCCAGGCAAAATGCAGGGGGAGGGCAAGAACTGCGACCCACTGGGTGCGTTCCAGCCCCTAATCCACACTCAGTCCATCAGACAAGTCTCAGATAACTCCTCAAACACATGCAGTGGGCACATCAGGTCCTCATCACCCATCACCTCACCCGAGAAGCCCTCCTCTGTTGCACCATACTACTTCCTATATCAGATGTAACCAAGGCTCATGAACTTGGCTGCTTTGAAAGGGTAGCGGAGCCTTGGCAGGGAGAGGTCACACTCAGCAGCACTCAGATCTGCTGTGTGACACCTTGTGTGTAAGGGTGTCAGTTCAGGACCAAGCCTCTAGTGCAAAAACCCACTTTCACATCGTAATACTCAGCATCACTTCCAAAGTCTGCACTGATGGACAGACCAGAGCCTGGCACAGGGCACAAGGCGATGCAGCTGCAGCTGGAACCCGGTGCTCCCGCACCCTGCTGCCCTGAGCTGTGCTGCCTTGTGCCATGCTGCCCTGCATTGTGCCACCCTGACCTGTGCCATGCTGCCCTGCATCGTGCCACCCTGCCCCATGCTGCCCTGCACCACATCACCCTTCCCTGCCCTGTGCTGTCCTGTGCTGCCCTGTCCTGTGCCATGCTGCCCTGCATTGTGCAATGCTGCCCTTCATCATGCCATCCTGCCCTGCACCATGCTGCCCTGTGTCATGCTGCTCTGTGCCATGCTGCCCTGTGCCACCTTGCCCTGCACCGTGCTTCCCCGTGCCACACCACCCTGCCCTGTGCCGTGCCACCCTGTGCCGTGCCCTGCCATGCCGCCCTGTGCCGTGCTGCCCTGCATCGTGCCGCCTTGTGCCATGCCCTGCCATGCCGCCCTGTGCATTGCTGCCCTGCCACACAAGTGCCGCCTGCTCCCAGGAGGATGCACACACTTCTCCTGAGAAATGTTTGGTTTAGCTTCCCCATGTCCCACATCAGAGGAGCAAGGTGCTGCACCCTCGGAGTAGGAGTGACCCTTCTGATTCATGTGGTAATCGCAGAGCTGCTGCACTTCACTCTCCTCTGTTATCCTTCACCTCTCCCCACACTGGCAGGATAAATCAAGGAAGCATTACTGACCATCGGGGAACCATTTGGGTATCTGATTTCGCTGTGGCCTGAATTTCAGCTGGCAGTGAGCAGATCTGGCCTCTGCACAGCATCCTGCTGCTCACCATTGCACTCCTCATTATTGTTAGTTATTTATTAATATTTTTATTTTCCAGATGCAATTTAAATACAGTCACGTGGTCTGCACACAGGCTTCCTTAATGCTGCTTAGAAGAAATTAAGCTTATTCAGCTCAGCTCTTTGTGCCCTTAAGAGGAACGGTGCAAGACAATAACAGAGCCTGTCTGCAAGCAGCAAGGGGCTGCGATGCTCAAACAGCCACTGTGGATCACGTGCCGGAGCAGTGCAGGCAACACAGGGCACTTCCCTGAGCAGTTTGTCCTTAACTCCTTTTCACATACACTGCACAATGCTGCGCTGGTAAATGAGCTAGTAAAGCTCATTTAGAAACTACTCTCCTAATTTGTTCTCTTAAAAATTAACACAACACACAGGGAGCTGTGACTCTCCACCCCGACCCACCGTGTCCTCCTATTTATCATGGTTTCCCTCTACGAGCAGGGAAGGATGTGGGGATTGCTTCACTCTGCAGAAGTGGTTGTTTGCAGAATGCGGCTTAAATAAAACAAGTCAGGAACAGTGTCTGACCCAGGGCAGCAATGGGCAGTGATGAACACATCAGAATGGGAGCCTGGGGAAGTAACCTCCGGATTCAGCGCCGGCATCACAACCTGCACAACTCAGGCTGCCCAGCACCAGCGGGAAGCCAGGTGCTCTGCTTGCTTACAGCCGAGCACACCGCGGGAAGGAAGGGAGACAAACCCCACGCTGTGACACGCTGCGGTCCCCAGGCTGTGATATGCTGCTGTCCCCACGCCTGCACAATACGCAGGGCATCAGCCCAGGCATCCCCAACCCCGGGAGGTTCCGCAGCACCCAGCAATTTGCTGTGGGTCAGAGAAGGCACCCCAAGACCCCACATCCACAGCTAACGGGGGTGAATCCTGGAGCTGAACCTGGGGTGAATCCTCAGCTCCAGGCAGCCCAACACCCTGCAGCTGGGTCTGGAGGGACTCTGGGAAGGGCGAAGTAGGAGGTGGACAGCAGCCAACTCTGCTCTTAGGGCTCCTGGCCATTCCCCAGCACCCCTAGCCCCTCTGTGCATCCCCAGGACGGCAGCAGGGCAGGGCCTGTGGGCAGCACGTGCGGGGAGCAGCTGGCCCAGCCGGCCACCAGTGAGTCCCCACTCAGGGTACACATCACCACCCCAACCCACAAACCCTGTCAGCTGGGGACCCCTCCTGCCCCCTGGACTCACGCTAACAGCCAGTGCTCACAGATGAGTGGCAGGAAACACAGGCCTCCCCCATAGGCCCCGTGGAGACACATTCCCCTGCGAACCTCCCACCCTACGACAGAACTGCCGGGCACTGCGATGGATTATGGCTGCCTAATGAATCTTTAAATCCCCTGTTCCACACCATGCACAACTCTCCTGTCTCCCCACGCCAGGGGGGTTCTGAGATCACCCTGTGACCCCTCCTCAGGCAGCACCACGCCTCAGTGGGGATGCAGCTACGCAGGCACACGCGTGCCTTGTGCACATGGCACGGTGTCATGGCTGCAATTAGGTGTGACCCCACACCGGTGGTGTGAGGGCAATGGCACAGCAAGGGGGCCTAGGGGGCAATGGCCTGAGGTGTGAGGACAGGACAGGCACTGACAGGGATTGCTCACACGTAGAGCTGGGCTGCATAGGTGCCAGCCCAGGAGAGGACTGTGCCACCGCGCACCAGGGCCTGGCTGAGGACACAGCCCACAGGCCACGCTTGGTGCCAGCATCAGCACGGCTCTTCTATGGCTGTCCTGGATGTGCCCCTCTCTTACAGCGCTGGAGGGACAGCAGCCACACCTGGGGGTGCTGAGGTTTTTCAGAAGAAACTGACAAGTCCAAAGGATGTCTTTACATGGTGGGCAGCACTGCCCACTGCTTCAGGGCAAAGGGGGCTGAGCAGATGCTCACCCACCCCAGGCACGGGAGCCCAGCACTCACCCACCGCCCCACACACAGCACAACATATGTACCCCCTTGCCAAACCTCCGCTTGCCATACCACGGGCTGGAACCGCTCCTCTGTCCGAAGAGGAGCAAACTTCCTCACCTGGGAGAGGAGGCACTAAGCACAGCGCGGGGACTGCCAACATGCACCAGAACCCACCGGGGTCCCCTCGCTGCTTGCCAGCAGAGCGGGGAGGCAAAAGTGGGGCATCTGTGGAGCCAACCTGCAGAGAGAGGCCAGTCCATGCAGGGCAACGGGGAGCCTGCGGAAAGGGCCTCAGGACCGCAGGGCGAGTGGAAGCCCTGCCACGTGTTGGGGCCAAGGACAGCTCTGCCTGGAGCAGCCCAACCCATGGCTGGGCCAGGGCACCAAACAATGAGCAGCAAAAGGGGGGGTCCCTTCACAGGAGGGTCCCTGAGCAGGCACTGTGCTCACAAATCCAGGCAGTCACCTGCAGACCCGATGTCCCCACGTACACCCCGCAGTCCCAGTCCCAGCCGGCATGCAGGTCCCCTTCCCACCACTGCCGGGTGGCTGGGCCTGCACACAGAGCTCACACAGAGCAGTCCCCATGGTGCAGCACGGAGTGGGGACGTGCCAGAAAACCTCCAGGACCCAAAGCCGTAACTGCGTGAGTGTTGCCAAACCCACAACAACGCTACAAGGAACGGCTGTCACCTGGATGTACCCACAGCATATCCCCAGTCCCCTGGGCCATGCCAGAGACCCCTGTACAGTGCTCGCCAGACGCCCTGTTGCTGTGCATCCCCAGACACCTTGCTGCCTGCACTAGGATGCTGTTCTCCTACACCATGCTGATGGAAGATGCTTGGTTTTCTGTGTCGTGGCACTCCTAACCAGGTGCCATCCGTCTGCAGACCCCTCTCCCAGGGCCGAGTTTTGGCTGGCAGGGGGAGAGCGGCAGTCACTGCTCTGGAGCCACAGCTGGGAGCCAGGCCCCAACCCACAGGAGCAGACAGCAGCATCACCGCAGCCAGGCTCTGGCCAGGATGAGCTGCAGGGCTGACGCGTCAGGAGGAGCCCCGAGCACAGCAAATCTGCCCACAGCACAGCAAAAACAGCCTCGTACAGCGTGGCAGAGCTGAATCACGGTCCCAAATAGAAGGCTCTCTTGTGAAACACCACGTACCCGGCAGAACCACTGAGTCACAGCTGACAAGGCGACAAATCCTGCTCGCCTTACTCAGACCTGCTCCCACGGAGCCGTATTGGGGGGTCTCTACATCAAGTACTTTAAAAGTCCGTTGCTGAAAATAAAAACAAGGCAGCGACCAGAGCATGAGCAGCACTGCCCATGTCCGATGCACGTGCCTTCCTTCACTGGGGCACTGACTGGGCAAACTCTGAAACCTGTTAAGCTCCCAAGAAGGGTATCCCACGCCTCGCCCCTGCAGCAGAGCAGCTCTGCATTCCTCCTCTGCGTTCCTCAAGAAATCCCACCCCAAACCCTAGGACCAGCAGCCCTGCCACAAGATGCTGAAAACAGGTTTTTGAGCTTCTCACTGTGACCTTCTCTACCACTCTTTCTCATTATGGTGCGTGCTTTCCTTGTACATGTGCCGCATCACAGCCAGCCAGTGGTCAGTCCTTCTGCTACAGGAGGCACAGAGCTGCCGCTGCCCAACGCCCCTGCGCCAAGCCCAGGCTTCCCACTCCTCCATCCCCCCGGCCAAGCACAGAGACTCGGCAGCACAAAGCATTATAAATACCCAGGGAATATCAGTTATCTGGCAACGTAACAATGCTGAAGCAACGAAAACTAAAGAGTTTTATCTGTCTGCAGTCCAAAAGGATCTTGACAGAGAAGCCCGAACAAAAACTTCAAGGGAAAGGGAAAAAAAGATGCCTCACTTTAAAGTAAAGCTGGCTAATCAGGGGTTTCCATGGGATTTTTTTTTTTTGCCAGGAGACAGTTCCTGGTGAGAAACTTCATCTAGAAGAGCAGCCTCAAAAGGAGGCGTTGGACATGGGCTCTGCAGCTTCAAACGCAGCAGACTCACCGCCGGCCACATGCTCTGCAATTAGAGAGGCATTCACCGAGGCTCCCATTATCGCCTCAATTAGCCACTTGACAAATCACCTTTTGCATTATTCAGCCTGCTCGGGGCAAATATTATTTGTAGAGTGATCTATTGCTCGGGAACGCCCGAGTGGTGCCTGGCATGGGCCAGAGGCAGGGCGCTCTGCAGGCACGGTGCTCTGCAGGCGGCACCCCGAGGCAGGCACGGGGGTGCTGCCATGCATGTGGGGAGCCCTTCAGATGCCGTGCAGTCCCTTATGCCATCCCAGCAGTGGGGCAACTCAGCAGTGCAGGCAGCTGCCCCGCACACCCGTGCCCATCACCTTTGGTGCGGCACAGCTCCTGGCACCACACGGCTTCACCGCACCGTGTACCTCTGGCGAGGGGACCCTGAGCGGGACAGAGCTGCCCTGCGGCACAGCGTCTGTCCTCAGGCTGCCCTGGGCACGGGTCAACCAGGCTCCATGGGCCTCAGGCCAGGGCCTCCGAGAGCCCTGCCTACACCCTGCTCTGCCCCATCTCCTCCTTGGTGAATATCAATCCCTCCCCCTTTCTCCATAGCATCTCTTCTTCGTTCTCCAAGAACCGCCAGTGAGAGCTGCCACAGAAAATTACACGATGGTCATTACTATTTCATGATGGGCTGCAGGCCAGCCACTGCTACCATCACCACGATGCAATGAGCGATCGTGGTTGTGATTTGGGAAGACATCAGAGCTCTTCATCCCTCCTCAGGAGCCCCACAGGACCGTCGCTAGTTCCAGAGAAATGCTCCCGTAGACACAGACTCAGCGCTCTGCAGCAGGGATGTGTGGGTATATTGATGACAGCCCGGAATTAGGGCCCTGTCTTTCACCCCTGGACTGTAACACCACTTCCAACACATGACCTGGCCAGTCATCACCATCCCTACCCTCCCCATCTCCACAGACAGCGAGGCCCTGCTCAGATCAGCTCCTCTGCAAGCAAAGAGGGCACAGGCTGCCCAGAGGGATGGTGGGTGCCCCATCCCTGGAAGCATCCAAGGTCAGGCTGGACAGAGCCGGGGTCCGTCTGAAGACATCCCAGCTCACTGCAGGGAGCTGGGCTAGACGGTGGCTGCATCCGTGGGGGCACCAAGACCTGAGGTTCTACAGCATCAGGGTGTTGAGTTGATCCATGGAGGAGAATCCATCTCCTCCCTGTCTGAACTCGTTCTGGCTTCCATCGCAGCATGTGCCCACCTCAGAGCCCCTGCGGGGCAGGGGATCCCCCGGCAGGCACCCCGACCTGACAGCCACGAGCAAACGAGGCATTTCTCCTTCTTCACGATTTGGGATGGTGTTTGCAGAAGGATGTCTCAAACTCTGGGGTACCAGAAGGTGTACCTCACTAATTAGAAGCAAATATTTCTATTCCACTGCAAAGTGCGGGATTATTTGATACATATTTCTAGAAAGAATGGCTCACTCTTTAGCAACAAAACCTGATACTGGTTGGATTCGGCTTTCCAGGCTTGAGCGTGTCTCCAGTGCTGCCTCTCTCTAAGCACATTCCCTTCTGCTATCCATCTACATGGACAGCATGCTTTTATTTCCAAAGCGTTTTAGGTAACTACCTCCAGAACAGGTTTTATCTGAAACACACAGACACACACACCTCTCTCAGCACAGAACTCATCAGTGTCAGCGAGCCCATTTTCATAGAACGATATTGAGAACTGATTTTACTACTAGCTAGAAAAGTCTGAAGACTGCAGAGGATATATTTAGACGGGTATAAATAGACAACACTCGGTGATGTCTGGTCAAAGGAGTACAAATCTTCCCTAATGCATGGAGTACGCCTGGCCCGGAACGCTTCAATAGCACTTAGAGGAGCCTTTCCTCTTTGGCTGGGGCTCGCAGGCCTGTTAATAGCAGAGCTATTAGAATGATTTTCTGGGCCGGCTGCTTGCTCAGAGAATATTTAAAAGATTGCTCTATAAAACCGAACCCGTTACCACATCTGAAGGCACAGGCAATATTGATCAGCGATGGAAAGCCATTAGCTCTCCAGTGCCTGCACCATCTCCATGTGCCCCCATGGATGGAGAAGCCTCTGGGCACTGTGGAGCCTTGCGAGGTGCTTTCGGTGCACCGAGACGTCCCTCCTGGTGCACCTGCCTCTGCTCCGGGGAGATGCCACACTCAGCCACCCATGGCAGGTGGCACAGGCAGGTGGACAGGGGGTCTCTTCGGGGAGCCCGGTCCCTTCCTGCCATGCTACTCTGCCATGTCTCTGCCCCAGCTCCGCTGGTTTGTCCCATGCGCGTGGCTGGTACCAGTTCCTAGCAGAACCACCCTCACCCTCATGCCCTGCCCTGTGACCCCAGACCCACACTACTCACACCCGTGGTGGCAAACCAGAGCCACTCCACGCCATGGATGCAGCACAACTGCCTGGGAACCCGTCCCAGCAGCGCTGCCATGGGCGCAGCCACCCAGCCCCCTGCCACACGCCAGGCGGGAGCGCTCAGCCCAGCAGCTCCCGTGGCAAGAGGACCACATGCAGCCCGGCGAGTTTCGGTGGAGAGGGAAACCAGCTCGTTTCTGACTGTGTGCTGGGCGTGCAAGGCATCCAGATTTGCTGCCAGTGAGTGCACTGCCATGATAAAACCAGTAACCAGCCTTTCTGGAAGCGGGAAGGCGAGGAGAAGCTCCCAGTGAGGCTCGTGACTCGAGGCCTAACTGGCAGGCTCTGGTACACGTTCTGACACAGCCTCACGCATTGAAATGCATTTATTATGCATTTACACAAATGCAGAATCCCTCGAGTACAGGATATATTTAGAAGCACAAATCAGAAAGGTGTTGGGGCACTAAGAACACAGGCTCGGGTACTGCTCTAGGCAGAATTGAACCAGACTCCCAGTCCAGCAGAGAAATCATCAGGCCTTGCTCTGGAGCCCACCAGCACACCCCCCCTGCCAGGACAGGCCGCAGCAGCACCACAGAGCACAGGGACGGACACCACAGTGTTTGCAGAATGACCCTAAGCTGCCACGGAGCTCATCCAGAGCCCTGGGGCAGCACAACACACACACAGCCTCGAGCACCCAGGTCCAGGGCAGCCTGGGCATGCCATACCACAGCAGAACCACTCCCAGTACGCCAGCTCAGCCTGGGCATCCCCACACTGCAGTCCTGGACACATCCATGGCCAGCATCCATGCTGCCAGTCAGCCTGGGAGCCTCCAGGACAGGAGCCACTTGTCACCATGCTGCAGTAACCACAGACCCAGGATGGACCCACCCCTTCCCCTGACTTGCGGCCAGGCCTGGGCACACCAGCACCTACCCAAGGGTGCTCCGAAGGAATGACCCATTGCCACGTTCTTGGGAACACGTGAAACCTAAGTGTGGGTGGGAAAGGTGGCTCAACACAGCACAGTGGCCAAGGCACCGAGACTTCCAGCTCTGTGGCAGGCAGAGGGGTCTGGGGACCAGTGGGGGTATGCTCCTACTCACAGCCGAGGCTTACACATGCCCCTGCTCCAGACACGCGACACAGTGCGAAACAGTCCCTGCCACAGAGACACCAAGGACTCAGCAACAGGGAGAAGGCAAAGGCACAGGAGAGGCAACACTGGTGCCCAGTGCCATGAAGGGAAACAAGCTCATGCCCATGCAGACCCTCTGCCTCCCACGCACACCCGCGAGCGGCAGCCTGGAAGGGCTGGGACAGGTGCCTCTTGGCCCGGCATGTGCCCAAGGTGCCATGGCCCTGTCCCGTGCCCGCTCCGGCCACGCAGCTGCTCCCAGGAACCAGGACGCTGTGCGCTCCTGACACCAACATGGCTGCGAGGCTTCCGCTGGCTCCGCTGCATCTGCTCTGCCATCGCCCCTAACAGGAGCCTTCCAGCAGGGAAAACGAGGTTTATCTTGTCCTACATTCGCCTTCCTGCGGACTAGGAGCGTTCGCCGCCCCGTTCCCGGGCAAGGCAGCGGCGCGCAGCGTCCCGGGGCGCCGGGGACCGGCCGCAGCCCTCGGGTGGAGGAGCGGCGGGCGCGGGGTGCGCCCGGGCGCGGGTGGGGGACGGGGCGACCGGCCGGACGGCGGAGACGGCGGCAGCCGCGGGTCGCCCCTTCGCTCCGTGGGAGTTCCGCGCCCTCTCCGCGCCGCCGGGGCAGCCGCAGCCCCCCGCGGGACCGGCCCCGGCGCGGCTCCGCGCTCGGCCCCGACCCCGCCGCGCCTCCGCCCCCGCCCGGGCAGCGCCCGCCGCGCCTCGCCCCGCCGCGCCCCGCGGGGCCGAAGCTGCGCGCCCGCGGACCGCCCGGCCCGGCCGCGCTCCCCGCCGAGGGCCCGGCCCGGCGCTCCCCGCGCTCCCCGGGCGGCGGCAGCAGCGTGCCGCGGCGCGGAGGGGGCGGCGGCCGGCGCGGCACACGCGGCCCTGCAGCACCCCCAGCCGCGGGCGGCCGCCGGCGCCGTCCCGCGGGCAGCGGCGGCAGCGCGGCCCGGCCCGGCCCGTCCGGCCGTGGGGCGCCCGTGTGATCCCCCTCCCGCCGCGCAGCCTCCGCGCCGTTCCGCGCCCCACGTCCCCCGCAGCCGCCGCCCTCCCAGGAGGGGCGTCCCACCGCCGCCGCCGCCCCCCGCTTCCCCGCCACCGACCCCCGGCCCGGCACCGCCCGCCGCGCTGCGGGGCTCGCCCTGCCCAGGCCAGCTCGGGACCTGGCGCCGCCGCCACCCCCCACCCCTGGCTCCCCCCCGCCCCGCGCCCCGTCCCCCGCGAGCGAGTACCGCGGGCTGCAATGCAGATGGGGCCGGGCACGGCAGCCCTCCGCGATTACCTGGCGCCTCCCGGGGAAGGACGGCGTCCGGAGCGCTTCCCCTGCAGGTGCGGCCGGGCTCCGGCGGGCTCCGCGGTCTGGCGGCAGGCAGGCTGGCCGCCTCTCCGCCCTGTGCCGGCGCTCACCAGCCGCATCCTAGAGCGGCTTCGCGGCGGCGGCTGCCCGCGGCCGGGGCGGGCAGGGCAGCCCGCGCGGACGGCCCCATGCGGCGCGGCGGCGCGGCTCCGGCGGCGGGCAGCGGCAGGCAGCGCACATGCACACACGCGCAGGCGGGCGGGAGGCGGGGGCGCGGCGCGGGGCACGCAGCGGCGCAGCCCGCCGAGCCCGCTCGCATCGCCCCGCCGCGGGCAGCCCGCTCCGCGCCCGCCGGCCGGTGACCTTGCCGTGTACCTGCGCCAGGTTAATCCTCGCAGGGCGCGCCCGCTCCGCGGTGCTGCGCCGCCGGGGCGCTGCCGCCGGGCGGCAAGACGGAGGGACGGCAAGATGGACGGGGGGACGGGGCGAGGAGCGCGGCCGCGGTCAGCCCCGCCGCCGCCGGGCCGGCGCCTCCCGGGGGCGGGGGTGGGGGGGATGGGGAGGAGGCGGGGAGCGGGGGGGATGGAGGCGGCTACAGCGGAGCGGGCGCGCAGCGCGCAGCGGCGACCGGCGGCTCCGCGCCGGGCGCGCTCAGGCGGAGCAGCCGCGGCGCTGGGCGCTGCAGCGGGGCAGGGCGGGGTGCTCGGCGCCCGCGGCTCGCCCCTCCGCGGCGGCTGCTGCGCCCATCCTCCGCGCCGCCGGCTGCCGCCCGGCCCCGGGCAGCCGCGCCGCTCGCTGCAGCATGGAAGAAGCAGCCGCCGCCTCCCCCGCGCCGTGCCGTGCCGTGCCGCGCCGCGCCGGGGCGGGCCGGAGGAGCCGGGCGCTTCCCCGCCCCGCCGCACGCACGGCTGAGCCGCAGCCGCCCGGCCGCCGCGCAGACGTGCCGCCGGGCTGGCCCCCCCCCGCTGCCGCCGCCGCCGGGCATGGGGCTCCCGCTCCGAGCGGGTACCGGCGCGGCCAGGGCACGCCTCCGCCTGCCCTGCCGCTCCGGGGCCGGGCTGCGGCGGCGAGGACCGAGCGCGTCCCTCGGGGCGTCCCGCTCGGCCCGGCGGGACGGGAGCGGGCGGGGGACGCGGGGATCGGGCTGTGCCCCGGTGGTTTATCCCACAAAGGCACTGGCTGAACAGCCCGCGGCGCCGGGAGCGGACACGCGAGGGAAGAGGCGGCGGCTCGGCTCCACCCGCACGATGGCCCGGCGGGTGGGCACCCCGGAGGGCCGGCAGCCCCCGCGCCCTCCGCCCGCTCCAAGGACCGGGTCCTGGCTCCGGGCTCGATCCGGGGGCTATGCTGGCGGGGCAAGGAAAGGCTGTGTCGCTTCGGGGCCAATAAATTTGGGAGCTTTTGGGGATTTCGTGATCGCTGCCTGTCCTGATGGGGCAGAGAGTGTTTCGTGCTCCCCAGGGCCGTCACCTTCCTCTAGCGCTCTTTGTGAGGAAATGTCGGTGGCGTGGCAGGACCTGGAGCGGAGCAGCGAGAGAAGCCTGTCTGCAGAGCCTAGAAGGGAGCTAATGAACCTCGTCAGCTGCGGGTGACCCGCTCCTGGAGCCAGGCGCAGGCACGCACCCGCTGCGCAGCGGCCTGTCCCTCCGACACCCTCCTCCTGCGACGGCAGGGCCGTCTGGGGATGCTGCCGTCTCTGCCGCAGGGTGCGGGGGCATTGCCTGCTCCGTGCACTCGGAGGCAACGGAATTGGTGCTCCTGGGACACCTTGGCCATTTGCTGGGACGCACGTTGTGGGGAGCCCCATCCCCGCAAAGGAGAGATGCAGTGACAGTCCTCATGCTGCTCCACTGGCACTGGGAAAAGATGCTGTGTGCCTTGGGATGTGATGCCTGGTGTCAGCGCGGGTGAGAAAGGGGAACACGGCAGCGCTCCCGGCTCAGGTCTGTCCCTGTGACCTGGGAAAATTCTCTCCTTGCAGACTCTGGGGTGGGAAGGGAGCTTGGTGTTGTGGTCTCCACAGGAGCTTTTGAGCCTGGTCTAGGGAGGAACCCACCACCCAGAGCCGCAGCTGTCCACTGCCCTTAAGCAGTCTCTGAAGTTGCACAGGGCTTGGGCACTGTAAGCTGGTGTTTATCTCTGCATCCCAGCTGCTGTTCCATGGAGCTGGTTCGAAGTTGTTACAGGGGCAGAGAGGCTAAAATGCTGGCGGGGGGCAACGGTTCTAAATCTTCTGCTTCCTCGAGGGAAAGCTCATGTCAATAAGCTGATTTTGCTAGGGTTGGCTCTGCGGCTGCTTCCCCTAACACACAGCTCCAGCATGGCTGTTCTTTGGACCTGGAGACAGTCCCAGCATGGCCTGGATTCCCCTTTCACAGAGAGCTCTCCTCTGGAGGGAGGGGAGAGGCGCGGAGATGCTCCATGGGAAAGTGATGGCTGGTGTGACGGTGGTACCAGCTGCACGTCTGGCACAGGGAAAGGAAGCAGGGTCTGGGTACAGCTTCGCTGGCCAAAGGGGAAATGCACAGTGGGAGCTTGGTGGAAGCTTCACTCAGAGCCTTATGTGAGCCATAGGGTGCAGTGGATTGCTGCCATCCAGCATGAATGCACCAGGACCGGTTCAGGCAGCTGTGACAGCATCCCATGCTCTCTGGCCTCTGCAGCCTGAGCAAGGGCTGCTACCGCTTCTGTGCCAGCCTGGAATCTGCCCCAGATGCAGGATTGAAATGGCCCCATGGCCTCGTTAACGTGCCCAGTGGAAAAACTGCTCCTCCCTGGCGCAACTATGAGTGTGGGGAGATGGGGAGGTGCTGGGGAGGTTCACTCCCTGCTGCGTGAGATGCACAGAGGGTCTGTCAGGTCACTGGGTGCATCCGCAGCAGCGGCTCTGACTTAGTGTACTTGTGTGTCCCTTCTGCCCACCTCCCAGTCCCTTTGCTGGTCGCTGGGCTGTCTGTGGGTGCTGCAGGGTGGGTGCTGGGTTCCTTGTGTCCGCGTGCCTTGGGCCACCCTCAGTTGTGATCTGCTCACAGCAATGTGCTCCAGCTGCAGAAGGACACGTGTGTGTGTCCCTGTGCACGCGGTGACAAGCACGCAGTCTGGATCTGGACCTGGAGGACTGGTGGTTATATGGTGACCTGCCTTGCACTCAGCTGTGCCGGGGCAATGCTCCTGGGCCCAACCAGCGGCCCCCAGCCTGGAGGCTCTTCATGCCAGTGTGACTGGGCACTTCCCCGCTGCCCAGCACATCTCCATGGAGAGGCACCAGTGGGGTGAAACCCTGGCTGCTTTCAAACCATGCAGCTTTTGTGTCAGAGCAAATCAACCAAGTCCTGGAGCCAGACCTCAGTGACGACATGTGGCTGCCATGCTGTTTCTTGCCCTGAAACCATTCCCTCCAGGTTCACCCCTCCGCTGTGGTCTTTCCTCAGGTGCTCCTGGCTGCCAGGGTGACACCCTGGGGGTGTACATGCCCCCACACTCCCATTGATGTCTGGGGGTGGGCTGTTTTTGGAAGGACCTTGGGAGCCTAGGAAGGGGCAGCTCTGTGTGCTGCATGCCTGGCAGCCTGTCCCCAGGGATGCCATGGGCCTGTGTGGCCCCCAGGGCTGGGGATGCTCGGTATTACTCAGCTGAGCTTCCACATAGCTCTGCCTTGGGGATCCCTCACATACCTTCCCAAGATAAGCGCTTACCATGGGGTTCATCTTGCTCTCGCCTCCGAGCACAGCACTGATGCATTTTCCTGGGAGAACCAGTCACCCCTTAACCTGAAACCTTCTCCCTCCCACCCCATAGGCACCAACTTAAAATGTTTTAATTTTTTGGCTGAAATAAGGGAAGTTTCTTGAGGAAAGTTCATGTACAAATCACACAGAGAGCTGCTTTTGGGTGCTCCCTCTGACCCTTCAGCGCCTCCGAGACCTCCGGGCTGCTGCAGCTGCCTGGGTACAGGGTACTGCACCCACCGACCTGGCTCCCCCATACCCCAACCCACACGCGTGCCCTCCGCAGTGGTCACAGGGGGCTGCTCGTCCCTCATCGCTTCACCCTCTTCCCCAGCCCCACATCCTGAACCGCAGCATCCGTCAAGCTGCGGCTGAAGCAAGGAGCAACATCCTCAGGAGTCGCTGCCAGGCTGCCGGGCGAGCTGTCGCTGGGGCCAGAAGGGAGAAAACCCTCTTTGCCGGGGTGCCGGTGCCTGGGCGGGGGATCTGGACGCGGGAGCGTTCGGGCACGCATCACCTCACGCCCAGCAAAGCGCTTCCTGGCGTGTTCCTGAGCCGCCTTTCCCGCGGGTGCCGGCAGCGCTGCTGCGGCGTGCGGCGTGTACACCCTAAAGGAGACGGGCAGCAGTGCAGCGCCGGGAGCTGCGAGCTGTGCCACCCCGGCTCCAGCTCGGAACGCTGCTCTTTAGGCAGGCTGCTCATCACCGAGTGTTTACTCATCCGTTCCAGGAGAGGACTGAAAGCCTTAATCACCGAAATGTCAAGTGCCGCGCGTGCGGAGCGGGACCCTCTCCGCCGGAGCCCCTGGGAGGTGGGGAGCGCTGCGGGCTCTCCCCCCAGAACCGTGCCGCCTTTCCCTGGCACTCCTCTCCCCGGGATTTGTGTTCCATTCCAAGTTCTGTAGTCTGTAAGATGGGGGAGCTGTTGCATTGTACAAAAAATGGCAGAGACCGTTCGGCTGGTCCACAGCGCTCCCTCTCCTCCCAGCCAGGCTGCGGCAGGCGGCAGGTGCCAGCCCCGAGCCCTTTCCGGAGCCCCCAGTTGTCACCCTCACCATCCAGGAACGCACGGGGTGAGCGGTGGGCACACCTGGCCTGGGCAGACAGGTGCCTTAGTCTTTAGTTCTGACTTTATTTAAGATGAACTGGTGTCTCTGCGGGGCTGTTAGCAGCAGCACAGTTTGATTCACCGTTCTCGAGGTGCCTGCTCTGCCCATCCTGGCCCCTGAATTGACCCTGGTACCCAAAAGCACCACAGGAAGGAGGAGGGACTGGCAGTGCCTTCGTCCTCAGGTGTGTTCACTCCACCCTTCGAAACCAAACCAGGTACAGAGACACCAAGGAGCTGCTGTGTATCCTGTTTTGCTCTTTGATAACCCAAACATTCAACCTAGGCTTGAATTAGTGATCACAGTAATTGCACTGTTTGCTTGGTCCTTTCACAGGTGTGCTTCTGGAGGTGTGAAATAAAGCACTGACACACTTTGGGTTTTTTTAAATCTCTTGCATAATTACATGAGGATTTCTACTAACTGGGCCTCCAAAAGTGATTTTTGTCCCTCAGGGCCTCTCAGTCTGTGGATAGGAGCTGGAGGACCAACAGATGTCCAGAAGCGATCAAGTGCGCATTGCACAAGCACATCTCTGTCTGGGAAGGGCCTTGAGGCTGGGAAAGATTTGCTGTGCCTGCTAAGAGCCTCCCCCAGCCCCAAACCCTGCAGGCAGGGCTCTGCCCCCTCTGAGCCGGCACACTAGCTCCAGGCATGGCAGCAGCATCCACACGAAGCACCGACTCTGCCTTCTGATAGCCCAGCCCCACAGCCAGGACCAGGCTTGTTGGATTTAGTGTGCATGGGTACAGGAGTGGGAGGAAGTACAGCAGATGGAGACTCTGCACAAGGGGATTTACTGCAGGGCTGTAAATCAAAAGACAGACTCGGCTTGGTCATCATTTAGACAAGCACCCCCAAATCCTGTTACCTGCAGAAGGCAGTTTCCTGCTGCCAGGTGTCATTGTCGCTGCCGGGTGTGGGACAGGTGCTGCCAGGGACCGAAGCCGTAGGGACCTGCCAGGGGCCTGCTGCTGGGAGCTCAGCAGTGATGTGCTTCAGAGCTGGGGCAGAGGGGGCTCCGGCACCACCAGCAGCCACATGGGTATCGGTGTTGTGAGGGCATAGACCCCCCCCGGCTTGGAGCATGAGCCCTGCTCTTGGCATGGGAGTACCTTTTCCCTTCCCATCATAGCCAACTGTGGAAGCCAGGAGCCAGAGTGGACCAGGAGCCCTGGGGAAGGACTGAGCGCAGGGGGGCAGTGCAGTGCTCCCATCTGATGGGCTGGTCTGGGGGGAAGCAGCCTTAACATCCTTCCTTGGCAGGAGATCAATCCCTCTGAATCCAAGGGCAGCAGTTGCCCATCACTGAATGAGGACCTGGGATCACCCATGGCTGTTGGATGCCTCGTGGTGCCAAGTGGCAGAGCACAAGTGTGAGATGCCTTTGCCTGGGCTGGCTGTCACCCAGCCCACGTACAGGGCAGAGCGGGCTTCTGCACAGGTGGACGGGTGGGGCTGTGTGGATGGGGTGGAAGGAGAGCACAGGCGCTTTGTCCTGCTCACCAGGGCTCAGCACCCCATCCTTGCCCAGTGCCTTGCCCCAAACCGAATGGAGCAGCCAAGCCAAGGACGCCCTTGCTCCATCGCCTGCCTCCTCCCCTTGTTCTGGTGGCGTTCGGCTGTGCCCTTGGCATTCTCCCACCTGGAGTATTGTGTCCAGTTCTGGGCTCCTTGGTTTAAAAAGGACAGGGATCTCCTGGAGAGCCCAAAGAAGGGCTACGAAGATGATTAGTGGCCTGGAGCATCTCCCCTATGAGGAAAGGCAGAGTAAGTTGGGACTCTTCAGCCTCAAGAAGAGAAGACTAATGGGGGACCTAATTGTCTATAATTATCTGAAGCAGGGGATGTGGGGAGAATCAGACAGCCCCTTTTCAGTGGTCTGTGGGGATAGGACAAGGGTCAAGGGTTGCAAGTTGGAGCACAGGAAGTTCCGCACCAACGTGAGGAAGAACTTTTTCACAGTGAGGGTGCCGGAGCCCTGGGACAGGCTGCCCAGGGAGGTGGTGGAGTCTCCTTCTCTGGAGAGATTCAAGACCCGTCTGGACGCCTATCTAGGTGATATGTCCTAGGGAGCTGCTTTGGCAGGGGGGTTGGACCCGATGAGCACTCAAGGTCCCTTCAACCCCTACAATTCTATGATTCTGGCACCGTGCTCCCTGAGCACTTGTGCTCTCCTTGTGTTGGGCTCTTGGGTCTCTCGCTCACATTTCCTTTTACACTATTTATTTCTTTGTTGAGGTGACTTCTCAGGAAAAAGCAGCAAAATGAACATCTCCAGCCTGTTCGAATCTCCCAGCATCCTCACTGCGCCGCAAGAGCCGTGTGGAGAGCTCTCTGCCATAATGGGCTGAAAATTGTTTGCTCTTCTACCAGTGGCTGATATGTTTTCCGTAAGCCAAATCCTGCATGGAAAAGAGTATCCAAAGCCTCAAGTCTTCTTTCTTCTGCATGTCCCCTCTCCTCTCTTACATCCGAGCAGCAAGCTGAGGGCTTGTGTTCCACTGACTGGGATGGGGAAATGAAGAACCAGACACCTGGTTTGTGCACACAAGAAAAGAATTTTTCATTTGCAGGCTTTGCAGTCTCTCATTTACAGTCTTCCCAGTCACAGTTAAAAGCTGCCAGAAGCTCACCGCTGCCGTAACCACACCAAAGTGACAAAGCTGCACCAGAATCAAGTCAGTTGTCACTGTGCAGTTTGACTCCTGAATACAGGCAAGGTCTAACTCTGTCTGATGTTCTGCTCCCCAGACAGGGAATACAGCATTGGAACAGGAAAAGAAATCAGATTTCATGATTATAAGGCATAAACATCCCAAGCAAGCAGAAATGGGAAAATAAGGTAACTAGTATTTTTGGGAAGTGGCTAATTGGAAAAGAAATAGACACATGGGCAAAAGAAGTCTTGTAATAACTCTTCAAAAGAGAGCAAGCTGGAGCCTGGCATGGGTCCCCACAGCTTCTGAGCTTGTTCAATTAAAATCAGCACTGAATGGGTTTCCTTTCACTCCCATTACTCGAGCTGCATTCTTCAAAGGGATAGCAAATGAGTGATATGCATATGAAAGAACCGTGGAGTATGAAATTACAAAATGATACAGGGTTTGGGTATTTGCACTTTGAGATATTAAATCTTCTGAAGGAAAGTATTTGAGCAAATTCAGAATAAAGAGCCCTGCTGAAGAGGGAGGGAGGAAGGGCTGCATGATGAATCCAATAAGGACGAGACCAGGCAGCTTCCAAGCACTGTTGAGTTACTGGGTTTAACCATGACACGATGTTTCCAGCCTGGGATTTACTCTTCTGTCTGGTCAGGGCAGTGAGTGCATCATGGTGGCCTTTGGGACCTGACTTTCTGTTTGGGAACAGTCTGGGAAGCTCTTGTGTCCTTCCCCTGGAGTCTCCTGCCAGCACAGAGCCCCCAACTTGGGGAGCCAGCAGCTGGGCTCCTGGGGCTCTGAGTCATGGCTCGGGGACAGCAGGTTCTCTGTCTCCACGTGCTGGGGCTGTGCAGAGCATCACTCACTGGCCCCCACCCTGCTCTCTGCCTCATCTGCCCTGCAGCAGATGTTCACTAGCTGGGTCTCCTTTACCTTCATACAAAACCAAGTTCAAGATCCCAACTCAGACTCAGATTTAACCCTTTCTAGAGATTTTTGAAGTGCTAAAAATCAGTTCTACGCTCCCCAGCACCCACCCTCCTTTGTGGCGACACCCATCGTTTCTTTTCTGAGGGCTGTGCCCCTTTGTGCTCTCAGTCTTCCAGCCTGCTTCATTTTTAATATTAAGCAGAGATTAACGTGCCCTGTGAGCCGCCCGGCCGGCGCTGAGCCATCGGTATTTCCAGGGTGGTGCTGCATGGAGAGCACTTAGACCGATGCCTCGGAAAGCTCCCAGCCCTGATAGGCTCTCTAATCACACAAGACTTCCATGCTGTGTTTAAACTTCTCAGAATACCATGACTTGACGGTAATTAGTGATAATTGTTTCACACACAGGCACTGTATTTGACTAATAACTCCCTCTACAAAGTCAGGGAGATCAGGGACATTTGGGTCAAGGACCATTGCTGTTAATTACCCTTCTCATCCTCCTCTTGCGAATGAGCTTCCCTGCAGCTTCTGCTGGCAGGGCCCTTCCACGGGGTAGAGGCTTGGTCCCCCAGAGGCAAGGTGGGACCAGGTTCAGGTGCTGCACCCAGGGACACTCTGAAGGCGGCAAACAGGGATTCCCTAAGGAAGAGGCAGGCCAGCATCCACCGGTCCAACCTGCTGCAGGGCGCAGGCCAGGAGCCAGGCCTGAAGCTCTGCAGGAGATGAGCCCAGGAGCCCAGGCTGCGCTGGAGGAAAACAACAGGCAACACTTACAGGGAGCCCTGTGTGAGCCACGCCAGCGGCTGACTGTCCTTACTGTTAAACATCTGCATCTCACTGCTGCTTTCAAGTTTCCTACTTAAAGCATGTAGCTTCCTGACTACAAGCTCCTGAACCGTTGGCTCTGCCCAGGACAGGGTGGTACTGCTGGTCACATCCCAGCGAGCTGGAGCTGCCGATCAAGGAGAGCTCCAGTGCTGAAACAGCAATGAATTCATTTTCTCTCTCACCCAGCCCCCTAAAAAAGGAAAAAAACCACCTTTCACTTTGCTCATCTCCCTGGAAGAGCATTTCTGGGATTTTTTAACTTTACCAGGTTTTATTTTAGCTTCTACAGCAGATTCAGCATTGCTGTCCAGCAAACCTGGGCGTGTTTCTTGCAGAAAGCCAGAGAGCTTTGTCAGTCCTGGGTTTATCTCTGAGCAGGAGAAACTTCAGCATGTGCTGTAGAGCTCACAGGTGAAATACCACATGCAATACCCCACCTCACACCCACAGTACTCCCATATCCAACACAGGTGTAATGAAAAACGGGCCCCCCCTGCCCCACCGCGGCTGCACTGCTTCCTAAGGCTGCGCAAAGCAGCATCTTGGGAGGCCCCAGCCCCATGCCCCCTCCTGCTGACCCCCACCAATGGGGACCAAGGCTCTCCCTGGGGCCAGAGGGACCCCAGCACCCACCAGCTGTGCCCCCACTGCAGTGAGCCCAGCAGGAGGCTAGAGACAGCGACAAGACCAGTGCTGTAAATAGACATAATTAATCAGCTTGTGCCGTGGCATGGTGCAGCTCCAGCTGCCAGCCCAGCACTGGGCACGTGTGGGTGGCAGTGAGGTGTGTCTGGCTGTCCCCATGTCACCACGGAGGCAGCTCAGCACCATGAGCCAATCACTCAGCCCCCTCCATGGGGGCTGTGTGTGAAAGCTCCTGGGCTGAGATGCAGAGAGTTGATGGGGTAAAGTAGAAGCCACACACCCAGGAACCCATCCTAAGGGCAGGCAGGGTGAGCACGACATCCCACAGCCTAGGAGATCCCCAGGGTCACTGGGGTCAGCTGTCCAGGCTGTGCCCCATCCCCACTCCCTGTGCCCCTAGCAGGTGGGGGTGAGGAGCAGCACAGCCCTGGGCACTGTGCAAGCTCTGCTCAGCAGTGACCAAACCGTCCCTGCATGACCACCACTGCTCCCAGCCAGCACAGACCCAAAGCACCACATGAGATGCTGTGAGGAAAACCCACCCTGTTCCAGCTACACCAGTACAATGGCATCCTCAACACTGTTTGGCAAAAACCACAGGCTGCTCTTAGGTTACTTTTGAGGTGAAACTCCCACTGAGGCCAGGAAGTGGTACCAGCAAGTGTCTCCTGACATTTCCCTTTGGTTCAGAAGTGCCCTGGTTCTGTCCTTATCCCACCCCATGGAGGCTCTGTCTGTCTGTCCTGTGGGAGTGAGTGAGCAGCGCATGGTGCTCAGCCACTGTCTGGGGCTGAACCACCACAGCCCTTTTTAGCACCCAATGTGGGGCTCAAAGGGCCAGGATAAGGACAGTTTACTGACAAAAATCACCATGAACATAGAAAAATAATGGCCAGTTACCCTCACACCCAGTGCTCGCACAGAGTACCTTACTGACCTGACAATTAGAGAGTGCTGCCTGATGGGATGGATGGAGGGATGGATCCAATGCCCCAGCCTCACTCAGACTGTCCTGGAGGCAACAAGCCCCTACCCTTCTCCAACCAGCTGCTTTTATGAAGAAGTGATGTCAGGTGGTGTGGGAACAGCCCAGGCTGACTCAGCTCACCTGTGCTGGCTGCCTGGGAAGGAAGCTCTGACCTGGCCAGAGCCAGGACAAGAAGAAACGCAGTACACCCAGAAGTGGCAGCAGCATGAGGAAGAGGTGGGTGAGCAGGATTTCCCCCTTCAGCCATGGATCCCCTTACCCTGGGCTTGTGACTTCATCTGCAAACGCTCTGAGAGGATGCTGAGCCGCGTGCTTTGCCAGCCCCAGACTCACTCAAGCCTGCTTTCTGTCAGAAGCCGGTAATTAGATGCATTCTTTACATCGTTAAAGTGTTTGTATAGTAAGCAATTACCAGAGTCTACATTACAATTCTCCAATTAGCGGTCCTACACTGCTAATGACTTTAAGGCTTGTCTAACAGCTCTTGAGGGCTTCTATTGCTCCTGGAAGGATCAGTGTCCATATAAAAATGAGTCTGTTCAGGGCACAGCTAGGTGCTGTCTAGGTCTGATGGGGTCAAGATGCAATTGTAACGTCAAGCTCAGTGCCCAGCATCTTTTCATTAGTAGGGAAACAGCAGTTCAGGCCTGTCACTAGAAAGGTGTGATGAGTCAGCAGTGCTCAGCAAGAGGGAGGAGGCTGGGGGGGTGGGAAGGGTGGGAGTGATGCCTCTGAGGGAGGATGCTCATGGCAAACAATATGGGTGGTTTTTCCCTTCCTCCCTTCCAGCTGCCCCAGACAAAATGGATGTGCCACTTTCTACATGCCCTGCAAGCGCCCGTTCCCAGAGCGAGTCCACGCTGCGGACTGAGAGCATCACCCCACATCGCCCCTTCCTTCACAAGGGCTGGGGGGCCACAGAGCCACTGGGACACCCTCACTCCTTTTGTGGCCATCCCAAAGGATGGAAACATGTCTGAGAATCCTGTGGGAGCAGGATGGCCACATTCCTGAAGCAAACCCTACTCAAAACACCTTACAGCCTGGCCTCAGACAATGGCCTGGAACAACTTGGTTTCCTATTAGCTCTGCACAGTATATTTCATAGGCATGTTGTGCTTTATTTAAATAACCTCCCAGCATTAGTACAGCTCTTTGAGGGTGGGAAGGTTCAATAAAACTTAAATTAAGTTTTTTTCCCCGTTCCACTTTCCCCAAACCCAGTACTAACACACAAAGGAACCCAGTCAGGAATCTATACTTCTCTCACTGCTCCTTTCTGCTCTCTCCCTTCACCACCCCACACACTGGATGTCCATGGATGCCCTGAGGATGCTTGTTGCCACTGCTCAGTACTGAGTTTGGGATTATAGGAGATATCATTAAATTCCTTAGCATCAAATGAGGGAGGGCAGCACAAGGGCTGGACTCAGAAGCTGGATGGAGCTTGAGTTGCGAAGGCAAAGCAAATGAGACCTTGGACACTTGTGTTTCATCTCCCATTCCGTCCATTCTTTCCCTAACACTCCTCTCCCAGCAGCAACAGCTGGAGATGAGCTGGGAGGTATGGGGTAGGGAGACCCAAAACTGCTGGCGGGAAGGGCTTGGTCTGAGAACAGTTTCCAGAAAGAAACCTTCCCGAGTGCTTGGTTCTTACAAGAAGTGCAGGGAAAAAAATACTGACCTATATATTTACTCTTTATTTGTGTGTTTGTTTTGCAGAATTATGTATTTATCTTGCAGAAAGCCGGGTGTATTTCTGAGCAGCCACGGTGGCTCGTGACTCATGCTCAAGGCAAACAGGAGATAAATGAGGTACCACCAGACAGCTGAATGCCAGCCAAGCAGGGTTCACTGCCATGCAGCCCAGTGATAAATAACCACCACTGCTCAGTACAGGCTGCATAAATGCATGAGAACCAGGAGAAATAAATAAATCATGAAGGGGATACCTGAACAGGCGAGACTGCAACATCGCTGCTCCTAAGCCAGACCGTGAGGTCTAAAAATGTGTGGAGGACAAGTGTGCAATAAGTAATAGTTCCTCTGATGTCTGCAATATATCAGGTTTCCTTTGATTCATCCTATGAAGCAAGGTGTGCTTTGTATGCCATTAATTGTGTCAGCAGCTGAGAGTCTGGAATAACATTTGTGTGATGATAAATGCTGGTTTCAGGGAGGCCAGGCTCCTTGCAAGGGCAGCGTGTGGTTCACCTCCTCCAGCATCCTGCGCCTGGGCACTCCCTGGCAGGAAAACGATGTCACTGGTACTGCTGAGGTCACAGGAACTCACCTGTACTCAGCATTCCCAGAATTTAATTCCTCACCAAGTGCTCCTGCAGAGCCACTGCAGCCCTGCCCCACACCCCGGGATGGGCACTGCCGGCGCCGGGCTGCAGTGAGGCGCCATGGGGAAGTGCCACAGGGATGTGCTACGGGGAAATGCCAGAGGATGTGCCTTGAGAACGTGCCATGGGGATGTGCCACAGGGAAGTGCCAGTGGGTTGGGCCATGGGTGCCACTGCAGCGGCTGCCCACAGCCAGCTGTGCCTTGTAGCACCAACAATGTGAGGTGACCATGGGGCTGCCCAGGCAGGCACTCCACAGCAAGTCCCTGGAGTCTCTCCCTGCAGTGAGCCTCCGGGGGTCCCTCCCCACAGTGAGCCCTCGGGGTCTCTCCCTCCCTGCAGACCAGACGGTTGGAGCTGCTGCTTTCACTCCCATCTCGTTATGCGTGGGCTCTATGTGCGACACAACGACCTCTGCTCACACCAAGCGCATCCTGTGCGAGGGCAAACTAAGATTTCTTTCAGCAAACAGGAAGAAAAGCCCTGAAACATTCCATATTTATGGCATTCCAACTTTTTATTGTTGTTTGCAATTAAAAAAAGCCCGAAGCATAGAGTTAGCCAGAGTAATCCTTAATATGTGTACGGCTTACATGTGTTATCAGCAGCTCAGTGCCGCACCAAAGGTAACAGGGACTTCTGCCTGAGCAAACTCTTATGTAAAGCTAAAGGAAGGAATTTGAACTTTTCTGTCTTACAGGGATTTTATCACATTAACATTTACATCACTGATACTTAAATGTTACAGAACTCTAAACCAAAGCAGGTCTGGTAACACAGCTTTTAAACCCCGTGGGGGTGCCAGGAACTCCTGGCAGCATGAGGAACCTGTCATTTGACTCTGATCGTTTCACCAGCACTGGCCTTTGCTCAACATGGAACACATGAAACAAGGGGCTGGTGGGTTACCAATGGGCAGGAGCTGCTGCGCCTGCAGCATCCAGAGCCCGGCACTTCCCCGGCACAGTTTGTGCCTTCCTGGGTCTGCAGCATCACCCTGGCACCATCACCCCATGCAGGGCACCAGGAGGCAGCTGAGCAAGGGCAGACAGACCAATGGATGGGACACCCCCAGGTGCCTGTGCTTCCAGGACAGGACGGCCCTGCACCGTCCAGGGCTTGCCTGGGTCATGCCCAGAGCTTCCACAGCCGGGCAGGGGGTACTGCTGTGGCTGGCACTATCCAGCCGCTGCTGATGGCAGCCCAGCAGCTTTCCCATGCCTCGGGTAGTGAATTAGGCAGGGGAAGCTTGTGCATGGAGCTCACACCCCCAATTAGCAGCTCTTTACACCCGCAGCTTGCCTACCTGCACTGCCCAGGAGCCGCTCTTTCCACATCCGAAGGAGCAGCTATGTATACCTGTATTATCTTGTCAGTGCTTCAAAGGTTATTAGCTTGTTTGAAGTCACAAGGTCACCCACACGGACTGCAATTGGTTTTCATAAATACTGCTCATTATGCAAATTCATTATTTACAGGTGCCGTTAAGCTGGAGTGGATGTGAGGAGCAGGGAAACGGGAACTGCGCCTTTGGCACAAGGAAAAATTATGTGACAAAGATGAATTAAGGCCTGGCCAAATGAGTGAGAAGTAATTCGGAGACTGGGAACATGGAACCTTTTCGGGAAGAAGCGACAGAGAGGCCTTGGCAGGAGCCGGGGCCCAGTGGGGTGAAGCGGGGAGCTGCACCAACACACCAGTGGTAAAACTGTTGTTGGCAAACCAGAGTGAAGATGATGGAATTGCAGAAAATGGCTTGTTATGAAATCCACAATGAACCACAGAGTATCTTTGTCTGGCTGGAAGCCATCCCTGTACCTGTGCTAGCAGTGCCCGTATGATCATACACCACAGGAGCCTGCAGGCTTCTAATCTCCAAGGGAAAGTAAAAACCTTCTTCGGATAAACGTCAGTGTTATTTTTGAAAACGTAGCAAACAAAGGAAAAAAAATCTTCCCTAGAAAACCCTGGGCACCCATCACAGAACCAGTTTGTGCCTTATCTCCTTCCACTCTTCCCATGTGCCGTGGCAGTGTCAGCATGCCTAACAGCAGCGATACTCAACATCATGCTATAATCCCTCACTCAGTGAGAATGGCTTTCCCCTCTACCTCGTGACTAAAGTACCTCGGGAAGCGATAAGTGATACGCTTTGCCACGGGCGATGTGTCTCCGCTCTGGCACAGAGGAAAGGGCCATTTCCAAGGGAGCCGTGACACTCGGAAGGAGGGCAGGAGGCATTTTTTTATAACATGTTAAAAGCAGCAGTGCAGGACCAGAAGATGGAGTTCTGGGGGACTCACCTGGCCTTGGCACATGGGAATGGACAGAGAGCCCCCAGAGCCGTCTAATGAGCAGTTCCAAAAGCGCGGGGCGTACCTGCAAAATCACAGGCAACCCCATGAGCTAGGATCACAGGGAGCGTGATCCCATGGGTGATCACCAGGGTCATGGTGTCCAGGAGAACCATCACCCTGTGCTTTGTAAGCCACCACAATGACTGGCGCGAGGCTCTGGCATGGTCCCTGGAGCTAAAGGCTTCTCCTGCCCAGGAGGACAGGTCACAGCGCTGTGGGATGAACCTTCTCTTTGAGGTATCCGGTGTGTGTGCCTTTGCTCATCTCTCTACTGGAAAAGATTCTAACTGGTCATGGTGGATTCATGGCAGGGATCAGCCACCTTTGTTGTGTGGCCCAGAATTAATCTCCAGCACTTCCAGAGCTCAGACCTTGCTGCCAACCCAATTAATTTCACTTTAGCTCCCAGCCAGGCTCTTCTCTTGTTTTTTTTCAACCAGATTAAAAAGTTTATTAGCACAAGACACTATCTCCCTGCAAACATGTACTTAGCTCAGCACTTGATTGCATTTCAGGCCGGAGAGGCAGGTGGAGCTCTTTTATTCTCACCAGATAGGGATTTTTTTTTTCCTCACCCCTCAAATTGTTTTGGTGATTAATTTGCAATATTTTTGTTAAAAACATGGACAACAGAACCCTGTGCAATAGTGAGGAGCCAGTCTCACATGAGGGAAATTGCCTCTTGCTGCCTCCCACTGAGCCCCTGGCACGTCAGAGGCCCACAGATACTTCTCCTGCAACAGCCCCTCACCAGCACCCGCTGCGTGCCTATGGTCATCCCCACTCCAACAGCAGCTGCCCATTATCCTCTTCAATAGCAGCCATGCTCTCTGATAGCAGCCATGCTCTCTGATAGAACAGCAGCCATGCTCTCTGACAGCAGCGATGCTCTCCACCAGCCGTGCCCAGCCTGCACCGGGGGTCAGCAGCCCCACACACTGCGGGCTCAGGACTGGCCTGGCTGCTCCGTGGGGAGTAGTACTCTCGCTGCAGGGCTGTCCTGGATTGCTCTCCTGGAAAATCACTTGGAAAGAGAGCAGCTACCCATAAATCTTACTAACAGATGAGGCAGTGCTGTGCGTCAGCTTGAAAACCTCTGTGGCCTGACAGGGCCGTCGCTGAGGCCTAACGTTACAAGGAAATCTACTTTCCACGTTTGCTCAGTTTTTGCCTGTAATTATAACTCTAGGCTTGACAGATAAATCACCCTTTACCACCGGAGCAGAAAACATCCCCCTCCATGTCGGTATATTGTAGGTGCGGGCAAGTTATGTACGATTTAAAAATGCAATTTTGTCTGCAAGCTTTAAACCCACAAGCTGCACCATCGAGTTTTATTTAGCAGCACCGCAGCCAGAACAGAATGGAGGTAGGAGTTATCTCTTCCTTCATCAGGCAAGGAGTATACCTCCCTTGTAACCCTGCTCCCTTTTATTTTAATCCAAAACTGCCAAACCAAAAGTGCGACCGCATGCGCCAGTGCTCTGAGAGTGAAAGCAATGCTATCCTTTGTCTGGGTACTGGAGGTGACTGGTCACAGCACCTGCCTCGTACATGCTGCTGCAGACTAACAAAGCCTAATTAACAGCAAGCTCTGTTAATTACACACTCAAAGTTGTACACCGTAACATAATATGCTGCCCAGAGAAGCTGAGGCTGCCCCTGGATCCCTGGCAGGGCTCAAGGCGAGGTTAGATGGGGCTTGGGGCACTCTGGGCTGGGGGGTGTCCCTGCCCGGGCAGGGGGGCACTGGGGAGGTCTGGGGTCACTCCCCACCCACACCAGTCTGGGTGTCTCTATTTTTGCCTTAATGTTTGTACTGCTCAGCACTTTTCAATGAAGGATGTGGCTGGCGTGGGGCACGCGTGGTTCCGTGTTACCAGTGGGAGCAATGGAGCTTTATCCTTCAGCAGAACTGCTTTCAGACGCAGAGTACAACACATCTCCAGGGTGCATCAAAATTGCAGTCCAGCGTATCACCCTTTGACTGGATCGTAAGCGGGATTTAAACAAACAGAGCTCCAGTTCCAGCCTAGGAAAAGGTGCAGCCACGTCCAGAGCTGGGATCAGGAGCCCAGGGCTTTGCCATGGGTCTGGCCTCGCCTGTTCACCGCCTTCCACGAGCAGTCACAACATCAGCGGGGCAATACTTTTGACACGAAATCGCTGTTGCTGTTTGGCAGACAGTGTGAGGATGTGAAACGTATTCTGACTCAATGTACATCACACAACTAACAGCCACCTGGTGAGGGCACGCATCCTTTCGCTTGGAGGTCTGGATGTAAAACCATGTTGTAATGAAACAGCAGCAGGACGGACTATGCTACCCTCAAAATTCTCTAAAAATAGCTCAGTAATAACACTGCTGCTTTCTGCAGACTTTAAAAGAGAGAAGGACTTTTCATCTCTCCAATTCACTAATACAACCAAAGGTAATCATAACCAAAATTATTCATACTGATTTGATCAGAAAAAGGGTATGCTAATGAGACACCCTACAGCATCTTCCTCTGAGTGTGATGCTGTCCATACCTCTGTGCATGATCTAGTTTTAAACTAGAAAAGGGGAGATTTAGGTTGGGTGTTAGGAAAAACTTCTTTACTCTGAGGGTGGTGGGTCACTGGCCCAGGTTGCCCAGACAGGTGGTGGAGGCCCCATCCCTGGAGACATCCAAGGTCAGGCTGGATGGGGCTCTGAGCAACCTGCTCTAGTGAAGATGTCCCTGCTTACTGCAGGGTGGGACTAGATGGGCTCTACATTAGTGGTTGCAATTGCAAAGAACTCATCTCCACAAAGCAGAAAAGCAGGCACTGCTTTATTCCAGCACTGGGGAACACAGGGGTAGCTCCACCAAAGATATGTTCACCCACAGGTACAAAGCACAACACACTGATGTGACTCCAGGTCCATACCCAGTACCCATTGTTTTAATGCACAGCCCATAACGATTCCCACAGGGAGTGAGGCACACATCATCCCAGTTACCTATTGCTAAGGGCCTGGATGTGCTTTATATTCTCAGAGCTGCTCTAACTCCTTTAAAATCAAAATCATATTCTAAACTAAACCCAAAATAACCTGGAGTTCAAGCTATTTTATTAGGGTGACTGTAAGATCTAAAAGTCCTGGCCAGCCTGACTCATTTTATGATTCTATGATCTTTATGGGAAATGATTAACATATTCATTGCTTTTCCAAGAACTCAGGTTTTCACCCTTTCCCACGTGTGCAGTACAGTCTTTAGGTGGTCCCCAAGCACCCTGCTGGTTGTTTACTTCCCCCACTCCTCTTCCTCACCGTGTTACTCCTTAACGGCATCCTGCTTCCATCAGGATTTGCAGGCCGCAGTGTTTAGCTGCTGCTTTACAAGGCACCGCAGTGTCTCAGGCCTGTGACTGCAGCTGGCGAAGCAGCAATGTCGTGTCCAGGCCCCCGTGTCAGTTGGCCCCAAAAGCTGCCAAGCCCCCAGAGTTTTAGAGGATTCTCAGTGCCCACAAGTGCAACTAATTATTGAAGGGTAATTTCATGTACCCCAAACCAACAGGAGAAACACAGCCCTTGAACCACAGATCTCACACAGGACTCGGGCTCCTGCTGCTGTTATCAGGGTACACGTACTGACAGATGCCACAACAGCAGCACCAGCCATCAACAAAGGGACAGCTCCAGCAGTGTGTGCAGTCCGGTGCCAGAGAGGCGAGACAGGCTCCCCACCAGCCATGCTCCCTTCTCCAGCATTTTACAGATCCTTTTGCATGTGGATGCGTGTGCAGCTATAGGTCTGCATGCCCTATGGGCCTGGGAGCCAGGAGCAGGGCAAGGGAGTGGGGAAGCAGCAGCAAAGTGAGGGCACGGCTCTCAGGCAGCTGGGTGCTGTGGAGAGGTGGACAGACAGCCCGTTCCAGAGGGAAAGGTACTTTTTGCCTCTCACACGCAGCACGGACACTTCCAAAGAGTTCCCTGTGGCTTTTGTGCTGCATGATGCAGGGTGACAAGAAGACAAAAATAACAGCATGTGCTGTATAATTCGCAGACAGCTTGACCCGGGACGTGCCTTACCTCTGGCAGGTTCAGGGACGTGCCACACAGCTGCTCCTCGGGTTGAGTTTTCTCCCCTCCACCCACCCCATGTGCCTGTCACAGGTTAAGGGGCCTCTCTGCTGCAGAGTGTGCTCACCTGTGCTAATTGTGCCACATGTTAATAAGCATGTCTGCTTGGCTGCCCTGGTGTCATTTCTCCCTGAAATGCTGGGGACATCAAAGAAATGCCTTAATTTCCATGCCAGGATCTTAATTTGCTTTTTTTCTAGAAACAAAGGGAAATGTGTCCCAGTGGAGACATATCTTGCCCTTTCGTACACAGATACAAATGGGAAGGGCCGCACAGGGCAGCAGAAGGACCATACATCTCCCCACTCCTGAGATGAAAGGGGAGATGTGATTCAATGAGCTGCTCCATGGGAGGGATCCTGCCGTGTCAGATCCCCACTGCCCATGTCCCTGGTGCCTCTGGCTGCTCCAGCGCTCCCGCACCACTAGACAGCATCTGGATGCACACAGAGGCAGCTCCCCATGGGAAGCCCCACACCCCAGGTCCCCGCGCTGACCTGCCGCCCTCCCGCCTATGAGCACGGGGCACTTGGGGCATCCCGCACGGTGAGGGCTGTTTCCCGGGGGTCCCTGAGCCACATGGAACCACAGCACCCTGTAGCCTGGAGTTAACCCACCAGTATGCATGCAAGGGGCATTCTGGGACCCAGTGTCAGTACTGAACTGCAGCAGAGCCTACCAGCTCCATGTCCAGCTGGCCCTGGCAGCAGCTTCCCAGAGCTCCTGCCTTCACATCTTCCTTTTGCAGAATCCCCGTTCTACCTCAGCCACTCATGAGTCATGAGCAGTTACTGGGAGTCAGCGCTCACACGGTTCCTTCGGAGTGCTGAGGAATTACAATACTACAGCATAATTGTTGAACTAGGACAATGGGAGCCACAAAAGCAAAGGGAGCGAGTTTTAAAGCATCAAGGCATTCTGACCACGTGCACTAGTGCTGGGAGGGGTAAAACACCCACCGCCCCCAGGTAAAGAAACCCTCCTGCGTCCAGTCTGAACCCCCTCCAGCACAGCTCTGAGCCATTCCCAGGCATCCTGGATCCCTGGGAGAAGAGCTCAGCACCTCCCTCTCCACGTCAGGAAGCTGCGATGAGGTCTGTCAGCCTTAAGCCTCGTGTCCCCAGAGGCCATGGAGGCACAAGGGGGTCATGAATACAAATGGGGGCTATACAAGGGGGCTATGAATACAAATCAGGCAAATGCGGTTTTGTGTGTCAGGCAAGGTACCTCCATGGGCAGGCAAGCTCGATAAGCAGGGAGGGAGGCTGATCAGCAAGTCAAGACCAAAAAGAAAGAGCTAAGCAATGGAGGAGAAAGAGGGGAAACTGAGGCAGGAAGATTTTCCCATCTGCTATTTCTGCCTTTGGCCTGTGTGAGCTGCTGGCTTTCCCTGGGAGCTATGCCCTGGCACAGGACAGCCCTGGAGCAGTGACCACTTCCACCTGCAACCACCAAGAACATCAGGAAGGAAGGCCCACAGCCATGGAGAGCAGAGCCTCCCAGGACCTCCCCAGGGCTGCAGGTCAGGTTACAGCCCAGCTTCCTAAATACAAGTTAGCATTTAAAAAATAAACAACATTCACTCATAGACTGAGCGGGCTCAGAGCTTGCATAAGCTGTGAGATGAGAAACAGCAGGAAATAGAAACCCCACGGGCAGCAGCGCCAGCTCTGTGACCAAGCACAAGGTAGGAACAGATTGGCAGCTCTCTGAGGCTAATTATTGGCAAAGAGAGAGCAGCCATGTGGTAAGGAGCTCTCCTGAAATCTCTTCCAAATGAAGAAGCAAGATATTGGATAACAGTAGAAAGGTCTGGTGCTAATGAATGTTATGTAAAAAAAAATAATGAAAAAATAGACTCTGAGTCTCATTTATGGCTAAAGAACAGTGGAAAGATGTTACAAACAGTTCAGAAGGCTCCTATTGCACGTGTCTGATCAAAACATAGATGGGTGTAGTGGAAATAACTGTTCTGCTGCTTCTCTGTGCCTTTCCAGGGTGAATTTGGGACAGTCTGGAAATGGGTAAATGAGGGAACCAGCTGACTGCAGCAGATGTCAGGGCTCCACACAAGCAGGGTGCCATCACACGAGTATCCCCACAGCTCCCGGCCTGGTGGCCCTGGGCACAGGCAGGGTGAGGGGAGCAGCGTGCAGTATTCCTGCTTTGCTGCCTCTGCTTTAGCCGCAGAGCTCTGACCAGGTGTCCTCAGGAGCCAGTTGTCCATGCCCAGACCCATGCAGCCCTGTAAAATGCCTCCAGCCCCTGGGTCCAGTGGGCTCAGCCAGCAGCGCCAGCACCAAGGGGACACTGTCCCTGTGGGACCCAGGACAGCCCTTGCCAGGAACCCCACACAGAGCGTGGAGCTGTGCCCTGCCACACGCAGCATCCCTGCTCTCACCACTTGCCCTGCATTGCCATGCTTGAGTAAGAGCAGCTGCAGCACCACGTGCTTCCTGGGGAACAAATACCTCATTTGGAGGAGTTAATGGTCCCCGGCTCATGCTGAGGGCTATTAGCGTCACCCGCTCGTTAATATCAGGCACTGACGTGGGCTGACGTTGTTCCTGGTTTAATGCAGAGAAGCTGGACGTAGTCCTGGACATGCGGACCCTCCCCATGTGCTGCTGATGTGGGGCCATGTACGTGGCATCTCAGGAGGCTGATCCCTCCACTCAGCATTTGAGAGATGTGTGAGTGGCAGCAGGGCTGGCAGCCGCCAGGAGAGCACCCGCTTGCCTCTGGGCGTGAGGGTGGGATGCCCCAGTGCAGAGAGCCTGGGTGGGGACAGTGGGGCAGGGGGGTCCCCTTGCGGCTGGGAAGGGTGAATTCAAACAGCTGGGAAAGGGAAAAAGAAGAGTCGTGCTCAGAGGTAGCGAGGATGAAGAACTGCAGACCAGCCTTTTAGGAGTGACAGGTCAAACCTGCATTTCCTGCACGATAGGCACAGGACACCGGGCACGCCGGCCTCCAGGGCTGGGCATGGGACATGTGCGACGCGTGGCAAGAGCCGTGCAGCAGGGCTGTGCCCTCCCATGGAGGAGCCTTCCCGGGGCTGCCGGACATCCCACCCCTCGGCTCCTGCTACGTGCAGGGGACAGCCTCGTCTGGCGGGGAAGGAGTGCGGCGTGTCTGCAGCTGCTCTCTGCTCCCCGCAGCCCGGCAGGCACGGATCACCCCCAGCACAGGCCGTGCCCTGCAGACGGCCGGGCGCAGTGGTGAGCGCTGCACACATCATTAAGCACAGCAGATGTGACCAACCTCGTCCCTTCTCCGAGAAAGCCAGCGGGAGCTGGGTCAGGAGCACGGAGCACACACAGCTTCGTTGGGCATGGTGAGGCAGCGCTGCTTTTGCAGCGAGGTGTGGAGAGGCGCTGGCATGGTCCCCCCCTCCATCCCTCAGCTGACCACAGACGTCTCATCCCCAGTGATGTTTTTGTTCTGGTCCCCAAACCATAGCGGGAGCCCAGGCTGGACAACAGTGAGTTGCAGATGTGTCTGAAGTGAGCTCACAGACTGCAGTGGGTTTTGTGGTTTGTTTCCTTCCCAGCAGCATCCATCCAACTCTGTCTGCCCAAAGTCTTGGTATCAGCTGCAGATCTGCAGCATCACTTTTCCTCTGTCAGCGGGATTTTGCCTGGATTGGGATTTTGTCAGGATTGGCCCTTTTCACCCCATTGCCGGTCGCTCCTTTCGCTCTTCACAGAGCCTAGTACTTCTCCTGACTTTCCTGAAATACTCCACTTGCTCCTCTGCTTTCCTCAGCTGGGCCGTGCTCTCCCAGCACTGTGGCTTCTCCCTGGTGTCAGAGACAAGGCACCGGACAATGTTTTATAAATGATCCAGAACTTCCTTAAGCCTTTGAGCTTTTAGCTCAGATATCCTTCTGGATTTGTCAGACAGAGGCTTCCATTACACAACTCAAATGTTCAATAATAATAGTCTGGATCTTTTCAAATATCAAAACTTACTCCCACTGGAAATCAATCACCAGACAGACAGGAGACAAGTGGGATAGTTGAGAATTGCCTGCCAACTTACTTCCACTATAAAAGCTCATGAAAGCAGGCAAAATATAAATGACTTGTCAAAGAGAGCTTCAAGAGAGAAACTGAGAATGTAATTGTGGCCGCACAGAAACAAAGCTCTTCCACAGAGGTGCTGCAGCGAGGGCGCGCGGAGAGACAGGAGCCAGAGTGCAGGGTATGTGCCTAGAGCCAGTGGGATGCCCCTCGCCTTGAGCTGATGATCCTGGAAGCCACAGCAACCACACATTACAGGTGACAAACTTGGCAGCTTTGTGCTCAGGTCACGCTGGGCTTGGGGCTATGAGCAGGGCTGTGTCCTGACCCCTGTCACGGGCCACAGGAGGTTCCGGCCCAGCTCTGGTCCCCACTGTTCAAGAAGGAGGCAGACAGACTGGAGAGGGTCCCATGGAGGTCCCTGAAGATGATGGAAGGTCTGGAGAGCCTGACTGGTGAGGAGAGACCAGAACAGTTAGGTCCCTTCTCCTGGGAGAGGAGGAGGCTGGGGCACCTCGGGACAGCTCTGCCCTACAGACAGTGTGGCTACAAAGGGATGAGCACCCTTTCCTCACAGGAAGCCCCACGGAGAGGCGAGGGACAGTGGGTACAAGTTACATCCCAGTGCAAGTGACAGCAAGGGTTGTCCCTGAATAATGTCCCCAGGGCTGTGCTGGAGTCCCCATCGCTGAAGGGTTTCCACAGGCAGCTGGGCAGGGTGCTGGGAATCCTACCCAGGCTCCCTTTCCCACACAGGGTGGGACCAGAGGATCTTCAGAGACACCTTCCAACCCGGGCTGCATGCTTTTTGGTGTGCATTGATGGTGGCAGTGCCACAGCACTGCAGGGGCTGGATCTTGTCCCTGTTTGCTGCCACAAGCCCATAGGGACACAACATTAGCAGCAGTCCTTATGCCTCTGCAGTCCAGTGCCACTCACACAGGTTGGCAGAGCTCAGACAAGGAGCCAACACTCCTCCTGGCTTCGGCGCCTGGGGGTGTTGGGGGGATGGACACCATGAGGGCAGGTGCAGACCCACAGGACTGGGTCTGACCAGAGCAGGAGCCCCTTGGACAGCAATCCCTCTACCACAGCCATCCCTCCCTGAGCACTTGCCATCCCCTCTCTCACCACATCGCCTTGCCCAACACTTGATGTGGTCCACAGTGATTTTCAGAGCTCTCCTCTGCTCCTTCTCCACCCCAATGTCATGTCCACCATACTAATGCTCTGTGTCTGTCTATCATTAAACATCTTTGTTTATGCATGAATAATTGAAACCCTGCATTATTAATATTTTAATTAACCTTTACACAAGGTGGGTTTTTTTTAAATGCTTGCATTCATCTCACTCCCTTGAGCCATCACCTCTGCAGGGTGTTCAACTACAAACTTTCTCTCCTGACACTTGGATGAAGTCCTTGGCTGCAGCATGCACAGGGATCATCTTCAGGACAAGCCGCTGCTGAGAACCATGGAGTTCACTCCTTCACCACCCGTGCCCTTGGCCATTGCCTGCTCCTCTCTTGGGAAGGTTAAAGCATCTCGCCCTGCACTGCTGCAGCTTCCTGTTCTCCTCTGAGAGCCTGCTCCTGCATGAAGAACCCGCACCGCTTGGGCTCATAACCAGCTACGTTGGGAAATAACCGCATACTTGGCTGGAAAGGTAGACTGGGGTGGCGGGTGCCCATGGCAGTGAAAGTCCAAATTATTTAGTGTTTTGTTTCATGTTCCTGCCACGATTGAGCTAACCAATCTGCTGGGAAGCTGTGTGTCTCTGTCCAGTGGTCACTTGTGGAGGATCAGGCTGAAGGACTTTGTCTGTAGAGATGGGTTTGGATGCAGAGACAAGGCCATGGGCAATGCCAGTAGCCAGGTGCAAAGAGCATCAGACAATCTCCCCTTCCCAGAACGGCAGCAGCCACACAGTGCTCCCTCCAAAGTCACCACCCTGGACATGGAACCTCTGACTTCATGCTTAAAAAAAACACCTCATTAAGGAGACTCAAAGCTTTAAGTGTTGTAGCCACAGCCTCCAATTAGCACCGTGGGTAATCTCTGCTAATCCTCCCAAAGGCCCCAGGCACTGTTGGTGACTCATCCGGTGCGGAAACCTCATCCCTGATCCTGGCAGCATGCAGGCTGGCACTGGCTCCTCAGTGCCAAGCACCTCCGAGCCCCAACTATTTGGGCTCCCTTCCCCATCAGCGTGTGTCTGTCAGTGCTCAGCTGCACCAGCCTTGGAGGAACAGTTCATGTGGTTCTCACAGGAGTGCCACCATCCTGCACCCAGGGGGCACCAGGCAACCACTGCTCAGGTGGGACAAGGCAACTGCACAAGTGAGACTGGTGGTAAGATGGAGCGGTATGAACTGTTCCAAAGAATCACTGACCTGACTGTGTCCTGCCCACGGGATGTCTGTTGGGCAGCTGCTGGCACTGGTGTGCTCAGCACTTCATGGCTCAGCGCAGCACTGAGCACACATGATACCTTGTGCCTGCAAAGGTGAGAAAACCAGCTCAGCTGCCCTTCCTCCTCAGACCTCTTCTGCTGCTGTTCCTCTGTGGGCTGCAGTGCAACTGGCAGGAATTGGAACCATCTTCTCACATACCAAACTCCTGCCTGAGACCACAAAGCCCCACGATGTTTGGGATGACCTGAGACAATCAGCACAGAAGGTTCCCAGTGCAGATGGGGAGAGCTCCCCTCCCTGCCCCGCTGCTGCTGCAATTCCCAGGTTGGTATGAAGCCCTCAGACACTGACCAGCAGGATGGCCTTGGGAGTTATTTTTTAAATTAGGGAGTCAAAACCCTTCCTTTCAGGGTTTTTCCTCCATGTGCTTCATTGCAGCCTGGATGTGAATGGGTGTTTCTGCTGCTGGCAGGGCCCCACCACGTGCCCAGTGCAGGGCTTTCCCGGAGCTCAGCTGGGGTAGCTCTGTGCTGTCCCCTTTGGCCTGCTGGGAAGGCCCTGCCCTTGTTGATGCATGGCCCTCACTGATTCCAAGCACCCGAAAGACTATAGAAAGTAACAAACAAAACCATTCAGGTGGCTCTGACCTGTATCACAGCAGTTTTCCTATGCACAAGCCGTCCCACTGCCAAGTGCCAGTGGCAGGCTTGCTCCTGGACTCGCAGCCTGAGTCAGAAGGCTACTGATTAATTGGGGGGAAATAACAGGACAGGAATTAAGTAATTGGGATGAGGAAGGTATCCTGTTAACTGATCACATCTGCCAAGGAATTCAGCTTCAGAATTTGTCATTGTCACTTTCCAACATAAACGTAGAAAGAACGCTGCTTCATTAAACCCGTGAGGCTCTGCAGCACCAGCAGCTACTGACCACTCACAATGAGTTAATTAAAACTGTTTCACACTAGAAAGAGCAAATGTTGGTGGAGATTAATTGATTTCCTGTTACTGTGTGTTTGGGATTTAGTGATGTGCTAGGGACACTTTATCTACATCCACTTCATCTAAGTCAAGTGCAACCTTCACTGTGTAATTAATTTTACTTTTTTATTAGCAACTACAATTAGAGCAAAGCTAAATGCCATAACCGCCTCAGCTCCAGTTTTTCCTCAGTTTACCATGTGGCCTCCAGGTAATGGTGTGTTTCACACTAAGGTGCGTGCTTCTGAAAATCAAAGGATGGGTGATAAAGCCCCATGATTTATTCACATTTCTCTGTCCCTTCATCTCTGTGAATCACATTTAATATTGCTCTCTGTCTGTGCCCCACTGCTCATTGTTTGCATCCCCTGGATGTTTGCTGAGGTCAGAGGGTGGGGAAGGAAGGATGAAATGTAATTTTGGATGTCTTTCATGCTGCAATTGGGAGTGGAAGTGTCCAGGAAGCACCCCTTCTTCTGCCTGCCTTTGAGACAACTTGGCAAACGTGGAGGAGTTCTGCATCTGAGGCGAGAGAGGGTTTGGGCATGAGACAGGGACATCCCTTAGAAACCCCATGGACCCTGCCCAGACACCGTGACCGTCCCTTCGGTCCGTAGGACTGAGCCAGGGGGCCAGGACACACTCCCACTCTGCCCAGCCCACCCTGTGCCGAGCAGAGTCCGTGTCTGCACTGCTAACAGGTCACGGTCGTGTCTCTCACCCTCAAAACAAGGTACAACATGGGTAACACTGGTGCTGCACCAGTCTCTGTCCCGTGCAGAGAACATCCCCGTTCGACCTCTGCAGAATCCTGTAGCTCAGCAGTGGGTGCAAAGATTTAATCAACAGCACTCCATAAAAAAGTAATTTTTTTTAAAAGCATTTCTACTCCTCCTGGCAATATCTGGCCTAAATTTTTTATGAAGTAATTAATTAATTACAGAAATACAAGTTCAGGTGCAGTGACACTGCAGGTAAATTAGAATGAAACACAGCAGTGAGCTGGTTCCTGGAAGCAGGGGAAAAGTGAGAAAGAGGAAACATTTCCTAGGGAGCTGAGAAAGTTCCAACACTTGCTTAAAGACAGGGTTTGAGTTTTACAGATAGAAGAAGTGCCCGTTGTGAATGAACTGAGACACCAAGGCTGGAGGGAAATCTGGGGCTGCACGCTGAAAAAAACATTACCACACAGCTCTAGCCCTGGTGTGGTAATTAGCCCTGACATGGTAATTACCTTGGGCTCTGGCTGTTAATTAGCCCTGGCTGGTAATTACCCTGGGCTCAGAGCTGCTCTCAGTGGCCTATGAGCAGCTCTGAGCTGGAGATGCTCCTCCAGACCCGGGCACCACAAACAGTGATGTGTTGGCTGGTGACTCCCAAAGCATGAGTCCCACCAGGACGGGCACCTGCAGCCTTCAGCATCCCTCACACGCATCGGAGCACTGGCCTCACCTGCCCTTTCCCCAGGTACTTACGTGGATCCTATTGCTCTTCCACCCCACAGACATTTTGGGTGGGTTTTTGAGGTGTTCCGCCACTCTGGGTGGTACCAAGGTCAGAGCTCCTGTGGAGGGGATGGTTTAGCCTGCTCCAAACTGCTTGTGCTTCTGCAAATTCTCAGCTGCACCTGGGGGCACCCAAAGTGCCTCTTCCCTCCTCAGCTGGGTCCCAAATGTCTTCCCCTTCTGTACCGGCACCCTGCATTCTTGGTCTAACCTGGTGGAAGATGTTTTTGGGGCAGCGCTGCTCATAGTGCGGGGAGAGGAGAGTGAAGCTGCTTGCTTGGAGCTCGGGCAAGGAGGCAAGAGCTGGAGCTGCACAGGATGGATGTCCAGTTCTGTCATTCGAGCAAGAAAAGGTCTGGCAGAGCCAGGAGGAAATTGCCCCTTATACAAGTCCCCGTACGCTGTGATGCCCGAGGCCCAGCGCAGGGAGGGGACGGGACAGGGCCCCTCCACTCCCTCCTAAATCTCAACTTCTGTTTTGGATTTTAGTGCACAGAACTGTAAATATCATAATTGTGTTAAATTCCTCCTTTAATGAACAAACAACCATGTAATTACTGCAGTGTGTTTACACCTCTGAAATGGCTGTTGGAGCATTTTAATGACACACTTGGGCTTGGCCCTGGGAGTGCAGGCCTGGGTGCCAAATGCTCTGTCAGCTCTTAGTCTGGGAGCACGCTTTTGCTCTAATTTATTGAGGAACACTGCAGGCTCGGGGGTGTGCCACACACATCTCCCTGTCCTTTGTTTATCTGGTCTGTGCTCTTGAGCACCATCCCTGCGGAGAGCCCTGTGGAGCCGCAGTGGGGGCCATGGAGCTGCAGTGCCTCAGCTCCCCCAGAGGAGCTTCTGGGCCGCATTGCTGAGTAATGCCATTTGGTTTCCTGACCATGGCAGGTGACAGCACACAGGGCTTGCCAGTGAGAGGGTGGGTGTGATTTCTCATCAGCAAGAGGTATGTGTTTGGGTTGCCCAGCTACACCAGCTCTCCCCACGAGCTGGTCTCAGCTGTGTTCTGGAGGCGGGTGGGACAGGCACCCACAGGGCAGACACTGACCTTTCCGTCCTGCACTTTGAGACATGCAGTGAAGAGCTGTAAAGCTTTTTAAAATACAAATAGTAGGTGTGAGTTGTTATTTAAATATAAATAATGAGACGCTGCCCCAGGGAGCAGAGACCCTGGAGACCCTGGCTCTGGGTGGTACGGAGACCCCAGACCTGTGACATCCCGCACCCCGACACCGCGTCCTGGGCGCTGCACGTGGAGGAGCGGGGAGCGTAATGTCCTCGCAGGCAGAGCTTCGCTCCCGGGGCGTTGTGATGGCTGTGCTCATGGCAGAGGGATGGGGTTTGGATCACACTGTTCATCTGCCTGAGTTCTTTTGATCTCATCTGTTGCCTGCAGCCTTGCCAAAGACAACGACAATATGATTAGCCCGCAGAGACAGCTTCATCCCGCTGTCAAAAGCTCCAGATTAGTGAGATCAGAGCTGAAGCCTGAGATTTAAGTTCCAGTGGGTCTCACAGCACTGGGGTGAGCACCCCAACACTCCCTCAATGCACCCTCTAATGCCCTGAGCAGGCAAGAGCCGCATCTCAGCCCAGACCGGAGAGTCCCGTAACTTGCCAGATTGGACATATTGTAACTCCAGACTCATTTGCAGGATTAATTATGCCACATTTGAAAATCACTGTAAAGGCATTTTCATCTGCAGAAAAATCATTGTGATATTTCCTCTCGCTCCCAGCTCTGGTGAAAGCGAATTTCATGTCCTCCCTCTAAACAGGTTTTGCCAGGAGAAGCGCTTTCCAACATGACCTGTGCAGCACTTCCCTACTCATCTGAAGTGCCACAGGCATCTTTGTTGCCCTGTCTCTGGCAGGCCATGAGCTGGGTGTAGCAAGGATGTCTCTCCATGAACTGCGGAGGGGCAGGGACTGGGATGGCACCTGCGGTACCACCATAATGCAGATCTGGGAGACTGTGTGGCTGAGGCAGCACCACATGAAGCTGGGTGCAGAGTGGTCCCTGCGAGCTGAGGGCTTGGACAGGAGCCAACCTTCCTGTTCTTTGTCCAATTGAAGCTCAGGAAAGGGTGACCCGGGGTCAGTGGGGTTATCTCTGCCTGGGAGCCGAGGAAGCCTCAGGAAGTGAGCAGAGCATCCTGCTGCAGTCTTCCCAGAACAACATGGGGATAATGTGCAAAAAGCTACAGGAGTAATGTACCCAGAGATGCTTTTCTACTGCTACTTAAGGTACACCCCAGTAACAATGGGAGGCTTTTTGGACAATGTAGGCTGATGGAAACTGTCGTAGGACACTTGTTTGTCTCCACATTCTTCCTTGCTCTCCAGTTTCTGGCTTGAGGTCAGTCTCCTTAAGCATCCCCAGCGTTCTGTCCCTGCTAGGTGATTTCTCTGTCTTCACTAACTCCTGTACTTACGGGATCTGGCTCATTCGGAGCAGATTAGTGCTATTGCTGTTAATTTTCTCTGTTCCTCTATAAGAGCAGTGTGTGCAAGTCCTCTGACCTATTTTGGATCAGGCTCCAAAGGACTTTCAGGGGCAGTTCCCAGATGCTAATATTCATGACTATGAATTCAGAATATCCCACCTCAGAAATGCCCAATAGTATTAACTGAAGACTCCTGGCTTCTTTGAGCACCCTCCTGGATGCACACATCAACTGAGATACTCATAGAAGCACACACACATAGCTAAGTGTATTAATTGGAGGAGTGTCACTCACAGCAGTCATTGCACAGTGTGCCCTGGGACCTGGAGCCACCTCCTCAGCTCCCTGACCTGCCTTCTGTCTGTCTTGGCACCGTCCTGTCCCAGACTGCAGACGGGGACTGATGTCAAGGGGAAGAGGAATGAACCAAACACACAGGAGTGACTGCAGAGAGCCTCGGGCACCTTGTAGTGCCAACTTCTTTAGCCAGAGATGAAGTCATCATCTTTAAAGTGGTTTTATTCTTAGTGAAACCTCCAGAAAAGGACAAATCTTGGGCAGGGGAAGAGGGGAAGTTTGCTGTTATTAGGATAATTACAGGTACTCCATTAATAACTTTGGGGAAAACAGATACCATCTGTTAGGGCAAAGGCAGCTTCTGGTGTCAGACGAGCCCAGCACCACCCTGGTGCTTATGTAACCTACAGCCATATTGGTTCCTCATCAGAAATGCCCCAGTTTCCCTCTGCCAGAGAGCAGACACACTGAGGATTGCTTGGTGCCTGCCGTTGGATGCAGCGCATCAGGCTCACAGAGCAGCCTGGGTAAACTCTAAGCATGTGAATGTTCCTTTGGCTGTCACAGCATGGCCAATGCTTACAAGCACAGGGTGGTTTCCAAGGTCAAGAGAAATGTTTTTATTTATTTCAGAGCCCTTGGTGACCGAGGGCCTTGCTGAGAAAAGCACTTGGATCCTGTGAGCTTGTGATGAAGTTTCAAACTGAACTATTAGCACACTTGGTGTAGCATCTGTGCACGTGGCTCCTCACATCTTCCCAAAAGCCATGTACAGCTGACAGACACAAACACAACCACAAAGCATTAAGCACTTTGCTGATCTGGTCTTTGCTTATGGCGCTGGTCTCACTTCATCACCTGCCATGAAAGAGCCATTCTGGATTTGTGCCCAGGGTGGGAGCCGTTCCCTCTCCAGCTCAGAGCAAACCATCCTTACCAGAATTTCTGCAGAGGAATTAAAACGCTGAAAAATGAGCCCACTGAGTCAGTGTGCTCAGTCTCTGCCTGATACGATTCATGTAAAAATCAAAAACAACCTTCTCCAGCCAAGATCCTTTGACAGAGATGAGTGCTGTGCACAGACTGAGGAGCAGATCTTCACGCTGAGCGATCACATTGCTCTGGCTGCGATAAAAGAAGGTGTCGCTGGGACAGATAAGCCCTGCTCATCCCATCGGCCCACTCCGACTCTGGAATGGGTGTCCCTGCTCCCCAAAAGGGCTCAGGAGCCAGGGTGGGACTGCTGTGCACACCAGCAAATTCCTCCAATTCATCATTGCTTTGTTGTGCAGAGAAATCAACTGAAAAACAGTCTCTGAGGAGTTCAGATAAATTATTTATGTCAGGGATGGTTTTCAGCCCTTAGAGACTGTGAAATGCAAAAGGCTTCTTGGTTCATCAGCCTGCAAGGATGAGCGGCTGTGCCAACCGTGGACATCACCCGGCTCTGGCCCCACATCAACCCCGTGCACACCAGCGTTATGGCCTTTGAAACGTTCTGAAGGGAGTTTGCCTGTGCACAGACCAAAGTCACAGGCCCCAAGCCATTGGAGTTTTGGTGGCATTTTGTGTTGCTTTCATTTTCCATGTAAGGATCACAGTAATTACCCAGCACAGAAGCAGCATGGGATCTGGGAGCTTGTTAGCACCCAACACCAATCGTGCCCATCTCCCGTGCTGGGTAAAGCATGAAGAATGGGCGATGAGAAGCCACAGCAGAGGCACCCGCTCGGGCTGTGAGGGAACACAAAGCAACCTCTGTGGCTCTGAATTCGGCTGGGCCTGGCGGGGTCGGGTGCTTGAGCGGGGCTGACAGGCTGGTACCCACAGCGGCGGAGCCTCGGTGTATGAAGGGGGCACAAGCCAGACCGGAGCGGTGAGATCGAGCCTGGGAAAGCCTCAGGCTCAGCCTGCTGAGCCTCTAATCCCCGCCCCAGGAACCGGACTCATTTGCAACCATCTGTGCTCCACATCAATCCCTCAGCAGACATGGGCGCCTTACCCTGGGAGGATCTTCCCAAGGCACCTCTGGCTCCCTGAGAGACAGCTTCCATTCACCCTCCTGCTGCTAGCCAGAGGGCAGGAATTTGGACAGCACTTTTGTTACCAAGATGGTGTTTTCTCAAATCTCTGCTTTCCAGTAGCAGAAAGCAGGATTGTCTGTGTCAAGCTCTGTGGCCACTTTTCTTTGGTAGAAGTGAGATGAGGAGAGGGCAGATTCCCTTCTTGCAAGGCAGCCTGGGGAACTGCTGATCTCTGCAGAGCTGAAGCTGGCCCAGCACAAAATCTGATCTTCCTTCTCAGGTTCCCCCTCCTGAAGACGTCTCTGCTGTCAGCAGAACTCCTGGGGAGGAGGATGCTCTTCTTCTCTCATTCTCTTTTTTTTACTGCATCCTTTTAAAATGAAGATATTGTTTTGCTGCAATTTTTTCCGAAAGATGCATAAAGTCTCTGCAGCTAAACACAATCCAACTTCCAATATGCAGTGATGTTCCCAGGAACCAGTAGAAAAAATTAATCAAACAAACCAGATCTGCATTATTTTCACTTACCAGGAAGTGTCACAGTACCAGAGAGCAGTGAAACCCATGTGTCTCCAATCTAGAGACAAGGATGCCACACAGCTCACAAATCACCACGGCTTCACAAGGGCAAATAATCCCTGACAAATTTGGTGCCTTCTACAGAGGACTTACAGCATTGGTGGGTGACGGAAGAGCGACTGATGTCATCTACCTGGTCTTGTGCAAAGCATTTGGCACCATCCCACAAGACATCCTTATCCTTGATTTGATGGATGGTGGGTAAGGAATTGGCTGGACCATCACACTCAGAGAGCTGTGGTCAGCTGCTCGGTGTCCAAGTGCAGACCAGCTGCGGGTGCCGGTCCTGGGGGTCAGTAATGGGGCGGGCGCTGGTCAGCATCCTTCTCAGTGACACGGACAGTGGGATCGAGGGCTCTCTCAATGTGTTTGACACTGAGCTGTGTGGTGGGTGGACAGGCTGAAGGGACCTGGACAGGCTGGAGAGCTGGGACCATGCAAACTGCCCTGGCACAAGGTGCCCAGAGAAGCTAGGGCTGCCCCAGGATCCTTGGCAAGGCTCAAGACCAGGTTGGATGGGGCTTGGGGCAATCTGGGCTAGGGGGGGTGTCCCTGCCTGTGGCAGGGGGGAACTGAGAGGCTCTGGGGTCCTTCCCCACCCACACCATGCTATGAGTCTATGATAAATATTTTTAAAGACCAAAGTGAATTGGCTTAATAGCTGCCAACAGGAGTTTTAGAACAGGCCGGGTGCGGATCCTGTGCTAACACCTCCTACCCTGGATCCTGCTGACAGCACAGGAGCAGTCCTCTCCCACCCTGGGCAGCCACTCCACATGTGGGTATGGGTCAGCACACCAGGACCATGCCTTTGCCAGGGGAACATGTTTTCTTCTCACACATGAAGGAGATTCAGTAGAAGCCCCCAGGCTGCTGGGTTGTCGAAGGAACCTCCTTCTTACCACTACTAACTACACCACTTCCCCACGAGCAGCTGAAATCCAGCCTTTCACCCCCTGCAATGTATTACAATGGAGAGAGGGGCATTAAAAAATAAAAAGAGAGTAAGAAATGGAAAGAACATTCTGTGTGTCAGCTGCAGCTTTGGTCTGCTGGACAGCATCACCGGTCTGCATCCTTGCTGGTCCCATGGGGGTGGATAGAAAGCCCCAGCAGAGCTATGTGATCATCCCTTACCCCAGCTGACTTTAAAACAAAATGGAAATATTAATTCCTAATACCAGGTCCTACAAGGTAAAGATCCCCTAAGCACCAGGCAGAACGAGGACTGCAGTAGGAGTGCCTGCTGCCTCCCTGAGCAGGCTGCCACAGGCGATGCTCCGTGGGATTTCGGCATCTTCCTCAGCACTGCTGGAGTCCTGGGAAGCAGCGACAGCACTGCCGTAGAACAGCCCATCAGCTCCGCTTTGCGTGCCTTAAATGAGGTGTAGGGTAATTTGAGCTTAATGTATGCAAAATTTCTATCAGATTTCGGTGGTGATGAGCAGCAAAACAACGTGCTGCTGGCAGACACGTAAAGCAAAATCACATTCACTGGAGAGGGAGAGAAAAATCTCCCAGCATTTAAATCCATGTGGTACTTCCAAGCAGCATTTGTGAACTAAAGGAGGATTTGCACGTGGCGAGCACAGAGACATGCCCCTCACCCTCAGCACGGCAGTACCCAGGAAGGGTCTTTCCTTGGTTTTACAGAGGGGAATGAGAGCTGCCACGGACTTGCCCAGGGCAGAACAGATCTTCCGGGTCAGTGCTTTGGATGCAGCCTGTCCGATCGGTTCCAGACCAGAAGCTCCTCCACTCTGCCATCAGCCTTGCTGCAGGTCATCAGGAGCAGCTTGAGCAATGAAGCTTCTGCTGAAATCCCAAACATGTGGGGTCCTGAGAAGACACGAGCATGTCGCCCCTTCCAGCCAGGGGCTGGGTTGGGAGTCTGCTGTGAGCTCAAAGTTTCCTTCTCGGCTGGCTGAACCTTTCAATCCCAGAGCGTGGAACTCCCTGAGAAAGGAAAGCAAAGCTGCTATTAATAATTCTAATGGCTAAAGAGCGGATTATTTTCAAGTGGCTTGTTAATCAGCATGGGGTCTGCCTACAGCTATTGCAATCAGCCATCTTTCACCAGTCATAGCTAGTGGCTTAACAAGAAACAGCGAGGCGTGCAAGGGAGCTAAAATTGCTGCGACTCCAGAGAAGTTAACTGAAATGATTTAACTTGGCTGAAAGCACGGAGCAGGGCAGGAATGCCTCCAGGAGGGCAGATCATAAGGCCTCGATGTGAACAGAGCCAGAGCACATGCTGGAGAGAATGTCTGCACCAGGCTGCTCCCTCTGACCAGACCCCCTGCCAGGCTCCAGAGGATTGCCATTACGCTCCATCACCTAGTAGCTGCTTAGCAGGAGCGGGAGCACTCTGCCTTGCCTTGCTGGACCAAAGGGTGTGTCTGATACAGACTTTCAGGAGAAGATCTGCATCACCCATCCCCATGTTCCATTAAATGACATGCAATGCTGGCCAAAAGGAAAAGTCTTGGGCAGAAAATACATATGAGTCCTAAGTGCTAAAACCTGCCCTGTACCACGTGGTGCTCTGATGTGCTTGAGAAAGTCTTGGAGCACAGCTCATCCTTCAGGCTGCAAAGCCAGCCCTTCTCTGTGAAGTGAGGGAACTGCCTGAAGCCTTGCTGCCTGGATTTGGGAGAGTTTACTGACTGTGCAGTTAATTGCTGTGGGTGCAGGATGGAAGCATGCCACAGATAGCCGCAGGTTTTCACCTGAGCAGCTCTCTGGCTTCCTCTACCCATCCAGGTCTGTGACACAGCCAGGTCAGGTTGGCGTCTCTCTGGGTCTCTGGCACTAGTAATATCCAAGTTCTCTGCAGGGGGGTGAGAACTCCTCGGAGCTCACACTGCTACAAGAGGAGCAGCGCTTATTCCATAGGGTGAGCAAGGTGAGTGCTGCAGCCACCAGCAGCTGGCAAGAGCTCTCAAACCATGCTGCACAGGCCATGCTGGGAACCGTGCCGTTGCACAGCCCTCAGCAGCTGCGGTGAAGGCAGGCATCACCCTTACCCAAGGGGCGAGGGGAATGATCAGGGTCCGCAGATGGGGCAGCCTCCTGTCAGAGCTCAGGGAGGTGATGGGGCAAATCCTACCTGTGCCAGAGCACAGGCTTACCAAGGTCGTGCCTAAGCAACCCAAAAGCTTTCTGTGGTGAGCCGCTGGCTCTGTGGGTGAGGGGAGGCCCAGGAGCTCCTGTGTCTCTGCCAGCACAAAGCGAGGTGCAGGGTGATGTGAGCAGAGAATTTGGCGCTGGCTGCTCGGCGCCGGGCTGCAGGCAATCCCTGGCGTGGTGTAAAAAGCATCGCTGAAGGGACAGGGCATACGAGCCGCTTCGGCATAGAGATCAATGCGTCACGTCCTGAGGCAGCGATGTGATAGCTGCATCTGTTGTGCTCAGCACCTGCAGCGGCAGCGAAGGACACTGCAGCAAGGCGTCTCTCCAGAAGAAGCTGACACAGGCTGGAGGGGCTCCATCTCTTGTTCTGCACTGGACGGGCTGATGAGATGCTGACTGGTGCTGGCACCGCAGCAGCACACGCCAGAGCTTGCCTCTGTACACCAAGCAGTGTGCCAGGAACAATCATTTCTTGGTGATTAGGAGTCTCATTTGGGCTTGGAAATGCCTCTCCACACCTGCAAAAGAAAAGTACTCCTAGAATTGCAGGGGTGGATGTGATGCAAGGAGACATTTGGCACAACCTGCGGTGGAGCTTATGCCAGTCTTTGGAAAGCGAGCTCACTGTGCCATCTCTCCCTGGGCTATTCTGAACCACTCTGCATGGCATAATCATTCCTAAAGCAACCTTTCCCCTCCAGTTATAAAAGCTGCTTGGCTGCCATTCTTAGCAGGAGCCAAGAGAGGGAAACAAATAGCTTTCTGAGATGTCTTAGTCCAATGTGGCTGTATGAAGACATTAAAGAATTGCTTAGGATGAAAATACCTTTCCGATGTGAGCAAGCCAGAGACTCCATCCTGTCCTCCACCCACGCACTCCCGTAGCCTCTGCGAGACCCTTGGGCAGTTTGGCAGGGTCCTGAGGCAGGGACAAGCACCACAGTGCTGGCAAGAGCTCATTGCTGCTGCATGTGTGACATGAGCTTCCTTGGGCTCACCGGGGTTACTCCAGCTGCTTCTGTTTGTCAGCAGAGCAGTGGTCCAACCCTGTTTACTGCACCCCAGGCTTCCTCCCCTCGGGCCTGCAGGACCCCACTGGACTCTGAGTGTCGCTTTAAGTTTCCCAGAAGATGCTTTTGCAGCATGGCAAACCCATGCCTCCTGAATGCAGGAACAAGGAAGGGGCTGGCAAGTGAGGTACTCAGGGTGGTGCTAGGGCTGCGGTGGCACAGCACGCTCTGGTGCGGCAGGGCCAGCATCGTCACCATGGTCAGCCAAACCTCTGGTGACACCAGGGCCATTGCCAGGGCTATGCCGGGCCCTGCTGAAGGCCAGCACCCACCCACACCCAGCCACTGGCGGGTCTCACAGGGTGTGGTGAAGGTCCAAGGGAAAGGAGGCAGGCAGCAGGATGCACTCATGAGGAGTGATGCCATGAAGCTACCACAGACAGCAGACAGCTTTGGCTCTGCCAGTAGAGGATACAGCCCCTAGCACAGTGAGGAGGTACAGCTGTGTGCTTGTGTGCATGGAAGGGCAGGCGAAGAGCTGTGACTGATCTGACTCCATGCACAGACCAGACATGGCTGGGAAGGAGACTGGACGTACCAGGGGACCGGGGTGCCTGATCTGCCTGGGTCCAGTCACTGCTGCAGTGGGACACCAGCCCCATGACACGACATTACAGTTGGATTCCATGATCTCAAAGGTCTATTCCAACCTGGTGATCCTGTGTGAACTCTGTGTGACGTTGCTCTGCACAGTGAGGCACCGCAGCTCAGGCCAGTGCCCCAAGCAGAGGGAGAGCGGCCACCGGCTGCTGGGGAGCCGAGAGCTGGAGCCAGCAGCCCTGTCCCCAGAGCAGGGACTCACACTCCTTGTTAGGCACTGCAGTGCATGCTGGCTGTGTGTCCACCTGTGCAGCAGTGAGCAGTGCCCCACGGCAATGGGACTGGGGGTCCAGTTTTAGCACACCAGCAAACAAAGTGACCCCAGGGGTCAGAACCCATCAGCAGCCCTCAGAATGTGCTCTGCTGCAGCTTTAAACCAGCGCTTGTTTAGCTGTGTTGCTCACCCCCATCGGCACGTAATGGGACACTGTACATCAGTCTAAATGAATTCATAACAAGCACTGTAGCAAGTCTATTGAACAGGAGATAAATAGGTGATTACCATGGCTCTGTCCTGACGGATGGGATTGCTCAGGCAGTTACGTGCCGTTTCCACAACCTTTCATGGAGAGACCATAAATCACAGCAGACAGAGTGACCCATTAGAAGCTGTAAGCAAAGAGAGGAGGACTAACTTTAAGGAATAAAACTCAAAGGGCTGATGCCTGCTGGCACAGATGAGGGAAGATTGATGCAGTGTGAAGATGTGATGTGAGGCCCTGAGCCAGCAGGACCCTCCTAAGGAAGGAATGTGAAGATGCCCAAGAGAAGGGAGAGGAGGAAAGGGCTGGGGATTGGTGCTGCAGGGACACATCCCGGGAGGGGAAGGTGCCTCCTTTGGGCCTTCCCTCCACAGCCTGAAGGTAGTGAATAAAAACAAATTTAAGTGTTAATTTATAACCAAAATTCACACCAAGGAAGGAAAGGGAAAGAGCAGGGAGACGTGCTTGCTTTCACACTAAGGTAGAGGAGATCAGGTGCGAGGATTTAGCAATGGGAACTGGAACACCAGAAGGTGAAAGGATGGGAACCGCCAGGAGTGAGTGATTCATCCAGCGATTGCTGGATGGAAGGGTCGGTGCAGGGCAGCTGCCTGACAAGCGGGGCAAGGAGGAAATAACAGGGGAACGATCTGCACTGCTGCCCAGAGCTGGGGCATCAGCTGCAGGGACCTGCAGGTCTGGAGTGACATGAGATCTGGTACCTTGGGTAGAAGGAGCACGGAGGAGAGGTTACAAAGTTAGGACACAGTCTGACCCCCTAGCGTGAAAAAGGGTGGTGAGAGGAGAGGTGCCAGGGACAAACTCCTCCAGGTTGATGTCAGACACCTGCACCATTTGAAATAAACCATTTGTGGTACTTTAGGAAAGACAGCAGCACATTGCAAACCAGGAGTCTATAGGAACGACTGTGCAATTATTCTGTGAGGTACATATTGTGTAGGTCAATAGTTCTGAGAAAATCACTCCTTGATGTGTATGTCACATTTTGAGGCATCAGAGGAGTCAGGCAGAACTGCCTTTCCACTGTGTGCTAAGCAGAACAAAAGCAAAATAAAGACAAACATTCCAAAGCACTCTCTAAACACAGAGCCCCTTCAGTCTCAGGCAGCTTAAAAGTGTTTGGCTGCAATTTCGAAGACACTAAAACATAATGAAACCCACAGCTCAACTGTGCTGAGGAAGGAGGGGAACAAGGGAGCTGGACTTCCTAGAAGGAACCTGGCTGACTCATCTGTGCTTCCAAGGGCAGGTGGGCTGACACGGAGCGCTGGTACAGGAGGACACTGTGGGCAGTGCCCAGCGGGGCTGAAACGTTACCTCTGTGGTGGGGACATGCCTATGCCGGGCAGGAGGGGACTTGGGCAGGCACAAGGTCACATCCTTGAGCTTGGTTTCCCATTCCACACGTGGTGATGCAGACAGGTTGCTGCAGTGCCATGGTACCATGGCACGGCCCCTCTGTGGTGCCGCTCCTGGAGCTCTGGGAGCAGGACTGTTCACGGGGTATGAGGGTTCCTGAGAAGGCAGCAGGGACACTGCAGCCTCCGGTGAAGAGAAGTGGGAACCTTCCAGGGGGGTCCTGGGAGGGTAACAGCAGGACTTTGGCACGGAGCAGGGATGGTGTGTGTACGGAGAGAGACCGGCGCCCAGCTGGAAGAGCAATGTGATGGCACGGGACGGGATGGTCTGACAGGATGGGACAGGATGGTCTGACAGCACAGGACAGTCTGACAGCATGGGACAGTCTGACAGGACAGGATGGTCTGACAGCACAGGATAGTCTGACAGCACAGGATAGTCTGACAGCACGGGACAGGACGGTCTGATGGCAGCCAGCACCGAAGTGCTTGGAGATTTGGGGGAACAAGCAGTGCAGTGATGCCTCAGCTCTGTGAGTGCGTTCAAGCAGATACAGGCAGACAATGAACCTGCCTCTCATAGCCTTACTGGATACACATCCAGCGCTGAGGGTGCTGCGCTGCAGGCTCCAGGGACACTGCCTGAACCCTTGGCAGCATGGTGCTGCGGGCTGCTACCACAAGCCATCGAGATGGTGCTGGCATCTTGCTAGGGAGGGTGACAGACAGAGAGACGACCGTGCCAGGAGCCCTCTGCGTGACGACAGGCAGCTTATGCTTCATATGACATGTTCCAGCACAGAAATATGGAGAGAGATGATGCGGAGCAACAGATCTGAGCAACAGCTTCCTGACCAGGCTGGGCCAGGGTCACACATGCAAGGACAGGGAAAGGGATGTCACAGACAAGTGAAAGAGAGGAGGAGACCTTCAGCTGCAGCCTATGCTGCATGGATGACCAGAAAATGCTGCTAGCAATGGGGCAGAAGGATCTCCCATGCTTGGCTGTGGGAAGGCGAGAGGACAGCCCAGGAGCATAGGGAGCGTCTGTTGGTCACCAGCCAGTGTGGATGGATTTGTCCAGATGTGGTTCCATGGGGCTGAGGGAAGAAAGCTGGGCTGAGGACACTCACTGCCATGCCAAGAAGTTGATGAAGAGGGGAAAGTATCCCCCAGCAGACCTGTATGAGGAGGGCAGTGAGGAGGCACAGCTGGAGATGAAGTGCCAAAACATGTGATGTAAAGAGACATCCTGGCAATCCTCATGGTGGTTCAGGGGTACAGGAGGAAGCGATGGGGAAGGGCTGAGGGCTGGGGCAGGTTGCAAGGTCCTACCCACAAAGGCTGATGGCTTTTGTCACCACAGGCAGACACACCCCTGCAGCTAGCTGGTGCCTTGTGCACGCTGAGTGCTCACACACCTCGCCTGCCACCACCGTATGCTCCATGTTCCTGGATGAGTTTTACAGTCTCCCTCTCCACTCTCTAGAGAACAACTCTGCATCCTTTACAGATGGACAGGAATGCCAGGCGTAATGTGTGCCTTAAGTATTTGTTTATTCTTATTTGAGTGGAGCCTTTGATGTAGGTCTATCCATTACTCAAAAGCCAATAAGTTGGAAAAGGATGAAAGAAAATGAAATGGTCTGTATCGTATCATTCTGTACAGTATTTGTATATGCTGAATATTTCATTTATTCTGTAATCTGCAGATGGGTTGCAATTGAAAAGCTAGGCTATTCTGGTGGCAGCCCTTTTGTTCCTGGAATGAGCTCGGCTCATTCAGGCGAAGCATGCAAACACCTGATTAATGGCAACATCTATCTTTAAGGAAAAAGGTTGTCGTTAGGCAGAGCGATTCTGAAAGGCTGTAACATCGTGCTTTACATGGCAGGAGCTTGAGTGGGCTTCTTTTTTCTGCTGAGATCTGATCGAGCCTGGAGCATCTTCACTGCCCTCCTGGAGGGGTGAGGGAGCCCAGCAGCGGCAGCTGTAGGGAGCAAGGAATGGCTGGGAATGGTGGGGAGCACGGACCCTCCCCACGGCTGAGTATGCAGGGCACTGTTCAGCACCCATGAGAACCCTTTGGTGGAAGAAGGGATGGACAGGGGTACATGTCTAGGGAAGGGCCAGGGTGCAGCTTGGCTGGAGAGACACCTGCAAGGACAGGAAGGTGTGATGCTCGGCCCAAAAAATCATCCTCTGCGCTAGAAATGAGAGGGATGGGCCAGTTAATGAGGGAAGAGAAGAACATGGTGAAAGAGAAAACCCACTAAGGAGGGGGGTGGTAGATGGACCACAGACAACCCCCACCCAGAAGGAACAACACAGCGCTGCCACGTCCAGGGGAAAGTCCAGAGCAGCCCTCCAGCTCCAGCTGCAGTCAGGGGAGCAGGGACATCTTGGGGCTGCAATCAGAGGAGCAGGGACATCTCACCCTCCCATCCTGGCTGCATTTCCTGCAGCAGGGCAGCATCTGTGGGGAAGCAGCTCCCCCATCGTGAGCGACCCCTGTAAGGGTCTGCCTGTGCTCATGGGGTGTGTGGACACAGGGGTGTCCTGGGCATCCTCCAGCAGCCCGGACAGGGGCACCGGGGCTTCGAGCCAGGCTCTGTCCAACACAGCGCTCCCCTGATCCACGGGCTCAGCCTTCAGCCTCTGCTTCTCAACAATGTCTTTACTCACTGGGATATTCCTGGAAATCTGCTGTTGTTTCCAAAACACACAGATTGCCTGAGACTTCCCGGCAGGCAGGAGGGGTGTAGGTTTAGGGAACAAGCTGTACTGCCCTCTTCCTGTGTGCGGGATGGTTTGTGACCCGGAGGAAGGTGACTGAACAGTGGACGTGGAAGACAATACCTGAAAACCTTTTAATCCTCACATTAAAAGTTACATTATACAGGATGAACCAATGGGGTTTCCACAAGTGATTTATTCCTTTTTGTTTGTGTTTGTTTTAAAAAGAAACTTCACTGGCTTGTTTTTAAGGCACATGCAGAACTTGGCCTCCTTCATCACAGCGATCAGAAATGGAGTCACAACTCAGCACGAAAGGGAAGAAGATGAATTTTCCACCAGGAACAATCTGCACGTTCCCAACACAGGGCGAGGGCTTGCTATCCCTACCACGGGCAGCCCATGAGCAGCAGCACCACTTCAGGCCCCGAGCCTGTGGCATCTTCACACAGGAGACAATGTTTCAGGCTGAAAGGGGCATTTCCTTCCTAAGCAAGGCTGCTCCTTCTGTCTGTCCCAAAAAGACACTCCATATGAGGAGCTGTGGACAGGTAGGACAGAGTGAGACCCAGTGCACAGAGGTTTGTGGTCCACACAGACCTTAATTAGAAAACAGACAGGAAAGGTGTACAAAAGGGATAAAGGGAACACATGGTTTAGAAAATTACTCTTGGTCTGCTGAAACCCATCCCTTTGCCTTTCTCACAGCACTGTGCTGCGCTCCCAGGCTGTCTGGAAGCAGTAAGTCGGAAAGAGCACACAGGATTGGTGCAATGCAGGAACCCAAACAGAGGAGATCGAGTCAGGGCAGCTGGAGTCGGCATGGGAAGAGCCAGACTGGCAAAGGCAGACCTGATACTCCATTCTGATGTGGTTTTGGTAGAGGGAAAAGAGGCTGCAGAAGCTGCGTTTTCCACCTCACAGGTTTTATAGGATTTCAGGCAATGTCCATTGGATTTTACTGAGTGGAAAGGACTTGTACATCTTGGTTATTGATGTTTCTGAGAGATGGCTGCTCAAATCTCTTCAGTTTCCCACGTTTGGAAGTCTGTTCAGAATTGTCCATGCATGCTGATGCCCAGGTGCAAGTACACCTACAAGGGACCAAAGTGTCAGCTGGAGGCAGACGGAGCCAGAAGCTTCGGCAGGAATCAGAGGAAAGGCCAGTGGGCAGTGCCGGCAGCAGCATCACCCTCCCAGCCCGCTCGGCTACTGTGGGGCCGGGAACACGGGGAAGTGAGGGAACAGCTGGTTTGGTCTCTGCTGACCTCTGCAGAGCAGCATCGCGGGCAGGTGAATCGCGGTCCCGAAGGAAGCGTGGATCCGGAGGGAAAAGCCATCCAGACACAGCCTTACAGCCGCAGCTGGCTGCAGAGCGCCGGGCCTCCCCCTGCCAAGGGTCTGCACTTCTCCCTCTCATTCACCCCCCGGGGCTGAGCTGGACCCGGCAAAAGTGGCACCAGCAGAGCTGGGTAACGAAAAGCCAACCGCCTGCTACACCTCATCTGCTGTGCTATAGGTATACACAGGAAAAGCACTATAAACCGCTTTTCACACCGGTGAGTTCTTTTGTTCATGGAGAGGGAACTGTCTCCAGAGAAGAGAGAGAGAAAGAAAGAAAGCATTGACTTTGCCATGGAGACAAATGGGATGGCAATTAACTTTCAGTAACACTCCTGGTGAACGACTCTGTCGCAGCCAGACAACCCTGACGCCCAAAAGCCGGGCAGGACGCCACAGGCTCATCAGGGGGCTGCTTTCTGTGGTCTCAAGGGCACGAGCTCACCAGGAGCTTTCCTGGGCCGGGCTCTGCCTGAAGCTCATACAGTGCCCCCCTCCCCGCAGAGCCAGGCGCGTGGGAACAGCTCACAGGGCTCCCCAGCCCGTGGGTTTGCTGATGCCTGTGGCGTTGTGTTATTCCCGTAGGATAAAACCGTCCTGTTTCCATCCCTCGGCTCTGGAGCGAAGACAAAGCGGCACCGGGATGTTGGCTCACGCCACAAGCAAGGCGCACGGAGGTATTTTCCTCCCTGACATGAGGCGAACCCCCTCGGCAGCGTGCCGGCCTTCGCGCCCGGGCGGGAGGGGCAGCGCGGGCGCCAAGAGCATCCCCGGGTAACGCATCGCACCGCACAGCTCTTTGGCAGCGGCTCAGCGCGGATGTGCCGGTGGGTTTGGCCACGCAGCCGGGGAAGGCGGCGTGAGAGAGACGAGCCCTCACCGAGCGGATCGCACCGCTGCCTAGCCGAGGATCCGCCATCCCTGCCCGCAGCCCCGGAGCTGCCGGCTCCGACGCTGCCGCTGGCCTGCGCAGCCGGGAACCCCCAGAGCCCCCCCAGCCCCCCCAGCCCCGTCCCAGCCCCCGCAGCCCTGTCCCAGCCCTCAGAACCCCTCCCGGAAGTCCCCCTTCCCCCCCGGTCCCCCAGACCCTCCCCAACCCCCGAGCATCCCCTCCATCCCTCTGAGCCCCTGCCCCAGAGTCTCTGCCCCTCGGTCCCCCCTAGTCCCCTGGAGCCCCTTAGCCCCCCAGCCCCCGGCGCGGCCCCGTCCCTCCGCGGCCGCAGGGTCCCATCGCCACCTGCCGGCGCGGCCGCGGGAGGGGCTCAGAGCGGCCGGGCCCGTGCGCGCGCACCGCGTGTGCCATGTCCGCGTGCCGTGTGTGTGCCATGCCCGCGTGCCCGTGTGCACCGTGAGCGCCAGTTGCCTGTGTGCCCATTAACACGGTGATTGTGCGATGCTGATGTCCCCGCGTACGCAGGGATTCAGGACGCTTTTGCCGCCCCTCTCCCCACCACAGCAGCGCTGCTCTGGGGGACATAGCCAACCTTACACCCCCCCCCACTGCCAGAGACCCCCAGCCGGGGGGGCGGCTGCTCCCCGGGCTGGGCTGGTGGCCCGACTGGCATCACCCCTCCTGAGCTTGTCCTCAGCAGCCTTGCAAGTCAAACAGTAATTTCCCATTAGATGTTAAAAACGATTTAATAGCTCTTAAAATACTTCTCCTTAGTTCAGGAGTAGACAAAGTAGATATTTTACATGTCAGGAGAGACATTTCCTTTTTCCCAGGGGAGATGTTATTTGTACCTTCTAAACACCAAAGCTATTAACAATAAACAATTCGATGCAAATAGGAGGTATTTATAAGCAGAGAGGCGCTCATGGGAATGAAATTATGAACACAGAGACTCTCTTATTTCTACCCTTAAAATAGTCTTGATTCCATGCACATTAAAAATTCCTGCTAAAACTATTTCTGACCTGGTTGCCATCCCTGGTACAGACAGGTGGGAAGGACCAGGCGCTGCTGTGCACCCAGGAGCTGTGTGCTGCAGCTGCCCGCACACCCAGAGAGTCCAGGAGCAGAGAGACCCTGCCCTGGGGCTGCCGGACCCTCTCCTGCAGCAGCCCAAGACCCCTTCCTGCAGCAGCCCCCCCAGCAGGTAGCCAGCTGTGCCAGGCTGTAGGGATCGGTGCCCTGGCTTCATGGGCTGTCCATGCCACGCTGGCAGTGCTGGCCACAGGTCAGCATGGCTGGAGAAGCTGGTGGACGTGTTTATTCCCACCTAGTGTCGTGGCCATTTCATGTGTCTCAAATGGCAATAAGAGCAAATTGCCTTTCAGTGGCCCCAGGCACGGGATGCTCCCTGTGCTGTCTGTCACTGAACTCCACCAGTGCCGGAATCTACACCACCTGTCATTATCCCCATGCCCCCGTGAGAAGGGCACTGGCAGACCCCCACACAGAACCATTTCCAACCTAAAGCTATGATTTTAAAATGCTTGTTTCATACCAAGGAAATGAGTTTTAAGATGCTGACAAGATTGAATCCTTGCTGATAAACCAATAAAATGCACCGGAAAGAAGTGCTTCCAGGCAAGGAATTTCTGTGAATTGGTTTCTGGATGATTTTCTTTGGAGGGAGGAACAGGAAAAGAGGGGAAATGAGTATTCTGATTAAATACCTTGATTACTCGGCAATATTTGGAAGCAAAACCACCAAACAAACATGAATTTGAAAGAATCTCCTTTCAGTGTGATTGCCAACAGCAGTGGACTCTCCCATGGACCAGCACATTTTCCCCCTGGCCCTGGGCAGCATTTGGGCTGAGCAGGAATTGCTCCCAGGTGTCAGGGTGCCCTCAGGCCGGGGGCAGAGCTGCCCTGTCCCATGTGTGGGGACGTGGGGAGCTTGGCCCCGGCCATGGGACACCTGCACTGCTGGCCAGGCCCCCAGCCAAGGGTGGTCTTACCTTGGGGATGACCTCCAGTCAGGCATCCACACCTGCTCTGCTGACCCCATGCCTGGCTGTGGCAGGGTCCAGTGGAAGAGAGGGACTTTTCCTGCAGCCTAAAACCACCCCAGACCTGATGGCCACACGATCCTTGTCTGCACAACTCAGCTGTAAAGTGTGGTGACAACGTGGTGACACCGGCAGACTGGCAGATGGGACTGAGCTCTGAGCACAGACAGAAGTTCAGGGGCACGAACCCCATTCAGCTCCGAAGGGTGCTTCGTGCAAGCAGAAAGCTGCATTCCTGGGACATGGCCATGGAATTGCCACTCTGGAGTCAGCTGCTGCTTTGTATTCATGGACAGGGAGACACTGGGCACTGCACTTCATCAGGTTGGAGTGGACAAGCTGCACAGACCTTTCCGATAATAAAACATCACTCATTCTGGTCTCTGCTTGCCTTGCCACACCACCACATGCCAGCCTGCTTCGGAGAGCAAAGGTGTCCAGGGAACACCATTGTGTGCAGGACTGTGGTAACTGCAGGCAGGAATGGGATCGCAGGCCATGCCTGCAGACATGGTCGGCCACAATGAGCCAGCCTGTTCCTTGTTCAGAGGCTGAGCTGACCTCGTGTGAGAACAGACTCATCTCTCCATCTCATTGGCACGGAGGGATTTTCTTGCTGAGTAAATCGCAGGTGGGAAGGGAAGAGCAAGAACGGCCTTGGGCACTCACCCGGCTCGCGGGTACCTGCCTGGCAGATGTGTGACAGACCCAGCTCTGCTCCCCAGCCCCCCGGACCTGCCAGCAGCCCCAAATCCCCTGTCCCGGGCATCCTGCCGGCACCAGGAGCGTGGGACCTCCCCGTCGCACGCTGCTGCCATCCTGGTTGCCGTCCCGCTGAGCCCCGCACTAGCGGCTGGGCCTGCAGCTGGCAGTAGTGCCCAGCTAAAACGCACAGAACTGAATGTTTTGCCTTTCTTTGCAGAAACCAGGAAATCTGCTGCATATCAGGAGTGCCATCTACTGACGCTGGGCCGGCAGGGTGCAGGGTGCCCTCCCAGCGCCCTGCCCCTCGCTGTGCCCACTTGCCCACCATGCGAGTGCCATGGTCACAGCTCTCTGCAAGGCCGGGGGGACGTGGGGGCACACACACACACCTGTCTCGGCAGTGCCAGGCCATCTCACAGCCCTGCTGCTGATGTCCATGCTGACAGCAGGGCCTAGCGGACCCTTTCGCTCCAGAAGGTCCCTTTGGCAGCAGCCCGTGCCCAGTGGTGACAGGCGGCATGCCCAGCCAAGCTCCAGGGATGGCAGCTGTTTGCAGCTGGGCCCTGCACCCTCAGCGAGAGCTCTCAAGACCCAGACCCCTGTGGCATTCCTCCCCAGCAGCTGCCACCCTTGGAGAGCCAGCCTGCCTTCCCCCATCCGCACACCCTGCGCTGTGGGGATACTGGGATGAGACACCCACTCTGGGTGACCTGACCTGCTTGTTCCCACAGCAGGAGATGTCATCATTTTCCCCTCGGTCCCCAGCTAAAGGTCTCCCAGTGCCGTGTTCAGGGGAGCCACTGTCCTGGCTCTGTGAGGATGCCTTCCCCACCCCACGGTCCAGATGCACCACACCAGCACTGGGAGCTCCCAGAGCAGCACAAGAAACGTTTTGTGGGGCTTTGCCCAGGAGAAGGGAGAGAAAGTGAGGAGATAAGGTGTCACTAAGCACTACTGTGTAAACATTGGTTACCAAAAGGTCAATTCCTTTAAAAAAGATATTCAGGTAGGAAAGCACCGATGTGTCATTTATTTCCACATCCTTGATGCTTAATGGAGCAATTGCACTGCTGAAATGATGGTATGCAGATGAGAAATGTGCTGGCATGCCCATGATCAATACGTCTTGGTGCTTCTGTGGAGGCAATGATGGAAGAAGTATTAAAAAGGCAAAAATTATTGTGAATCCCTGTGATGGCTGTTCCAGATATCCCATCTGCAGGGCCACTAAGAAGCATTTTGTGTTTCAGTTTACAGAGGTGTAACTGAAGTCCAGGAGCGCTGGAAAAACTCATCCAATCCCAATGTTAGAGTGCTTTTTTCCTCTGCAGAAGAAATTAATTGGAAGTTTGGAAACACTTTTATCTTGATTTTCAGATCTCTCTTGTTATGTCAGGAAAGTAGAATGCATTTTGGTGGTATGTCTTCTGCACAGACTCCCAAAAGCTGAGCATTGTGCAAGACTGATGCTCTGGGGTGAAAACATTTATGTGCATAAAGCCCCCGTGGTACCGCCCCAAAAATACTTGAGTATTTTGCGGTGTTTGGGTTCTCACAGGTGAAACACTCGAGGCAAAAGCACCAGGAGGCAGCACGGCTTCCGTGTGAATGTAGCAGGGGCACCTAACGCATTGACTGCCACAGCCGTGCTGGGTGAGACATGGCAGTGACAGACAATGGGTGCTCGCAGGTCACTGGGTTTATAAGCCCGTGTTGCAATGAGCCCAGCTCGTTGGCATGTTTCCGTTTGGGTGGGATCCATCCAGCCCCGGGTTAGTCTGTGCAGTGCCAGCACGCAGCAGGCACAAGCCCTGCGGTTCCCTCCTACCCACACTACCGGGGCAGCACCAGCCAGCGCCGGGCTGGGCACGTTTGGGGGACAGATGATGCGATTCTCACCTTTCCCTGGGCTGGGGGAAGCATGACTGAGTTAAATGGAGCTTTTTTCCCTTTTCTTTTTTACGTCAGAGTGTCTCTGTTCGAGAGTTCTCCAACTTCACAGCCAAGCTGCTCCTGAGCAAGGGATGGCACACAGGGGGTGCAGTGTGCCTACTGAGTCTGGCCATGGGCTAACGACTCAGCTTATGGGTACCTCTGCATTTTTGTGTATCACAGTGACAAAACAAAACCTGCTGTTTTATTGCCAGTACCCTAAAACTGCCTCGAATCTACTCTGTTTCCATACATGTTATTTCTAGCAAAATACGTAAAGTTCCTAATTGGATTACCCAATATGTGACACAGAGCTAGTGAAAACTTGTTAAGGAGATTTGACAGGTTTTACAACCAACAGAGAAGTTTAAATTGATTCCTTATGTTCCCTGCTCCCCCCAGATTCAAACGGATTTCATAATCCTATTACCACCAATAAAACTGCCAAGTAATTTTAAATAAAATTGCTTTAAAGAAACCCCAAAACCCAAGATTTATCCTTTTTTGCAAATGTATTAATCTAGATTCCAGAAGCTAGCTGCATGCAAAAGAGGTTTTTGAACTCTGAACAGTGCAGGAGGAGGCAGGAGCAGAGTGGAGCAGCAGGGAGCATCGGGAAGGAACGGGACTGACAGATTTGGGCTCCGTAAGAAATGCTCGAGGTCAGATGCTACCAAATACCAGGAGCTGTAGGACACCTCAGTGTATTGCACTGAGCATCCATCATCCTTGGGACCAGTGGGTGCCCCTTCCCAGCATCCCAGAGCATGTGGCACAGCTGGATCAAGTGGGGGGACCTACCCTAAACTGCAGCGGTTCCTGCACGGCAGGCAGCGCAGCTGGGCCGCCGCAGGGCACGCAGCTGGGGGGACAGGACCCAAGCAAGCAGGGGGGACAGGCCCCGGACAAGGAGGGGGGACAGGCCCCCAGGTCAAGGAGGGGGGACAGGCCCCCAGGTCAAGGAGGGGGGATGGACCCATTCCCCCTCCTTGCCCTGGGGCAGAGAAAGGGAAACCATAGAGCCCCCATTAGCCCTGTGCCATGGCAAGTGTGGGCAGTCACAGCACAGGAGCTTGCACACCACTGATACATGGAGTTTATCTTTGGGTGCAATCTTTTCTCCAGATCCATTATTTCCATCTTTCTTGGAAGAGTTTGTATGTGGGGCATGACAAAGAGTCGCCTAATGAATGTAATGGACAGCACCAATCCCTGCTGTAGCTCTCACGAAGCCTTCATTTCCATCAGCAATAATAGCCCCATTTTGCCTAACATTAGCTTGTTGCACAACTTTACAAAAGAAATCTGCTTTCCAAGCCATCTGAGCAGCAGTGTGTCAACAGCCAGCCAAGCAAATGCTCATGTAAAAACATGATTAATATGTTTAAGGATACGAGAAAAGAGGTCAGCCAAAGCCCACTTTTGCACAGAATAAAAGAAATACACTCTGGATTGGGTTCAGAAAAAGTTTTGAGCAAGTCTTGCCTTCACTTTTGTCATTAAGCTTAATTTTCTGGTCCTTTCGAGGACGTGCATGAATTGCCTTAAAAGCCAAGGTGAGAGTTTGCTCCTTCAGTCTTCCTGACTCTGAAGAAAGGGAAAAGAACATAAGAAGATGTTTTGCTGAAGAACAAATATTTCCATAGCATTGAACATAGCTGTGCAGTGCCGTGTGCCAGGTGGTGACTTTCGACCACCAAACCCCTGACAAACACACCTCATACTCCCTCTAGCAGGGAGCTTTACCAGGTAACATCTCTTCCCTTTGGAAAAACAAACCAGAGCCAGTGCCTCTGTTCCAAAAACTTACCCAGACAAAACTGGCTTTTTAAAAAAAATGTAAAACCATGACCTGCTATTGCTTCAACCCCATGTGTCACTGCACAGAAGAGCCTCTGGAGAGAGTCCTGACCCACAAACCCAAAGCAGCAAAGGTGTTTCACTGGGTTTTGGATACCAGCAGCGCGTCTGAGGCCACCCTGTGCTCAAGGTTTTGGACAGAACAGCAGTAACCAGGCTCCCCATCGATAAGCTGAGCCAAGTGTGTCACAAGAACACTAAGTGGTCTGTGGTCACGAAAAAAGCACAGAAATGAAGATAAAAAGCATCCAAGAACCTCAGCCAAATCCACAGCACTCAATAAAACACATGCACAACAGGGGCAGCTCTTACTGAGCCGCAGATGGTGTGCCCCTTCACATGAGTTGTGGAGCTGGGCACCTGTGTGGTTGTGGTGGGAGTTGTTTTGTAGTTTCTGAGACTCCTTTTCTAATATTGAAAAAGGCTTCCTTTCACCTCAGCTTTCCCAAAAGGAAGAGCAAGAGCCTGTCCCAGGAGGTCAGTGAGATGAGCCACAGGCCACTCATCCCCTTGGCATTCACAAGCACTGAGTGTGGGTGGCTCGGACAGGTGTGGCAGAGAGGGAGCGAAAGCTGACATCCACCTGCATGGTCTTTCCCTCTGCCTGATCACAGGCTCTGACATAGCTGAAATCCCTGGTTTACCCAGCTCTCCCTGCAGTCAGAGTCAAAGCAGACCTCTGCTGCTGCAGCATCCAGTGCTGCAGCGGCTGCCCAAATGAAGCAGCTGTAGAGGGCATGGCTGAGGCTCAGTGGTTCTCTCTGTCATCAGTCACCAGCTGCATGGGGGAGTGACAGGCAAAGGAGGCCCAGCCTGATATGGAAGACATGAGGGAGGCAGGGACTCAACTAAGGGGAGATGGGATGGGCTGTGCTAGAATGAAATAAATGCATCTGAGGATGGTTATTAATCTTAACAGTCTGGGAGCAAATCTGCTCATTCTCTGAATCAGGATGCAAGTGGGAGCATTGCAGTGATGCTTGTGGAGGGGTCTTTCTTTCCCTGGCATCGCCCCTATGGCAGTTAGGAGTGCATAAAACGTTCCCAAAATAACACTTTGTTCATGTCCTGAGACGTCCCATGTGAGCTCCACAAGGAACTGATGACATGAGACCCACCTCACCTGTTACAGTGCATTACTGTGGGCACTGTGCATGACGCACGGAGCACCAAGCCAGGGAAATGCCGTGGGCCCCAGGGAAGAACGGATGCGATGCTGGCAAGGCATCGTCTGGAGGAGCCTCGAGGAGCTGTCCCCACCCTTGTGGAGCTGTCACCAGCCCTCGCAGCTGCCCCGCAGGACTTGGCCAAGGATGTCCTGGCACGGGCTGTTGCGGGGGAATGAGGCCCAACAAGCGCATGCTGCAGCATCGGGGCTGTGGCCTATGGGCAGGAGAGGTGAGGACAAATGGTGGAGCTCCAGGCCTGGACTTACAGCCCTCTTGCACTGCTCATCTGGATGCTCAGACATTTTCCTGCTCCTGATGGTGCCAGACACATGGTTATTCCTCTGTGGCACAGCTCAGCCAGAGCACCCGTGGGTGCCAGGGACCTGCGATGAGTGGGGCAGGCATGGTGCCCTGGCAGGGCTGGGGACAGGGATGAGGCTAAGATACAGGACAGCATGTCTGGGATAAATTTAAATCAAAAGCAGCTCAGTCTGACCTACCTTGAGTACAGAGGGAAGAACAGTGATTATTCACATTGAGTGTGGCTGATTGTCCTGATGCAACACCCTCTGCTCGGATTTGTTAGTAGAGAACAAGGCGTTTCCCATGGACCTGTTCCAGTATGTGCTGTTTTCAAAATACCTGCACGTCTTTCAAAGGGATTAGTAAAGAAAATTCATAACATTTGTTTAATCAAAGAACTGAGCTTCAGAACAGAAAGAGTTCCTTTCCAAAATATCTCAATGATCACTGCCATTTAAAGGCTGGGTTGAATTAAATACTTAATATGCTTTATTTGGCTTTACTTTCCTTCATATTGGGCTTTGATCTGTAGATACTTCTGGGCCATGGAAAAGAAACAAAAAAAAGACAGGAAAAAGCCCCTCAAAATTATCCCTCTATCTCAATTTTAGATGCAGACAAAGAGCAGCAAGGGTAGGAAAGAGCTTCCCATCCTCTGCATTGGATTTTATTTCCTGCTTTTTTGGTAGCGTCTATGCATTATGAAAGATAGAAAATTATTGCATTAATGTCATAGCCAGTAATGTGTTAATTATTAAGGACTTTAAAAAGCTGAATTAATTTGTACTGAATGAGCGTGAATTATATAATAAGCCTTTGATCATGATTGGCTGCCTTTCCTTAGATTTCCCTCTATCCAAGTTTGTCTTCTCATTTATAGCCTCGCCTAAGAAGTCTGTCAGTGTGCTCATTCTTGTTTGGTAGATACAGAATAAACTGGGTTCTCTGGGAAGCCCCACATTAACAGGCCTTGCAAGGATCCACGTGTGCGGGGATCTGTGCCTGCAGAGTTACCAGAGGAGCTTCTTGCTGTATGGATTTAGCATGTTTAGAAGCCCTGTAAATTATTTTGGTTCAGGGAATTTGGGGATCAGATCAAGACTTCCCCCCTGCCATCGCCAGAATTGTTGTCTTGTCCTACAGTGGGGTCTTCAGTGGGGAAAGGGAAGGGTTTGACCCGAGGATGAGCAGGTGGCTAGTGTCACAGCGATGGAAGCAGAGCACGGGCTGTGTGACCAGCTGCACTCTCCTCCCCAGGGAGGAGTGTTTCGGTTTGCCCCAGCAGACTGACAGACACCTAGAGAGTCAAAACAAGGTTTGGATTTTTTCCTGGCCTACACTGCCTGGCTTCAGGCACTGAGCCCTCCAAAGACAGCGTGCTTCTGAGGGTGATGGCATGCCACTGAAGTGACAGCACGCAAAAGACACCGCGGGGTCTGTTGGGACAGCACGGCGAGGTCTAGCACTTCTGCATCACTTCACGGGCAGCAGAAAGTGGCGCTGCTGAAGCCACCTGGCCACCGTGCCCTGCAAAGCACGTTACCTGCTCCAGCAGTGAGAAAAGGGGGCAGCTCGTGGCATTCGCTCCTCTACCCCGATTCTCAGGGAATTTTCCTCCAGCTCCTAAGCAGGTTTACTTATGTAACTGCATATGCCCCTCAGACAAACCGCTGTTTTGTTCCAGGTCACAGAAGCATCACATCCTAGCGTAGTTTGGGTGGAAAGGGACCTCAAAGGTCACTTAGTTCCATCCCCTGTGCCATGAGCAGGGACACCCTCCACTAGATCGGAAATTGTATTTTCTACAGGCACACTGAATTTAGGAAGTATTTTATGTTACCTTTGTGTGCATAGCAAGTATTCTTCTTAAAGCTACTCCAGAGCCATGCACACTGCAGGCAAGCAGAGCAAATGGCAGTCTGTGGGATCACAGTGTCTGCCTCCATGATTCTACAAACTAAGTCAGATTCTAATTCCTTTCTAATTTCGATTTTTTAATCAGCTATATGCACACTCATTAAGATTAAATGGAATGCACTCACTGACAACTCCTGACCCGGTTCATATCTGCATTGTACCAGATCCCTTCCAGCACAGCTCTAAAGAGAAGCCAGCACAAGGGCAGCGTGGTGTCAACAAGCGGCCCAGGACAGGAACATGGCATCCTCCCTTAGCGTTTGCCATTCCATTACAGTGCTGTGACCTTCCTGCTGGCTTGAAGAAACACTGGAACAAGGGAATAGCTTCACTGCATGAGCAATAATTATTGCACTTGATTTTTCTTAACACATTTTCCTCCCAGCCTTCAGAAACCTGCAGGCGTATTTTCCAAGTGCCGAGCCTGAACTCACAGCTGCACAATCCCTCTGCTGCAGCCGGGTTTCTCCTGTAATTAAGGGAGCAGCACGCAGAGCAGCGCTGACCACCTGAAGCCTTCTGAGGCTTCCGCCCCATTGATCTGGGACTGAGCAGGGGGAAGCTGTTAGAAGCACCACTGGATTTCTGCCTGTGTTCCCAGTCTTTCCTGTGCCCAAACTAATTTCTTTTTTTGTGGGAAGTTGATCTGGGGTCGAAGACCGCGAGTTAAATATTTCATGTGGTGCTGGAATGTATAATTCATGATCAAACCCTTCAGAAAGGAAAAGATAAGATAGTGCTGCAAAAGCTTTAAAAGAAGTATTTTTTTAGCTTGTGGACAGGCTGCTGGAAAGGCACTTTTCCCCTTTTGGTGTTACAAAGAAAATTAGCAAATACCATGCAACAGCAGTGAAAACAAAACCATTCAGAGGAGGTTTGAGGAGTCATTTGTTATCGCTTGCAGATGGATGCAGTCAATGTTTGGTATATTCTGCTCCATGGGCACTTGTGGCACTTGGTCCCTCCCTACTTCACACCTCCCGTTAGGAAGGAGACACATCGAGCTCACTGTGTGAGCAGCCCCACACCCATGGATCTGCTGGGCCGGCCTCTGGAAGGTGCAGCAGGGATTCAGCAGGGCACAGCTGGCTCTGCTCCTGAGCAGGTGCGATTGTTTCAGCAGCCCGAACCTTGAGGGGTTTGTTGTGCTGCCATGGGATGGCAAGGGTGATGCCTGTGCCCATCTGCATTGCCCAGGAAGGGTGCTGGTCTCCGGTCACTGGGTCTCTCTCAGCAATAGGCGTCGGATGCAGAACCCTGGGCTGCCTCGTGGTACCCAGCCATCCCAGCAGCAGCTTGGCTGCCCACCCTGCCCAGGAAGAAGACCAGAGGGGTATATCTTTTTCACCTTCATAGTGGCAAACAAAGATCTTGGATGAGAGGTTGTCAGTGTTTCCAGCCCATGGTCCAAGCACTGTCCTGTACAACAAGCACCGGTGGTGTCCCTGAAGTAGGACTACCAGGCCACACTGGAAATGTGCCTGGCAGAATCTGTGCCCTGTCCTCTGCACTTCCTCAGGGCATGCAAGGTTTAAAACATGCCCTGAAAGCACTGAATGCTGTTTAGCTTCCCCCAAAAAGTGCTTTACTCTGCTCAGTCTCTGTAACAGACCCAAAGTTTCCTTTGGCAGCTTACAGAACAGCCAGTTAACACTGTGCTCCCTCCGGTTTCATGTAGCAAATAATCACAGAGCTTTGACAATGGAACAATAGGCAATTGCTTGTTGTCTCTGCTTTCTTTGAAGAAATCTGTGCAAGAAAAACACCAGCAAGGTTTTCACACGAGTTACTCATGCCGATGAGACACTATCAAAGTTTTTTTAATATTGAGGGAGTTTTAGGATGGTGTGATGGTGCTGCCATGGTAACAGACGAGTGCTGCGCACTCTGGGTGTCAAACTACCCGGCTCCTTTCTAGACACATAAAATAAAGGCAGGCATAAGAGAAGGGTCCAGTAATTAGGGCACAATTACATAGGCAGTGAACAGCATGCGAGAACTTTCAGATGAAAGGTGTTAAAGGCCCTTTCCCTGCTGGAAGATGTCCTGTGGGGACAGCTGCCTGCATCCATCGGTGCCAGCTCAGCAGGCCTGACCTGCGCCATGCTGCGGTGACAGTGATGACACTGCTGACCATCCCCACTGGGGCCAAGGCCCCTGATGCCATGTTTGCTGCCCCTGACATGCTTTTCCCTCTTAAAGGAGTCCCCGCTACCTTTCGACATCAACATTTCTTAAAAGGGATGCAGAAGTGGGAGAGTCCCCCCGTTTTCTTATTTAGAGGACAAATAAATACTGAATTAATTAAAAAATCACAGAACCATTGTGGTGGTTTCGCCCCAGCCAAGAGCCGGGCATCACACAGCCGCTTGTTCCTTAAGGGGAGTGGAATTGTGGGAGGGAAAAGGGAGGGAGAAGAAAACCCAGGAAACCAAAACCTGGCAGGTTGGGATAAGGACAGTTTACCAGGATAGCTGAGAGACAGATACAATAATAATAACAGGACTTTATAGCAAAAATATCTGAAACTGGTGATGAACAGTGCAGTGTCCCACCGAGCCACACAGCTCAAGCCATACAGCTCTGTCTGTACAGCTCAAGCCATACAGCTCAGGCTGTACAGCTCAGGCCATGCAGCTCAGGGCCGCACAGCTCAGGGCTATACAGCTCAGGGCTGCACAGCTCAGGGCCGCACAGTTCAGGCCATACAGCTCAGGGCTGCACAGCTCAGGATGTACAGCTCAGGCCATGCAGCTCAGGCCGTACAGGTCAGGCTATACAACTCAGGGCTGCACAGCTCAGGCTGTATAGCTCAGGCTGTACAGTGATGCCGAGCAAGAAGCCGACGCTGCCGCACAGGTAAACGTTTGTGACTCCCTCTGTCCTTTGGAGGAAATAGGATGTATTAAATATGCAGACAGGTCTCTCAGAGGGGCCGAGCACACCAGCAGGCCCCCCAAATTGCCAGATGAAAGCAGTTGGCATTAAGATAAAAACGGACTGATGGCATTTCACACAAATATAAATAGAAGAACAGACGGAGCACGAACTCGTCGTGTGAACACACAGAATAAAATCTGATCAGGAATTCCAGGAACAGGCACCGACCTCAGGCCCCAGATAAACAGAAACAGTATGAAACCATTTAAAAGCTGTGAGAGATGCATCACTTCTGATTTTCAGAAAGGTACATCCCTGTTTGTAAACACCAAAGTGTCTGCCATGGGAAATCTGCATGGAAAGCGGGAGAGGGGCCAGGAGAAGCCAGAGGAAAGAGCGGTGACTGCTCCAGCCTCAGTTGGCTGGCAGAGCCCTGTGTCAATGAGCAGTCTCAGGTTTAAGCTTATCGACATTCAAATCAAGCTGAGAATTTGTGAGTGGGAGGCAAACGACAAAGAGCAACATCCATCAGCCCAGATTCTGATTTGAATGGGATGATAAATAAGAACATTAATCATCAGCGAGGTAGAAACAACAAACACACAAAGGCAGCACTGCACCCACTGTTCAAGTACTTGAGGAAACTTTAACAAGCCTGCAATGCCTCCAAAATGATGTGTGCAGGTGTCCTGAATAATGGAGAGGGTTTGTAATGTAATAAACTGTAATAAACAGTGATAAGCTGATAATGTAATTACCAGCACTTATCGAGTAATCATAACTGTTGTCAAACATCGATGCTGTGTTTTTGCAGAAGCTGTACAAAGAGATTGCCAGGCTTCACAGGCAAGCGAAGCAGCATTTACAGAGCTCAGCCTGAGTGCTCCTTCTGTCCTCTCCGGTGTTGGATCAGAACAAATGAGTGCTGTGTACTGCACGCACCATACCAAACACCACATCCTAAAGATAACACCTCCCTGAAGCCCACACCGTAATGTTTGCCAAAATCAATACATCCCAGGCACAGCCGGCACTGCAGGAGAAACGTCAGTGCCACGAACAGGAAGCGGTACCATAACGTGATTTAAGAATAAGAACGGGCTGTTCCCATAGCAACAAAAAGTGAGATTAAAAAATAGTTTATAAAAATTCCAACACTCTCTCCCATGCTAAACCCATTTTCCCCAAACCTAGACCAGCAACGGACTGGTTAGCGCCGGCAAATGCTGATGCTGTGAGCATTCCCCCCTCAATAAACATTTCTGAGGGTAGGTATCTCATGAAGAAGAAACAGGGCATTTGCCAGCGTTAGTCAGCCAAAAAAGCACCTTGCTCATTAATAATGCATTGATTTGCATAGTGATAAGCAGGTTCATAACCATTGTAATAGGAGATAAACCACAGAGACATGCATGGGTTAACAAAGCAGCACGGTCTCCCCAGCAGCTCTGAATTTATCCTTTCCACAAGCATCTTCAGAAAAAATTACATTTTTTTTGTGACTGGGAAGCAAAACCTATATAATTAACTAATACCTGTAATTAAAGCAACACCGGAGTAGTCCACTGAAGGGCTTATTTTAACTTCCTAGCATGCATCTCCAGTGTACCTGCAGTGCACGCAGCAAAACCATGTGGCCTATTTCCACTTGGTCATTAAATTCTTGCGATGGCAATCAGAGCAGCAGTTTATGAGCACAATGTGCAAATCCACAGGGAAAGACTAATTTTCTCCCTTTTCTGTTCCCTCTGCACTGAGTATGGACCCACTGCAAGTAAAGATAACTGACAGGTGACAGGCAGCAAAGCAGGGGAGGGAAGGGGAGAGTTTGCTTCAGTGACGGTGAGAGGATGCCAGAAACTTGGAGAAGCAACAAGTCAGCGTACCTCCTGGATCCCTCTGGCACTGAATCTTCTGATGTCAGTATTTATGTGTCCCAGGCAAATGTCCAGTGTGGAGGTCTTTCTTCTTGCTTATATTCCGAAGAGCCCCAGCGTGAGGCCTCGTAATCAGGTGTATGGGAAAACTCCTGTGGTTTGCGATTAGCTGCCAAACCTGAGGAGGAAAAATAATTTGGATGGAAACAATTTTTCTGGCTGAACTGGAAACCAGAGAGCATTTATTTCATGTTGCCAGAAACCAGCCACCCACCCAGCCTGTCCCAGAGCCCCTCGGGATCAGGCACAGCCGTAGGGAATGTGTGGGCAGTGCTGTCCAGCCGATAAGCCTTGGCTGTGCTCTCCTGCTGGCATTTCCCAGCAAATCCGTGCAGATCGAACGAGCCTGGGGATACCCTCCCGCCCTGCCTGGTCTGGACACTGAGTCCCCCCACATCCGCAGCCGGGGGTCAGCCCCGCTCGCTGCCCGACTCGCTCCCCGCAGCATCAGGGCTGGAGATCCCGAGCTCAGCGTTCCCTGGCAGCTCTCGGAGGACACGGTGTCCACTCCCCACCCTGCAGCATCCCTCCCAGACTGCACCCGAGGCAGTGGCTCCCTGCCAACCCCAGCCCGGCTCGGAGGAGCCCCTGCAGTCCCAGAGCCACGGAGCCGATGCTTGTTTTGGGGTCGGCACCACGTTCCCCACCCTCCCCTATTTTCCAACACAGGGGTAGCCATCGCAGCCGTGACTCGGCTCCAGTGCGCTGCTGTCTCCACACCCGGCGCTGGGGAAGCGGGGAGGATGCTGGGCGGTGAGAGACGCGTTGGACTGCACAGCACAAGGGCGGAGGAGGAGCCCTGCCCGCTCTGCTTCCCGGGGCTGCCCACTCTTTCCGTAATTAGCAAGGCTCTTCCCACCTCCATCATTACTCTGGCATCCGAGCGCTCTTCAAGAAATTTGCTGGCGCTTTGACTGGCAGCAGCGGCGTGCTGCCGGTGTTGGCCATGCGGGTCACCCCGCGCTGCCGCAGCTCCCTCGGCGCCGTGTCCGGCAGCAGCGACCGGCTGCAACCGAGGGCCCTGGAAATGTGCCGGCCACTTGCTGGCTGCTCTCTCTGGGGAGCCGATCCCACGGGAAGCACCCCAGCATCACGGCCTCATCGCATTTACCATTGCCAGGAGAGCGGCTTCCCCACCGGCATCCTGCCCCTGCTCGGCCCCTCCAGGTCGCTCCCCAAAACCCTGCTGAAGCGGAGCTTGTGGGGCATCCCTTGGAGGGCTGAGGGCACCCCCACGGCTGGACCCTCCACGTGTGGTGTAAGCTGCTGTCCCAGCCCGGGACAGCCACTGTGAGCCAGGACAAGCGTCAGGAGCTCAGCCCGGCTCTGAGGTCACCCACCCCCTGCCCCCCCTGCGGGCACCGGCCCCCAAGCAGCACCCGTGTCCGTGCTGGATGGGGTGGTCACTGCCTCTGACAGGTTTCTGCGGTTGCGCCTGCTCAGGCCCCATCAGTCTGCACAGACAGATGTCAGCCCTATTTAAAACTTGGCCTTTACCTTCCCCACTCAAAGAATCCTTTGTTGAATGATGAGGCACTAAAGATTTTACCCGGATACCTTTGTCTGACATTTAATGTACTCTGGTCTCTTACAGCACATTTTGGTCTCTGATGGCTGGGTATTTAGTTTGCCGCAATTACTAGCTCAGCACAGGGCCATTAGTGATGCCTGCCCATTGACTGAGGACCAGCTCTCTAACGATCTTCCGTGCTGCCCTTATCTTCACCCCATCCCCGTACTACCGGTCCTTGAGCCACGGTGGGAGCTGGGCTAGGAAAGGATATCTGGGAGAGGGAGGGAGGCAGCGGGGTGGGGGGGGGGGGCATTGCCATGCTTGCCTCCCTGGCAGAAACAGTGGCAAAATAGGGGGAAAAGCATTTGGGTTAAAATTACCATGGGCATTAAAGATGCCCTTACCCTGGAGGGACAGAAGCTCAGTGACCATCTCGGTGGGGCCAACCCCTTATCAGAGGGGTGGGCCCTTTGGGACCCTCTGACTAGACCCCGAGCCAGCGGCGGCTGTGGCCAGGGGTCCGTCCGCTCCTTTCTTATAGCAATAGATGCTACTCTGACCTCTCTGAATGCCAGGCAGGGGCATGGGCTGGACAGAAAGAAACAGCAACCCACAAGAAGCATGGTACAGGACAGACACTGGCCCTTACGGCCCCTTGAACAGCCACAGGAGTTCAGAGATGGTGGTGGCCTTGCCACAGGTTTGAAAAGCACTGACATGAGCTCTCCATCTGGAATAAACATGAATCACAGGGTCGTGCCTGCGTCCAAGGATGTGCTCTGCACTGTCCTTGCTCTTCTTGCTCCAAGAGAGGGGTGTAGGTCTCATGAGGACAGTCATGGTAATCAGGTTAAAGAGTCCATCAGCCACAGCCCTCCCTCCCCAGACCTCAGGGTCCTGCCTATGTCCCAGGCCCTCCCCCATCTCCACAGAACTGTGGGTTGCTGGTCTGGGAGTACAGGCCCTGGGCAGCTGCTTCTTCATCCCTAGGTACCACGAGCTCTGAACCATCCCAGTTATGCCTGTAAATGATGCTTTTAAAATGGTCCCCAGGAGCTAGACATGGTATTTCCAAGAGATAACTATTATTTGTTCACAAAATTACATGGAGTAGAACTGTTGGAGAATGTTCTGTGCATTGAGTCACGCTCTACCAACCGGAAAAGACAGCAGAAAAAGAATTACAACTGCCCAGATATTAACCATTACCTGTCAGCATAGATTAATAGCAGCCAAACTTCACTGCCTAATAAAACAGCAGTAGTTTTTATGTGTGACCTCACTTTAATCCTTCTGCATTCCTGGGCTGTTTAGACTGCCTTGCTTCAAATGTCAAATTTAATCAGTGTGCCACCGTCTGTTAAAAGCATGCTTTTTAAATAAAACTTTGATAGACATTTGTCTTACATAAAACTTATCCTTCCATGCCAAGATCAAAAGCAGAACACTGAAGGGAGGATTTGTCTAAAATCAAAGAAATACTCTTTCTTTTGCTGCCTAAGTGGCTTATCCTCGGAGCTCAGTCCGCTTTCATTACACATCCCCTGCACAGGCATTGCCCCCACTGAGCAAGAGCATGAGGAACTTATCCCCGGGGTGACTCCCTCGGGTGCATGGAAGGGAGGAGCACGCCTTTGGGTGCTGGTGGGACCTGTGGGCATCCCGTGCCCTCAAACACATCTCTCCAGATGCCAGTGACTGATCTATGGATTCAGCTGTTCACAAGTAATTATCAATTCCACTCCAAACCTCTGGCTGTCTTTGAGACAGGGCTCTTCGTGGGTGTAGAGGTGGGGTGGCTGTGCCCAGGGTGTCCGTGTGTGGTGGCTGCCAGTGCTCCCCAGCAACAGCTGCCCAGTGACAGCTGCCCAGCACCACACACAGGCACAGAGCTGTCCCTCGCTGTCACCTGTTCCCCAAAACCCAGTGAAGCCGGGGATGCCACTTGTCCCCACAGGCTCCCAGTGCTGCCTGCAGACCCCGGCAGCTGCAGGAGCTCCTTTCAGAAGGGGTCCCGTGGTCCCGGCCAGCCACACCATGCATGGTGGCGGTGTGCTGCCTCCCATGTGTCCTCTGGCGCAGAAGGTCTTCTCCCTTCAGCTGCACTGGTCCACAGGGCCTGAACTGGTCCCACTGGGGCCCTCAGTGTCACACTGTCAATCAGATGGCACCTGTGTGTGCCCCATACCAGAGCACTGCCAGCCAGCCACCCCCACACACGTGTTCCGCCAGCGCTTTCATACGGGCTGTCTGGACTCAGGGTGTCTCGGGGGGCTCTCCTGCTGTGCACACCCTTGAAACAAGGGAGGCATTGCGCTCCCCTAACCGCTGGCTCCAGTGGCCTGAGCACTCACCGAGGGCTGATGAGGCTCTTTGGCTCCAGCGCTTGTGGGAAACCCAGGGTCCTTCTGGAACACTCTCCAGGCACAGCCACACCAGCTGGCTGCCGGGGTGTTATTTTCAGCCCCACCTTCTTCATTTATTTCTCTGCCAGGAGTTGCTGTGCTGTCAGAGATGGGAAATTACAGATGAGCCGTCGGTTCATTGGCTTAATCTACTTCATTTGAGACACCACCAGCTTCCCGGCCCAGTGTGGCCGCAGGACAGCACTGTCTCCAGACAGACAGCAGCATTTTCATCAGCTGCTGCAGCCGAGCCCCAGCCTGACCGGTGCTGCTGGGCTGCGGGGCGAGCGCTGCGCAACGCTTCCTGCTGCTCATCAAGTGGAAAATCCAAGGGAAGCACAGGCTGCCACACAGAGAGGAGGATGTATCGCCTGAGTAACAAATCACAGTGACTCATCTTGCCACGGGAAAGTTTCCCTGATAAATGTTGTGAGCAACAATATTTGAGGAAGCAAAAAAAAAGGGAAAGAGGAAAGGAGAGGGGAGGGGCAAGAGAAGGGAAGGGGGAGAGGAGAGGAGAGGAGAGGAGAGGAGAGGAGAGGAGAGGAGAGGAGAGGAGAGGAGAGGAGAGGAGAGGAGAGGAGAGGAGAGGAGAGGAGAGGAGAGGAGAGGAGAGGAGAGGAGAGGAGAGGAGAGGAGAGGAGAGGAGAGGAGAGGAGAGGAGAGGAGAGGAGAGGAGAGGAGAGGAGAGGAGAGGAGAGGAGAGGAGAGGAGAGAAAGGGAAAACAGAACTGGCTGGACATTCACATTCCAGCAGCGAACTGGAGTTGTTGTCAACTACTCGATGTCTGCTGTTCCTCAGGTGTCTGTTGGGACCAGCACTGCTCAGCATCCTTGTCAGTGACAGGGACAGTGGGATCAAGGGCTTCATCAGCATGTCTGCTTAGGACACCAAGCTGTGTGTCAGGGTTACTGTGCCTGAGCCTCAAGAGGAACCAGGGTGATGTGCTGAGACACTGAGGTCAGCAGAGAAGCATCCAGAAGGAACCCAGTGCCTGATAATTTGCTGCCTCCTCCACCACCGCTCCTCATACTTGAAAGCTCATTTACTCCCCATTAGCCCAGCAGGAGTGGACTTGTCCCAAGGGGCTGTCACAGCAGCAGGGCACTCCAGGACAGGGAGCTCTGGAGGTGCCCAAGGAAGAGAGATACCTTGCACAAGAGCCCAAGTGGGAATCATGGGATTTGCAAGATGACGACAAAATAGCTGCAGTAAAGCAAATGCCTCCCAGATTACAGCTCAGAGGCTTAATCCCATGAGGTTCATCTGTTTACTCCAAGTCAAAATAATGTTATATGAAATTTTCTAAACTCTATGGCCTGTACAGCAGATCAAGTACATTCCCAAGGCTTATTTATTTACTCCCTACTTGCACTATCTGTGGTGAAGATCGGATGCTGCATGCCCCTGCTCCTCCATCGTGTGGGACCTGGGTGCTGAACTGCCCTGAGCAGCAGGAGGGAGTTTCAGCTTGTCTGGTTCTACTCTCTCCATCAATCCGGGGGCTTTGTGAGACATTATTGAAAAGTGAGAGAGGGTGAAAGGCACATCCCCCCCACAAATCCAGTTCCTACACTCTCCACCACCGTTTGATCCAGCCTCCACAGTGCCAGGCTGGCTGTTACTGGGAGTGCTGCCACTGACCCTGTTAATCTCCTCCTCCTCCATGGTGCCCCTTGGGTTTCACTGCCCAGCCTCTGCTGGAAGAGGTTGGAGCTCTTGGGGGTGCAAATTCCCATGTGCTGTGCATGTGGAGGTAAATAACAGCAAAACCAACAATGATAATAATGATACTGACTTCGCAGCCCGGTGCTCAGCAGTTGCTGTTGCTGCTGGCACAGGCTTTGTGCTGGGTTGTGGGACCTCAGGGCAGGGGCTTGTTGGGCTTGTCAGGCTTGCTTGGCCTGAACTCTTCCCAGACTTCCTTGGACAGGAGCTGGCCTGCTGCCCATGTGTCCATCCACGCCTGACTCTGCAACAGGCAGAGTTTCCGTGCAGAATGAGCATCCGTGGCTCCAAAAGGAAAGTCCCACTTCGAGGAGCAGGGCTCCCGTACCGCCCCGGGATGGACAGGATGGGGAGTGCCAGCGCAGGCTCCAGCTCCTGCGGCGAAGCCTCTGATGCAGCCTGGTGCCGCTGTGGGAGGAGGTGTCTGCACCAGGACACGGCACCAGTCAGAGCCCTGCTAGGGGCAAGAGCAAGCAGCACACATGTGGCACTGGTGTGGCCACTCTGCCTTGGCGTGGCACAGCACAGGAACCCTCTGGACACAGACACATCCCTGTGCTCCGCTCCTGCAGGTGCCTACAGTGCCAACTACAGTTCTACTCCCTCTCTTCACCTGTGTGTATACACACACAGGTACATACACACATACATGCAAACATGCGTGTACATGCATGTACACTTTCCACTGCGTGCTCAGCCACAGGAATCCCAATAAGTCACATACAGAAACTCCCACATCCAACATGTGCTGTGTAACAGCGAGTGTGATGATGCGGATGAGGGCAGGGGAATCGTTTCGGGTTTAAATCACCACACAGGAAACCTGGGTGTCTCCTGTCCTGCTGTGCAGCAGGGCTGATGGAGCAGCTACAGGCTGCACATAGCAGCATCATCGCTAAACAGAGCTGTAGCTCTGCTGGGCACAGGAGCACACACTGTGACATTGCCAGCGCTTACGCCGGCTGTCATCGAGTCAAACTCCAGCCATTTCACTCAATATTATTTCACTGGAAGGGCTGTGCTGTGAAAAAATAATTTTCTTTCATTAACGTTTTGCTGAATTATTTTTCTCAGTGGAGATGTGAACTTTATTAAATTATTTGAAAGAAATAAAACACAGCTCAATACGGATACTGTGTTAGCTCGGTGCAGCCCCTAAGCTTCCGTCTCAATGCTGGCTGTCATCTGCATTGATCGTTGCAAAACTTCTGAAATCAATAATCTTTCCCAGAGGTTAAACTTTGCCTTAAGACAGAGACCATATGAAGAGGAATGTCACGTCTCAGGCTCCTGGAATGTCTCACAAGCATAAAATGAGGCTTGAGCAGGAGGCAGAGATGCAGCAGTGTTAGATTTGCCTGGAGGAGCAGAATTCTGCTGCTCTTATGAGCTGTGCAGATACTGTAAAACCAGGTGCTCTGTTCAGGTCAGCCTGACCCAGTGACAGCTGGAGCTCTTCGGGATCCTCCAGCCCCTGTTCTGCTGGGACATCTCTGTCCCCTCTGTCAGCATCACCCATCTGTGACGTGCAGTTCCAAGAGAGGGATTAGTATGCACATAAAGTACCTCCACTCCATAATTATGCTCAAATTCATTAGAATATTAGAACCATAATTAAGTTCCAAGATTTGCGTGAGTTCAAGATAAAGCCCAGAACTTGTTATGGAGGATGGCTATGGGTGTTATTGGCACCGAGGATCTAAAATGTGCACCCACGGCAGTGTGGGTGTACTGCTGAACAGTCTAGAAATCACACCCTTACTCTGGTTTCTTCTGTACCATCCTGATACATGCTGTAACTTTAATATCTGATTTCTACCAATTTCTCTCTGCCATTGGATTGCTAATAAAGAAACTCACAGAAAATCCAGCTTCCTGAGTTACTTTCAAATCCTCCATGCTCATACCCTGACAAACTCTGGACAGCATCCTATGGGATTCAGAACCATCATTTCAAAGCAGGTAACTAGAAATATTTTTAAACACCAGTTAGCCCCTGAGCAGTTGAGACCCCAGTGTGACAGGCACAAGAGCACATCTTCACAAACCCTGTGAGTCAGGTAAGGAGAGAGCCGCTGATGCTTAGTCCTTCATGTTCCACTCTGGAAAGGCAAAGGGAGGGGAAGGAAACCTCCTGGACAGAGTTGCAGCATGACGGGCAGACAGAAGGGAGCTGCACAGCCCTGTGACACCAGGCAGGGTGTGTGTCCTGCCATGGCTGGGTGAGACACATGGCACAGCACCGGCAAGGTGGCTGTCGAGGACTGACCCAGTGAGCAGAGCTGGTCCTGCTCAGGACGAGGGTCCTGCCCTCCCCTGACATGGGACCCCGGTGCCAGCCCTCCAGAAACAGGGGTCTGTGACCCGCTTGTCCACGCCCAGACGGCTTCCAGGGATGGGTCTGGGAGACAGGACCTGCAGAGAGATGCTCAGGTCAGGCTGTCATCCAACCCAGAGCCTGGTGTGGGTGAGCAAAGCCCCACGGGAGAGGGTGTCCAGCCACCGACCCTGCACACACATCCCAACCCAGCCACTGACCCTGCACACACACACACACACACACACACACACACACACACGCACACACTGACCCAGCCACCGACCCTGCACACACACCCCAACCCAGCCACTGACCCTGCACACACACATACACACACACGCATACACATACACACACACACAAACACACTGACCCAGCCACCGACCCTGCACACACACACACACACACACACGGTTCCAGAAAGGGAAATACAGAGGCGCTGACCTTCCCAACAGACCCTTCCCAGGCACCCGAAGAGGCTCTAATCAGGGACAGGATGAGATGCTTCACTTACCAAACACACACATGTGACATCTGTCACACGGCAGTGAAGTCCTGCCGACTGTTCGGAAGAACAAACACAGTGAAGCCTCAGAGAGGAGACTCAAGGACTATTAAAAGTTAATTGTTTTCTGTTCTTGTCTGATAATGGCAAATGGGGAACGAGAAGATATTCCACATAAGACCTCAGATAAGAAGAGCTTCATTGCTGTGCTCATACCCATAATTTTCGTTGAGAACAGTCTGGTATTTGTACACTATTCTTCACTTGAGTCATAACTGTGTTTCATATGTGGCTGATTTAGTGTTTCCCGTTCTGTTCTCCTGACGTGTTGGGTTATATATGTGAGAATAAAAATAAGGTGCTCCATAGAGTCTGAGAGAGTAGAAACTGTACAGTGCCCTGCAGAGATAACCCGTTATCCTCATCAACTGCTATCTAAATGGAGTGCAGTAAATCTTAATCTGTTTTCAGGGAGCCACATACTGCACATTTTTCAGACTAGTTGTGAGATTTATCTGATTCAGTGACACCATTATTAATGAGCGCAGGAAAAAGCAGTACCGTGTCTCCTCTGGCCCTCTGACGATGGCACCTCACAGTTGCTGTCAGGTGGCACAACAGAGGTGGATTCCCCAGGGATGCTTTTTTGGCAAGAAACAAAATCAAACGGAGAAGGAGAGATCATCATTGCAGCTTGGAGCTGGAGAAGAGGCACAGACCAGCTGTAGTGCTGGTGGGGCCAAGCCTCGGGGCTGCAGAGGATGTGGGGGGACCTGCTAGGCTGGGTGCCACTGCCCTGGCTCCTGATGGGGCACATGGCCCCGAGGCCTTGCACAGGCAAGCACTGGCCCTGAGGCTGCAGCAGTGCTGGGAGTCCCCCAGAGAGCTGCACAGCCTGGCTCAACACAGCACAGCTCATCCCAGCTTGTGTGCCGGGCGAGCCAGGCACATGCACAGCAGTTCCGACACCTCCAGCTTGTCCCAGGGCTCAGGGCAGAGAGCAATGGAGTGATGCGGCGAGGGAGAACATAGGTGGGGTTGAACAGAGACTTCTGACATCTGGTTTTCCTTTAAATGACCTCTAAGGCACCACTAACTGCTCCCTGGGGTGAGCACACAAAGGCATTATGCACACACTCCTGAAGCCTGTGTTCGGAGCAGCCCATCTGGTCCCTGTGGAATGGCATCCGTCACAAAGCCCTTCTCCAAACCCAGGAGCTGCCAGCTTTGTCAGGCCACGAATACACATTTTGTAATACTTAATTTGCAGTTTGGAGATAAATAAACACTGCTGTCTCAGTAGAAGGTGTTTCTGATCAAACCCACGAGGAAGTGTGCAGTGCAGGCCCCAGGCTGGAAGCACCAGTGTACCACCAGTGGCTGCCTGCCACCGAGCCCCAGGGCACTGCCCCATGCTACGTGATGCCCACGCAGCCAGGACTCCCTCAAACCTCCATCAGAACATTGCACTGTTTCCCTTCAATGAACAGATGTCTTCTAGGGAAGGTGCTTGTCCATCAGTGCTGTCTCCCCATGACCTCTCCAGAGCAGTGCTTGAGGCTCCTCTGCTGCAGCAGCATCGGGCTGGCTGCTGCTGCTGCTCCCGGGGCTCCCTGTGTCCCCAGTGATGTCCCTGCCCTTCCACGGTCTCACCTTCATGGAGGGGCTCAGTAACTGCTCTCTGCCTGCACCAAGTGAGAGGCTTTCTTCCATTCTGCTCTTTATGGCTCATATATCCAGTGTTTGTTCTGAAAGTCTCTGCTCATATACACATAGTATATTTGATATATAAACCCATATAAATACCATTGGCATATAATGAGGCACTGGAATTAATACAGACTGTGTGCTTAGTGCTGCTGGATCATATTTAATCAAAACTCCAATTTTACTGGTGATAAGGAAGAAATCTTTATTGATGGAGATATAAAATATGAAAAACTGCCTCTCATAAGGAGGCATTAAAAACTAATTCACAGAAAAATCCAGTGCAGGAAATGTATTGCAATAAGAAATGAGTGGGGGAGAGAGAGGAACGGAGAGAGGAAGGGAGAGAGGAGAGAGGGAGAGTGCGCCCGGGGTGGGAACGTGCGCAGATTTACAATGTGCTGCAGAACCACTGTTCTCTGCCCCCTCTGCAGAGCGATGCCGTACAGCATTTGCTCCTACAGCAGGTCTTCAGTGAGGGAGGGAGCTGAATGAGCACCTCACAATGAGCAATTCACTGTCTGTGCCGGCTCCCCTGTACTTCCCAGCGGCCGTGCCTTGGCCTGGGCTTTGCAGGAGCACGGGAGCATCTATCCCAGAGATCCAGGACGGCACCGGCGTGGGAAGTGTGGTTTGTGGTACTGTGATCACCCAGTGAGGGCATGTGTGACAGCTCCACTCAGCACCTGCCAGCAGGGCTCGGAAAGGGGGATTCTGCCCCACTCTGAAACACAGACCCCCAGCAGCGCCGCCTCCAGCTCGGGGGTCCCCAGGACAAGGGGGACATGGAACTGTGGGAGCCAGTCTCCAGGAGCCCCGTAGATGGTGTGTCACTAATTGGACTTTTATAACCAATGTTCAGCACGGGTTTCTGATGTGCCTTGTGTCTGTTAAACAAGTGCAGGGGGGTGGTCAAACCATTAACTCACTGTGAGGCTCAAGCAAACAGCACTTGTAAAACCGGAGCAGTGAACAGTAATTGGGACCCTGCCCATGTGCCTCTGTGTGTCTGGGCCTCTGTGATGCTCCTGGCCAGCAACCACACACGTGATACACAAAGGAAAGTGCTGCGCTACTGGGCCTGTGCTGTGTCCTGAGCTGTGTGACGTGTGGAGAAGGAGGTGTCTGTGTGTAGGATGGGGAAGACATTGCTGGCAGAAATGTTCTAGGGGAGAATTCAGGTGGTCATAGTTTTTCTGGGATACCTGCCTCATGGAAAGGCTTGTCTCTGTATTTTCCTCACTGTAATTTACATCTAGCATATAAAACAGGAACATAAATTGGATATAGAATTATTAATAATAACCTCATGCTTTAGGCTATGATGATTAAAACATGAAAGACAAGGAAATTATGAAAATAATAAAGTTAGATTATGCGATAATTTCAGACTCTGAGCTAAATAATGGATGATCCCATTGCCAGCTGCATGTGCCAGATGGGAACAACAGGACCTGTGGGCACGGCTGAGGGTAGAGGCACATCGTGATGTTCCCCATCGGCCTCTCCTGCTGCTTTGTGTCACCCCTGGGCTGGCTGTGGTGCCGGCGAGAGCTGGGCCCAGATGGTGTTGGGGCAGCCCTGGCTCTGCTGCAGCCGAGCCTGCACGCTCCCCGGGCAGCTGCCTCTGCCCTGTTCAGAGCACAGGAGGGAAGAGAGGGCACCTGGCCTCTGCTGCGGCCTGAGCTCTGCACAGGCACCCACCACATCTGTTCTAATACTGATGCTTTGAGCACGTCTGCCAGACAAGCTCAGGAAAAGATTAACAACATCTCCTCTTTCTACCTCGATTGTTGTTAGTCTCCTCTTCTTTGCCATTAGGGAACTAAATCAGCTGGAAGAAGCTTGCTCCCAGACAGCTCCTTCTGATCCTTCTCCGCAGTCATATGTTCCAGAGACTCCAGCTTTCTCTGTGGGTGGGCAATTCTGAGATCTGTCTCTGTACTGCTGGCACTAAACTGGGCTGGGGAAGCAGGCACTCCTTGACAAACCAGATTGTTGAGGGGGTTGCCATCCAGCTTTCTTCAGACACTTCTCCTTGAGGTGGCCCTGTCCCTCCTGAGGGCTGTAAGGGGACAATGCTGTCCTTAATCCAGTTATCTTGCCATAACTGGGATTTCCCCACCAAGAAATGTATCCCACCCCTGCCTGTACTGATGTGCCCATGGCGCTGACTGCCTCCCTGCATAAAGCAGGGTCCTGCATACAGCAGCATGGGAGGGTCCAAGAGCTGGGCACTGCAACTTCTGTCCCTCCATGCCTTGTGTCCCCAGGCACATGAACAGGACCCTGTCCCCTCTCTTGGGCCACCCACTCAAGCCAAGGCTAAGGCAGTGCTGGGAGACACTGGCGACCATGGGGGACGCAGCTGGGTGCTCAGCAAAGCCGTAGAGCCACGTAGACCCAGAGTCACCCTGGGAAGATGTCACCTCCTTGTGAATGGTCATTGCTTGGGATGGAGGTGGGTGGGAGGAGGTCCTGTACTGGGACTTTGTGGGGGCTGAGGCTCTGCAGCAGGCTCAGAGGCTTCTCACCAGTAGCTGAGGGTATCCTTGCCTCCAGCACCCCATGGGTACACTGCTCTCTGCCAAACACGATCCTGCCGATGCAGAAAGTATTAAAATAAATATTTCTGGTTTAAAGTAGAATGAAAATTTCGAAATAATTTACGCATCTGTTATTCCTGCTTCCAGCACTGAGCAAATCCATTTTTCTTCATCTGCCGCTGGCATACAAGCATCTGCGATTAATACTTGTATTTATGATGACTCTAACTGACACTGACATTTGTCCCCGGGAAAAAAATCAACAGGGAAAAATCTTTCTTAGTCATTTTAAATGAATCCTGCAAGCCTGGAAATCACTGGTGATATTTCATATGTTATCCATGAAACTCATGTAACTTCAGAGGGTTTCTGCTCTCACAGAAGGAGATGCCAGAGCAGTGCAAGAGCAGAGCTGGCAGTGTGGGAACCACAGCAGGTCCTGGACCGGTGATGGCTCAGATTGTACCTCCTTTGGAGCCTGTATCATGCTGCTGTGGGTTTGGTTAAAGGATCCTGTGCATCCCTCATGCCTCCCCAGGTAAACCATGCCTACTGCCTTAAACATCTGGAGGGAGCACCTGGGGTGCAGGATGTGTGTATCTGACATGAGGAGGCCACGACTCCTGTCAGCCAGCACCGAGGCTCCCTCTGGCCACTGCAGCCAGCAGAGGAGATTTTGACTGCAGCAAAGGGAGAGCTCAGGAGCGATGGTGATTCACACACCACCACCCAACACCACATTTAGCAGCACGGTCGTGGAGCACTGGCAGCCCCACAGCTCGAAGTGCAGCCGTGCACGGGTGGTAACGGGACCGTTCGATAACATAACACTAGTGCTCAGGAGGGGAATGGAAATGTTGTCCTATTACTACTACATGAAAAAAATATCTGTGCTGTGACCTCAGATTTCAGCAGGTACTCAGGGCTTCCCTTTGAATTAGTCCCAAAGCTGTGCCAGTAAAACCTCCCTGATGCCACAACAGCCTTCACTCACAAGCTGCTGAAACATAAAAAGAAATCTCCTAGTAAAAGTCCAAATCAAGGCATCTCTTCCACTTCCAGAAACCAATTATCACCACCTGACACTAATTACTTCAAAATAAATGCACTTCCAAGAACGAGACACTCCCATTTTCTGCTGGCCGTGACACAAGGAGTACTTCCCTGCACCAGGGCCAGGCCCACCCCACTGCGGTTCCATTTGTGATTCCCTCCCTCAGCCATCAATCCTGTATTCTCGGTTTCCTACCGGGCAGACTGGGACCTTGACCGAGAACCAGCAGTGCTTTTATAGGTAACAAGTCCAGGTGACAGGTCCAGGTGATTATGGAGGTATTTGTTATTCCTTTTTCTTATAAAACATTGATTTTTGTCTTGTTATAGAAATAAGCAAGCAGTTACCTGTCTAGGTACCTCAGATTTCTGGATGAAGCCTCTGCTGACCTGGTGCCCTGCAAAACGCAGGAACGAATGGCAGGAGCAGAGACCTTCACCTCAACATCATCTGCAGGCTCCTTCTAAATCTCCTTCTACATGGGAACATGAGGAGATGGTATTTCTAAAATAAACTACTGGAAATGTGACCAGTTCTCCTAAGTCATATCCGTAAGACAAAAATGCTGGAGTCAGGAGTAAGTATTTTCACGGCAGTTCATCAGCTCATGGGCTTTTCTTGAATCTAGGGCTCCTTTAGAGAGGCATCGTGCCAATGCACTGATGGGTCCTGGGGGTTTTCTGCAAGATAGCACCTTACAACAAAATACACACTAAGTCCTTGGATGTAGAGTGTGATGAAATAATATTGAGAAAGCTGAATGAATCACAGAATCACAGCTAACAAAGCTAATCTACAGCTAGAAAAAAATCTAAAGCCCACAGGGATGTTTTGGATTTGGATTTGGAAGAAACGTGCAAATGGATTTTTCTTTTTTTACTAAAATAGATAAACTTTTGATCCCAATTACTCCTGTGCCAGGCACATGTCTGGCTATGTGGTGTGACTGCAAACCTGTCCTCAGCCAGCCAGCCCTGCCTGCATCAGCTTTTCCTTTTTTCAGCTTCAGTGCAAGGGTAGCACAGTGACTGAGTTGGCAGTCGGGGTCTATGTGCAGTAGAAAGAAGTGACAATGTAGGTTTTCGGCAAAATTATACACAGGAGCCCCAGTCCTCAAACCAACCAGCTCTGTAGCCATCGCCTCTTTGTGAGAACATTTCTAAGTAAGACATGGACAGGACACACTGCTCCGCTCCTCAGGTGGGCGAGAGAGTCGGGACACGGCCATGAACGTTGCTTCCAAACTCAGTGAAAGTTCAGTGTTAGCACAGGGCTTAGCCTTACAGCTCTCTTCTCACACAACGTGAAAGGAAGAGAGGTACACACACACTACAGTGTGTGCTTGACATGGATCAGAGAAACCATGATGAAGAAGATTATTACAGATAAAACTGCTGGTAAATGCTGGGGCCCGCTGCATACATGGCAGAAGATCGCTGTGATCACTGTTACAGATGGAGATTAATAACCCCTTTACTGTTAAGATTTCTGTCCGAAGCTATCACTTGTGAGCTAGGAAGGGCATAAAGATTAATGATGAGCAAAACTGGCACTGTCTCTGGGATGGAGATGTTTGCACTCTGGGGTTAGACCTTTTCTTACCTGCAGGTCTGGGCTGGGCACTGCAGCGGATCTGCCTTTGCTCTGCCTCTACTCCTGATGAGTGTGCAGTAGAAATACTTTCTTCACATCTGCTTGGGGAATGAAAGAAAATCAGGAATTAGGAAGGTATTTAAAAGATGTGTAGATGTGGTGCTGACGGGCATGGTCTACTGGTGGGCTTGGCAGGTTAACGGCTGATGATCTTAAAGGTCTTTATAAGCCTAAACAATATGATTCTACGAAACACAGAACAGAAGAGGTTAGAAGAGATCTCTGGAAGTCATCTGATCCAAACCCCTCACTACAAGAGGATCACCCAGTGCAGGCTGCTCTAGACTGTGTGCAGTCAGGTGTTGAATATCTCCAAAGCAGAGATTCCACCGCCTCTCTGGGCAACCCATGCCAGTGTTAGACCAACCTGACAGTAAAAATAAAACAAACACCAAACAGGATTTGAGCATTCAGCTAGTTATTATTCATGAGCTGGCAGCCACAGATAAGACTGGCTGGTGATGCCAAGACAGAGACCACTCAGCCGAGGCAGAGACGGCAAATTGCAATAGGCAGCAGGTGGCCAAGAGCTGATGAATGTAGTAGATTTATGCCACTGGGTTATTACAGACCTGTAGGAGCCATCCCTCAGCCTTTAATTCCCAGGGCTGCATAGGCTGCTAAGCTCTCCTGCTGCCTCTCGAAATGCATGCATACAAATGAGCCCCAGCGCTTCACGATGCCACCATCCTCCAAGCATGTCTCTACAGAGATTTTTAAAATCAGTGTTATGAGCATCAGCAATGTCAGAGAAATCACTGCTTCAGGCTTGGAAATTGCTTTCCTGCCTGCCAGCAAGTGTTTGGCAAGATGAATTGCTGGAACTCGGTCTGCTGGAAAAGACACCTTTGCTGATAGAGACAATCCAGATTGCTTTACAGAAAGCCGATTCACCTTGTTAGAGCTCTATGAAGGAAACTCCCTGTTCTTACAGCAGTGACAACTTTCACTACAAAGATCTCCTTTTATCAGCTGTTCTTTCTCCTGTGCTCTGCAATCACATTGCTCTGTGCCTGCCCTGGAGAGCTGCATGCGACTTACGGAGATCAGTGTTCCCACACTGGAACAAACCAAGCCTCACTGCACTCCTGCTCTGCAACACCCCCAGCTCACACAGGGCCCCACACCAGCTCCCAGGATCATTGTCCCTTGTTCACTCTGCTGCCCTTTGTTTCATGAGCATTGGGGTGGGTGTGCACCCGTCTGGCACACTGCCTGGCCCCTTCCCTCGGCCAGGCCTACGAGGATGATCCAAGGGCTGGAGCAGCTCTCCTGTGAAGCCAGGCTGGGAGAACTGGGCTGGCTCATCCTGGAGAAGAGAAGGCTCCAGGGAGACCTGACTGCAGCCTACCGATACTTAAAGGGGTCCGACAGGAACATGTGAGAGGGGCTGTTCGCCAGGGAGCACAGGGACAGGACAAGGGGCAGGTACCCTCCAGCACCATTCCCACACACCTCCAAACGCCCGAGGCAGCAGGATGCGTGCTCTGGGCAGTGTTCCCCGGGGGCAGTGACTGCCCCACAGCCTGCCCCACGGACAGGACATGTCTCAGCTCGAGGCTGGTCCTCAGCAAATGGTCCAGTGCCTGCTCTGATACAGAGCAGAGCAGAACCGATGGTGCAATTGCAGTTTTACAGACCCAGAGCATGATTTGCATCAAGAACATGGCCTGGACATGCAGGATTTTTCATGTCTCTATCCAGTAATATTCATCTGTGTTTAGGACTATTCTCTTGGTCTTAACAAGAGATATAAAATATTTGAGAAGGCCATGTCTACCAAGACAGCACAGTGACTTTTAAGACTTCTTTAACTTACCATGTGTGCCATTCCTTACGTTCACAAGCTGAAAGAGCCAAGAGCCCAGGGTGTGTTGGCACACATACACATGGCACACATATGCACATGTCCTGCAGGCATGCATGCACGCTTGGTAAGTCTGCAAACACCACGCAGCTGGAATACCTGAAAGCCAAGCTCTGATTGGCAGGTTTTCTGAATCAGCCCACCTGGGATAACTCAGCTCACCCGGGATAACTCAGCCCACCTGGGCTGGCTGCCTGGGGAGGTTAATTCTGGCCTAGACACTAGGTGATCACAAGAGTCTCCAGGACAACTTTCCAAACTGCACCAGCAAACACCCCTGCCCAAAATACAATGTCTACACTCACGGGGAAGGTTTGGTTGGTTTGTGACAAGGTGCCACGCGAGCCCTGGCAGGGATTCCCTGGAAAGACAGAGGAGAGGCATGGATGAGTCTCACATTCATCTGAGGTTCCTTCCCAACTGTCTCCACGTGTAATACAAACCCTGTTTCACCCCAGCTGCTGCAAAGCATGTCACACCTCCTGCCTCGGGCATGCCAGGAGAGTGTATGGGCAGAGTCAGAGGCACCAGCACAAAGGCACAGCTCAGGCAGCGTGTCTCAGCAAAGGGACATCAGGCATCTCAGGCATTCCCAGATGAAAAACCATCTTTAGGCCAACCCCCCTGTCTCTACGCTGAGCTATGTGAGGAAGGATATTCCTCATTCGTGGCAGGAATGGGCCACCGAGCTCAGACCTCTGAAATCGGCCTGGTTCAGAGCCCTTCCCTCACACAACTTGAACCCGGTTCCTTAGGTCAGCAGCAGACAACCCTTAGCAGCCTGTCCTCACAGCAGTCCCACAGCTGAGCACCCCCAGCAGCAGCAGTTCCTTTGCAGTACCGGGTAGTGTGCCTGGCATGGAGCTGGGCTGGCAGGACTCTGTGGGACCCCATCGACAGCTGCTGGCACGTGGCACAGAGGAAGCATTTTTTTCCAAGTTGGAAATGGAAACAAGCAGCTTTCTGAGAGCAAAATTTAAAAAAAAAAAAAAAATAAAAAAAAAAGAGGAAAACTCCCCTCTGCTTTTAAAGTGGCAGTTCTGTAAGCTGTCAGAGTTATTCCAGGCATTTCAATGAGGCAGCCCAATGAACAGAGAGTTGCTGCACACACTTAAAGCTTGTAGACTCATATATTATTCTTACACCACTGATTTAGAGTCTGTTTGCTTTTGTATGTTTTCTTTTGCCCCTCGTTCAAGTATTTTCTAAGCTGGAATTCTTGAATCCTGTGGCTCACCCTGTGGCTCTTATGGGCAATGGCAAAACCCCCCTTTAACCAAGGAAATAAGTAATCTCCTGAAACACAGAAATGGGTGCTGCTGTCCAGGCCAGCAGTGAGGGCGATCAATCATCTGTATGTCTGCTTCAGCATTCTGGGTGCTCACTTTGCATGCTCCTGCCTTTAAAAACCTGACATTTACACAAGAGACATATGTTTATACAGATTTATTTACATATGTACATACATGCACAGACAGGCACAGTAATGTTACAGAAGGCACACCTGAACCGGTGAGCGCTGCTACTCCCCTGCTCATGCACGAGAGCAGAGGGATGCTGAGGACCAGGTGGGCTGTGGCATCCAGCCCTGGCTCTGCACACACCCCCTCCATGCAGCCCTCCGCAGACATATCACGCAGTGAGCGTGTGACTTGGACCCCATAGCTTGTTATATGACTCTCAGCATGAGATTAAAAGTCGTGTAAAGTCCAACCTGGATATACCTATATACCCACACGCTCATCAGCCCCCACTGCCCATCAGGAGAGTCCCTTTCCCTCCTTGATGCCCCTGCTGTGGCCACCCACAGCCCAGTGCCCGCCCCACAGAGCTAGTCCCTTCTGTGTGACAGTGTGATGTAGGTCTTTCCACACAGAAAGCAGCATAAAAGGTTCTGCTCTGTGCTGAGACACTGTTCCCATCCCAGCCCTGATGCTCAGCACTGCTCCCCTGTCAGACATCACACATATCTGTGGGCTGTGCAGCGAGCAGCTTCGCTGTGACCATCCCAATTAACTAAATGGGGCTTTGAGACGGGCTGACGAGCCCTGGACACTTCCGTGTCCTCTCCACAGCACAGCTGCATGAGCACCCACAGTGCCACAGCGAAGCCAGGAGCAGAGTGAAGGGAGGCCAAGGTCTGCAGCGAGGTGCAGGAAGGAAGCAAGCAGCAGCAGTGAGACCTCTGGCTTGTGGCCAAGGAAAGTGTGTTATTTATTACACCTGCAGCTTCCTGAAAAGCCTTTTCCAAAATGCTGTCAAACAGAAGGCACCAGAAAGGCACATGTGGAGGTAGTGGCAGAGAACGGTGCCCTTGTTTAAAGGGCCATGAAGCGAGTGACCAAGATTTGGCTGGCTGCACTGCTGCTTAAATGAGACAAATGGGTGAAAACTGCTTTCATTAAGGAGCAGTCACTTGTTAAAAGGCTTTAAATTATCATCTCCCTTTGTATGTCTTTAGCCTGGCTTCAGATCACTGTATGTGTGAGAAGCTTTTGACTTGGGATATTCCAGGCAAGCAGAACTAATTCCTGAATCCTGACAGCCCCCAAATATTCTCCTTGCCAATGTACTTGGAGCACAATTAACAAACTTCAGGACGGGGAGGATGAAGAAAGTGTGCTGGTCAGCAAAAAACCTTTCACTGCATTATTCATGTCTGAACTGGAAATAAATGGCCATACGGGACACAAGCAGTGATACATCATCCTCTGAATTCTGGCTTTTCTCTCCAGAGGCTCAGCTGCTCTGCAGCACCAAGGTCTTCACTGTGCAGTCAGTAATTGGCTGTGACCTAATTTACATCCTGGATAATTCTAGAGACAGGCTAGCATGGCCTTCCAGACAGCTTCACCACAACATAGTCCTCTCCTGACACTGACATGATTTCCCTGCCAGCCTTGTGCACAAGGTTGTAAGAACAAATGCCTACCAAAGTTGGCCAGAGAGCAGGGGATGATGTCGCAGTGTTGGGGGTCACTGCACACCTAACTTGTGTCCGAGCTGGTGGGGCTCAGAGAATCCCCCACCCTCTTTGTTATAGTCCAGACTTTGCTGCCAGAGCTCTACCTTGACTGTGGATTTTGTTATGTCAGTAATTTCCACAGCAATAAAAAAGCCTCTTTTTCTTCAAAACAAAAGTATGTCTTAAAACTGCAGTCAGGGCGTGTGAGCACCAGGCGGCCGCTCGCTCGCTTACCCCCACGGCAGGGAGAAAAACCCAGGAAGACAAAGGCAAACCCTGTGGGCTGGGGTGAGGGCATCATACTGGGGCAGCCAAGGGAGGGACAAGTAACAACAACAGGGCTTGTAGCCAAATATACAGAACTGCTGATACACGGTGCAGTGTCTTACCCAACCGCACAACTCGAGACCGTACAGTGCAGAGCCATCCCAAAGCCAGGTTGTCCCCAAACCGCCCCCTGGGGCCACATGGCCCTGCCCCACCAGCCCCCCTTTATGCTGAGCGTGACATCATGGTATGGAATATCCCTTTGGCCAGCTTGGGTCACCTGATCTGGCTGTGTGTCCCCCAGTTTCCCACGTGCCCACGGCCTTCTCGTTAGCAGGGCAGCACAAGGAGCTGGTAAGTCCTTGACTGCTCAGCAACAACTAAACCATCCGTTTGTTACTGACACTGCACTCATCCTAAATCCCAAACACAGCACTGCACCAGCTGCTAGAAAGAAACTTAACTCTACCCCAGCTGAACTCAGGGCAGCCACACACTTTTACATGTCATAGTTTTGACCTGTCTTTCTGATTTAAGGAAAAAGATTTATCTTAAAATCCTGAAGCTATAAAAGACTTGTGAGTAGGGATGCTGAGCATCCTGGTCAGTGAGATAAATAAACCTAATCAGGCTATGAATGACACCAGAAAGATGTTATTAAATCAATACTTGAGGAATAAACAGGAAGAAGCAGGCTTCTCCTTAGTTTTCTATTCTATTCTGGTTTCCTCTTTCTGATGTCCCTGCCAGCGGAGCCAAAGACAGATCTTTGCAAATGTTTTCCTGCAATTTCCTTTTAAAAATGAATGGTGTTTTACTCAGGAGGCAATTTAATGCCATGGGATATTGTATGTGGCAGATTGGTTGGGGGTACATACATGCATTTTAATTAAGAAAACAGAAAAAACCTCCTGCTCTATTTTTATCTCGTTGCTTCCCACGCCCTTGGACTCAGAGAAACAGAGTCTGTTTTGTCCTTGACGCAGTAACTTTCTGGAGGAGACAATGTCTGTCTGGGATTGTTTTAGCAACTTTTCCTGCTTTTACTTTCAGTTTATATGATGCTTTCCAGAAGTCATATTTTTATATATCCTCAGAAATCTAGTTCTGTAATAGGAAATCTTTCACTAAACCAACTATTTGTTTTCAGCCAGCTGTTTTATTATCCATTCTCATACATTTGTTCTCTTTATACAAATGGAAGCAACAAATGAAATGAAAACTGTAAAGCTGACAAATACCAGCTATCACGGTGCAGATTAGGAACATCACAACAAGTTATTTTTTACAATGAGTGCTGAGGCAATAAAGAGCAAATTTAAACCAAACAGTGGGAGCCCCCCCCTACCCCTTCCCCTTATCTTTTCTGACCTTAGCCCGCTGTCAGAGGAATGTCCAGGGCCCATGCCCACCCTCCTTTCACTAACAAACCCCAACAAGTGTTTTTCTAGGGCTGGCACTCTGACCATCCACAGCCTGGAGGGTCTCAAGCACAAAGCTCCCTGTTCAAGTACGACCCTGTTTGCAAACTGACCCACCATGCCTCCTGAGTAAAATTATTTTTCCCCTTTTTTGAGCAGAAACATTTTTGCCTTATTCCAGATGATTATTGACTTCTCTGCAGGAAAGATGTGGTCAAGCAAAGCTCCTCTTTTCTTCCTCACTTTGCTGCCAGTTTCCAAACACTCTGATCTGAGTGAATGATGCTCTTTCCACGTGCTACACGAACACTGAACTGTGATTTATCATCCAATCTTCCGGGGCTCAGGAGACAGCAACACACGTTCCTATGTTACAAGAGATCACACACTAATTAACAGCATTATACATTTATGAACCAATTATCCTATTTACACAGGACAAGTGCATCCTACATTTAATTATAATTTAAGGTCTCCCTTGAATAAGCCCATGATTGAAGCAAAACCCAGCACACCCAAGTAGTGTTCTGCAACTGAAAGTCGGGACATTTGGCCGATGAGCTTTGTCCCTTTCTTTACTCGCAGCCCATCATATCAGTGGGGTTAAGGCCTGACCTGTGCAGCAAAGGGGGTGACGTGCCTTGGTTCAGTACCTGCCTCTCATTCCCCAGGACATTGCCCAGCCTGTTCCGCACGGGGCTGTGGCTGAACGTGCTGCATCAGGCTTGGCTATGGGAGGCATGGAGCTGGAGCTGTGCCCTCTGCGGGCCTGGCACACAGAAGGCAAATGCCAGGCATCCCAGAACCGTAAAAGTGCCGATTTCTGAACACAGACTGTTTACTAGACATGCAGCCTCTCTTTTTCCCTCCCACTCTCTCTTCCCTAGCAGCTATGCACAGGTAAAGGGAAAGGACAGTAGTTAGTAACCTTACCCTCTTTAAACGACTCACATATGGGACATGGTGCTCTGCAGATCGATGCATAAAAATGCTGAGCGTGCAGATGTTATTTGCATGGTATTTACACCTCTCAAGACTCAGAGAGGTCTCTGAGAGCAGAAGCCCATGTGTCACATGTTGCCACAAATGCCACGTTTGGGGCAAACGCTGCTATAAACGTGGGGTGGAGATTGCTCTGTTTGGGCCATTTGTAACGTGTGCTCCTGCATTCCCTCAATATCCTTCTCCATGCAAGTATCTTTGTTTAGCTAAGTCAAATCATTCCATGCAGATCTAATCAGAAATTCACTTATTCATGAGAAAACAAGTTTTTCTGAACCTGTCCTGTCCGAATAATAAGTAGAGACAGATACTCTCTGGGAAGCCTTGGATAAATGAACACCAAAATCCTCATCTGGCCCTCTGGGACAAGAAATGTTTTAGTGATGTCTGACATACCTGAAAGCACTCTCTTAGTCCATATTTCAGTTCTCATAGTGTTAACATGAAGCATTTATGAACTCACATGAAGAATCACCTGGTAATAGCAGGAGGGTCCTTTGCTGCCAGGAGGCCACACACACCCATTCACACCAGCAATGAGTCCTGGCTTGTCCGTTCCATTGGGTGTGTAAGGACAGTAGCTGCCTCTTGGTGTGTGTAACTGGCTCCTTACTGCCCAGAGCTGTGGGGTGAGCACTAACCACACCGACCAACTGCGGGACACAGGCAGCTCAGCATCCCCACTCGCAGAGGTGACAGGGGGTCACTGCATCCCAGTCATCTCTGCCTTCTTGGTACACCTTGTACCAAAACACATCACTTTATGGCTTCAGCTGCTGTTTCCACTTCTCTTCATCAACACACCAATCAAAATTAATTTATCTTCCAACACAAGTGGTGTTCTGTCCATGGAACTTCCACAGCCACCTTTGCTACCCAGCTACAGGGAGTACGGATGAAAATTAGTTTTAAAAGCCTTTTAAAACAGTCATAAATGAGCCATTCAAATGGATAGTGTCACAGTGAAGCCTGGAGCACATGCCTGTCTGGAAAATTCATCAGTACCTAAGAGCAAAAAATCATAATATTTGGCTCTGAAATTAATAATATTTGCTTCTTCTGCTACTCCTTCTACTGAAACAGATTCTGTTACAGTTCTGGCTGTTCCTGGGTAAGGAATGGAACACCATTTTAATTTTCTGCGAGGCAGACTGCATATTGTAAAAGCTCTATAAACATGAGTTTTCCAAAGCGCAGTCATTGTTCCTGTAGGCATTAATGTTGCAAACCAAGTAATAAGGCTTCAAGCACTAATCAAGAATTTCAGATTTGCAAGCTGGTAACAACAGCCCAAAGCCCAAATAGCTTTCAGCACTAAAAATAAATCCAGGTTTGTCTGGGATCTCTGTGGAGCTTTGTACCTCCCAGACCATAAATATTCTTCCATTTCAGCTTTCAAATTAGTTATTTAGGATACTTCCACATCCGTGGAAGAACCCTCCCTGTTAGAGGAAGCTAATAGGTTTGCAGAGCATCTGGTTGGTAAGGTCTAGTGATACCTGCAGAGCAAGCAAGCTCTGCTTCCAAAAGCCAGCTCAGTAAATATTCCTGATTTATTATTCTTAAGTGTTTTTAACTGAATTCACTGAAAAAATGTAAGTAGAAAAGCAGGACATGAAAAATACAGAAAGATGGGAAAGCAGAGCAAACCAGCTGTTATCCCAAAACAGCAGGGACTCTATGGGCAGAGGACTCTGGGCGAGTGGCAGCAGGGACAGGTCAGCCTGTGCCAGCATCTCCTGCCCCCTGATGGTGCACACAGCCCGGCCCTCCAGCTGGAGTGAGCCCTTTGCTCATGGCAGGGCTGCAGTGGTGTCCAGCCGGTGAGGCCATGTTTGTACAGCTCCCAGGCCCTGCTTCTCTCAGCAGGCCCGAGAGCTGCCGTGCCTGATGGCCTCCAACACCTCTCACCCTGCTGTTTGCTTGGCAGATGGAGAAAGTAGAAGGGATGCTAGGGCTGTGGGGATAACTTTTCTGACAGGGAGCTTTGGTCCAGAGACCTAGGAACAATTACGAAGTTGAGCCAGAACTTTCTGAGAGAATGAAACCAGAGCAAAGTTTTCCAACTGCCTTTCACAAAGGGGAAACTCCTGCATGGCTGCAGAGCTGATTCCTGCCTGTGGCAGAGCTCTGAGGGCACCAAGGTCCTGGCCTCTGCCCGCTCTCAGCAGAGCTATGGGCTGAGCTGCAGCCCTGTTCATCTCTACTTAAAAAGCTGGGATTTCCCAAAGTAGAACCCCCCCAATAATCGCTGTATTTTAATTTGCTGAGGGACATCAGCTGTTCTCTTGTCAAAGTTTTTTGCTCTGTGACTAAAACCCAAGAAAGACCCGTTGTACTAGAGGTTTTTCAGATAGGAATGGGATAGCCTGGCCCCTTCCCATGACACCTCTTTGCTGAATCCCACACTATTGCCCTAATAATATTTCCATGACACAATGATGAGTGAAAACACTGTATGATTTCACTAAAATAATCTCTAAAAAACTATTCTCTGCCTTTTGCCTTGCTAGTGTCTGGAAAGGAATTCAGAAATGAGACTGTTCAGTCAGAATTATAACAAACATTTCAGGAAAATATTCAGACCCATGTTATTCCCCTTCTGTAAATGAAAGTCAAGGAATTTAAAATGCCAATTTGAATTCATCATGAGTCAACTCACATGCAGAAAATGTACTTTGGCTTTTCTCAAGTGGAGGAAGTTAATGAATCCAAACCCATAAAAACACAGTACGAGGTCTGTATTTGGCACAATAATCTCAGACCAGTGACCCTTATTATCTGTACCACTTACTCCATCCATTTCAATTAGGTGCAGATAAATAAATTAAACTATAAGTTGAAACATTAAATGAAGCAAACCAATAGTTATGACTCTGTTCTGGGTTGGCATGACAGGGTTCTGGTGGAGCAGGGGGGCTGCAGTGGTAGCTGCACTGTTCAACATCTTTGTCGGACAAACGGACAGTGGGATTGAGGGCACTCTCAACAAGTCTGCTGATGACACGTGTGTGATGGGTGGACATCTTGGAGGGAAGGCATGCCATCCAGAGGGACCTGGACAGGCTGGAAAGGTGGGACCATGCAAACTGCCCTGGCACAGGGTGCCCAGAGAAACTGGGGCTGCCCCAGGATCCCTGGCAGGGTTCAAGGCCAGGCTGGATGGGGCTTGGGGCACCCTGGGCTGGAGGGGTGTCCCTGCTGTAAGGGGCTTGGGGGCGTGTGTCAGGGGTCCCTTCTCACCCACAGCAGACTGGGGGTCTGTGATCCTATTTTCCTTTCTTTGCCTGCAGAGGGGTAGAAAGTCCAAAGCTGTACGTCTCCTGTCTCTCAAACAGACATGCAAATGAAATATTAAGGACTGTAATCCACTGAAAACGGACCATGAAGCACCCAAGTCAGCAAAGTCATTTAGTTCTCTTAAAACATACATTTGGTTAGAAGCTGGGGAAGCACATTAGCTGGAATCACAGGGCCAAACCCCATCCATAAAAAACAGCCCAGCAACTCCGCCTGAACTGAGCTGCTTGGGTAGGAGGGAGAGCTGAACCTGGGCAGGGAGTTTTGTCTCGATTTTCTGTCTCATGCAGTGTGCAGGAGACCAATTTTCCTCCATGTACAAAATGTCAAAAACAAAACCGAGGGCATTTTTGAGTCGACCTTTTTGAAACCTCGTGTCTGTATTTACTCGTTCTTTTACAAAACAGGCAGGAGGTTCAGGCATTACTGCAACACAAGAGTTTAATTTACATACAACAGCAATGGCCTGTGTAAACTTGCAAAAGAAATTGGAATCTTTTAAAATGTTTTGATCTGCCCTTTAGCATTTCAGTCTTCTACAGAAGTCTACAGTGGAAGCTAAGGGCAGTAACATCACAAGCTGTATCTCCACAGGAGCCTATTATTTTATTCTTCCACATTCCTTAAGAGTTTTTTGAGACTGTCAGCTTCAGCTTCAGGCATTTCCCTTCTTGCCCTGCCTCTAAGACCACTGGATGTGTCATGTGGAACAGCAGCTTAAACTGCGTCCCCACCACAGCTCTGACAGTTTGCCTTTCCCATATATTCTAGTGACTGCTTCCAAACCAGAGCCGCACCTTTTCCGGCCCGGTTTGGCCTCTGCCCTTCGGCCCATGCACACTGCAGGCTCGGGGGTGCAGTCTGCAGTGTCCCCCCTCGCTGCGTGCCTGCTCTGCTTGACCCCCCACACCCCCATACTCCTGATATCTTCTTCCTGAGATTCCTTGTGTTTCTCTTCCCTGCTACAGCTTGATGGAACTAATTCTCCCACCAACAGTCCCTGCTGCAGGGCTTGTAGTGATGACAGGTACCACTTGTGGTGCACATCATTCCATACTCTACTGTAATTAATTACTTATAAAACAAAAGGAAATGAAGAAATAATTTTCAGAATAATTTTTTCAGACTACTCTAGTTTACACAGAAGTCGAATTAAGATGCCATTAGAGTTTATACCTAAAGGGGAATTCTCATGCTTTCAGATTTTCATCATTTTATTCTTCATATTTCAAAATGTCATTGTTTTATGTATTTGTTGCAATAAGAACTTTGAAAAAACAGTAAAAAAAGATCCTCCTTAGTGGTCTTGGTATTTTTCATTTGACAAATACTGTTTTTTCCTTTCTTTCCTACGGTGAGGAAAGAAAATTCATGTTAGTAGGACTAGAGGAATTCAGGAGAGAGGCCGAAATTCCTCATCTAAAAGTAAATCCAGGCCACCTCAGCCCTGCAGACCCTGTGTTATTCTCTACAAGCATTGAGTCATTTCCGGAACTTGGCTCTGAATCCAGCTATTTCATCTAGATCCTTTTTGCAATACAGTGACCTGAACTAAATACATATTTCAGGTGAGCATGTAACACTGATTTATACAACAGCTTTCCAGTACTTCCACTGTTATTTTTATCCTGTTCCCTCTGCATTCTAATGATCCTTGCTCTTTAGAAAGCAGATGCATGTTGAGTCTTTGAGCTCTCCCAGTGATGCAAAGATCTTTTTTTCTGGGTTATTACAGTTAATTTAGAGCCTAGCCAGGAGTGTAAATTGTTCAGATTAATTCTTCTGTGCATGCTGCTTTGCATTTGTCAAAACTGAATTTTGCCAGTCTTCTTGTTGCCCATCACTCCACCATCTCTTCCTACCCTTTGAAGATCATCGCAGGCACCTGTGGCCTTGATTGACCCAAATAATTTTTATGCAGTTTGCATTTCTTGCCTCTCTGTACTAATCTGCTCTTGCAAAATATGTGTGTGTATGTGTGTTTATGTGTATGCAAATTAAGCACCTGCATCCGTTTGGGGAATGTAGCTGACTCACTCCATGGTCATGCCTCACTGCCTGCAATGCTATTAGTTTCCCCATCCCTTCCTAGAAAAAGCTTTCCTGACATGGTGTAACATGACTTCTGCCTTTGGGGCTCCGTCTGGCCAATCTCCCATAACAGACCTGTGATCCAGTAGTACATTTTCCTCTATGTTTCTACTTTTGGCTCACAACTGAGATTTTTTATCATTAGCCCACCAGAGTGAAAAACCACTGTGCATACAAACCTCTGGGCCAGCAGAAATCAGCAGAGTTACATGTCTGGCCTCTGGCTGGGGTGAATTCAGTTGCTCAGTAAGTACAACGTCATTATGTGCTCTTCACCAGATTTCTTGTGATGTGTTGCTCTTGTGATGTACTGCTCTTGGTGCATTTAAGGCCTCTGCTCCATAAGTTAAGCAAATATGTAATTTTTGCCCTCTAGGGACAGCAGATATTTGACAGTGAATTTTCCATACTACTTTTGCTGTCATAAGGCCTGAAAGCACCTGCTCCAACATAGCCACGCAGCAAGTCCATGAAAACAGTGCTGTAGAGAACCGTGCTGTTACAAATGTCTTTGGAGCCCGCTGATGAAGCTTTCTGGTGGATGTCTGGTGTAGTTCGGCTCACACGTACTTAGGAATGCCAAAAGTTCAAAAAGATTCCAAAGAGATTTCCTGAGTTTCTTGACTGCCTCCGTGAGCCTGCCCTGTGCCCAGAGAGGTGTACCTGTGTGTTGAGGCTCTGCAGCTTTAGGTGCTCACCTGGGCCAGGTGGGATTTGCCATCCTAAAACCCTGCTAAAGGCTCTGGCATGGAGGAGCCTTCCTCCTTGTCCTCACTGAGGCTAAGGAAAACCGCTTTAAAAAGAAGCAGAAGGAGACAGTTCTGAAGACTGTTTAGAAAAAATGGCAATGAAATGAAAAAGGCAGACCTGATAGGCTGATTGTGATTATGAGATTGAGAGAGATTTAGGGACCAGTCCAACTGGCTGAGAGGATTTCAAATGCACTTTGTCTCATATACCAGGAGACATTCTGACTTTGCTTTTCACTGGCAAACTTTTCCAACCTGGAGCAACTCCAGAATTACCCAAGGAAGTCCTCACTTCTGTCCCCACCCAGCCCATTCTTTCCCAGACAGGCACACAGCGCTGGGGGCTCAGCCCCGGGCAGCTCCCACCCTCGGAGGGGTCGGCGTAGGGGTGGTGCTGGGGTCTGCCTGGCATCCCACCCACTCACAACTGTGCCCGTGCTCCAAGCAAGGTAGGACCTGTCTGCTGAGCAGAACGGTGAGCGCTGGGGTCAGACACTGCCCAGCACTGTGCTGTCGTGGTCCCACACTGCATCGTGAGCAGAGCTGAAAATAAGACCTAGCAATAGGCACAGGAGTATGCTACTTCTTCTCCACGTGCACAATTTAATTACTGGTGACTCCCAGGGGTTCGTGGCGAGGAGCTGAGCAAGATGATGATGTGTTTCATAAAGCATCAGAGCATGAATGCCAGCTCAGCCCCTAAAGCTGAGAACATCTGCAAAACAGTGGCAGGACCAGGACACCCCAACCACTGCCTCAGCCCCGAAACAGCCTCGTGCTGCACATGAGCTGGTTTAACAGAAGACAAAGCTGGGGAGGAATTTTCTTTTGACTCCTGACTTTTCCCTGTAGCTCATTCTTCTTTAAATGCTATTAAATTTGTAAATTCTGCAACTGGATGTGTGACGTATCTCTGGAGAGATGTCTTGTTAACAAAGGAACGACAGCTTCAGTTTGGGCACTCATCCCATGCCAGGAGTGAAATAGTCTCCACACGTGGCATAAACTCACCTTCACGTTAATTAGGACTCAGATTTCCCTCTGTTTTCATACAGACAATTTTCAGAAACAGGTAAATTCCTTGCTGTGAAGTTACACAGGCCCTCCAAACTTCATCCAAACAGCAGCCATCCCCCCCCGGGCAGAACAGAGATGGCAGGGGAATCAGGCTGGATCCTGTTCCTGACCATAACCCACCTGCGTCAGTATCACAGCGCATTGAATGAGCTTATCCCAAACCACATTATCTCCCGAATTCATATTCCTCTGATGGAAGTGATGATGCAGTCAGCTGCCTGGCTGAGATGAATGTTATTTATCTGCACTTGATCTTTCCCAAGGCCATTGACAGAAAGATAGATAGAAAAACATTTATTCTCTCTGGGGTTTGTATCGTTTTCATGTAATGTCATCTGATCCCCCAGCTGTCTATCACATTGCAATGAGATTTATGTGAGGTGCTGAGAGAGTGGAATAAAGCTACAAAAATAGCAAACTTTGCAGAAGTAATTTGTGTTTGCTAGTTCCCAAACCTCACTGATGCTATTATCTTTCACTCTGTAATATTGTTCCCTGACACCTGGATGATGCTGTATCCCACGTTATTCAGGACTGGGTTTATTGATAAACTCCCAGCACCCATAAACCCAAAGAAACAAACCTTATCAAAGCACTTGGTTCTCCTTGAACAGCAGCTGCTCCTTAATCAGTCCCGGGTTAGGGTTGATGATGATATAGTTGCAATTTGTTGGTGAAGCATGTAGAAGAGGGAGGCACAGAAAGGGGTCCACCTTCAGCAGTGTTTGCTGAGGGGACAGAGGGTTTACAGGAGAGCACGTGGGGCTGGGGCAGGTCCAGCTTCCTGGGTGTGGGAGCAGTCATCGCAGCGTCATGGAATGGTTCGGGTCAGAAAACCATGTGAGGGTTTGACCTTTCAAGGCCACCCAGTCCAACCCACCTGCACCCCAACTGTACATCATCCAGACGGCACCCCAGGGCTCCAGTGTGCCCCCAGCAAGGTTCCAACTGCAGGCACAGGGCAAGCTCATGTCAAAACTGAGGAGCCTGATGAGCTGTTTTGACCCTTGTTTATCAATGTGTGCCTGCTCTGCCCTTAGCAAAAGCCACGAGCTAAAACATTCAGCATGACTGAATGCTCAGACTGTTGCTAAAGGGATGGGGGTGTGTGTTTATATGTTGATCTATACATGTGCACATACACTGATACTAACGTATTCCTCCTGTTGCTCTGAATCAGTGACATTCTTACCTAATTTCTCATGCTCATGGCTAAATAAAGCTGTTTCCCAGCTCTGAATGTGGTGATATTTATGGGAAGAATATTACAGCTGCTGCTTATGGAAAAGATGATCGATAACTCCCAAACTTCAGCTGTGAACAGCTGGTCTCGTTAGGTGCATTTTCCTGTTGCTGTGCTCTGTGAAACTGGTGCTATCATTAATATGTTAGGTAACATCAAGGTAGATATTTTTAACTCAGCTATTTTCTTCATTTCAGTCACATCCTGATTTTTCAATGAAATAATATCATGATTTACTTTTCCTTGGGAAGGTAAAGATAGCAATGAGAAATACATCAAGTAAAAGGTCTCAAAGATATCTATACACATCCAGGTTCATAAAATGTTAGCCAAAACATCAGTGATGGCACAAGAGCTTCATTCCTCTGACTAGTTAATTGGTTTGCTAACTAATTTTTCTTCAGGGTAAAAAAGAAAAATCATCATAGCATTTACTGGTATCAAAGCAACCGATTAAAAAAATATTTTCCATATTAAAGTTGACATTTAATTAGCTTAGCTCTGGTGAGCCTGCACTGCCTGGAAAGCAAATCCCTCAAGAGGCTGGATAAAGCCTCTTTATTAATGCTTTTTTGCGATTACATAATATATATCTGCAACCATCCTATATTACTTGGCCAGCAATTACATTATGGCAAAGTGACACTTACTGAGCTGGCAGTAAAGCTGTCGTGCAAAAGTGCCAGTGTAACTGTTCAAATATGCCAAATAATATATTTAGCATTTAAAAAAAAGAATTCCAGCCTTAGCCATAATTTAAGCTGGGAAGACACGGTGCCAGCTGTGATGTGGTGTGGGTGCCCTGGGGTAAAGCAAGCAGAGATCAGGTGCGCAGCAGAGTCAGAGCGGGGTGATGCTAGCTGCCCGGAGCGCCGGGAGCTCTGTTACCCACAGGGACTGGCCTGGAGATGTCCTCAGGAAGGTGCCACAGCTCCAGACCTGGCTGGCAGAGCTCAGGGAAGATGCACCATCAGTAGCTCTTGCAGTCATTTCCTTGAGATTTCCTTAGAAGCCACAGGCACTGGATATCACCAGTGGGGGAGGGGAACTTTAGGATCTGCTTCAGACCCCACCGAGGAATGAGGAGTGGCACTCAGACACTGCGAGGTGCTGCAGGAATTCCAGCTGCTGCCACACACACCTTCTGCAGGCCCTTCTGATGGGCTGGAAGGGACAGACAGGCACAACGTGTTTGGGCAGGAAGGGGCCAATGTCACTTCTAGTGACTCTAGTGACATGGTTACTTTTCCTAGGTAAGAAGCAATAGGACAAGAGAAAGCAGCCCCAAGCTGTGCAGGGCAGGGTTAGGCTGGAGATGAGGAGAAGGTCCTTCCCCAAAGGGCTGTGGAGCCCTGGGATGGGCTGCCCAGGGCAGGGGGGGGTCACCGTCCCTGGGGATATTTAACAGCTGTGCAGATGTGGGGCTAGGCTGGGCAGAGTTAGGTTAATGGCTGGGTTTCTTCCAAGGATTCTATGAGTTTACTCTTACACACGTTGCTTTACAGCTGTGAGCCCACGGCCTGCAGAGCTAACACTGGTATGTGACACACTGGGCTGGTTAGACATCCCTGGTGTTGCTTGGTGGGGATAAAAAGGCCTCTGGCCGTGCAGGAATTAACCTCCCAGCTTTCAGGTAACAGCTGAACACAGCTTTGGTAACACTTCTTCATTTAATGTCAATTCTCCCTGCTCAATGTTCCACTGCCTCTGCACGGGTATGGACTGTACCCCAAATAACCTTCTGACCCCTGAAAAAGCATGTGGGAACCTCCAAGGTAGTTCTTGCATTTTCCCAATAACAGCATGAGTTTCATTGTCCACAGTCCAGGACAACCAGACCTGTGGCTGTGGGACCACATGAGTTGGCCTTTAATTCCTCATCTGTAGCTCTTTGGCTTGGGGGCTCACCTTAAGCCTTGGGGGTGGGTGGGAAAGCATTGGCATTGCCTAAAAATGCCTCCTGTGGTAGGTCATCAGCTGTATCTGTGGAGCTTTGTTTCTATACATGTCCTGTCTCTAGAGAGGTAGAAGGCTGTTATTATTACATCATACAGTAAATTACAGTAAATTTTAGTGATTTTAATCCAAAAAAGTTATGAAGTTTCTGAGCCAATAAAGGAAAAGGTTATGCCCTTTTTTTAGCGTGTACATTTTCCTGATTTATTGTGCAATTTGGAACCTTTAAAGTTGCTTTTCAGTCCTGCTAAATTCCCTCTCCATCATTAATTTCAGCACTTTTCCAAATGGTTTCCATATATCAATATTGCAACATCTGCGGTGCAGAGGATGTTAAAGAATTAACAGCACATGAAAGTTTGTCACTTGTGATGCTGCAAATGTTAAGCTATGCCACTGAGATTGCATTTTAAGCAGTTTCAGACCTATGCCATTTGTTGTACACGTCCTGCCTCCTAAATGTTAAGTAAAATTGTGTTTCTGGGATGCAAAGTGAGAAGTCTGGGAATAAAGACTGTTTTACCAGGCTATTGCTGACTAGATTTGTGATAGGAGCAATGCCTTTATCTTTCCTACGCAGCTGCAGTACCTCTGGGCATACAAGGTTTCTATAGATTGTTCTTAACCACACCAAAGTGTGTGTACAATGCAGTGTATTGTACAGAGTACATATTTTACATAAACATAAGGAAAACTGGTAACAGAGTATCACATAACACATACATGTAGTTTTCATTGTATATAAAAGTAAATATATATATATAGTGAACATTTTGGGTTTTATATGTCGTTAGGAAAAAATAAACCCCTCTTATTCCCTTTTTTTTCTCTCTATCTCAGTATCTATCTCATTATCCCTCGTTTCCCCTTTCTCATTTTACATTGTGTACGTTATATAGAAAGTAGAGAAACAGAGATAGAGGGGGTGAGGAAGATTGCCGTTTCTTTTTCCTTAATGGGACATAAATACATTGTACATTATAGAACAGAAAGGATATGAAAACCCTGCTCTTACCAGACCTTTTTCTTTGTCAATGTGTTTCTGGAAGCATCACAAGCTCCCAAAGGCAAATTGGTGCTAAATCTCTGCAGTATAGAAATGAACAGAAAATAAGGCCTTGCTCACTGGAGTAGTGTGAGCACAGTGGTTGTGACAATTTTAACAATTGAAGCTATAGACACTTTATAACAGGCTTTTTTGTAATTTGATTTCTGCTAGCATTTTTCCAAGGAGGAAATACCCAGCTTGGTTTATTCAGGTACTTTTACAAAACTTTCATGGCTTCCTATTTTTGAGGGCAAAACTCAGCCTCTTGATGAGATGAACCCTGAGTTAACATGTCTTGTACAGGGACCTGAGGACAAAGGCTGATTGTCACTGCACATGGCTGATAGAACTGGTCACCCTCAGCTTAAGGCCCTACATCCTCCCAGTGATCGGCGTGGACAGGCACCTCTCAATGGGGGGTCTGACAGGATGGCACTCCGATGCCGCTGGTGGGATCCTTCCCTAGGCTGGTGCCCACACAGTGGTGCCCGGTCAGGATGTGCTTGGATGTGGCGTGGTGGCAGCTCAGCTGGCTTGGCCTTTGTGATCTGGGCCCTGGCAGGGTCTGAGCCCAGCATCCCTGCAGCCAAGTGCTCGCAGGGCCCTGGCTGTGCTCTCAGCTTGGAGTGGGCTGGGTGGCTGCTCAGGCCTGGGCCAGTGCTGCTCCAGGAGCGGCCAGGAGCATCTCTCCCAGACAGGTCGTCTCCCCAAGCTCACACAGCACCAGCTACCCAAGCATCATTTCCTTGCAGCAGGGATGAGGCCAGCAAAGGCTTTGCTGTCCCCTCCAAGCTGCCAGACACACTGCAACCCTGCTGGCACACTCACCTTTCCAGAGCTGCACAGGGAGGACCGTGCCACCCCATTTCAGGTGTCATATCCTCTTCAGGATGCTTTGGTTGCATAGAATTGTCAGAACTCATTAACCGAGTACTGGGATGTACCCAAAAGGTCAGTCATATTGGGAGAATAAACATGTTTGAAATATTAATAACTACCAGCTAAGAAGCAATTAAAAGTTAATAAGAGGCAAGGATCAAAACTAGCTATTTTTAATAATTACTGCCATACAAAGCAGTGGAAGGGATGCTTCTGCATTGACACAGTCACAGACTTTTTCAGAGCTTAAATGTTCTAGCAGTTAATTTCAGTAAAGGCACATAGCATGAGGACACAGAAGGTTTTTAAAAAAACATTCCAGTCATGTTTGCTAAACAAGGCAGCTGTAACACGTGCTTTAAGCAAAGTCGGCAACCCAAATTAATTATCCAAAATTAACATCAGTGTTTAGGACAAATATTATCTCATCAGCATTCGGTGTCACAACTCCAGATTAAAAGTGGAAGTGAAGTGAGAGAGTATTACCAGATAAACTAAACACTGAGAAGTGGAAAGAGATGCGCATTGTTCTTCCGGACCCAAGGTTCTGTTCTCCCCTGGAGTGAAACTGTTCCATTACAGATGATCAGTGCAAATCCCATATGAGTGGCACTGAACTTCATACGCTGCTCTATGGGCAGAGGAGAAGCAGCCAGCATGTGGATTATTCTGTAGAGACATTCCTGGTTCCGTTCACAGAGGTTCAGTAATTTCGCACAATTCACATGCAATATCACGATTTCACATGCCCCCCTTAACCCAAACCTGCTCTTGGCGAGCAAGCCTTCGTCCTGTGACATCCCCTAAGAGGATCGCTCTGGGCCCCGGGCAAGCCCAGCCACATCCCCTCCTCCAGTGCCTGAGCGCAGCCCGAGTTCAAACAGGCACTGGGGTCTTCCCAGCCTGCTGCTCCCTCTGCCCCCCATGCACTGTGCCTGCTCACACAGACTTCCAGGGCAGCACAGTCACAGGACGGGCTGTAGCCCGGCTGTAATCTGAGTTCACAGTGCTCAAACACATGTCTCCCAGAGCCCGTATCCTCACCAGAGAACTCCTCAGGTACGTGAGGAGTGTGGCCTACGTGTGGCCAAGAACCTGACCCTCCCCTTCAAGAGCCTGTGCCAGCATTGGCACATTGGCACAATTAATGCTTAATTAATTGCTATGTAAAGTTTTTCACAGGAGAAAACCTGACATTATCATGCAATGTGCTTGGGTTGTGATTTCTTTTTTTTCACAGGAGACTGGAAAGTGCAATCAAATATTTGTGTAATGCTCTAAACCAGAACGATACGATGATCTGTAACACAATAAACTGCAGAGAGAGAGAAGTAAATAATGCATCGAGTTACAGATCTGTTATTTTTAAATGAGTTGTTATTCTGCTATATAGTCTCATACCGCTATGGGAAAGCAGTTCTTGGCCATTCTTTATCTCATGAGCCATCTTCTCATGTGAAATTAAATTTTAAATTAATTGCACAGAAGGCTAAAATTGGGAGACAGATTTTAAAGCCTCTGGTGACTCTGTACCTCCCATTCCTGCATGATCGTCTGCTGGCAGGCTGGATTCTTTTGGACTTTGTTCCTTTGCTGTGGCTCAATAAAGATCTCTTGCATGTGGCCCTCAGAAGCGTTTGCTGGGTCTAATCCTCGGTTGCGGGACAACTGTAATTGCAGCATAGAGTTAGTGACCCTAAGACATATGGCACTGCCTTTTCTCTTGGAAACTGAGAGATGTATCTTGTGCCACCCATTATGAATTGTGTTTTAGGATCAAAAGAATTCGGCCTTTATACTGCTTTCCACAAGCAGCACCCTGACAATGTTGACACTGGTTTCTCTAGAGCTACTGAAATTCAGCCAGGTGACTGGTTTAGGAGTATTTATCTGAATTTCTTGCAGACAGAGCTCCCATCCCGCAGAGGACAGCTGGGTTTGCTGTGTGCAGCAGGCTGAGGGCAGGTCGGATGATCTTGGACTGCCTTGGCACAAACTGGGATGTGCCATAGCCTTCCCTCCAGGCATTCCTCTGGCCCTGCTTTAAAACTTTCCGCTGTTGCAGTCCATTGACAGGCTCAGCTTGTGCTGCACAAGGTTTGAGGGCTATTGGCAGTGCGGGAGTACAGGCTGCTTCTCCTCTACCTTGTCCATCTACAAAGGATTATATCATGAAGTTGAGTGCAGTGAGAGAGCTTTGATCCAAGGTGCCTGCTCCAGCCCTTGGGGGGACCAGAGAGAAGGAATGATGTGAGAAATCCAACCTGAACCATGGATACAGCAGAGAAGGAAAAATACCTGCTGCACATGTACAAAATACAGGCATGACACTGTACAGCCAGATGGCCTTTCTATATCGGACTTCTACTATGTGAACAGTCCTCAACCCCTGTGAGACTCTTTCAGCAGGAGCAGCCACTGTCTTCATCATGAAAGGGCAATTAAAGCAAAGAAAATGAGCTCTCTGCCCACATTTCTATCAGCCAGCTCCTCTCGCTCATGGTAGCTGTGGGTAAGGAGCAGAATTTACCCAGTGAGTAAATACTTGACAATGGTGATATTTAACATTCCATTGGCTGGTCTCTTAGGACCCCCTCACGCTTTCAGCAAGCCTCCACATGATGGACAGTTGGAGTTAGGGTTTTTTTGCAAGGTAAGCACCCTTGTTGCTCTTCTACAGACTTAGAGTGTTGACCCCTGGGAACCCACTGCAGTTTGTCACACGTCGGAGCTCAGGAGGGCCAGAGATGTCCACAGAGGACCCTGCTGTTCTGACCCTGCTGTGCTGAGGCCTCTGACGGGCTGGGCTGCCTTCCCATGCTGCTGGGAGACACAGGCAGTGCATCGCTTGCCCAGCACCTGCCTCTCGAGCTGCTTGTGGTGGTGTGTGAAAGTTAAAATAGAGGGTTTTGTTGACTTTGTTAAAAGAAAGACAGAGACTCAGAAAACCAGTTAAAGCACCTGCAGTAACTCTTACTGAAAGCAAAATTACAGACAGTGGCATTGCAAAAAGAAATCTATGTGTAAATATTCCTTCCCTACCAAGGTAATCTTTGGTGATTATGGAAGCAGGTGTGTGGAAGCACAGGGGTTTTGTTCTTATTAGGCTGTCTTTTTAGCTGAGAAGGAAATATTTCTGCATACTGTTAGGAGAGCTGCTGGCCAGGTGTTCCTCTGTTGTTACCAAGACACGAGTAGTGACATTCTGGGACAGGGGGAGTTTTGGTACAGATCTTCATATGCCAGGATCCCCACCTGAAGGAGGCTGTGGAGGCTCAGGTGTCTCGTATAAAGTGTCACTGTTTGGCTGCTGGAACACAGTCATCAAAGGATGTCAGCATTGTTGTTCTAAATTCCCACCCTGCTGCATATTTAAACTTTGGCAATTAGTACAAGGAATCAAAGTAATCTTAATTTGAAGTATTTAAAGTTACCTCATTAGATTCAATATTCATTTCTTCATCTTCTCATCTCAATTACATTTCCATTTCAAATGATTCACCCCAGTCAATTTTAATCAATTTTATATTTTGCTACCAAGAAGTATGATCTTCGTGGGTGGCTCGAGCACTTGAAAGTCACTGCAGTAGGCAAGTGACCCTGTGACAGACAATCGAAGCTACCTGTGGAAATGCACAAACTTCTCCTGTGAGCTCTCAGACTTGGGCAGTTTTTCCTTATCCATGACCAGGATCTGAAACAGCTGTCAGGAAAGGAAAGGCTCCTCCAGCTGAATCAGGTTCTGAAGGCAGCAGCGAGAATGAAGGCAGCATCCTCTGCGGCTCAGCAAAGCCCAATGTGTGAAGTGCTTCGGTTTGAATTCCTTCACTGCTGCCCTTTTTATCCCAAAGAAAACAGATCCCTGAGTGCCAGACGAGGTTGATGCTGGGCATTTCATGGCCATGGCACACGTGACAACCGCCCTGCATCCGGACACAGCAGTCGTACAGCATGGGGCTGGGTCTGCTGCAGCACAAGGGCTCTGGGGAAATCCCCCTGTGTAGTCTATTCAAAATAAAAACCCACTGGGATCATTCTGCCTAGGGAAGAGCTGTCTGTGAAGGGGGGGGGGGATTGCCAGGGAGAGATAAAGTTTGCTGATTTGGGGACCAGCAGAACCCATGTGAACCACAAGTGATTTCCAGTGCTTCCTGCTGCACCAACCACTGACCATCACCTGCCAGGAGCTGTCAGAGGTTCTATTGTCATGCTCAAAGCGTGCTATAAAGAGACCCTGGCATCTCTCCAAGCAGAGCAAACGGCATGCTAATACACTGGCAGAGTTATCTATAGCTGAAGTCATGATGCCGGTGCCTGCCTGGGGCTGCAGGAAGGGCTGGTTTCTACCCTGCTCCAGCAGCTTCTGGCAGGTCCCACTGCTGTGGCCGTCAGCAGAGATGTTCAGAAACCCTGGTAGGAAGGGGTCAGGCCACACAGGTTGGTTAAACCCTGAAGAACTATGGATAAAAACTCAGATTATCTAATCTCTTCCCTGCCTGACCCCCTTTCCCTATGTTTCCCGGAAGGTTTCATTAGGATTCATAAGCCTGGTGGGTGTTTTCACAGGATGAGGGAGGTCAGGAGCAGACTTGGAAAGTGGCTTTCAAAGCAGACTCTGATCCCATTTGCCTGAACACAGATCCCTGCTGTTTCTGCCAAACCCACTGGAGGTTCTGCAATGAAGAGAAGGTGGCCAAGCACAGGCTCTGCCCATCAGAGGATGTGCACACTCGGACATTGCCCAATGAAGGGAGTGGGAGGGGGAATTGAATATTCAGTCATGTCCATGTCAGTGCTCCAAAGCAGACACTGGCTAATTAAACAGACCCAATAAAGTTATGAGAACTCATACAAAGTGCTTATAACAAAAAGCTGCAAGAAGTGCTCTGCCTGTGGTAGCAATTATTATTCAAGGGCATTGTTCACAGCAGCCACTACCAGAAAAGGGTATTTTGGCAGAACACCTTCGAAAAACCTCACTAAAAATAAAACTTGGGCTTATCTGTGGAAAAAGGATAATGCATTGCACTGCAACAGAATGTCAGAGTGAACAATTCTTCTGAGCAACCATTAAAAAGAAAAGTCTAAATTATAAAGTACAATCAGCCTTTGATTGTTAAATCGCAAATTAAGCTCACTTTATGGAGACATATGCATAAATAAACCTAGAAATGTTTGGGATAATTACATAGTTTAACAGAACCTAAAGAATTCTTTTATGTCTTAAGCTTTAAGAAGTGGAATAAACCTGCAACGGATAATGAGACCACATCTCCAGAACATGTGTTTTAGGAAGAAAAGAGAATCTCATGTCTCTCATCACAGCTACAAAAATGGCCATGCTGACAGTTTTTGCTTTTGGAATTGAAATGTGAGGGTTTTTCTGGTGTGAGAATGATAGGAACAGAGAAAAACGTCTGCATTTCCAGTGAGCTGGATGAGGGCCAGGGCAGAAACATGGGCCCCCGGGGAGGTGGGTTCTCACCTGGCAGAAACATGGGCCCCCGGGGAGGTGGGTTCTCACCTGGCAGAAACATGGGCCCCCGGGGAGGTGGGTTCTCACCTGGCAGAAACATGGGCCCCCGGGGAGGTGGGTTTTCACCTGGCAGAAACATGGGCCCCCGGGGAGGTGGGTTCTCACCAGGCACCGAGGGACCAGCCGCTGCTGGGAGAGCTGGGGCAGGGCACGGTGCTGCCAACACCAGGGCTGGGCACAGGCCCTGCTGCCTCACGGCTGCCTTGCCCCCTCTCCTACCAGCCCCCCGCTCTCTGCAGCTCCCCTCCCAGATCCTTCCCAGGCCCACTGACGCCCTTCTCTCCTGCAGGCCATGGCTGCCGCCATGTTCTTTGCAATGCTTCTGCAAAGCATCATCCAGCACCTGCAGATGGTTGGTGAGGAGCTGGCTGAGATCACACGCGAGTGCATGGAGCAATGGCACATCTACCTGAGCCAGAAGATGACTCTGCTGCAGCAGCAGCTGGAGCAGAGGAGGCTAGAGCCCAACACTCAGGAGCAGAGCAGCATGGCCTGGCAATCCCTGCTCTTCACTGCCCTGCAGTACTGGCAGTTCTGGGTGATTCCCGGAGTTCTGGTCCTGCTGTTCAGCCTCTGGTGGCGGCTCCGGAAGAGGAGTCATTGGGCAGACATTGGTGATGATAGCAGCTCCAGCAGCGATAGGGAGGAGATTGTGGAAGAGGAAGAGGAAGAAAGTGAAGATTCTGATGATGGTGAGGGGAATCTGGGCAGGCTTTTTGCAGAGCGCATCCAGTGGCCAAAGCAGACCCTGACCTACCGGAGCCAAGTAGTTGAAGAGCTGGTGAGGGGTGTCATCCGTATCTTCCAAGGGCTCTTCACAAAGAAGTTCTTTCCAGTGCTGCAACCACTTATCGGTGTGGGAAGCACCTTTGAAGGTTGGAGTCCTCAGGAGGATGATGCTGTCTATTCCCTGCTTATCCCAATGAATCCCCCCAGTGGGCATATCTTCCACGTGGAGCTAGGCACCCCAGGGGAGATACCAGCAAAGCACGCCCGCATATGCGTGGAGCTGGAATGCACCTGCAAGAATGAGCAGCTGGTGGGGAACATGCTGTGCTTCCTCCACCACTCTGAGGAGGAACTGAAGAGAAATCAGGGTCCCAGCCTCCTGCACACCCTCTGCACTGGCTCCTACCTAGACGTGCAGAAAACCATGCACTGGTTCCAGAAGTTTGTTAGGTCAGCTTGGATGCTTTTGCCTCAGTCACGTCACTACGGTATGACAGTACTGCTCTCCAGCCGCTCCTGCAAGCTGCAGATAACAAGTACCTTCAAAAGAACCTACTTTGTGGAGATAATGTTTGGGGTGCAACAAGGTGACTCAGACATCTTCATGAGCAGCCAGAGTACAGAGGCCAGCTCCACCTCAAACACAATGTGGCCAGAGACCTACGCTGTGGCGGAGGTGAAGTTCTTCAGGTGTATCGCCAGCCAGGCTCCGCGGGACAGCTTCCACCTCAAGTGCCTGCAGCTCTGCGCCCGCATCCTGGTGGGCACTGGCTTTTCCACCTATGCCTTCAAGACAGCTGTGATGCACCTCCTGACCACCATACCCCTGTCAGGCTGGCGCAGGAAGCATTTCCTGCAGCGGCTGGTAGATATCATGTCCTACCTGCGCTGCTGCCTGGAGGAGAAACGCCTCAACCATTTCTTCATTGGCAATGAGAATGTGCCTGGGGAGATCCACTTGCCCTTGGGCTGCCAAAGGGCTGAGCCATTCAATCTCTTCTGGTACCTGGTGCAGGACCCAGCAGCCCATGCAAAGGCACTGCATGACTTCAGTAAGCTCCAAGAAGAGCTTACGACACTGCTCATCCAAGGACACTGAAAGAGGTCTTCACGCACAGAGTGGTATTTGTGCATCCCACAGACAGCTACCTTGTAGAGAAGGGAAAAGTAGGAGAGAATCCAGGACAAAAAAAAAAGAGATCATTCTTTCCCTCGTGGAGCGTTACCCTCTGCAAAGATGCCATTAAACGTCATGTTTGAAAATAACACGTGCCTGAGTGTCTGTGCATCGCTGTGTTGGGGAAGGCAGGCAAAGCATGCTGACCGCTTAGCTGCTGCCAATTTGAGGAGCGTTCTTCAGAAAAGCTGGTACAGTGGGCTCTGGTTTCTGCGTGGGCTTGAGTCCCCCCCGCATTGCTCACTTGGTCTTCTTTAGCTGCCCGTTGTGCTGTTTGATTTTCCTGGAAGCTGCTGCATGATAGGGCATGTGAGAGACCCACTGGCCAAAGGGCTATTCCATACCATAGGACGTCATGTTCTGTTTATAAGTGGGAATGGGCTGCAGGGCAGAGTGACAGCTGAGGGCCTAGTGCAGCAGTCGGGGTTCTTGCCCAGCATCAGCTTTGGGGCAATGGCTGAATACCTGCCTGCCGATGGAAAGTGGTGAACAAATCCCTTGGTTTGCTTTGGTTGTGCCTGTGGGCTCAGAAGCTGGGTAGTGTGTGGGTCTTGCGTGGCACCTGGGGGGGCACATGCAGCATCAACTTCAGGTGGAGAGAAGTGGTGCCATTCAGCGCTACTTATGTATATATATTGTTAATAATAGATTATTAATATTATCTAGATTATCTTTGAGGTCCCTTGCAACCCAAAGCATTCTAGGGTTCTACGCTTCCTTTTTTGTGTGTGTCCTATTAAACTCTTTTTATCACAGCCCACAAGTTCTCTCACTTTCACTCTTCCGATTCTCTCCCCCACCTTGCTGAGCAGGGAGCGAGCAAGGGGCTGTGTGCTGCTTAATTGCTGTCCAGGGCTAAACCACAAGATGCATTCAGCAATGCTTAAAGCCAGTGGGATGGCTTTCACCTCTGCAGACTGGCTTGATTCATCTTCTCCTTCAGCAGCGTCTGCAGCTTGGTGTATAGGACTCCATGCAGCAGTTGTCAACCTCTGATGCTTTCCCATGGTGGGACAGGACCCATTAGTGTGCAGGGTCCATCACTTCTCATTTTCCAGCAGTTTATTATACACCACAGTCTCCCCAGCTGTGTCATAGAGCACATTTTTTTACATCTGATCCTGCCCAGACTCGCCCAAGAGGTACCGCACGAACATCTTCCTGTTTCATTGGTTCAAAGGCTTGTCACTGCCCAGGGCCCCGGTTGAAATCATCCATTTTCCAGGTTACGTGTTAGAGAGGGCATACAGTCAGACTGTAATTTAGAATATGCACTCACCAGAAAACCACAATGTTGAGGAAAGCAACGCTGGCAACCCAGATGGGACCTTACGAGTGAGACTGGAAGGGGTTAGATGCTGATCAAACTCCAGCTGGCACCAAGAGATTCTCAGGGAGAGACATCGCCTTTGACCCTTACAGCTCCTCACCACGTTCCCTGGAGAGGTGAGGCACTTCTTTAAGAACTGGGGAGCCTGCCTGGTGGACTGACCAGTAAGTCACAGCTCATGGGGCACCGCTGTGTTGGGCGCAGGTGAGACCAAAGAGCTGCCAGTCAGAGGGAGCAAAAGTTCTGGTTGGGCAGGGGATTCCCCAGTGTGGCAGCCTGGGCACCACCCATCAGGCAAGTGCAAAAGCCAGCGCAGGATTGGACACAGAGGAAGAGGGAAAAGGTATAAAAAGCAGGCCTGCATAAAGGAAAGAAGGTTCCTTACTGGTAAAGGTTTGAGTTCTAAGTATATAGAACTAAGGTATTGGTTAAATGGTGTATTGAATTTTGTGGTTTAGGTTTCAAAGTTGTATGTTGGAGTTGTGTATAAATGTGAGACGTGCACAAGTGAGTGTGGAGCTTTGATCCGGGGTTCTGTTATCCCATGAGGGGGTGCAGCCAAAACCCCTGCAGGGGCCAGCATAAAGAAAAAGGGAAAAAGGTTTAATAACAAAACAAAAAAAAACCAAGGGAAAAAACCAAAACCACCAAAACAATTGTTAAAATGTTGTTTCTGTATTTGATGTGGAATATAATTGGGCATCACTCAGGAGTTAAGCTCAAATTTTATAACTGATGCATGCAAAAGGCGAGTAATCGCAATCACTCACAATGGCATCAGTACTTTCACTTAGCAGGGAGAAAAACCCAGACCCACAGACCAGTCCAAAGAGTACATCAGGCACAGTGCGAGCCCCAAGCAGTTTTTGCTCTCTCCCTTAGGGCTGGTTTGCACATTTTTCAGGAAGGGTCTTCCTCTGTCCGTGCAGTAAGCTGCTCACCTGTGGGTGAACTCCAAAGCACAGAGTTGTGAATAGCGTGTGATGTGTCTGAGCTGCCAGACGCTTCCTGCTGGGACCTGCTGCCTGCTGCGACCTGCTGCCTGCTTGCCAGTGGCCGTGCAGATGGGTGCCGCTGTCTCAAAGTGGAGGCTTCTCCGAAGGGCAAATTGCTTATCCCAGTGCCAACGGAGGGGGAGTGCAGCTGTGAAGCCCATGATCTGCTCTGTCCCGGCAACACTTCCTCTATGCGTATAGAACAAAAGTAAGTGAAATGCACACTGACACTGTGGTACCCACTCTCCCTGTCCATCTTCAGGTGGGATATTACATCATCTTCTCTGTTTAAACCAGCTTTCCGACTGTCATCCAGCTGAGCTGTCAGGAACTCTGCCAAAGGGGAGTGACTGGTATGAGCAGGGAAGGTTTAATATTTAGTTGTGTACTCCTACAGCACTCTGTTTCTTCGATTTTAGGGTATGCTGCTAGGAACTCCACCTACCCTTAAAGATTTGAGTTTCATTTAGAGATTTTCTACATGAACAGGTTAATAGCTTATACTGAATAAAACCCCCCCAAAAACCTGTTTGCCGTCACTCAGAGTAAAAGAAATGGGATTTTTGCAGCTATGCCAGCAACTGTCCAATAGTCCTGCTCTGCCTGTTCAGGTAATACTGTGTGGCTGAGTTCATTACAGATTTTGGCAATGCATGCACTGCTGTACCAAGAATGTAATTGACAACTTTTATAATCCTGATTTAATCATGTCATTTTCTTTGGGTTTTTTCAAGCTATTAATAAATGCCAGTTTCCAAGGAGAAATGTCCTAGATTCTTACTCTTTGCTGTTTTAGTGTAAAGATAAAACAACACCACAGTAAGTAGTCATTCTCATCCACAGGACAAAAGTGACAAGCTTAACTTTTAGTGCTTTCTCTGTCTTCCCAAAATGACTTGCAGTGGTTGTTAAAGAGTTTTGAAGAATTATAGGTGATCTGCAGTGTAAACTTAACAACAAACATAGATTAAAAAAAACAAACGCATTCAACTATACCTCTATGTGACTTCTTATATGAAGAAAACTACCAATATTATCTTTGCCTCCACAGGATACAGGTCAACTCTTCAGCAAAGCGATCCCAGAGCTGCTCCAAGCTCTTCCTGCCACAGCATGCACAAAGAACGGGTCATAGATGGACCCACTGTGCGGCTGCAATAGCTGTTTCTGCCACCAACTTTGCATTGCTGGTGCCCTGCAACCTGTTGCTAATTCGCCTGTGTTCATAATTTGCTTCATACTTGGGCAACACACATCACAAACCTAACTTCTCTTATCCTCCATTTGGACAATACCTAGGACAGTTTGGAACCAGACTGCTATGGGAAATGCTAGAACTGCTCTTCAGATTGTTACGTGATTTCTGTTGCAAGATGTAGACTTCCTTAACTCTGGGAAAGGAATGTTTCCTATTGTTTGGCCTCTAGCTTTGGAAGTAGGCAGAACTACTTTTTAAAACAATGTCTTGCTAGCTGGTGCTGACTACCTTTTAAAACATACTTTAAAGAACATTATGTCTTTATCACAATAGGAACAAATCTATGCTTACTGAAGTAATTTTGGAGAGCACTGGCTTTCCCTTACAGGTTGTATAATAAGCACACGAGCAGAATCCCTCAGGGCATCACAAGTGTTGCCATGTCCCCAGGTGTTGAATCTTACCTTTGGACCTATAGCTGAAAGACTATAAAACTCCACCTGTACCAAAAGTTCCTTTCAGATTTGCACAGGAGAAGGATGACGTGTTTTCTTTCAGCAGGTACTTAAGATGTGTTTGTGCCTCTGAAAGCAAAAAACCTCATCTGTATTCTTGCTTGGCTTTGCCTTTGCTAGCAGCCTATGAATAATTAAGACAAGCACAGGAGAATACCCGTTCGTTTGCAGCCAAAGTCCAGAATCCTTTCTTCAGTGATTTCTTAGGGGCAGATTCTGCAAGGTGAGTCTGGGTGTGTAGAGGTGAGGCTGCTGCAACTGGCCCTTCAAAAACACATGGAGCAGATCCTTCTCCTTACTCTCACCTCACATCTTGAACTGCCTATTACTCAGATCCTCTGGTGTGTGTCTTATACTCCTGGAGAAACTCATTTCAAAAATGGGAATACACACTGAAAAACACACAATTACTGCAGGTTTTGTCCTTCATGTTACAGAAACCAGTCTGTTCCCCACAACAGCGCATGTACTTTAATGAACAACTTCAGTCACAGAATTTGTATATTTAAGAAAACAGATACGTATGTAATTAAAGGGTATGTATATGATTTAGTTACAATACTTTTGTATAATTTACAACACGTATGTTTGTATAATTTATAGCAACACTTCAATAACAAAATATGAAATTGCTCAACAGCCTCAGGAGTCAGGACAGGACTCCCCCGAGTGTGAAATGTGATGGCCTCGTGAAGCTTCCTTCCTCAACGAGCCCTGAACTCCTTTTTGCTCTGTAGCAGAGCAGTAAATTTCTGATCTAACTCACCACTGTTACTGTGGCCTCAAAGATTCAGACAAAGACAACCCACTCACTACCTGATGCCATTCCTCTACTCTCCTAAACAGCTGAATCATTTGAAATGTGTCTCCTGCTCTCCTGAAGTAAGACAGTGAGTTCTCTGGGGAACCAAGTGAAATCCCTCACACCATAATAACGTGTCATGAGATTTTTGTAATATTTCAACCCAAAAGCACTGTAAGAAATCTCTGCACATATCTGGTTGTAGCACCGAAAGAAAACTGCTAGTAGTTCTTTTGACATTTATACCAGGCCTAAATTTGACCCTAAACATTTACAAAGCTTTAGAACATAACCTCAAAGTGGTTTTACTTGGAAAAATCCCCATGTTTAACTAACCTGAAAATATTTGTTATCAATGGTATTTTGGAATAAAGTTCTCAGAATTAAATCAGCCTTGAATAACTGACTTGCTTTGACCAGTACGAGCTACAGCCAGAACAATGTAGGAACCTAGGTCCATTACCCTCCCTAATACAGGCTCTGCATTAATTAATTTCTGTTTTGCCCACTAGAAAATAAATGCTCACCATATACAGCACATCAGTATCACTGTCTTTGTTGTGTTCTTGGGGTGACTAGTGCATATAGGTTTGATACATACTATGCATATTACATGCAGGCTGAATCTCCCAGTAATTTCCAGGTAGTATTCTGCTACAGTAATTGTTGAGTAAACACAAAAGATCTTCTTGAGGTTATTTTTGCTTTGAATTACTAGCTTTTACAGGCATCCAGCATTCCCTCCTGTCACTTCTGTTTAAATATGCAAGGACTGTCTTCTGTTGCTTTGAGAGTGCCAAATAAAAGTGTAAAAAAAAAGAGATTTCACAGAATCACAGAATCTTAGGGGTTGGAAGGGACCTCAAGAGATCACCGGGTCCAACCCCCCAAATTTATTTTTTCATAAACTGACATGAATTGTTGCAGAATTGAGGGTTGGTCTGAAGAACATACCTTTCTAGGATTGTTACCATTGCTACTAGACAGATGCTGTGGCAAATATCCCCACAACGCTTTGGGCAGGGAATGCCTGCAATGCACCTGCCCCTGTACAGTCTGGGCACAGCACCAGGACCTGAAAGTGCTGCACAGAAGCCACAGTATTCTGGATGAGAGATGACATCTGTCTGTCTGTTAGGAAAGATGATGCTGACCTCCACTCTCACTGTTACTTTTAATGAAGCCAATTTCCTGCATTTATGTTACCAGTTAACTTTACAGCGTGCCAGTGGGCAACTCACAGCAATGTGCAGACTGGCTCTCCTTTTGCCAAGCTAAGAGGCAAAGAAGAACCACAGACAGACAAATAACCCTGGTTCTCTGTCTTGTTCTAGCACACAATTCCCACCCCATGCCAGTTGCCAGGCCCTATAGTAAAGCATATGACTGAGACCCAAACTCTGCATTTTGGGGATTGGTATCTTCATAAAGTACCTAATAAAGACATGCTACTGCCAAAAACTTTTTAAGACCTGCTTTTCCAGACAAAAGCCCTTGATCTTCTTAGCCATACACTTCCCTCCACACCCGTATTACTGTTCTGATTTCCTTGACCCAGACAGTTTGCCAGGCAGTACAGCCACACACCACTGAAGGGCTGCTGGACAGAATACAGCCCATGCCAGAATCTGAGATGCACTGCTAACTGTACTCAGAGGCTGCTAACTCTGATTTCCTTTATGTTTGGAAATGTCCTTCTAGAGGACATGGTAAGTTTGCTGATTGGATACAGGACATGAACATGTGAAAGCCCACTGTAGGTTAAGTGAATTACAGGCCACGTTCTGTGGACTGGTCAGCCTTACTGGCATCCCATGCTGCCAGCACCACTTGTCCCAGCAAGCTGCCCCAGGAGGAGGCAAATCCCTTGCTACCTGTCATCTACAGGGGTTTGTTGGAATTTTAGGCTTATATCCCTAGCATTCATATATGTTGAAATCCATGTGTGTTGTGAATATCCTTCAGGCAAGGCATAAAATCAGCAGCATCTTCCCGACAGTGCTGCTCTAGGCAGCCTAAGTTCAGAAGTTTGAGCACACTCAACAAATTTATTATGGAGCAAAAATGCTAAAGACTCTTAGAAATAATGAAAAAAAAATGCACTGGCAAAGTTGATGTGCCCTAGCACCTGTTTATCATGAGAAAAGCCTATGGTGAATAAACTATTAATTTGGGAACCACAGTTTAGCAAACTCTTTCCTTTTACCCCTCTGCAGCCCCACACACCGTAACAGAACATGCCTGACATCAGAGCATGACTGATCCATGCAAACCTTCATTAAACATTCATCGTCACCACACAAAGATCTAAATCAGGCACGGTGAGCGATCAGCGTAGCTACTCGTGGGGCTGGCGTGGAGAGCGACTTTAAATACTGTCACAGTCCAGGCAGTCTAAGCCTGGAACTAGCAGGAGGCTGCATTCACGTGGGAAAGTTTATCCACTTTACTGCTTCCTGAGGCCAGCAGAACAGTCAGGAAACACATTTAGAAGTTTAATTCTGTTATCTTGCAAGTGCCAGAGAAGCAGACAACATTAACTTTCAGACTATATTAGCTTTAATGTACCAAATCAAAATTTTAAGTAGTTCCCTGACTTTCACAGGCTTTCCCAGCTACATTTGTTTACGATCTTTAAATCATTTTAAATTAAAGGAGCCAGTTTCACAACCCTTTATTCTGCTGTTCAGAACTAAGTAGTGGTTAGAAGACTACTTAAAATTTATATTTGCAATGACCTGAGATAATTTTAAATAAATTTGCAATTTATTTATTCAGATAGGTCACTATATATGCACTCACCTGCTGTTTGGAAGGATATTTCTCCCTGCTCACAGAAGACCATATTCTTTGCTGTTATTTCAAGCAATTTTACAGTTGTTGAGCTGATGGACAAATTGAATGCTTTGCATGCTTTGAACTTCAGCCTTTCCATACAGCTGCAGTGAGCCACCTTGGATCCCAAACTGGCATGCTTAATCATAAATTATTAGTCTTCCTCTATGGCTGTTCTAGATGGGCGTGTGATGCCTGAGCTGCTAGATGAGCACTTTGTCAGCAGAAGCATCAGCAAAGAACAGAGCACAATTTGTGGCTACGTTGGACAGAGGCTGACGAAACAAGCATGGGTGGCACGCAGAGGACGGAGGAAAAGCAGGGAAAAGAGCCCCATTTGGATTCTTTGTCATCCTTTCAGATTTATTGACCAACACAAGGCGTCTTCCAGTGGTGAGCTTCTGTACAGCCCATGGAACCTGAAGACAAAAGACTTGCTTGTCACAGCTACCTTTCAAAGAATGTGTTGAGTAGTCCATGAAACACCACATCAGAACTGCTCCTCCAGAAAGTCATGTAGTGAAGCTGTAGAAAATAAGTGAAAAGTCATTTTCTGTGAGAAAAGCAGGGCAGGTATAGGTGGGTTTAGTTTGACATACCCACAGTGTATCAGTGCAACAACAAGATTTTTGGCACGGGAAGGAATGTAATGAATAGAACACTATGAGAAACAAACCACAAAATCAATAATCTTCTTAACGACATAAACTTTTAAACAACAAGCCTGTAAATTTGGTATGGGTTTAATTACAAGTGATCTCACCATGCAGCAGTGAAGCAAAGTGTACAAGCTTATCTTTCTGGGTTCATATTTTCTAGTTTGGATGCTTAGGTTTTTTGTAACTCCTCGTTGTTGCCCATAACTTGTATTTTCTAATTAATTTAAAAATAATTTCAGAATAGTTTTATTACATTATTGGCTGTCACCAAGAACTTGCAATATCCCCACTTTATGTGTTTGAATTTTCTTTAATGAAGCTATTAATTTGATAATTAGAAAGATTTCGATTACCACAAAATGAGCAGTAAATTTCTACAACAATAATAGTGGGATTCATTTATTTTAACGAAAACACAAACCTTTCCATTTTTTAAGCTATTCTAAAGATCCATTATCTGAAGTGGAGCTAACGAGATCAATTTTCATGAAGGTTTGATAATGATTATATTGCCAAGTATATTAATCATTCTGAAAGCAATTACCCTGGGTCTGTAAAGTAGACTATACTCAAGGAAATTTAAGTGTCCATGCAGAGAGTGCTACACTGTAAATTTTATTTCTCCAAGAGAAGCTGGTTATTCTATCAGGGTATCCTTTCAACTAAACATAAAGTATAAAGGATACATGGCAGTGAATCTGTAATTAATTTGCATGAAAAAAATCAATGGGCTGATGTTGCTGTGGCTCAGACTGTGGAATTAGGTTGCAATGCTTCTCCGTTAAGTATTTATCAGCTAAATAAGTATCAGAGACAAGAGTTTAGTTCCAGTGCTGCTCAGAGATAACGCTTAGGAAGTAAATTCTTAGAACAAGAAAGGCACAAATTAGCACTGAACTGAAATTCTGCAATTTCTCCCTGTGCTGGTATCAGCAGGTCATGCTGTCCCTGTAAAGGTGCACAGCCTTCTGCTGCTACCCCTCTGCAGCAGCCAGGCTGCTATGAGTTATTATTACACATCCACTATAGTAGGTTAGACTGAAAGCACCACATCTTGTCTGTGCACATACTAGTGCCAGGGAACATCCCCAGGAACTCAGGCATCGATACTGCCATGAGGCCTCAGCCTATCTGCGCAGTGGGACTCAGCATTCCCAGCATGGCTCAGGGGTGAGCATAGGCCAGGGAGCCTGGACTGCTTCAGCTGTCCTGGAGGGCGTGGAATTCCTATTGCACAGGAGGTCGTTCTGAGCCCCAGAACCTGAGGGCAGCACCCCTGCAGCCAGCTGAAGCTGGCTCTGACACACCAATCCTCACCCAGACAGCGGGAGTGGCCTGTGGGCACCGTGATGAAGCAGTACCCACCACACACTCCTGAGCAGAAGTTCCAAGTTCAACATAAGGCCTCATTTTCCTGCTGGTACATTTCATAACTATTAAGCTGTCCTTAATTTTGGTCTACAGCTCTTCCTCAGCACGTGCATTATCCTTTGGGCTGGGTTTCGAGGGATAACTGAGAACGCAGAAGGTACCAGCAGCTCCTTGACCTGTGCTAATAATGGGTGAGTGAAGGAGACATGCCCTTTTCATCAGGGACAAAGACTTTTACCTTGGCACAGGAGACTTGCAACCATAACAAACAAAAGACTAAGCAAGCCAGACTCTTGTACGAGACTCACATAGGTTATTTTCCTTTCAGTAGTTACTGATTTTCTCAGCACAACAAGCAGGGAAAAAAAGGTTTTCATTTCCACAGCAGCCTTTAAAGCAAAAACAGTTACTGAAAGTGATGTTGCCATGGGATAGATAACAGGCACATTCTCTTCTGAACTTTGCATTTTTGTGGCATTTTTCATGCTTTGTCTTCCAGAATCACAGAATCCCCAGAGCTACACGGGACCCACAAGGACCATCAAGTCCCACTCCTGGCTCCACACAGGCCCAGCTCAGTCTCAGCATGGCACTGAGCACATCATCCAGACACTTCTTGCCCTCAGTCCAGCTCCGGGCTGTGACCCCTTCCCTGGGGAGACTGTGCCAGTGAATAACCCCTATCTCAGTACAGAACCTCTTCCTAACACCCAGCCTAAACCTCCCCTGGTGCAGCTTCACGCCATTCCCTTAGGTCCTATCCCTGGTCCCCAAAGAGAGGAGATCAGTGCCTGCCCCTTTGCTCCCCCTCATCAGGAAGCCACAGACCCCATGAGGTTCTCCCCTCAGCTTCCTCTTCTCCAGGCTGAACAAACCCAGGGACTTCAGCCTCTCCTCGTGAGCCTTCCCCTCCAGACCCTTCCCCATCCTCGCTGCCCTCCTCTGGACACCCTCCAGTAGACCCACGTCCCAAACCTGCACCCAGGACTCTAGGTGAGAATAATCCCCTCCCTGGCCCAGCTGGCCATGCCAGGCTGGATGCACCCCAGGGTATGGTTGGCCCTCCTGGCTGCCTGGGCACGCTGCTGGCTCATGGGTAACTTGCTGTCAAGTGAGACCCCCAAATCCCTCTCACATGGCTGGCCTCTAATACCTGATTCCCCAGACTGGGTGTGTAGACAGGGCTGCCCCTGTCCCAGGGCAGAATCTGGCACCTGCCCTGTTAAACTTCATGCTGTTGGTGATTGCTCAGGCCTCTGATCTGTCCAGGTCTCTCCGCAAGGCTTCTCCACTCTTAACGGCGTCAACAGCCACCCTCCCCCCACTCCCCCTTAAATTGGTGTCATCTGCAAGTTTACTTTATATTACTTTAATATTAAAAGACACCTTGTCTTTTAATATTTCTTAATGCAGTTGCAGCGCAGACCAGAGTACTTCTAGACCACCTCAGCCAGGCAAAGCTACTTTGCTGTTTCCTCACATAATGTTCATAGGTGAATGTTTTGTGATCATGTTTGAATTTTTGCTGTTCATTTGCACCAAAGGAGATAAAGCACTTAAACCTAAAACTCAGAAATAGGAAATTCCAGCTTCCTGACATCTCAGCTCTGCTGTCTGAAAGATAAAATCTTCAGAATGTTTATTTTCACGAAGTTTGTCATGTTAATACCCAGAAAAAAATATCTCTACATTCTATCTCTATACCTGTCTGTCTGTCTCAGACAACTGTAAGGCTGGGATTACTCTGGTCCTTGTCAGTGAACAAATGACAGAGGATTCACTACCAACAGGAAATGTAACTTAGATACGAAACCAGCCAGGCTCAGTGCAAAGACTGTTTTATCCTTCGGCTGACTGAATCAATCAATAACCTATTTGCTTCTTTGACATGTTCTTTCTTTGTCTCATGCACTATTATGGTCCTTGGACTGACTGGTCTGGTCAATGGGGTTCTCAAGTCAAGACTACTTAGTAGCACTGTCCTTCCTTAATTAAAAAAAAATAAAAAGAGAAAGGACTGTAAGCAAAAAGAACTTATTCACACTCTTCAACTTCAATTTAGGTATGGTCCAACATTCAGGAATCACCACAGTGCATTTACTGCCATGCGACTGGGAAATTATCTGAAACGGAATCGTATCACAAAGGAGAACGAAAGCAGGAATGAGCCTCTGTCACTGTGACATTAAAATGCCAGGTCATAACCCCCTTATCAGCTGCTTCTCTCCCGTTCTGGGCTCCTGCTCCGGCCACCTTAATTGCTTCACATCCACTGGGCTCACTCCAGCGCACCCTGCCTTGCACTGGGAAACCTCAAACTGGACCCAGTGTCCATATGTGGCAACACCAGTGCCAGGCAGAAGGAAGTACCACCCCCTCACCTTCCTGGCTGTGCTCTCACTGGAACAGCCTGGGGCGCAGGCGGCTTTTTCTGCAAAGCACGGTGATGTCTCCTTTTTGACTTGTCCACCACAATCCCCAGTCCCTTTCGGAAAGCTCCCGCCTCAGCAGCCAGCCCCAGCCCACCTTCTGCAAGGGCACAGAGCCTCAGGCACGGGACTTGGTGTGGATAACAAAAGGTCCAAGCAACACTTAATGCTGTGGTTCAACGTGAACTGCCAACTAAGCCCCACACAGCTGCTAACACTGTCCACCCACCCTGGGCTGGGGGACAGCATTGAAAGAGTAAAAGTGAGAAAACTCTTCGGCTGAGATACAGTTTAACAGGTAAAGCAAAAGCCATGCACAGAAGCAAAGTGAGAAAGGAATCCGTTCCCAACTTCCCATCGGCAGGCAGGTGTTCAACCATCCCCAGGACAGCAGGGCTGCATCACGTGTGAAGACAAATGCCATCACTCCAAACATAGCCCACTTCCTTCCTCTCCCCCCAGCTCTACATGCTGAGCATGACACCACTGGTACGGACTATCCCTTTGGTCCCTTGGGTCAGCTGTCCCTGCTCCCTGTGCCCCCAGACGCTGGTTGGTGGGGGTGAGGAGCAGCACAGCCCTGGGCACTGTGCAAGCTCTGCTCAGCAGTGACTAAAACATCCTGGATTAATCAACGTTGTATCCAGCACAAACCCAAGACACAGCCCTGTACCAGCTACTGTGAAGGAAAGTAACTGTCCCAGCCAAAACCAACACACTTACCATGGAGTTCAAGGACTGACTCAGTGAATTTTCTCTTCAGCGTAGTAAAAGGTAGTGCTTCAGTCCAAAGAGAGCCTACAGCAGCCTCAGGTGTTGGATGAACGTTCAGCTTCCAAGCTATTTGGTGAGGGTTGTGGGGAGAGGGAAGTAGCTGCATTGCAGTGCAGCTGCTCTAATTGCCAAATACTGGAGACATGAGTTAAAATAACTCTGCAGTTTTGGCTGTGAGGAGTATCTGTGAGTTAATGAACCCTCAAAGAATCAACACCAATGGAATTTTTGTAATGTATTCTACACTTGTAGCTCTCATTGGTTAAAGCTTAACAACATTGGTTAAAGCTAATTGGTTAAAGGCTCAGACGCTGCACCTCAGCCCTCTTTTTCGCCAATGCCTGGGTCTTGCAGAGCACAAAAGCATACACCTCAAGCTTCAGCTCTACGTTGAGTCAGTGACTGTAAGCCTTATGTCACATTTTCACATCAGCTGGACAACTAGAATTCTGGGTGGCCTTTTCCTTCAAGGTACCATTAACCAAGCACGGTAAGGTAGGAAGGAAGAGAAGAAAGATCTCTGTTCTTCTGAAGAACAGGGATTTTCAGCATTTGGCAGCAATGGGTGATGAGATGCTAATGACAGGAGTAATTGTCCTGAGTGGTGTGAAGATCCCTCTTTGTTCTTATCTCTGTGCTGTTCATTTGGAGCTGGGAAGGAAGGAAGCCCCTATAAACCCAACCCAGTTTAACTGGCAGCTTTGGGATTATTCCTTGCTTATTTATCAGGTTCAGCAGCTGGGAATACTCAAGAATGCTTTGCTTAACTCCCCGGCACCTTCAGACATTGCTAGAAATTAAGCCTTTTCTGATTTCTGTGGTTTACACTCTTAATGTCCAAAAATCTGGAATGCTTTAGCATTTTGGTCTCTCAGATTCTGATACAAGGCACTTACATGAGAACTTCATGAAGATCAAGAACAATATTCTCATCTGCCATTCATTTATGAACAAGGGAACTGCTTTAACTTATCTTTGTCTCATAAAGGTTAAGGTCTGACATAGAAAAATTAATAAACTTTCCAATATTCTTATTGATGCTTGGTCATACTTTATGGTAGCAAATAGTATTTTTAATGCTTTTAGTTTTTTGACCTTAAGAACTTCCTAAGGCAATAATTTCCTCAGTCTAATCATATGTTTCATAACGCAGTTCCTTGTAGTCATTTTAAACTCATGCTTTAGTTCATTAACTGTTCTCCATCTTTCTGTTAAGAGATGGGGAGAATATATATTTCCTAATTATCTCCTCCAGATCACTATTTTATATATACCTGACATTTCTCCTGTGCAATTTTAAAACAATGACTCTGCTAATAAACTATATAAATGTGTTGTGCTTTGTACCTGTGGGTGAACACATCTTTGGTGGAGCTACCCCTGTGTTCCCCAGTGCTGGAATAAAGCAGTGCCTGCCTATCTGCTTTGTGGAGATGAGTTCTTCATGATTGTGACTGCTAACAGTGGTAATATTTTCCAGTGTGATTTATTGCAAAATTCCTCTAAATTCAACTTACTCTTGCTTTTTTTACTTACCTTCGTGGCTGTTTCTGGAAGTGGCATTTTCAACTGACTCAGCACACGCAAAGTGAATTGAAATATTAAGCTCACGTTTGAAGATTCTTTCTAGGAATTGGAATAAAATATTGGTCAGAAAAGGGTGATAATTTTTTGCTTTTATCAATAAGAAGGAAAGAAAAAGACATTTTTCTTCATTTAATTGTAACAGTGCCCTTACTTATTTGGCAGTATTTGGAATCGGGGCCAAGCTTGGAGGGAAAGCTGTATGTATTCTGTTGTGACACGGATTTGCTTGATCTTTATTACCTGGACCACCAGACAGAACCTCCAGCCAGCAAGGGCTGAAGCCTGACCTGGGCTGCAGCAGCAGCAGCGCGCTCTGCCACGCACCCAGCACACCTTCGAAAGGAACGACCCTGCAGCACGGCAGATCCGCGCGTTTGTTTTACAAATAACGGCTACGAATCTCCTCCTCTGGAGCATGTTTTACCGAAGCCATAAAATGCCCCGACACAGCCTGCTTCCCAGCACAGCTAAGGTAGAAGCCAGCCAGCCCTTGTGCCGGGCAGGGCTGGAGCCGCCCGCCAGCCTGGCGCGGCTCAGGACCGCCATCTGCAGGGCAGCCGGCGCCCCGCGTAGGGCCTGCGCGGGCTTTTCCTGAGGCACGGCGGGACGGAGCGCTACCACAGCCGGGCAGAGGCTCTCTGGGAAAGGCACGCGTCTAAACGGCACCCGCCATAAAACATGTTGCTCTACAGAGTCACAGGCTTTGCAGCCAGCGTGACGCAGGAATTACTAGTATCTGTTTCCTAAACACGGTCCAACATCCAACACCCCCCCCCCCCGGCAGTATCTCACATAGTTTATGCAGGTGTTTCTGGACATTCAGGAGGGGGATGAACAAGGACCTGCAGGATAGATAATCTCTCCTTTCACACACTCCCTCTGAAGGCAGAATCCATGCCAAAATCATCTGCTTGCTTTGCAGGTACTTAAGTACCCACTACTCTTCCAGCCTAAGTGAGTCTGTGATTCCATGTGAGTCTGATTCCATGCCTTTCCATTCTGTCACAAGCTGTGTTGCCCTCCTCTGGACGCATGCAAGGACGTGAACATCCTTCCAAAGTGCTGGGGCCCAGAACTGCACACGGTACTCCACGTGAGACCACACTGATTTGTTAATACAGCAGCATAATCCCTTCTTTTGACCAGCTGCTTATGCTGCGTTCGGATGCAGTTTGTCCCCTTGGCTGCCAGGGCACACTGCCAATTCCTTCTGAACCTGCTCCTGACCGGCACCCCCAGATCTCATTCCACAGGATCCCTGTCTCCAGCAAATCGTCTCCCAGTCCACATTTGTGTCTCACATTACTCCACCTGACATACTGAATCCAGCATTCGAACTTGTTAAATTTCACACCATTGGTGATGATGGCCCAGTGCTCCAATCTATCTCGACCCTATTGCAAGGCCTCTTGTCCCTTGAACAAGCCAACAGAACCTCCCACTTTTGTATCATCAGCATACTTTCTAATGGTGCATCCAATTCCCACATCCAGACCTTTAATAAAATTTACCAATCTCACAGTGACTTTGGTTGAACTTCTGACTCTTCTGTGATATTAGCCTGTAGGTTATTCTCAAATAGCCTTAAGCTGAAGAAGGGGAGATAGATATTAGGAAGAAATCCTTCCCTGTTGAGAACAGGTTATCCAGGGGAGTCATGAATGTCCCATTTTTGGGGGAGTGGTGCCGGGGGGGTGTCTGCAAGAAGCTGCCTCCAGGTCCAACAGACCCAACACCAGCTGGTTCAAGAATGGACCCCGCAACCAAGACACCACAACCAAGGCTGAGCCCATCAGCAAGGGTAGTAGTGCCTCTGTGATAACATATTTAAGAAGGAAAAAACAACTCAAGTGGAGGTTTTTGCCACCAGCGAAATGAGTGAGAAGATGTGAGAAACTTTGGGAGAAAATTATGTAATCCAAAGGAAAAACACCCCCATTAAAAACTGGGAGAAACAGCATTGGGGACTGGCAGTGATTTTACCTTACACCTCTCAGCGCATGAACTCTTCTGGTTTGATTTGGTAACACTAAAGTGCCAGACACATGATTAATCTGTACTGCATGCCTGCCAATTACAGGTAGAAAGCCCAGCTTTGCAGTGATACGGTCAGAAGACATCCCAGCTCTCTAGCATCTTGCCCACATCCCACAGGATAATCATTTTTGCTGTGATGGGTAAACGACACACTGCCCCACCCTGCCAGCCTTAACTCCCTGTTTCAGCCTTATAATTTTTTCTCCACCTTTGTCCCCCCATTTTTTCCATGTGAAATAGCCAGTTGTGAGCAGTTTCCTGCAGCAGACTGCTGTGTGATTAAAGTCAGAGCTGCCAGGCTGCCAGTCTGAGGAACCTGTGGAGAGAGATGGCAGGAATTACCTACTGCCAGCACGGGCACACAGCAGTCATTCCTCATGTCATTTGCCTGCTGAGTACCCAGGGCATACTATAAACCAGGGAATGTTCCTCAAAAGTCTACTGAAGTAGGCTAAGAACAGAACAAGGAGGCTGAGCACAGTTCTCCAAGACAGTTATTAACCGTGCCAAAGACTAGGCGAACCGGACAGGCAAAGTGCCATGAACTGGAGATCCCAAAGTGCTACAGTGAGTTGCCAGACCCATTCATTTTCTATCAGACCACATCAGAGCAAAGGCAAACTCCTTCTGACAACTGAAAACGCTTCTCCTCTTTTTCCAGAGCCCGTTTTCTGAAAGAGTTGGGCATCAAATCTGCATAGCCTGAACCTGCTTAATCTTGCAGCACTCAGGAATGGTGCATGTCTGAGGTACCTAGCAAAAACCCGCCTGCTTACTGGGAAAGCCGGAGCACGCTGTAGACAGGTTACAGTATGATGTGCAACAACCTTACACTTGTTTTCTGTGTCTCATGTCTCAGAGCTGCACTGCCTTACAAAACCGAACATTTATAAGATGACCTAGTCCAAAGAAAATACTGGCACATGCACTACTCCACACCCCCACAACTGCCCCAGAAATGTAGAGAGTCACTGAGTTTGAGGCACAAACCCCCTCCCGAGGAAGCCCCAATACACAGCTAAAGCCAGATCATACATTGCCACGTATTTTGGGTTTGCATGGCAAGGTTTTGGTAGCAGAGGGGCTACAGGAGAGACAAAAATTGTTTCTTTTCCACACAGGATCATCCTTGCATCCTGGCATCCAGAGCTGCTTACAAAGTTTGCTAAAACGTTTGAGCTGTGGTGGAGGAGTTCCAAATTAAAGCCTAAGAATCTCACAAAAACAATGAGAATTGACAGTTTTCTGATAGATTAACCTCTCCAGTGACACTGAAGGTCTCCCTGGGCGTATGGCAGATAAGCTGTGGAGGGTCAACATTTGTATTAGAGCATAATGAAAAATGCTTTCTAGGTGCTTCAGTCATTTTCAAAATCATTTGGTGAAATTTTCTGAAAAGCTACTGAAATGATTGATTTGCTCTCTCCTAAAGCACAGGAGCAGCAGAACAGCATCCTCAATAGCAACTGAGTTTGTATCACTCTGCAAAGACAAGTGCTGTGGCACAGGCATCGCAGCATATAGTGGCTTCCCAATGACCCTCCCTCCTGATTCACATCAGGAAGAAGTTTATACTTTAGGAAAACAACCAAACACAACCACCCAATTTCCTGAAGACCATCTCCAGATGAAAGCAGACACCGTTTCTCATTCATTCCCTGATCCCTGAGCAAGCAATAGAACCTACTGGGACTGCCAGTGAGGGCCCTGCATGCAGACCCCTTTAAGCTCAACTGGCTGGGTCCAAGTTTGGCTTCATCACTGGTAAGAGTTGTGCAGAAAGCTATCAGTGAGAGCTGCCCTCCTTCCCTTGGGAGCTTCCTTCAAGCAGAGGCTTTCCTGCTTGGAGAGCCCTGTCACAAAACTATTCCACAGGAAATAAAATCCATGGGCTTGCTATTTTCTCTGAAATCACACCAAATAAACCTTACAGTGAAAGTGCGATGAACTTATTTTACCAACACTCTAACCTTAGAACTCTGTAATAGTCAAAGACAGGTAGAGCAAAAGTGAAATAATTATGTGACAAAATTACATTTTGCTCTTATTTTCAAGAAATTTTATTTTTCTTTTATAGCATCACAGAATAGCTTGGGTTGGAAGGGATCTTTAAAGATCACTTAGTCCAACCTCTCTGCCATGGGCAGGAACATCTTCCATAAGATCAGGTTCCACAAAGTGCCATCCATCCTGATCTTGAACACGTCCATAACTTCCCTGGGCAAGGTGTTCCAGAGTCTTGCCACCTTTGTCATGAAGAATTTCTTCCTCATACCTTATCTAAACCTACCCTCTTTCAGTTTAAAACCACTGACCCTTGTCCTGTCACTACAGGCCATGGTAAAAAGTCTCTCTCTGTCATTCTTTAAAGTCCCCTCTGCAGATTGAAAGGCCACTGTAAGGTCTCACCAGAGCTTTCTTTTCTCAAGGCTGAGCAACCCCAACTCTCCCAGCCTTTTTGTGACCCTCCTTCTGGGCCCACTCTAACAGAACCACATCCTTCTTGTGTCGGAGACCCCAGAACTGGGCACAGCACTCCAGTTTCATTTCCCCTTCCCTAAAAGACTCCTTTGTATCTCCTATAAATCTTTACCAATAGTCCCCAGTTAAATGGGTCTTAATGTTCTTAGGAGCTTCTGCTATCAGAGCTACAGGAATGCTGTAAATACCTGAAAGAGCACCCCCAAACCCAAGTTCAGTTATGTCTGGAGAATTAATTCACAGTGTATGAAGGGACAGGAGTCCCCAGGGCAGCACAGCTCCCATCAGCAACCACACTCTGACAATAGATCCTGACTGGGACCATCAGACCAGCACATCTTTGCTAGCAATTGTCAACCCCTTCCCAGAATCACAGTGGTTTTTCTGGGAACTGCAGGTGCTCTTACTGAAGATGCCTCCTCCTTCCCCTTGCACTTACTGAGAGCAAGGCCCAAATCTGCTGGCCTAATGCAGCACACTTCAGAAGCCAGGCTCTGTCCTGCCTTACGGCACTTCAGAAGCTGTTGCATTGCTGGTGGCACCACACCTCTTCAAGTTACATTCTTGATTCACGGTAATAAATTTGCTTGTTAGTTTTTGCATATTTACATCATCCAGACAATAAACACAGCAATTAACATACTGTATTTTTCACACAGAAAAGTCCCCAAATGGTTATTTAAGTGAAAGATTCACGCAGCCGTGAACAGCACTACTGTAATTCTCGAAAAGCTAGTTAATTGAGAGCCAGTTCTGCAGCAGACATTACAGCATATCACATTTAGACTTTAGTATTGCATAGGTTCTCCAAATTTAACTGTATTGCTCCTGTGTGTGTATTTCTGGATTATATCCTTGGCTAAACATAATTATTTTCTAATTCAAATACATCAGAAAATTAAGACAGCAGCCCTTCTCTCCATACTTGGTTCCAGTGCCTAATTATTAGTAGCATTAAATGCACAGACAAACGTGGTACACAAGCCTGGGCGAGCTAAGCCTCTCACCATTTCGTAGCTCCCCTCCCTGGGATGCTGACGCAGACACAGGTGGCTTCATGCCGCCCTTTCTAGGAGGCACAGAATTTGGTCTCCCTATTTGACACTGTTCCACCAGAAGTAACACAAACCTGCTCCGACTGACTTGTATAAGCATAATGAGCCATTGTACTATTACAAGTCTGCACATTTTAGGTACTCACTAAGACCCGGCGTGTAAATCAGTCACTAAAACATCCTCCCCAGCATGCTGGCAATCTGTTCTGCACTGACTCTCTGGATAAGCTGCCTAACTGCAATTAATCTGACACAAAATATTCTCCCATAAACAACACACCTCTGAGACGGTGACAAGGTGTTCTCACAGCACCGGTCAGAGAACAAGCGAAAGGTCATACAAGATGAATTCTTCCCTGGTAACCTCACTGACGTGGAGCCTGGTTGGAACAAATCAAGGAATGTTAGATTTATCTTTCACCCCAATGTGTTAATGCAAATACGTAAATAAAACCAGGGCATGATCCTTTATGCAAATAAAACTGATAATCCAGGTTCAGTGCACTCTATAATCCTGTTAAACTACCTAATTTTCTATTAAGTATATATACTTTCAAAGGAATACAGGAAACTCTTTGTGCAACTACTGTTGAAACTAGCACTAATATTTAATGATATTCTGACTATAACATTACACAGTGGGAAGCATTTTCCCTGGCCTGGATTCCTCAGTAGAACAAGTAACCAGGTCTTTAATTAATCACTGTTGAGTTGTTACCTAACAGTTTCTCAGACAGATATTTATACTCTCTGCTTGTTACCCGGAAATTGTTATGCAAATTTCTCCAATCGTGGGAGTAAAATTAGCACTAGCAGCACTATCTGCTACCAGCAGAATATTATACAGAATTTAGTGAGGCCATTTATATGGGATTCAGATTGACTTCTGCACTGGCAGTTGTGCCACGAGCATCTCCCTTAGCAAGGAATTTATTTTTAACATACAAACTATTCCTATGCGTTCTATATGAAACATTAAATACGCGGAAATAGTATGCATACCATGTAATATGATTATCACATTTATAATGAATTGGATTATACATATGAATTATCATTACAAATACCATTCAGCCATAGGCTTTCTGCATCTTGGCTGGGTCGGGGATTATGCTCAGCAGACCAAGTTCACAGTGGGCTCCGTGACTTCTGAAGATCATTACTGCTGCTCTATCAATGATACCTACTTCTCAGAAATAACATTTTCCTGCCAGTTAGGTCAAGTGAGATGACAGCAGCTGAGGATCTTTGTTGCTTGTTTTGTGTTTTCCTCCCTGGAGTTCTCAAATCCCTCCTTTTTCCTTTCAGATTGCCCTGTGAGTCTTAGGGAGCCCCACTTTCAGCTACAACCTCATTACTCATTTCTAAACAAAACTCAGGACTCATGAATTATCACTGTGTGATAAATTAAGATATAAGAAATCTAGTTACTCCAGATTTTAACTATTTACTTTTGTTTTCTTGGTAAGCTAGCTCTTTATTTGCTGTTTGATGCCTTCTCTTTCTGACACTACAGCTGCAGGTGTAATTCCAGTACAGCAGGTAGCCTGAAATGGAGACGCTTGCTTCATAAACAGCAAGGATTGGGATAAAACTTTCCAGGCAGAGGTCCTGATCAACTAATGAACCGAGCAATGTACCCAAATGAACAGCCTTTGCGTTACATCCCTCTCCTCCTTCTTCAGTACTCCTGACTGCTGATGTGGTGCACTGTGGTAACGTACACATTTTAGTACAAATAGGATGTTAGAGTCAGTTAATTATTATGAAGAAATAGGATGATGCAGTATTTACAGCTGTGTAACCACAAGTGGTTTTAAACAAGAAGTTCTAATCACACCTCAGTTCTAAGCTGCCTCAGTGTCCTGTGTACAGCCCTTTCCATTGAGGAGTTAGTCCTCAGCCAAGTTAATTAGTAACTAATTAAAAATGAAGGCTTGACTACAGTAGATGCATGAATATGATAGAGATGAGTGAGGAAAGTATTTCCATTTAAGAGAAGGATAACATTTTGTGGCTAAGTAGAGTTCTAAGCATGTAGATGTTTAACACAGAATATCAAGACCTTTGGAAAGAAGAAGAGGGACTGTGACCTCCGAGACAGATCAGTAGAATCCAAGATCCGAAGCAGAACCAAGACTGAGCAATCAGTGATACCTGAAGAGAAAGGCAAATTATGGACTTTCAGCCAGCCAAAACAGAGGACACTCACTGTCTATTCAAAACCGGGGACTTCATGTACTCTTTAAACACACATCATAGATAAGACAGCCCAACTCTGAAGTGTTAGTAAAAGTAAGCCATGGGTAATCCAAAGCCCAGTGACATTCTTTAACACACCAGTGTGCATGAGGGTTAGCCCATGCAGCATTTATTGTTCTTTACATTAGAGATGAGCTAGGAAAAAAGTCTTCAGAGTGCTTTATTAAGATTTTAAGATCAAAAAGGCACTGTAGGAGTATGTGAAGGCTCTGACAGCAACCTAATAAAACATGACATAGTTTGGCTTTGAAGTAACGTCTAGGGATGACTCTGCACACTTCTGTGCCATAGTTTCATTATTTATTACTGCTGACTTGTACAAAACCATGAAAGAGAAACAGGATTGCATGAACTGAGAAGCAGATTTGCCCCTTAGGACTCAACTGAAAGAAACAGAGTTGAACACAGACTTTGAAACAAGTAGAGAAAAGCAAATTATGTATTTAGGGATTACTATATTTTATGCAGATAGCAAGTCAACAAGAAGCCACCTAACAACAGCTCAGGAGATCTGGCAAGATGGCACCAGCACAAAACTCCAGGTTTGCTGCGAGGGCATTCTTAGAGAGAATGGCAGAAATACCTGTAAGTGGTCAGTATCCTCTCACTACATCTACTTTATGACTGACCTGGAGTCAGACACAGAAGGCAATTAAACATGCCTATTTCTTTTGTGAGTCACCTGGGTTTTTATAAGGCTTAACATTGTAAGACTACATTTTCTGGAAACCACAGGCTTAATTTTTACAAGCACTAACAAATTTTTCAGCAACTACTTTGTTTCACATTAACTTGTGAAGCTCTTTCAACTAGTATTACAAATCATACAATGATCCAAATGCAAATTAAAGATTGCCAAATAAGCAGCATATTTATCACTGATAGCCAAATTTTTCCCACTCCTAGGCTTTTGTTTCCCATCAGCCAAGCACTAATCCCTCAATGACCTTAATGACTTTGTCCTGATGTTCTTGTTTGGACTTGCAGAAGGATTTTGAAACTCAGCACCAAGTGGGCCTCACTTTTCCCTCAGGTGTCAGCTCTTTCTCAAAACTAACAGATTTGTGAGACACAGTTTCTCTCTAAAGGAAACTTTAGGAAACTTTGTTCCCTCCACTGCTTTATATTCTGCTCACCCTCATGTCTGCCTGTTCTGTTATTTATTATAACCCCTACTACATGGGAGTTAAAGTGTTGTAAATACACCCCCTAGCCCTCAAAAAATGAAAACATGGCAAAACATCTGGACTGTTGTCTTTTGGCAACAGCAAAATTCATAATGGTACATTACACAAATGCCTGCAAGGCCTACTATTTCATAACCCACTTCATTTCGAGGGGACCATCTCTTTCCTCTGACACCCTTATTATTCCCAAAGTCTACAACAGGAGGATAACATTGATTTGTCACTGGCATTTCCAGTAAAGCTTAAGCTGGTCTGGTTGGGGTCAATAGTGTCCCAGGAGAAAGGACACCTTTCCTTATCCTACCCTCAGATCACAGCATATAGCTTTCACTCTTCAAAGTCTTTTTCAAGAACCTCATCACCTTCCCCATCTGCCCCTGCTGCCTTTAATCCAGGAGCACAGCCTGCCTAGCTAAAATCCCACCAGTTCCTGGTGGCACTAGTATACTCTTTACAGTGCACCACAGCAGATTCATGTAAAGCCTGCACAACATGCTGCAGTTGAGCCAGAAACCTGGGGTTACTGCCTCTTATACCAGCTGCACTCCTCTGCTGTCCCCCATTCCTCATTCGTCCATCGGCACTTGCTGCTCATCACCTGTTTGGAGCAAGGAGCCATGCTCCTTTGTCCTCCCTATATCCTTTCATAACATGACCACGCCAAGTTTCAGGAATTACAGATAATTAATGCTGAAGAGAATAGCACACAGCAGAGCATTCTGAGAAGAAATTTATCAGAAGACAGAAAACCCCTTCCTTTCCATCTCTAAGTCATATCTTAGGGATGTTTAACAAGAGAGAGTTCAAAGCCTTCTGACAGAGACAGCCCTGAGACTGTGTCCCATCCCACCTGAGCTTACCTGTGTAAGGGCTCTCTTCCCTGTGCTGAACACAGAGCTGCAGTAGATGCACTAGTGCAGAGCTCAGACTGCAGCCAGAGGAAGGGCCCTCATAAAACGAGGCACAGCAGCCCCAGCAAGGGGAGTCAGTGTCCTTCTGTATCTGTATCTTCAGATACCTTCTGTATCTGCAGGCAGTACTTATCTCAGATTGACCAAATGTATTAACAGACTTGATTCTGGAATACTGTGATTTTCAATAAGGAAATAAGATAGTTTTAAAAGTATTGTAGAATACTGAAAAAACCACAGCCCAGCCTGCCTGCCCGCAGGCACACCATCCACTGCACCGCATGCGAACAGATGTGCCACACACTCCATGGTCCCAGCAAGAGGGCACTCTGAGGCTGAGTGGAAGGGAGGCAATCCGTACAATTCCCCAGCCTTGAACAGCAGCAACTTTGGCCTTGAATCAGCTGGTAAGAGCTCTAGCTGCTCCTTACAGCAGCCATTTTCTGCAGCTCCCGCCCCCCTGTTCTCTCCCAGCACCCAGCTAGGCAGAACTGCGACACACTGTGACAAGCTCCAGGGGTTTTAGTCACAGCCCCAAGGCTTTCAGTGTTCAAGAAGCATTTGGACAATACATTCAGAGATTGGGTTTAGTATTTAGGCTGCCCTGTGTGAAGTCAGGAGCTGGACTTGACCCTCACATGTTCCCCCCAACTCCAGATGCTTGATGATTACAGGATAAACAGCTCACCTGGCAGTTCTCAGGAGCATCCCCTCCAACTAGTAGTGTGGGGCTTTGTGAATCACAGTTCTGCACTTACTTCACTTGCTGCTTTCACAACTGATCACATTTAATTCTCTGAAAGCTGCTGAAGAAAGAAAACAAATGTTTCTGTTATTATCTGGCCTGATAACTTTATCTGGAGTGTTCTGCGGAAATGAGAACAGATGACTATCCTGCACATTCATGACTAAGAAGGGGAAGCAGTAAGAGACAGATGGCCCTCAGATGAAGCATTTTAGGCTTATACAGGCACAGCACAGCTGGTTTGCATGCAAAGGCATAGGAAGCAGCTGTGCTTTTTGAACACCCATTCTGGCTTTCACTGAGATCAGGCACATCACCTCAATGAAATCACAAGTTTGTTTAGGCTGATGAAAAAAAATTGGCAGACCGGGGATCACCAACTAAAAATAAACCATTTGTTAATAAATATCTGAGGTTATGGACTTGGTAATTAAATTGCACTTCAAATTACATCCTGGTTAAGTTAACCCTAAGACTCCAATGGCCTAATTGCTTCACACCCGATGCTGCTGTACCCGATTCCTGAGGCAGTCAGCACCAGAGTCCTGTCACACGATGTGACTGTTTGTACTGGCAGAGTGGCTGTACTTCCCAGCAGGAGGCTTGCTGTGCTGCAGACCAAAACCACGGGCTCCAGCACGCCGCTGAGACCAAACCACGGGCACTAAGGATGCGAACAACATCCAGGTACATACAGGGACCAGGGGCCTTCTGAGCTGCCCTGGCTGCATCTGGCCCAGGCTGGGGGCTGACATGGGGGAACGTGCATCTCTCACCCATCCAGTGCCTGTATGCTACCTGTGCCGTGCTTCAGACCCACAGGGCAGCCTGTGTCACCTCCTATAGCTCTGCTGGGGCCTTTTGGGTCATCTTTTGGTCTCAGTTGAGTCCTAGATGCAGCAACTGTGGCACGGTCAGGCCTGGGCATGCAGGGAGCCTGGGAGCATACACAGAGCTTGCACCACTGCCCATCAGCGCCTCTGAGCTACAGGCTGGAGATGCTGGGAAGAGGGCACAGCAGGCATGTCCTTACCGCTTATCCCTTCTGTGAGCTCCCACCTCCCCCAAAATCCAGTGGGGACTTCAACACCAGCTGCCTGAAGTCTGGAACCGTATGCAGGTCAAAGCACAATGAAAGCAGGTTACCTGTGGCATGAGCAGCCTGTGCTCAGGACTTGAACTTAAGCTGGGCTGCATGCTCATTAAAGACATTATCAGAGATTCTCCCAGTCAGAAACATGTGCACATACAAATATATCTGAATTGCAGCAATTCTGCTTTAGTTGAACTTTTCAGAAGGAAGTACAAGCATGCACTGAAGGACTGATTCTGGTGTGCTGAAGAGACATAAATGATGGGAGGGGAGCACCACCACCATCAGCACTGTCATAAGGGCTGTCAAATATCGAGCTTCCTTTACAAAAAATCTGTTTCTAAACGCAAAATGAATGCAACGATACCACCAGAGTGAAATAACTTTTCATGCTTTATAATTAAAACATTCATTATTTTTTCTTTCACTTTCTATACTAAAACTGCAACATCAGTGATGCTGCTTGTTGCCATGGCACTAAACTGGCCACGATCAACGCAGCAGTGTTTGCTCTTTGACTCTCAGGGTCAGTTCCAACAAAATGAACAAAGCAGCCCTCTCCTTAAAGCAAGGCAGGTCAACTCCTCTCTCACCCTTATCTTGGGAATAAACAACATCAGTTGCTTTCTGTGTATCAGAACAATTCAGTACTTAGAGGCAAATACCTTCTGTATCTGCAGGCAGTATTTATCTCAGATTGACCAAATGTATTAACAGACTTGATTCTGGAATACTGTGATTTTCAATAAGGAAATAAGATAGTTTTAAAAGTATTGTAGAATACTGAAAAAAACACAACATTACTGCTTGTTTTGCAAGTTGCAAAAACAGAGTCAAAGATTCAATGACAGATCAATAGCTAGTGAGAAATAGAAAAGCTGACAGAATGATTAAAAAACCCAACAACTCTGAGTTCACACACTGAGGGTCATTGTGTGTAGAAGCCAGTTATGTGTATTCAGAAATGGTGGCATGAAGAGGAGCAAAATGAATGCTGGAAGAAAAACAACCTCAGCCCAAGCACATCTGGAAAGATTCCCCCCCCGCCCCCGAATCAATCAGTAGGAAATATTCTTTGCCCTCAGAATAGATAGCTGTCAGTGAAGAACAGACTGACTTTGATTATTAAAGGATTGTTTTGCGGTATCAATTTTCTGGCCATTTACTCATTTCTTTTGGCTAGAGCACGCTATATGAATACACACATCTTCCAGTGGCCATTCAGGTCTTGTGCAGTGACTGATCTTACAGATTAGACTTTCCCTTTCACTAGGGATACAGCTTTAGCTCTTCCCTCCAGATGTCTGCCAGAAATGCAGAGAGAGCAGAAAAAACAACTTCCCCTTTCAACTTATCCTGGGAAAAAAGGTAACGTGATCAAGCTTGTCCTTAAAACCTTTGAAAATCCTAATCCACTAGAACCTAATGACATTTTAGGTATTCTTAAATGTTGAATTTTCATTCCGATTTTTGGAAGACAGTTTTTGCAACTATTGCCATACAAGCTTCAGAGTTCAAATCATTCCTCAATGGCTTCAATAAGCAAGAACCTCATATTGTTTCAGTCAGATGTAGGTCCAGTGATCAAGGCCAGAAAGTACTACTACATTAAAGTTCAGGATAAATACTGTTAAACATGACAGAAAACCCTGTTTTGCCTAGAACTCATTCCTGTTTTCCCAGTGAATCGATCGTGGTGCAAATGGTCACACTTACCACGGTCTCCAAGTGACACAGCAGAGGCAGGAACACACAGGACTGTTTGCAAAGACCTGTGCAGAAATCAGCTTCAGATTTTTACTTTGTTAAGTCAGAAGTGTTTTAGGACACATGTCGAATACTTTAAAGAGGCTTTAGAAAGAAGTACTTATAAATTATTATATAGCCAGTAGCCAGAAAGTGTTGATTGTGAATCCCAGAGATCACTGTTGGAACTTTTTCTCTTTTTAATGTATATAAAAAACCTACAGCCACAGACTATCCATAAGCCTGCTAGATTTCCTGATGAGACAGAACTAGGAGGCTGGTAAATGCACAGCAAGCAACAAAGGAAAGTGCAGATCTGCTGCATTAATTAGGCTAGAAGTTTAATTCAGACTTGTAGTGAATTACATGCCAAAATGAGAATGAGTAACAGACTGATTTAGGTTGAAGTCAAACAGGAAGATTCCGGTGCCTTGTCTCAAACTAATAAAATAATTTGCAGACAAGATTGAATTTGGTAAAATTAACATAACAGAATACAAATCAGATTTTCCGAAATAGTAAGAAGAGGCAAGAAACCCAGATGACTTCGCGGAGGAGGTAATGCCTCCCCATATTGGATGCTCTTCTCCTGTTTGACTGGTCCAACGTGTGTACCTGGGTCTCAAATGGAAACCACCTGAGAAGCCTTTGGTATTGGACACAGCTGTTCAGACAGACATGAGAGGTGAAAGAAGATAATCGCCAACTGTTGTACAATTCAACAGAGATTGAATAATTTTTCTTGACTCAAATTTTACATCAAGGTTCTTCTAGAACCGTGCAAGTGTGGGAACCAGTATTCACTGTACAGAAGATCAGATAATTCAAGCTTTCAGATTTCAACTCTAGTCTTTAGTCATGATTTGAATCATCATCAAGTGGTATGACCGTAGATGAGATAGACATAACATTTGATTTTTGTAGCTATTTTGAGTACACACAGAGGTTTATTTGTTCTTCATATGGATACTGGAATGACTAGATTTCATTCAGGTACTGTTACCTTTTAACATACAACTATTTCACAATCACACATTCAGTTCCTCTCTAATAAAAGAATACAAGTTATGTGACATTTTTCACTCCATAATTTAACATAAGCCAAAGCTATTCTGGCCTTGAAATGAGGCTGGTTTTTTGGTTCTGGAAATTAAGTATGTAAAAGTTGTGCTTTGTGCTAACAGAAGGAACAAATCCTGACAATTATGAAGAAAGTACCAGTGGAAGCACGTTTCTGGTTTTGTGTGTACTATAAGATGGGAATATATTTATTCCCACATGCATGTTTGTCCTCAGTAATCAGTTTGGCTGAAAGAGTCACGAGTAAGGTAATGCCACAGTTACAGATAACATCACAAGCAAAGCACGTAAGAAACATTTGCAGATACACACTCTCTTCCAATAAGACAGATCACTTATTTCAGCTGCAAGTCTATTAAACAATTCTACAGTCACTCTGTTATTTGCTTGGCTTGACAAGAGTCAGCCATCCACCCTTTCCCCATGAAACTCCACAACAACCCTGAGGTAGCATTAGTGACCTACAGAGTTGAAACCTATAGAGAGCTTAACCATGACCCACTGAAGAGGTTGGTGAAACTTGTAGTTACATGAACAAGTAAACAATTGAGCCCAGCCTAGGTGAGCACAAGGTTTGCGATTCAGAACTCAGATCTCCGTGGTCTATTGAGATCGACTGCCCCAAAGATCACCCTCAGATGGGACAGCACGTGCTGTTAAACACAGAAGATGCCTCTACTTCACTTAGGATTCCAACTGCCTATTTGTACCCAAGGCTTTCACCCAGTTACCCAGGACACAAATCTAGTGGCCCATATAAACACACATTTACGGTGATCTTTGCCCATGAATTGTCAGCCATTATTGAGTAAAAGTTACTTTTAAGTATTGACATTCTGTTCCCCAACCTTTTGCCAGGCAGGAGCTGTAACTCACACCAGCAAAAGAACAGATTCCTAACAACTCATCCCTGGTGAGTGTTCTATAAACAAACTTTAACACCACACTAGAAATGCAACACTGAAACCCCACAGCTGTGAGGCTCCAGAGACACTGCGGATCAGGCTAGAAGAGATGTGGTATCATCAGCCTCACAGAGATTCTCAGCTCCTGCTAACTGTAGGAAACTGTGGACAGCTACTATTTGATAACACTTCCTCTGACACTGAGGTAATATTCCCATAAGTACTGCCATGAGCAAATTCCTCTACTGATATATCACATGAAGGCTTTTGAGGCCTCTAATAAAAACAAATAATATAATACAAATAATATAATACAAAGTTCAGTGTAACATCTTGTGACTGACAGCAGGAACTGACCAATAGCGTAAGGGAAAGCAGCAGGTTTGTTGTCAATCTTCTGGTGAAGCTTTTATGTCACTTGTTTGACACTTCTTAGAAAACATAAGCTCAAAAGCATATTTCATTTCTTTTCCAAAGTTCACATTTCAAAACCTGAAATACTTTTTTAGTAGAATCACACCAAAGCTTTACACTTGTGGTATTTAGGTGTTTGTTGGTGTGCATCTGTGTGAAAAACATTTTGCTACTCTAGCCTGATACCTTTCTTCAACAACAAAAAAGCCTTTACTCATTTCAAGTAGACACATTTTTGAAGTAATAGATCATAAAATCTAAATTATTATGTGATGCATTTGGAAAAGCAATAGACTAAAGGAAAATTATGGAAGAACTGCTGAATGAGGAAGGGAAAGTATCAAAGTTTCGTTTTTACCTGAATAGATAATACTCTGTACTTTGTCAAGAATTTATCTCAAAGGAAAATGCATGTAATATTTCAAAGTTACCTTTGAAATGAATTATTTCTAACAGGGGTAGGTTAGTATACTGATGATACAAATTGTGTAGGCATCAATACATATATAATTTCAATTCTACGGAGTTCTAGAATTCTCATTTTTTCTATACGTTTATGTCTATGCAAATACATAAGAGCTGCATACAACTGTATAGAATTGTGCATCTATACACATCATTGTTACTATATAGAACGTGATTAGTTACTCCACACCTTGGAAAGCCAGTCTCTGCACGTGACCCTTGCAGAACCCACCTCCACCCCAAAACTGGACCTATATATCACCAAGCCTGTAGAAGTCTCTCACAGATTTTCTGCAGCCTTTGAGCAGGCTGCTCTGATGTGGGAAAGCATGCAGGAAGGCACTGGGGAAGGCGTTACTTCAACTCACAACTGCTCAGCACAGAGTTAGATGTTAAAGCCTCTGTGATGACCACTTCAGGGTTATTCCCAGACACTCAAGGGAACTCTGCTGTGTCAGACACCTCTTGATTGCTGGGACCCGTTACAGAAGGAACCAGGCATCACAGCAAAGGGCCCCGGAGCAGAAAGGCTTGAATGAATTGGCAAGAATACACACAATGAGTTGGAAAAGATTCACTAAGCCAGAAAGTCAGTGTAAGAGGAAACCCAGCCATGTGCCTGAGCAGTTAGTGCCTGAAAAACTGATCTATTTACAGGTGTCCCTGATCACTGCAGGGGTGCTTGGACTAGGTGAACTTTGAAGTTCCCTTCCAACCTCACACACTCTATGACTCCATGAAAAAGTAGCACCAAGACAGCTTAGGGATTCATCAAAAAGTCCTTAAAGGTGCAAATTGATACACTGGAGAGTAAAACTGAACATAAGGGAAAAATTACACATGAGGGTGATCAAGCACTGGCACAGGCTGCCCAGAGAGTCTGCAGATTCTCCAGCTGTGGAAGGAGTCAAGAGCTGCCTGACATCCTGGGAAACCTGCTGTAGACGACCCTGTCTGAACAGGCAGGTTGGACATCTTCCCAACATCCCTCCCAATCCCAACCATTCTGTGCTTCATCAATCCCATGCAGAAGAACTGCCTAATGACCACTTGCTGGTAGTATTTTTGGCTGTATGTGTGAGCACAGTCTGTGTTACTGGAGTGATAAAATAATCTGTTAGTAGTTCCCACTTAATCAACGAATCCTTGTAATTTCAAAATCTTTTTCTGGAGCTCTGTTCAAAAATCTTGTGATAAATGTTGGGTTAGGAAAAACCCTGAGATTTAAGCATCTGTTTTTATATTCCTCTTCATTTGAATTAAGGGGGTGGGGGAAAGAAACAGCATTTCCAGTCCCCAGGCAGAGTCCTGGGTGCAAGCTGCCTTTCAGCTTGGGCCTGATAAGTCACTGTAGCCTATACCTGAGCTGCTGAAAATGCCTTTTGTACAGAGAATTTCTCCCACATGCTGACAAAATAATGCCTTTTTTTTTAACCAAATGAGCTATTTTAGAGCCAGTCAATGAAATAGAAAAATAAATGTGAAAGTCACTACAATGTTCAGATTTAAATAACACAATTTATTTGCTGAACCTGAAATCAATCCTGAAATGCTAGAGTTCACATTTTTAGACCTCATAATTTAAAGCACACAATTTTCTATAACGCTTTGGAAGCTGCATATGACAGCTTGGAAGAGAAGTAACCTGATTCTGATACAGTGCCAAAAGGGAGCATTAATGTGTGTTGTGGGTACTGTGTTGGGTCCAGGCTGCTTTCTGCGACAGTACTGTGATTGGTGCAGATGCTTAAGGAGGAAAAAAGAATTTGTGAAAGGAGAGAGTTTTGCTATCTCAACCCAATGTCTTACTGCACAGCACAGTAGGTCACACAGTTAAGCATGACTGTTGCTTATGCAGACCTTTCCTGTTCTTGCTTTTAGCTTCCAAATCAAGGATTTGTGTGGGACTACATCCCTGATCTGATTTACAAGTGGTAGACAAGGCTGGCTTTAAAAAGCAGGTACCAGAAGGCAGTGCTGTATACACCTGAATCTGAGGAAAGAGAAATAAATAATGACCAATTAAGCATCTGCAGCCTGGACAGAGGCAAACCCAAAACCTGAATGTTGAACTAAACTACCCAAGGCACACACAGGGTTTGTCAGCATGGCTCACACCAGCAGTATACAGCAGTTCTTGAACGCACTCTGGCAAATGAGCTCTGCTTCAGAAGGGTGTGCAGATCTGTTGGTAGCATCCCCATCCAGCACTGCACGTACCGATTCATCGTGTCACAGCTGCAGTAGCTCCCCAGGCCACGGCAGAGCTCACACTGCCTTCTCCCTCCCATGCAGGCATCAGCAGGCTAACATGTAGCCAACATACAGAGCTGCCACTTTCAACTGCAGGCTCCATGGGTAGCGAAGCTGAACACATCGCAGACACACACAGCACCCATGTGGAGGGCTGACAAAACATTAATGCAGGCAGCTAAGTCCCTTCTGCCTCTTTGGCAACACTGAGTCACCCACAAAGGCACCCCCAACAGTGTCTAGAGTCACAAGTGCACACACTCACTGTTGGGTCACCTGAAGCATCAACATAACACACGTACAAACCACCAAGCACCACCAGGTCTGGAGAAGATACAAGCGATATCCTGCATCCCGCCCCTCTGCAGGAGCTGGCACCAGGCACACAGGCTGTGACCCACTGTTCCAGCTGCCGGAGCCAAGCCTCTCACTTCCCTCCCTCACACCCTTCCCCCCAGCCATCTAGTTTGGTTCTTTTGTCCCTGCACCAGTGGCTGGTGGCAAAGACCACCAAAGAGTGCGGCTGCTGGCCCAGAGACCCCACTCATTGCTGCAGCTGACACCACAGCTACTGAACACAGGATGCTTCTGCACCCCTGTCTGGCTCCAGCTGCTGGAACCAAATCCACTCACATCCAAGCAGCTGGCACTTTGTCCTTACAGCACTCGCTGCAGGACAGGGCGAGCTCACAGAAGGAGCAGTGAAGAAAGGCTCTAACAAGAAGATATGACAGACTGCTGTGGGCAAGCACAGCGCTCGGTCAGACACTGTACTGACCGACGGGGGTTTACACACAACCAGCCCCTTTTACATCTACTCCCTCCCTTTTTTATTTGTCATGCCATTTTGGCAGGTCCTCGATCAGGTAATCGTACTGAAATAAGCACTCTCACACTACAGAGTCTTAAAAGTCTGTGTAGTTCACCAGGCTTGGCCCTTGCCGTGGGCTCTGCTTTAGTTTGGCAGTCAGGTCTGTATCTCTGATGTACGCTTTGCTTCCTACCTTTTCCTGATCTTTCCACTTCAAGTGCCTGAACAAAGAACAATAAAACTCTCTCCCTTTCACACAGCCTTACAGCTGGCACGGAGAACTGTCCTCTTACCTCATTCATTCACGGTGAAATGGCATTAAAATACTGGATTTCTACAACGCAGTGACTCCGTCAGGGGATACGAGCAGAGTTACAGATGTCATCGCTGCGGATTTCTGCAACAGGGCTGGATCAGCTCTCCTCTGAGGACAGGCTGGGAGAGCTGGGCTGGCTCGGCCTGGAGAAGAGAAGGCTCCGGGGGGATCTTACAGCACCTTCCAGTTCCTGAAAGGTGCCTGTAGGAAGCTGGGGAAGAACTGCTCCGAGGACATGAAGCGAAGGACGAGGGGTGCGCTTTGAGCGCCCCCATGAGAAGGTGCTTTGCGCCGCGGCCCAGCCCCAGCCGTCAGCGGGGCCGGAGCAGCTGCGGGGTCTGCGGGCTGCTGCCGGCCCTGCCCCGCCGAGCAGGGCTGGCTGGAGCGGCCCGGGCCCGGCACAGCACGGCGAGCTGCGCTGCCTTGGAGCAGCCACAGCCGTTTATTTCCCTTCCAATTAGCCTGCCGGTTTTTCAGGGTCCTGTTGCTGTTCGGGGCGAAGCTCCAGATCGCGGGGGGTAAGAGAGTCCTCGGACACCTGCCCGCACCCCCCCCCCCCCATGCGGCCCCAACCCTTCAGCCTTGGGAAAGTCTCTGAGCCTTAAACCACTTTGTTGTAACCCTGAAAAGCATTAAGGAGACCAACCAACAGGAGCACACCGGCCTGGACATCCCAGGGCTAGCCAGAGTTCTCATAAAGCTGCCACAACAAGCCCGAAGGGAAAGAGGAGGAGCACGCGTTTCCCACCACCTCCCCATCCAGCGGGTGCAGCTACCACAGCGCTGAGATGCTGCGCGGGGCACGGCAGAACCGCCACGCGCAAGCGACAGCTCCGGCTGACGACCCCGGACGTTACCCGAAGCCGGTATCAGACAAGACAACAAGCCCGGCCCCCCCCCCCCCAGGTAAGCCCGGCCCCCCCCCCCCCCAGGTAAGCTCACACCGGGGCAGGGGCGCCTCACGCACCATAGCCACGCGCCCGAGCGCCGCACGGCTGCGCCCCGCGCCTGGCCACGGGACAGGACGAGCACTTACCGCAGCTCGCTCCTAACACGCTCAAGGCAGAGCTGCCGCCCTGCCAGCCCTACGGCGGGCGCCAGGCAGGACAGCCCGGGGCCGACCCGGCCGAGCACCGGCCGCCGCTCGCCCCTGGCGGGACCCGGGCAGGCAAAGGCAAATCGCGGCGGGGAAGGGCAGTTCTGCGGCGCGGCCCCGGCAGGGAGGCACAGCCACCGCTTACTTACCGACCGCCCCGCCCACACGCAGACCATCCCGGAGCCGCCCTCCGCCAGCCCCTTTTATGGGGAGCGAGACGTCACGGGGCACGGGAGCCAGCCCCGGGCACGCCCGGCGCAGCGGTGCGGCTCCTCGGGGAGCTGGCTCTGTCCCAGGGCGCTCCGCCTGGCCCTTCCGAGTCCCGGGACTAAGCGACACCCCCTTGGTTTTACTTCCCAGAAGGTTCGCGTGAATCACGGGAGTTTGATTTGTGAATCGTCTGTCTTCCTTCAGTGGGCCAGGCATTCAAAAGACAGGATGAAGTGAAACCCAACTGGTACGGAGGCACTGACGAACCTGGCAGCGCTCAGGGGCCGGAGGGAGACGGACAGGTACAGCGTGAGTCCAGGAGGGATGGAGGGGCAAGCAGCATCCTTTCCTTCCCAGCACGCTGCTGAACAAGCAATGCGGCGGTGCTTAGAACACAGACCCACCTCCCCTCGCTGCACCCATGTCCTTGTGATGCAGTGATAGGTAATGACGCTGAGTAGGTCGATATAGATGTAGCTTAAGAGACAATAAATTAATATAGCTTTAATGTAAGGAGAATTTGCGTGTTTTGAGAACGGACACTATTTGTGTGTTTTGGATTTTAGTAGAATATGGCTGTAGCTGTGTGAGCTGGTTCGTGAGAGCGGCTACGAAGTTTAACCCGAGCAGCAGAACAGCCTTGGAGAAAAGAAAGCGAATACAGGGGAGTCATAAATAATGAGACCAACGACCAATTAAGAGACAGAGTGTATGTTGTTTTCAGCTAAAAGTGGTTCCTAAGTAATTTGTGCAGGGATGTGGTTTTGAGACTATGGAGAAAACCATAAAGAGCATGGGCTGAGAGAGAGGAAGACGTCCAGCTTCATCCCTGAAGACCACCAGAAGTCGCCTTGAGTGTCACTGAGCATGCTCTATCTGGGAGGAGTTAATGTAAATTCCTTCCTGGGAATAATATGCATAACCCTGCCTTTTCTTAGAAATGATAATGAATATGTATAGTTAATCTGTATCAGTATGAGAAACTCAGAGGAGCGATCTCCCGTGTGCCCAGCACTGCAGTAAAGAATTCCTGCTTCACAGTCACCAAGGCTAGTGAGTTTTGATCCTGGCTTTTCAAGGCTTCAGTTGCCAGCTGAGTGTGAAGGTATTGCTGTGCAAGGGGTCTCTGAGACACCCTGGGTCACCTGGATTGCAGCATGGTGTGGGAATCACACCAGGAGGTTAAAAACACAGGTGTCTGCTTTTCTCTCATGCAATTTTTGTGGATGGAGATCCGCAACGTTGTGAGAAGCAGCAAAAGGAGGGAGCCTTCCTGCAGCAGGACAGCCCTGTTTTGGTTAGAGACTGAGGAATACGCAGATAGATGGTGTCTACTCAGAGTTTTGAAGGCCACAGTGCCCCTTTTTTTTGGCCAAGTGGCAGTTGTTACTTCAAATCATTGCTGATCCTAATGTTTTGAATAGGTTCCACTTCAGCTTTATACCTTCAAAAGAAGATGACTCTGCATACAGCCACACGCTGGGCAACATATGGTGGGCTGTTTGATGCAATCAGTGACAATGCTACCAAAATCTAGTTGTAGCCCTGCAATAGCAAACACTGAACTTGGAACTTCCTTTTCTTTCAAAACCTTGGTCTAACACATTTTAGAACCTGTCTGTTTATATTTTCTTACGATAAATGTACAGATGTAAAATGCTGTTTGGTTTAGTATTCTAAACCCAACAACATAAAATGGATTAAGAGGTGTGTGCACAGTTATGTGGCTGAGTGGTGGAGTTACAATCACTCTAATAAAATATCTTAACTTCCAGGTGATTTTGGTTTTAGTTTAGAATATATTTTGATTTTAAGCAAGCTATAGCAGCTATGAGAATATACAACACGTTAAGACTTTTAGGAACAAGACGGTGGCTCCTTGCACAGTCAGAACTGCCAGCAAGAATTTCTGGACCTGTGTGAGATGCCATTCTGGCCAAGCCAGTGTTCCGGGAAAGCAGAGTGGAAGTCGTCTACTCTGTAGCCATTATAGTTCATCACCAACTGCTGTGCTGGGGGTAAGGCCAGAGGAGAGCACTGCTGCACTTGGCTGAGGGTTTCTGCGCAGGGGTTTGCCTTTCTTTCTGTTGTCCTACATTCTCTCCACCTGTATGAGATGAATGTGTTCTCCCACTGAGATGCACAGACATAGCTCTCAGCATCAAGACCTCTCTGAGCGGCATGAGGAGACCAGTCTCTTCAGCTTATCGTTCAGCTCAGCAAATTCATTGAGTGCCTTCGCATGGTAAGATGGATCCTGCACCAGGTACCAGAAGAGATTGAATGGCTCAGCCCTTTGGTAGCCCAAGGGCAAGTGGATCTCCCCAGGCACATTCTCATTGCCAATGAAGAAATGGTTGAGGCGTTTCTCCTCCAGGCAGCAGCGCAGGTAGGACATGATATCTACCAGCCGTTGCAGGAAATGCTTCCTGCGCCAGCCTGACAGGGGTATGGTGGTCAGGAGGTGCATCACAGCTGTCTTGAAGGCATAGGTGGAAAAGCCAGTGCCCACCAGGATGCGGGCGCAGAGCTGCAGGCACTTGAGGTGGAAGCTGTCATGTGGGGCCTGCCTGGCGATACACTTGAAGACCTTCAACTCCGCCACAGCATAGGTCTCTGGCCACACCGTGTATGAGAGGAAGCTTTCCTCTGTACTCTGGCTACATACAAAGACATCCGAGTCGCCTCGTTGCACCCCAAACATGAGGTCTACAAAGAAGGTTCTTTTGGAGGCATTTTTTAGCTTCAGCTTGCAGGAGTGGTTGGAGGGCAGCAGCCTCATACGGAAATAACGTGACTGAGGCTGAACTGGCCAGGCTAAGCACACAAACTTCTGGAACCAGCGCACGGTTTTCTGCACGTCTAGGTAGGAGCCAGTGCAGAGGGTGTGCAGGAGGCTGGGACCCTGATTTGTCTTCAGTTCCTCCTCAGAGTGGTGGAGGAAGCACAACATTTTCCCCACCAGCTGCTCATTCTTGCAGGTGCATTCCAGCTCCACGCGTATGCGGGCGTGCTTTGCTGGTATCAACTCTGGGGTGCACAGCTCCACGTGGAAGACATGCCCACGGGGAGCCTTGAGGGGCACGAGCATGCTATAGAGAACACCACCCTCTTCAGGACTCCAACTTTCAAATGCGCTGCCCACGCCAATGGCTGGTTGTAGCACTGGAAAGAACTTATCTGGGAAGAGGTCTTGCAAGAGGAGGAAAAAGTCATCCACCAGCTCGACCACTTTGCTCTGGTAGGTCAGGTTCTGCTTTGGCCACTGGATGCGCCCTGCAAAAAACCTGCCCAGATCCTGGTCACCATCAGAATCTTTTCCTTCACACTCTTCCTCCTCCTGCTCCTTTTCTTTCTCATCTTTCTCCAACTCCTCTTCTTCCTCTTCCTCCAACTCCTCCTCTTCCTCCATCTCCTCTTCTTCCTCTTCCTCCATCTCCTCTACCTCCTTCAGATCTTCCTCCTCTATTTTCCTACTGCCTGTCTTAGGACTCCTCTTCCGGAGCCGCCACCAGAGGCTGAACAGCAGGACCAGAACTCCGGGAATCACCCAGAACTGCCAGTTCTGCAGGGCAGTGAAGAGCAGGGATTGCCAGGCCATGCTGCTCTGCTCCTGAGTGTTGGGCTCCAGCCTCCTCTGCTCCAGCTGCTGCTGCAGCAGAGTCATCTTCTGGCTCAGGTAGATGTGCCATTGCTCCATGCGCTCGCGTGTGATCTCAGCCAGCTCCTCACCAACCATCTGCAGGTGCTGGATGATGCTTTGCAGAAGCATTGCAAAGAACATGGCGGCAGCCATGGCCTGCAGGAGAGAAGGGCGTCAATGGGCCTGGGAAGGATCTGGGAGGGGAGCTGCAGAGAGCGGGGGGCTGGTAGGAGAGGGGGCGAGGCAGCCGTGAGGCAGCAGGGCCTGTGCCCAGCCCTTGTGTCAGCAGCACCGTGCCCTGCCCCAGGCTCTCCCAGCAGCGGCTGGTCCCTCGGTGCCAGGTGAGAACCCACCTGCCCGGGGGCCTATGTTTCTGCCCTGGCCCTCATCCAGCCCAGCCTCCCCAGGGTGTGCACTCACCACTAGCCCAGGCCGCACTGGTCAGCGCTGCCTTCGTGCACCCCTTATAACCCCAGTCCCCATTGTGATGCCGCTGCTGACGCAGGCGCAGGAGCCAATCACAGGCGCGGCTGCAGCCAGCCCCGCCCTTGGGCCCCACCCTGGCCCCCAGCTGCTCAGAAGTGCCCCAGGCAAGCCTGGGGCACCACCTATGCCTTCAAAAAGATTAAAAACAGAGAGAGAAACGACTGAAGAGATGCCACCGGCGGAGTCGGCGCATGCGGAGTAGAGCGTGCACGGGGCGCTCGGTGCTGCCGCCTGGCGGACACGCCGCGGTGCTGCGCCGGGTGGCTCAGCGCACGAAAGCCGCTGCGTTCTGCCTCCCTGCGGACTCCGCGCGGTACTGCGTGGGTGCAAGCGAAGCCCGCTGCGTGCTGTCGCCTTGCCGACACTCCGTGGTTCTACGGGAGGGCGGCGCAGCGAGATCAGCAAGGCGCTTTAAAGAAGGGCGTCACCGTTGCCTAGCGACCAGGACGCGGTAGCCTCGCGGGACTGAGGAGCATGCGCAGTAGTGCGCGCTGAAGCTGCCCGGTGTATCCTGCGCATGCGTTTTGGGGCGATGTGGTGCCCCGCGGAATGCTGGGAAGTGTACCCTACGCATGCGCCTGGCGGCTGATTCGACACCTGCAGGCAGATGTCGCCGCATGCGCAGTAGATCGCGCGCTGTCCGCTCGGTGCTTCCGCCTTGCGGACACACCGCGGTACTGCGGCCGGGGGCCGCAGAGCACGAAACCCGCTGCATTCTGTCTCTGTGCGGACTCGGCGCGTTCCTGCGGCGGTGCACACGAAAACCGCTGCGTGCTGCTGCCTTGCAGATACGCCGCGGTTCTGCGGCTGGGAGACGCATTTGGAGCGGCAGAGCGCTGCTGCCTGTTTGAGGGCACGCTGCAGGAGCGGGCGGGCGGCGCGGCGCAGCGCACGAAACCCTCTGCGTGCTGCCGCGGGCGGGCGGCGCGCCGCCGTTGCCTAGCGACCACGCCAAGGTAGCGCTGCAGGATTGAGGAGCATGCGCAGTAGAGCGCGCTGAAGCTGCCCGGAGTACCCTGCGCATGCGCTTTGAGGCGATGTGGCGCCCCGCTGGATGCCGGGAAGTGTACCCAGCCCATACGCGGCAAGGCTCGCGCATGTGCGGGCTTCCGCCGTGGAGCGCGCGGAATTCGCCTGGGTTCTCGCTGCCGGGCCCGGCCGCTTGACTCCGCGCTGTGTGCCGGGCCGTGCCGCCGCCTGCGCCCTCCCTCCCGGTGAGGCGCCGCCTCCGCCGCCCCACGCGAGGGCGGCCGGGGCCGGGCGGTCGGCGGTTCGCGGTGCGAGAGGTCGCGGCGGGCCGGGGCTCCGCGGGGTCGGCGCGGGGCCCGCGGGTGGCCAGGCGCCGCGCGTTCTCCTCCCGCCCGCGGCCGGCGTTCTCCCGGCGCCGGTCCGTGCCGGGGCGTTTCTCCGCGGCTTCCGGCGGGGTGTCTGGGCCGGGGGCGGTTCCGCGGGAGTCGCGGCGGGGCCTCGGGGATGCGGGAAGAGCTGCCCTTCCCCGAGCAGCCGGCACGGGTGGGCCGAGTCAGTCCGGCTGGGCCGTCAGCGCCTGGCATCGCTCCCCCAGCGAAGGGGCCGGGCCGGGCGGTCCTGGGCGCTTCCTGGGCAGCACTCAGCAGCTGTTTGGGTTTGGTGCTCGGCGGGGTCGGGGTGGGGGGAAGGAGGCGGTGCGGGGTTGTCGCTGGGTTTTGGGGTTATCGGCGTTCTGTGGGGCTTTGCGTTGGGCCTGGGGTTAGTGTGGTCGGTGCGGGCTTGTGGGGTTGTTTTAGTTGGGTGGAGGAGGTTCGTTGGGGTTCGTGGGTTTTGGGGATGCGGGGGTATCTGTGAGGCTTGTGTGGGTTTGTGTCTCTTTTTAATTGCAGCTCGTGGGGGTGTTTTATCAGAGGAGGGCTTGGGGCTTCTGTTGTGTTTTTTGTGGCGTTTAGCGGTTATTTTGCTGGGTTGTTGATGGTTTTGGGCTTTTTTCAGGTTTGTTTTTTTTTAAATTAGGAGGAGCCAATTAACTGTTTCCTTAGCTTGATTTGTGTGACAGGGAAAGGCTTCTGGCCGTCCAGAAAAAGTAGCAACCCCAACCAAAACATACTGCTTGCCAGGACCTTTAGGTAGCTCTGTAGCAATAATCTCCCAGATTCACCTCTGTTTTTAGCTTCCCTATTTGAGTTTTCTATTGCAGTAGTGGTTTTTTTTAAACATGCCTTACAGTCTGCTGTTACTGACTCAGCCATTCGCACTGACACTAAGTGCCTCTTTAGGAACGTCACGAGAGCGTCTGCGCCCCGATGGCATTCATGATGTCTTATTTGCAATATTTCTCTCATGATTAAGGGAGGCAATATTACCTGACTCTTGATAGTTGTTCACCATCCTTCTGAATTTTTCTTTTTGCTATTTTTCTGTTTTCAGTTGATGTGCTTTACAGCGCAGGATTGCTTCTGGAACCGCCCACAATAACTGTAACACTTCTTTTTGATGCTTCATATTTGCTCCCTGGGAGGACAATAGTTCTTGTTCTTTCCGTAGGGCTCCATGGACACGGACTACCTCAAAGGCATGTTTTGAGTCTGTCCAAATATTTCCTTTCTTTATTTACTCCATTCCAGTGCTCTTGTTAATGCAGTCGCTTTTGCTTTTTGTGCCGCAGCTGCAAAGGGTGATGTGTTTGCTTCTGTTACCATATTCTTTGGCGTTACCACATATCCGACGTGTTGTGTTCCTTTCTGAGCAAAGTTGTTGCCATCTGTAGACAGCTTCCGCTCAGGATTCTCATCGGGAACGTCCTTCGCATCTCGCTCGGAGTATGTGTGATCAATGGCCACGATACAGTCGCTTTTAGGTTATTCTTCTTCCTGTGTAGCACTCGAGAAAATGGTAGGATTCACAAGGTTAGTTGTTTTCAAGGTTCCATCACTTTGTTGTGTAAGAACTACCTGGTATTTCATCCTCCTCCTAAGGAACAGCCAGTGTGTCCCCTTTTGTTCCAACACTGTGACCGCTGTATGCGGAACATCGACCGTGATGGTTCTTGCCACAGCTTGCAGGCAAGAAGGTCATCCTTTGCTTACTGAGTCCAGTTGCTTAGGAAAGGTATCCCACTGGTCTTTCCCAGCTTCCCATTCTCTGGGTCAGAACTCCCAAAGCAAGATGTTGCCATTAGTGGACAAACAATTGGAAGTCTTTAGTGAAGTCCGGTAATCCCAAGGCTGGTGCTGTCATCAAGGTTAGTTTAAGTTTCCAAAAAGCCCTTTTGTTGGTGTCTATTTCGTATAAAAGGGGGAGACTTCTGGGCTTCATACGATGGTTTGGCTGTTAGACCATAATGCGTGATCCAGAGCCGACTCCATCCCACCATTCCCAGAAATGCTCTCATTCACGTACAGTCCGAGGCTCTGGAATACCACAAATTGCCCCTTTTTGGTCTGTCCCCAGCCTTTTTTGCCCCTGTGAAATCTCAAAGCTCAAATATATTAGAGTTTGGCTTGCTATTTGAACTTTCCTCTGGGATACCTTGTACCCATTCAGTCCCCCAAAGTTTAAAAGTTCAGTGGTTACCCGTATCCAGGCTGACTTTGGTAGCAATTAGCATTCCATCCAGGTATTGCAAGAGCGGAGTCGTTGTCTCCTCACTTGTTCGGATCTCCAGTTCCTTTGCAGGTTGGCTGCCAAAGTCTGTTGGTCCGTTTTAAAATCCTCGGGGTAGCCGTGTCCATGTCATCTGTACCTTGCGCCCTGTTTGTGGACTCTCCTGCTCAAAAGCAAATAATATATGACTCTCTTTTCTTTTTTTCCAGGGGTATGCAAAAGAAAGCATCTTTTAAATCAAGGACTGTAAACCATTGCTAATTCTCCTGTTTTTAGCTGAGGCACCTCAGTGGGAAGATCTCATGATATGCGTGAAGATAAGGTCCCTCCCCCAATAGCCAGTAGCAAGCTGGTGGAAGTGACACTGTGAACCTATATAAGGTCGTGTTACCTGTTAATAAAGGCCACTTTCCATCTATCATATTGATGTCTGTGAGCAGGTGGTCCTTGCGGCCTGGGTCTGGTGGATGTGCCGTTCCTAAATCAGTTCGCCGTGCCTTTGCGAAAGGCAACATTCTCCTCCAGAGCAGTCAACGCTGTGTAAGGATTTGTCACTACTGGGTGCATGCCTTTCACAATTTGATTTATAGCTCTTAGGTCCTGTACCAATCTATACTCACCGTTTGGCTGTCGTGCTGGTAAGAAAGCTGCATTATGTTCAGATTCACATGCTTTAAAAATCTTATATTTCAAAATCAACCTTTTAATTCCCTGTTTTGCCTCAGGTTGCATTTTGTATTGTTTAATCCTAACTGGTTTTGCACTTTCTTTCAATTCCGTTTTTACTGGCTGTGCTAATTTCGGCTTTCCTGGGGTGTTTCCTGTACCATAAGGACCACTGCATAACTTATTTCTGGGGGAATGTCTTGTATCTTCTGTTTTTTAACAACAATTCCCCATTTTCAAAAACAATTTCTGCGTTCAGTTTAAAGGATAGATTCATTCCCAGTAAGGGTATTGGACTTTCTGGAACTTACAGGAATTCAGAAGTTAAAATTTTGTTTCCAAATTGCAAATCCAAGGGTTGTAAGAAGGGCCAGTTTTCCCCTTTCCCTGTGTTTCCCACTGTATTGGCCGTTCAAATTCCGATTTTCCCTTTTTTTTTTTCTTTGACACTGAGAACACTGCTCCTGTATCCACCAGAAATTTTAACTCTTTTTTTTTTTTCTTCCCTCATTCTAGCTTATTTTAAATCTTCCATGCTCAGAGGAAGGTACGGCCTGGTTCAGTGCTGGCTATCAGAGAAGGGACACAGCAGCCTAGATTTGCTTGAGATGGTGTAAGCAGGGTAAGTGTTAGCTCTAGGTCAGCTTGACCCAGTAGCTAGCTGTAACTGGATATTTCTGGTGCTGGGACACCTGCAGGACGCGATAAAAGGATGTTTAAACTTCAGGAATGTGAAAACAGAACAAAGAGGGGACGGGCCGGCATCTATCTACTTGACCAATAGTGAGCTTGACTTCTGCAATATGCATGAGCTAATTAAGCAGTGTATTTAACCAAGGCTTGCTTGAATAAAAATTGGGACTTGCTGATGAACCATATGGTGGTCGAAGTCTCCCTTCTCCGACAAAGAGACATTTTGTGGTTGATGGACTTGCATTCTTTTTCCACTCTGATTTTTCTCTTCAGTAACAGAGTAAATCGACGTACGGGACCTCGTCCCATTTGCCTTTCCTTTTACCAAGCAGTATGAACTGCAGAATGGCGTTACGGTTCAGGGTTCCGTTCAAAGGTCACTTTTTGCCATTTCATTTATACACTGACCACTCATGATGACAATAGTCAGTGAGCTGATTTTGACGCAAAATTCCGTGTTACAGCAGTTGCAGGTAGACTGTCAGGGTCCCCTTTTGAGATATTTTTTGAAGGATAAAGAATTCTGTAATTCCACGTGTGATTTTAACATTGAGGATGCAGGAATGAATCTCTGGCTGGCTTTAGAGCATTGCATTGAAAGTCTGAGTGGTTTCTCTTCTTTCCCTGCTACAGGTGAGAGCTCGGGAGCTCGTGTTCCCCGTGAGAAGGCGGCACGTAACCCCGGGGCTGGGGATTCCGGCGCCTTTATCTGAGCTGGACGTATGGCTGTCTGGGTCCGTGTTTGTGCCTGTTGGTCTTGGCAGAACCCGGTGGGTGGGAAGAGAAAGACGAGAGAGAGCCCAGTTCAGGATTAAAATGTGTTGTTAGTCTTGCTAGTTCAGGCTCCTTTCAGAAAATGAGCAAAGAGGGTTGGTAAGGCTGAGGAATTTTTTTTTTTTTACTTCTGTTTTTGTCAGCTGGGGGGTTTGGGTGGGTTGCTTTAATGGGGTCTGGGGTTTGTGTAACCTTTAATTTAATGAGCCCACTTCAAGTGTCTAAACACTCAATCAGATCTTTTCCTCAAAAACTCTGCAGTAATCCTATTTTCATCATATCCTTGGGTGAGGAAGTAATGTTTCAGTATATTTTTAACCTAAAACAGACTCTGAAAAAGGAAGAGATCACAAATCAATAGTCTGAAATGGATGCAATGAAGTTCCTGCAGTGAAACTAGTTTAGTTAATGATGAGTCTTATCAGTGCATGCAGTCATGTTAAAAGTTTATTTGCTCTATGCTACTAAAACAACAACTAAAAAGGCTTTGCTATTTTGCTTTGCTTTTTCTTTCCTTCTTTGTGCAAAAACTCCCACATTTTCATTACAGGAGCTGTTCAGTAACTAAAATGTATTTAATTCCCAATAACACTTTCTTTAGGCAAGCAGATTACACCATACCACTAAATTCTGAAACCTGGTTGAAGAGTTTACCTCTATAAAGTGGACTTTTGAGATTCCCATGTTCAATTAACTAAGCAGGTGGAATGGGATATCCAGGTTAAATTTAAAGACACCGCTTTTCGAGTTTTGTAAAGAAATTCTGCTGACACAACCCCCTGATACAGAAGACATCTAAACACTGGATCAGCTACAAATGTCCTGGGATCACTGGAAAATAGGAAGTCCATGCAAGAACACATGCAAGAAGTTGGAGGGTAAGAGTGTGTTTATTTTTTCCAGAGAAAATTGTTGTCTAGTCCAGCTAACTGCAAGAGATAAAAAGCAGCAGGGACAGCTCATTAGCAAGCAAAGAGGCTGGCAGAACATCAGAAGCCCCCTAACAACTTCACAGCCAACACCTTCCTGTTCACAGGAAGCTCAGGACAAGCGCTAGCCTGTGCGGAGCTCAGAGCTGACATCAAGTCATCAAAACATATCAGAGCCAAGGCGGCTGTCTAGATGTGAACTGACAAAAATACAATGACCAGTGTAGCTCTAGGCCAGCCACAGAAGTGCAGAAACACTCCTGCTGTTGAGTCACAGCAACAGGGAGTTGTGAGTAGCTGTGAAGCAGATAGAAACCTACAGACCTCACACAGGATGACAGTTTTCAGAGATGACTGGTGATTTATTGCTGTAAAACAGCTTAAAGTCACCAGTGCAAAAATCCCAGTGCTGCAATTTGTTTTAAAAAGATAATGCTTGGCACCTTTCAGAGATCAGGTCCCTTTAACCGCGGTAGGTGACTATAAAATCTCAGTCACTCTACCTGTAAAATCCAAGAGGTCCAGATGACTCAACATGAGATGTCTTGCCAGGACTCATGTGTGGAGAGCCTGGCTCAGTGCTGGCTACCAGAGGAGGGACACGGCAGCCTGGATTTGCTTGAGGTGGTGTAAGCAGGGTAAGTGTTAGCTCGAGGTCAGCTTGACCCAGTAGCTAGCACTAACTGGGTATTGCTGGTGCTCGGACACCTGCAGGATGCGATAAAAGGATGTTTGAACTTCAGGAATGTGGAAACAGAACAGAGAGGGGCCGGGCCGGCATCTGTCTGCGTGACCAGTGGTGAGCTTGACTTCTGCAATACGCGTGAGCTAATTAAGCAGTGTATTTAACCACGGCTTGCTCGAATAAAATTGGGACTTGCTGATGAACCATGTGGTGGTCGAAGTCTCCCTTCTCCGACATGTCACCCACAGCGCTCTCGCCGTAACGCCGAGCGCAGCCGGGGACAGAACCGTCCCGCCCGGCTCCGCGCCGCGTTCTGCTGCGGCGCTGGACTCGCTGTGCGTGGAGCGCGCAGCCGTTGCCTAGCAACTGTGCCGCGGTAGCGCCGGAGGACCGAGGAGCATGCGCAGTAGCGTGCATAGAAGCTTCCCGGAGTATCCCGCACATGCGCCTTCGGGCGATGTGGTGCCCCGCGGAATGCTGGGAAGTGTACCCTGCGCATGCGCCTGGCGGGTGAGTCGACACCTGCCGGTAGCTGGCGGCGCACGCGCAGTAGGTCGCGCGCTGTCCGCTCCGTGCTGCCGCCTGGCGGACACGCCGCGGTACTGCGGCCGGGTGCCGCCGAGCACGAAAGCCGCTGCGTTGTGCCTGCGTGCGGACCCGCCGCGTGCCTGCGGCGGTGCACACGAAACGCGCTGCGTGCTGCTGCCTTGCAGATACGCCGCGGTTCTGCGGCTGGGAGACGCAGACGGAGCGGCAGAGCGCTGCTGCCTCTCTGAGGGCACGCTGCGGGAGCTGGCGGGCGGCCGCGGGCGGGAGATGGGGTCGGGAGGAGGCGGCGGCAACGACCCCCGGGCCCTCCCCGGCCGCTCTCCCCGCTGCCTCCCCCGCTCCCCGCCTGACGCGGCGAAGCTGCGGGCGGCCGGCGGAGGCGGCGCCAAGAGGGGACATCGCGCTTTGCCAGCACTTCTTCCCTTGACCCTGCTTCCCCTCCGGCACTGCGCATGCGCCCTCTCCTCCCGTCCGCCCTCCCCTCCCCTCCACCCCCCCGCCCTGCCGTCCGCTCTCCCGTCCGCCCGGGCCACTCCTCCCGCTTCTTCCCCCGCTCCCCGCCTGCCGCGGCGAAGCTGCGGGTGGCCGGCGGAGGCTGCGCTAAGAGGGGAACCGCTCTGGGCGGCGCTGGTGAGTGGGGGGAGCCCGGGGCTCTCGGGGTGGTCTCGGGGGTGTCCCAGGGTGCCAGGGGGTGGTGGGTGGCGGTCTCAGGGCGTCCTGGGGTGGTCCCGGGTGTCTCAGGGTGCCAGGGGATCGTGGGTGGGTGCCTCAGGGGGTCTTGGGGTGGTCCTGGGTGCCTCGGGGTGGTCTCAGGGAGCCGGGGTGTCCTGGGGCTGGTTTCATGGGGTCCTGTTTTGGTCCTGGGGGTCTGTGGTGGGGTCTCAGGGTGCCAGGGGGTGGTGGGTGGGGGTCTCAGGGGGTCCTGGGGAGGCCCTGGGTGTCTCGGGGTGGTCTCAGGTTTCCAGGGCATCCTGGAGGTGGTCTCATGGGGTCCTGTTTTGGTCCTGGGGGGTCTCTACGGGTGTCTCAGGGTGCCAGGGGGTGGTGGGTGGGTGCCTCAGGGGGTCTTTTGGTGGTCCTGGATGCCTCGGGGTGGTCTCAGGGAGCCAGGGTGTCCTGGGGCTGGTTTCATGGGGTCCTGTTCTGGTCCTGGGGGTCTCTGGTGGGGTCTCAGGGTGCCAGGGGGTCGTGGGTGGGGGTCTCAGGGGGTCCTGGGGAGGCCCCGGGTGTCTCAGGGTGGTCTCAGGTTTCCAGGGCATTCTGGGGTTGGTCTCATGGGGTCCTGTTTTGGTCCTGGGGAGTCTCTAGGGGTGTCTCAGGGTGCCAGGGGGTTGTGGGTGCAGGTCTCATGGGGGTCCTGGCGTGGTCCCGGGTGCCTCGGGGTGGTCTCAGGGTGCCAGGGAGTCCTGGGTATGGGTCTTGGGGTGGTCCCGGGGGTCTCTGGGGGCTTGTCGGGCATCTTGGGGTGTTCTTGGGGGTCTCTGTGAGGGTCCCAGGGTTCCAGGGGGTACTGAGGGGAGGTCTCAGGGTGTCTTGGGGTGGTCTCTGGGAGCGCTTCAGGGTGCCAGAGGTTCCTGGAGGGGTCTCGGGGGGTCCCGGGCGTCTCTGGGGGATTCTTGGGGGATCCTTGGAAGTGCCCAGGGGTCTTGAGGAGTCTCATGGGGGGGTCCTGGGGTGATCCCGTTTGTCTCTGGGGAGGGGTCTCTGTGAGGGTCTCAGGGTCCAGGCGGTCCTGGGGGTGGTCTTATGGGGTCCTGGTTTGGTCCGGGGGGAGATCTCTTGTGGGGTCTCAGGGTGCCAGGGAGGGACCTGTGGTGGTCCTGGGGGTCTTTGGGGACATCTCAGGCATCCTGGGGTGTTCTTGGGGGTCTATGCGAGGGTCTGAGGTTTCCAGGGGTTTCTGGGGGGGTCTCAGAGGGTCTTGGGGGTCTCAGGGTGGTCTTGGGGGTGTCTGGGGGTTCTCAGGGTGCCAGGGGTTCCTGGAGGGGTTTTGGGGGTGCCGGGCATCTCTGGGGGATTCTTGGGGGATCCTTGGGAGAGCCCAGGGGCCCTGAGGAGTCTCATGGGGGGTCCTGGTGTGGTCCTGGATATCTCTGGGGGGGTCTTGGTCATCCTGGGGAGGTCTTTCGGCTGTCTGGGGGGAGTCTCAGGGTGCCAGGGGATCTGGAAACAACCCGGGCTTGTGGGGTTGTTTTAGTTGGCTAGGGGAAGTTGGTTGGGGCTGGCGGGTGTTTGGGGATGCTGGGGGTGTCTGTGGGGTTTGTGTGAGTTTGTGTCTCTCTTTAATTGGAGCTTGTGGGTTTTCGGGCTCGTGGGGTTGTTTTGTCAGAGGAGGGCTTGGGGCTTCTGTTGTGGTTTTTGTAGTGTTTAGTGGTTATTTTGGTGGGGTTTTGTGGTTTGTTTGGTCGATTTTGTTTGTTTGGGTTTTTTTAAAACTGGGTTTTAGCGGTTTCTGTGGCTTGCAGGTTTATTTAAATGTTTTTTTTTTCTGGGCTGGGCGAGCTCAGGCGTTGGATGGAGTTTCTTATTTATTTACCACATTCCCATAAATGAAACCGGAGCGCAGATTCTGCTCTGCCTTTTGTTTCCTTGGCAGCAAACATCTACCCCCCTCAGCTAGTGTAACAGACGGGCCCTGGCAAGTAGGCTTCGCACTGGGGTGTCTGTTTTGGGAATGGTTCCGTCGGTCTCGGCTCTGCTCGAGAGGAGGAGCTGAGCTGGACCTGTGCTTTGCCCTGGCAGATGCCGTCCTGGAGAAGGCCGTGCACAAGCACGTTCTGAAGCTGTGGAAGGGCCCCGTTGAAGCGACGTTGAGAGAGTTTCACGCCGCAGACAGCTCTTGGAAAGAGCAACAGGAAAACCTGCAGCTGGTGCGGCAGAGGGATCCTCAGGAACCGGGCGTGCTTGTTCCCACAGCAAACTTTGTGGATGTTGAAAAGATTCGCTGCTACTGTATGCACCAGAAAAGTAACCCTTTTTTTTGTTGGGTTTTTTTTTTTCTTTTCCTTTTTTCTCTCTCTTTAGCTTATTTTAAATCTGCCCTGGTCAGAGGAAGGTACAGCAGGAATTCTCGGGGCAGTGGTATCAGTATCTAATTCTGTCAATTCCTTTTAATGCTGAATGTTTAGAGCATGCTTTGGTAGAGGTACGTGCAGAGCAACGTCCTTGCACCTTATTGTCTTTGATGGTCAGAGACATTTTGTGGTTGATGGACTTGCATTCTTTTTCCACTCTGATTTTTCTCTTCAGTAACAGAGTAAATCGACGTACGGGACCTCGTCCCATTTGCCTTTCCTTTTACAGAGCAGTATGAACTGCAGAATAGCGTTACGGTTCAGGGTTCCGTTCAAAGGTCACTTTTTGCCATTTCATTTATACACTGACCACTCATGATGACAATAGTCAGTGAGCTGATTTTGACGCAAAATTCCGTGTTACAGCAGTTGCAGGTAGACTGTCAGGGTCCCCTTTTGAGATATTTTTTGAAGGATAAAGAATTCTGTAATTCCACGTGTGATTTTAACATTGAGGATGCAGGAATGAATCTCTGGCTGGCTTTAGAGCATTGCATTGAAAGTCTGAGTGGTTTCTCTTCTTTCCCTGCTACAGGTGAGAGCTCGGGAGCTCGTGTTCCCCGTGAGAAGGCGGCACGTAACCCCGGGGCTGGGGATTCCGGCGCCTTTATCTGAGCTGGACGTATGGCTGTCTGGGTCCGTGTTTGTGCCTGTTGGTCTTGGCAGAACCCGGTGGGTGGGAAGAGAAAGACGAGAGAGAGCCCAGTTCAGGATTAAAATGTGTTGTTAGTCTTGCTAGTTCAGGCTCCTTTCAGAAAATGAGCAAAGAGGGTTGGTAAGGCTGAGGAATTTTTTTTTTTTTACTTCTGTTTTTGTCAGCTGGGGGGTTTGGGTGGGTTGCTTTAATGGGGTCTGGGGTTTGTGTAACCTTTAATTTAATGAGCCCACTTCAAGTGTCTAAACACTCAATCAGATCTTTTCCTCAAAAACTCTGCAGTAATCCTATTTTCATCATATCCTTGGGTGAGGAAGTAATGTTTCAGTATATTTTTAACCTAAAACAGACTCTGAAAAAGGAAGAGATCACAAATCAATAGTCTGAAATGGATGCAATGAAGTTCCTGCAGTGAAACTAGTTTAGTTAATGATGAGTCTTATCAGTGCATGCAGTCATGTTAAAAGTTTATTTGCTCTATGCTACTAAAACAACAACTAAAAAGGCTTTGCTATTTTGCTTTGCTTTTTCTTTCCTTCTTTGTGCAAAAACTCCCACATTTTCATTACAGGAGCTGTTCAGTAACTAAAATGTATTTAATTCCCAATAACACTTTCTTTAGGCAAGCAGATTACACCATACCACTAAATTCTGAAACCTGGTTGAAGAGTTTACCTCTATAAAGTGGACTTTTGAGATTCCCATGTTCAATTAACTAAGCAGGTGGAATGGGATATCCAGGTTAAATTTAAAGACACCGCTTTTCGAGTTTTGTAAAGAAATTCTGCTGACACAACCCCCTGATACAGAAGACATCTAAACACTGGATCAGCTACAAATGTCCTGGGATCACTGGAAAATAGGAAGTCCATGCAAGAACACATGCAAGAAGTTGGAGGGTAAGAGTGTGTTTATTTTTTCCAGAGAAAATTGTTGTCTAGTCCAGCTAACTGCAAGAGATAAAAAGCAGCAGGGACAGCTCATTAGCAAGCAAAGAGGCTGGCAGAACATCAGAAGCCCCCTAACAACTTCACAGCCAACACCTTCCTGTTCACAGGAAGCTCAGGACAAGCGCTAGCCTGTGCGGAGCTCAGAGCTGACATCAAGTCATCAAAACATATCAGAGCCAAGGCAGCTGTCTAGATGTGAACTGACAAAAATACAATGACCAGTGTAGCTCTAGGCCAGCCACAGAAGTGCAGAAACACTCCTGCTGTTGAGTCACAGCAACAGGGAGTTGTGAGTAGCTGTGAAGCAGATAGAAACCTACAGACCTCACACAGGATGACAGTTTTCAGAGATGACTGGTGATTTATTGCTGTAAAACAGCTTAAAGTCACCAGTGCAAAAATCCCAGTGCTGCAATTTGTTTTAAAAAGATAATGCTTGGCACCTTTCAGAGATCAGGTCCCTTTAACCGCGGTAGGTGACTATAAAATCTCAGTCACTCTACCTGTAAAATCCAAGAGGTCCAGATGACTCAACATGAGATGTCTTGCCAGGACTCATGTGTGGAGAGCCTGGCTCAGTGCTGGCTACCAGAGGAGGGACACGGCAGCCTGGATTTGCTTGAGGTGGTGTGAGCAGGGTAAGTGTTAGCTCGAGGTCAGCTTGACCCAGTAGCTAGCACTAACTGGGTATTGCTGGTGCTCGGACACCTGCAGGATGCGATAAAAGGATGTTTGAACTTCAGGAATGTGGAAACAGAACAGAGAGGGGCCGGGCCGGCATCTGTCTGCGTGACCAATGGTGAGCTTGACTTCTGCAGTACGCGTGAGCTAATTAAGCAGTGTATTTAACCACGGCTTGCTCGAATAAAATTGGGACTTGCTGATGAACCATGTGGTGGTCGAAGTCTCCCTTCTCCGACATGTCACCCACAGCGCTCTCGCCGTAACGCCGAGCGCAGCCGGGGACAGAACCGTCCCGCCAGGCTCCGCGCCGCGTTCTGCTGCGGCGCTGGACTCGCTGTGCGTGGAGCGCGCAGCCGTTGCCTAGCAACTGTGCCGCGGTAGCGCCGGAGGACCGAGGAGCATGCGCAGTAGCGTGCATAGAAGCTTCCCGGAGTATCCCGCACATGCGCCTTCGGGCGATGTGGTGCCCCGCGGAATGCTGGGAAGTGTACCCTGCGCATGCGCCTGGCGGGTGAGTCGACACCTGCCGGTAGCTGGCGGCGCACGCGCAGTAGGTCGCGCGCTGTCCGCTCGGTGCTGCCGCCTGGCGGACACGCCGCGGTACTGCGGCCGGGTGCCGCCGAGCACGAAAGCCGCTGCGTTGTGCCTGCGTGCGGACCCGCCGCGTGCCTGCGGCGGTGCACACGAAACGCGCTGCGTGCTGCTGCCTTGCAGATACGCCGCGGTTCTGCGGCCGGGAGACGCAGACGGAGCGGCAGAGCGCTGCTGCCTCTCTGAGGGCACGCTGCGGGAGCTGGCGGGCGGCCGCGGGCGGGAGATGGGGTCGGGAGGAGGCGGCGGCAACGACCCCCGGGCCCTCCCCGGCCGCTCTCCCCGCTGCCTCCCCCGCTCCCCGCCTGACGCGGCGAAGCTGCGGGCGGCCGGCGGAGGCGGCGCCAAGAGGGGACATCGCGCTTTGCCAGCACGTCTTCCCTTGACCCTGCTTCCCCTCCGGCACTGCGCATGCGCCCTCTCCTCCCGTCCGCCCTCCCCTCCCCTCCACCCCCCCGCCCTGCCGTCCGCTCTCCCGTCCGCCCGGGCCACTCCTCCCGCTTCTTCCTCCGCTCCCCGCCTGCCGCGGCGAAGCTGCGGGTGGCCGGCGGAGGCTGCGCTAAGAGGGGAACCGCTCTGGGCGGCGCTGGTGAGTGGGGGGAGCCCGGGGCTCTCGGGGTGGTCTCGGGGGTGTCCCAGGGTGCCAGGGGGTGGTGGGTGGCGGTCTCAGGGCGTCCTGGGGTGGTCCCGGGTGTCTCAGGGTGCCAGGGGATCGTGGGTGGGTGCCTCAGGGGGTCTTGGGGTGGTCCTGGGTGCCTCGGGGTGGTCTCAGGGAGCCGGGGTGTCCTGGGGCTGGTTTCATGGGGTCCTGTTTTGGTCCTGGGGGTCTGTGGTGGGGTCTCAGGGTGCCAGGGGGTGGTGGGTGGGGGTCTCAGGGGGTCCTGGGGAGGCCCCGGGTTTCTCGGGGTGGTCTCAGGTTTCCAGGGCATCCTGGGGGTGTCTCTGCTCCTTGCCTGCCTTTTGCTCCCCCCGCCTGGAGTAATTGTCTCTTTCTGTCCTCGTCTCCCTCTTTGTCTCTCTATCCCTCTGTCCTGCTCACCACCCTTCTTTTTTTTTTTTACTCATTCTTTCCTACAGTCCTGCTCCTTGGTCCTTGTTCCCTCTTTTGCTCTATCCTTTTATCTCTCCTTCTCCCTGCTCCCCTCCCTCTCCTGTTGCTCTGTTCTGCACCCCGTGTTACCAGTTCTTACTGGACTTCTCAGTCCTGGCCCTGTTTTTGTTCCTTCTTGTCTGCAGGGCTGCTCACCCGGATGTTTTCTGTATATCTGTCCTGCTCCCAGTCCTTGTTTTTGGGTCACTGCCCCCATCCCTCTTTCCACTGCCTCTCTTCCCCTCTGCCTGCTGCTTTTTTCTCCACCTCTGCCAGGCTCACTGTCCCTGTCTTTTTCTGGACACCCCATTTCCTGCCTTCCACTTTCTCATTACAGTCCTGCTGTCACACTGGCAGCCACTTTCCTCCTCTTAGCATTCTGCACTCTTCTGGTTTTGGTGGCAGCCTCCACCTTGGCATGGCAGCTCATCTATTGAGGACCATGCTGGACCAACTGGGAGCGAGTACTGAGGTGTCCCAGGGCAGGCCTTGAGCACTGGCACAGAGTTGCTCCTGGGACTGGTTCTGTGTGTGACTGAATATTGCTGCCTGCCTCCACGTCCCTCTTGGCTGGGTTTGTATTTCCTTTGCCCCAGGTGGAGGTCTTTGAGGGAGGACAGGGGAAAGGGTGTTGAGAGTTTGCCTGGCAAGGTTTAAGTGATGTTGGTGGGGTGGGGGGAAACAGGGTGCCTTCTGCTAGAAGCTACAAGAAGCTCTCAGTTCTGACAGAACCAACACCAGCCAGCTCAAGGACAGACATGCTGCTGACCAATGCTGAGCCCATTGGTGATGGTCATAGAGTCTCTGGGATAAGTTGTACTCCAACTCAGTATGTTCTATGACATTTAAGAAGGAAAAAAACCCAAGCAGCTGTTTTTTGCCACCAGAGAAGGGATTAAGAAGATGTGAGAAGCTGCAGACACCAAGGTTGGTGAAGAAGGGTGGAGGAGTTGCTCTGGTGCTGGAGGGGAGGGTACCCTGCAGCCTCTGAGAAGGCCATGGTGAAGCAGGCTGTCCCCTTGCAGCCCATGGAGGATGGTGGGGAGCAATGATTCTGCTGCAGCCTACAGAGGAGGACAGTCTGGAGCAGGTGAAGACACTTGAAGGACCCAGTAGGAAGCCCGTGTAGAAGCAAGCTCCTGGTAGGACCTACAGCCCATGGAGAGAGGGGACCATGCCAAGGCAGGTTTGCTGGGGGACTTGTGACTGGGATAACCAGGCTGGAGCAGTCTGGTCCTAAAGTTCTGCATCCCATAAAAGTAACCCACACTGGGGCCGTTGGTAAAGAGCTGAAGCCCCATGGGAAAGGACTCCTGCTGGAGAAGTTCAAGGAGAGCTGTTTGTCGTAGGTGGAACCCCACACTGAAGCAGGGGAAGAGTGTGAGGAATGCTCCCCTAAGAAGGAAGAACCAGCAGAGACAACTCATGTGTAACCGACTGAAACCCCCGTTCCCCATCTCCCCCTGTGTGGTGGGGTGTGTGTGTCAGGGAGGTGTGGGTGGAGAAAGGGAAAACAACCATGAGTAAAGTTGAACCTGGGACAAAGGGAGTGGTGGGAGGAAGTGTTTTAAAATTTGGTTTTATTTCTCATTGCCTGACTCATTATCAGTGGGTACTTCCTTGGTGGGGGGGTGGTGCTAATAAATTAGATGCATTTTTTTATTTTGAATTGAGTCTGTTTTTCCCATGATGTTACTTGCAGATTGGCTTTGCCTTGGTCAGCAACAACTCTGGCCTTGAATCAGCTGACATTGACTTTCTGGGCCCTGCTGAGAGCTTCTGGCTGCTGCTTGCAGAAGCCATCTCGGCAGCATCCCTGTTCTCCATTAAAGCCCAGCTATGCAAAACTGCAACAGGTTTTCGAGCTGCTGACGTGTGTTTTCTCGTTCTACAGAGCTACCTTCTTCCCATTGCGCTCCAGGAAGTTGACCGTGGATGCAGAGGGCTGACCTGACTGGTGAGACAGTGCAACACTGCCTAAGACGTCTGTCAGCTCTGCACTGAAAAGTTCAAGATGGTCGAGCCAGAAGAGTGCAGCCCGTTTCTTCTTGTGGACAACAGCCAGCAGCGACTGACGGAGGATACCTGCCCTCAGAAAACGAAGGCTCGCAAGCCCAGGTCTTGTGTGACTTCAGCTTCTTTCCAAGCCCCACACCAATAATTTCAGACCCAGCCCCATCGTCTTTATTCCAGCTCTGAGATTTCAGCTCCAACCCTGAGTGATTTCAGCTGCTTTCTAATCCCAGGCTTTATCCCAGCCCCATGGTCTTTATTCCAGCCCCAGGTTTGGTGTTTTGCCTCCACCCACAGCCAATATTCAGGTCCAGCTCCGTCGTGTCTCTGCTCCAGCCCCACAGCTGTGATTTCAGCTCCTCTCCCACACCAACCACCTTTATTCCAGCTCTGCAGTTTTTATTTCCAGCTCCACAGTCCTTATTGCAGCCCCAACCATCTTTATTCCAACTCCACCATCTTATTCCAGCCCCGAGTGATTTCCCACACAAACAACCTTATAGTTTTGATTCCTGCTGCAGGTTTGGTGTTTCATCTCCAGCCACACCCAATATTCAGGTCCAGCTCCAGCCCCGCAGCCGTGATTTCATCTCCTTTCCCACAACCGTCTTTATTTCAGCTCTGCAGTTTTTATTTCCAGCCCAACAGTCTTTTATTCCTGCCCAGAGTGATTTCAGATCCTCTCTGAATCCCACAGCAATCATTTCGGCCCCAGCATCTTTATTCACACTGCCAACCCCTTTATTCGCAGTCTTTATTCCCATCCCCAAGTGATTTCAGCTCCTTTCCCACACCAACACCCTTTATTCCAGCCCTAAGATTTTTATTCCCGGCCTGTGTCTTTATTCCCAGCTCCAGTGATTTCAGCACCTTTCCCACACAGACAATCTTTATTGCAGCCCTATAGTTTTGATTCCTGCCCCAGGTCCAGTGCTTTGGCTCCAGCCACAGCCATTATTCAGCTCCAGCTCTGTCATGTCTCAGCTCCAGCCCCGCAGCTGTGACTTCAGCTCCTTTCCCACACCAACAACCATTATTCCAACTCTGCAGTTTTTATTTCCAGTCCAACGGTTTTTATTCCTGCCTGGAGTGATTTTTAGCTCCTTTCTGAATCCCACAGCAATCATTTCAGCTCCAGTGTCTTTATTTCTAGCCCCAGGTGATTTCAGTTCCTTTCCAAACTCCACAGCGTTCATTCCAGCCCCAGTGTCTTTATTTCCAGCCCCAAGTGATTTCAGCTCCTTTTCAAACCCTGCAGCATTCATTCGAGTCCCGGCGTCTTAATTCCCGGCCCCAGCATCTTTATTCGCGGTCCCAACCCCAAGTGATTTCAGCTCCTTTCCCACATCAACAGCCTTTATTTCCAGCCCCAGAGTCTTTATTCTTGCCCCATGTGATTCCAGCTGCTTTCCAAGACCCATACTACTGCTCCCCCCTTTCTTCCAGCCCCTCGCCCCCCACCCCCTGTTTATTCCAGCCCCACTGACTTTACTCCAGCTCCAGCTCAGCGTTGTTTCAGCTCCAGCTTTGCAGTGCCTATCTCAGCTCCAGCTCTACATCTTCCCTCTGCCTCCGCCTTCTCCCGGCAGCAGCGGGGGCTGCTGACAAGGCCATAAATCAATCATTGTCATCAGTCACAGCCCCCCTGCCCGGCTGCTGCGATCCCCCGCAGTGTCGGTCCCCAGCCTCGGGTGCCGATGCAGGCCCGTGCCTGGAGCCCCACCTGCACTAAGGGTCCCACGGCCCTGACACACACCCTATCCCCCCCAGGCCCCTCTGAGCAGTAGCAGCAGCTGGGGAGGGGGAACAGCAGCTGGGCCTCCAGCTGGTCCTCTCCCAAGGCTGGTGCTGAGCCTCAGCCGACACACAGCGCTTATGTCTCTGCGGAGCTAGAGGCACCCCGGGGCTCCTCCTCCGGCTCCTAGGGGGATTGGGGGGTGGGCACGCACCCCAGGGCCCGGGAGTGTTTGGGAACTGAGGACACCGCCCCCTGGGCGGAGCCGGCCCCGCGACACCGGGGGCAGTGGCACCCCCGGGACAGAGTCTATTTCCCTTCAGTGCTCTGGGTGTCTTTGAGCCATCGGGACACACGGCGGGTTTCACACTCACACCTTTATTGCCGTCACGAGTCGGGATTCCAAGCTCCAAGATGCCGCTCGCGGCAACCCCCGCGGCGGGCCGAGCCCGGCCCCCCGACCCGCACTGGGGCTCCGGCCCCTCGCGTCCTGCACCTGTCGCGGCCGGTGCCTCTTCAGCCTGTGCCCGCGGCTCAGCTACGTGAGAGGGAAGCGGCCCCCAGGACAGGACAGGGCCGGACCCCGCTGCCGCACCCCTCGCCGCGATACACAGCTCGCCCAGGTTCAAGCCGAATCCAACACCCCTCGCTCACACCCCACCCCAATACGCGAGTCCTGCGGCGGCGGCGCCGCCCCTCTCCCCGAGCTCCCCGTCCAGGCTCACCAACGCTCCGGAGCCCCCGGCACGGCACCAGTAACCACCCCTCCTCGCTGTCACTGACGTCGCTGGGACCCGCCGCCCCTTTTAAAGGACCTGGCCACGCCCGCCGTCTCTCCGGCCGCCTATCGCTGCCGCGCCAATCTTCCGCTCTGGACCAATCACGTAATTCCTTTTCAATCCCGTCCCCGCGCCCCGCCGTCGCCGCTCCGTCCAGTCCCCGCCCATCGTTTCAATCCCGTCTCCGCTCCGCGCACTCCAGCTCGCCCTGTCGGTTTGGCTGTGCCCAATCCCGGCCCGATGTTTCAATCCGGCCCCGCTCTGTCCCAGAGCTGGGACCGCCCCAGCCCGAGGGGCCCCGGGGCGGTGGAGTCTCCGTTCCTCCGCTCCTGTTGGGTCCCGCAACCCCGCCCTCTCTCGAGGAGGTGTTCCAGGCCTCGGGGCGGGGGCGCCAGGGCAGCTGCGGAGCCGGGCCGGGCCGGGCGGAAGCGGCCGGGAGCCGGAAAGGAAGGGAGGAAGGGGCGAGCTCCTCACAGAGCCGAGCTCAGCTGTCGCCGCTGCTTCGTCGCTGCTTCGAGCTCAGCACCGCGGGGCCCCGGGCCCCGGGCCGAGCGGTCCCGCCCGGTCTCTGCTCCCGCAGCTGCGCGGGTACAAGCGGCGGCCGGGCCCGGCCGACGCGATCTCAGATGCTTCCCGGCTCGGGGGCTTAATCGTGAACTGGCAGCGACCGCGATGCGGCGCCCCCGCACTGGCACACCAACGCCGGCCTCAGGGGCGAGGGCGCCAAGACTCCCGAACCGGCTGCGGCGGGATCGCGGCCTTCGGGGGACGGAGGCGGCCGGGACGCGGAGCGGGAGGGGGGCGGGCCCGGATTGAAAGGGCAAGGCGCGATTGGGCGGAGCTGCGGCCGCTGGGGCGGGCGGTGTGACGGGCGGGGCTGGGTCGGACCGGATAGAGAACAGCGGGCTGGCGGGGCGGGCGGGGCTGGCGAGGGCGGGCGGGATGGGCGGGGCTGGCGGGGATGGGCGGGGCGGGCGGGATGGGCGGGGATGGCGGGGATGGCGAGGGCGGGCGGGGCTGGGCGGTGTCTCCGGCCTGGATTGGCGGGACCGGAGCTTGGAGAGCGCGCGCGCAGTGGCGTTAGCGTGGAGTGGAGGAGGAGCTGCTGTCCCGGGGGGGCTGGTGAACCGGGCCGGGGGCGCTGGGAGCGGGGCAGAGCTGAGCGGCTGCGAGCCCCGTGTGCCTGGCCGAGCCGGAGCCTATTTTCGAGCAGGCAGATGGGCTCGCGGTGTGTTCCGGGGCCGGTGTAGGAGCCGGGGGCGGGGGGCGGGTGGGGCAGCCGGTTCGGTCCCTTGTGCCGAGCAGAGCCGAGCCCCGTCCCGCCGACTTTTCCCTGCTTGGGTCGGGTGGGTGCAGCCCTGGAGGCCGGCACGGAGCCGAGCAGCTCTTGGTGTCCGCGGGGAGGGTGGAGACGGTGCCACCAGCCACTGCCTGGGCGCTGGGGACGGTTCGGTTCCCGAGCGGGGCCGAAGCCGCACCAGGGGTCGGGGTTGTGGTCGAGCTATGCTGGGTTGTCTTTGTCCCAACTCCCGGGTGGGCTGGGGCAGGAAATGGTGGTTAAATAAAGATAGAACAGAAAACACTGCTAACCCTGTTATTATTTTTTTGTGATGTTGTAATTGAAGGCACAAGAACTGTGGTGTAGTGAAGTGTAATCGAGTGCAATAAAGCTTTCCCCGGGTGTAGGTGGGGGGATGCTGCCCTAGGTGCCCTGGGACTGGTTTCTCCCTGTGGGATGTGGCCCCCACTTCCCAAGCACTCGTGAGCCAGGGCTCTGGGTTGTCGGTGAGCACCCTCTCCTTTTCCTTTCACACAACTGTCTGGAGCGGCAGCCCCGGGGGTGTATCCAGCGCTCCCAAAGTGAGGACTGAGTGCTGCGTTTACTCTTAAGTAACAGAGTAAATCCACGTACAGGAACTCATCCCATTTTCTTTTCCTTTTACAAAACAGTATAAACTGCAGAATAGCGTTATGGTTCACGGTTCCGTTCAAAGGTCACTCTTTGCTATTTTTGCCGTGCTGCTCCAGCCCACGCCCCTCCGAAAGCCTCCCTTTATGCTGAGCACGATGGCACTGGTATGGAGTAGCCCTCTGCTTAGTTTGGGTGAGGTGCCCTGTCCCTGTCCCTTCCAGCTCCCGGGGTGCCCCCTGGCCTGTTCCGTAGCCGGGCAGTAGGAGAAGCTGGCAAGCGTGTGGCCGCTGGGCACGCAGTGAAAGCACTGGGGTGTGTCAGCCACAGCGCTCTCGCCGTAACGCCGAGCGCAGCCGGGGACAGAACCGTCCGGCCAGGCTCCGCGCCGCTCGGTGCTGCCGCCTGGCGGACACGCCGCGGTACTGCGCCGGGCGGCTGAGCGCACGAAAGCCGCTGCGTTCTGCATCCTTGCGGACTCGGCGCGGTACCGCGTGGGTGCAGGCGAAGTCCGCTGCGTGCTGTCGCCTTGCCGACACCCTCCGGTACTGCGGCTGGGCGGCGCAGCGTTAGCGGTAGAGCGCGTTAAAACAGGGCGCCGCCGTTGCCTAACAACCACGCCGTAGTAGCGCCGCAGGACCGAGGAGCATGCGCAGGTAGAGGGAGCGCAATGCGCTCGGTGCTGCCCCCTGGCGGACACGCCTCGGTACTGCGCCGGCTGGCCCAGCGCACGAACGCCGCTGCTTTCTGCCTCTTTGCGGACCCGTCGCGGTACCGCGACGATGCACGAGAAACCCCCTGCGTTCTGCCGCCTTGCGGACACTCCGCGGTTCTTCGGGCGGGCGGCTCAGCGAGAGCAGCAAGGCGCTTCAACAGGGCGCGCCGCCGTTGCCTAGCGACCGCACCACGGTAGCACCGCAGGACGAAGGAGCATGCGCAGTAGTGCGCTCTGAAGCTGCCCGGAGTATCCCGCACATGCGCTCTGGAGAAATGTTGAGCCCCGCGGAATGCTGGGAAGTGTACCCTGCGCATGCGCCTGGAGAAAGAGTCGACACCAGCAGGTAGCTGGCGGCGCACGCACGGTAGGTCGCGCGCTGTCCGCTCGGTGCTGCCGCCTGGCGGACACGCCGCGGTACTGCGGCCGGGTGCCGCCGAGCACGAAAGCCGCTGCGTTGTGCCTGCGTGCGGACCCGCCGCGTGCCTGCGGCGGTGCACACGAAACGCGCTGCGTGCTGCTGCCTTGCAGATACGCCGCGGTTCTGCGGCCGGGAGACGCAGACGGAGCGGCAGAGCGCTGCTGCCTCTCTGAGGGCACGCTGCGGGAGCTGGCGGGCGGCCGCGGGCGGGAGATGGGGTCGGGAGGAGGCGGCGGCAACGACCCCCGGGCCCTCCCCGGCCGCTCTCCCCGCTGCCTCCCCCGCTCCCCGCCTGACGCGGCGAAGCTGCGGGCGGCCGGCGGAGGCGGCGCCAAGAGGGGACATCGCGCTTTGCCAGCACGTCTTCCCTTGACCCTGCTTCCCCTCCGGCACTGCGCATGCGCCCTCTCCTCCCGTCCGCCCTCCCCTCCCCTCCACCCCCCCCGCCCTGCCGTCCGCTCTCCCGTCCGCCCGGGCCACTCCTCCCGCTTCTTCCCCCGCTCCCCGCCTGCCGCGGCGAAGCTGCGGGTGGCCGGCGGAGGCTGCGCTAAGAGGGGAACCGCTCTGGGCGGCGCTGGTGAGTGGGGGGGGCCCGGGGCTCTCGGGGTGGTCTCGGGGGTGTCCCAGGGTGCCAGGGGGTGGTGAGTGGCGGTCTCAGGGCGTCCTGGGGTGGTCCCGGGTGTCTCAGGGTGCCAGGGGATCGTGGGTGGGTGCCTCAGGGGGTCTTGGGGTGGTCCTGGGTGCCTCGGGGTGGTCTCAGGGAGCCAGGGTGTCCTGGGGCTGGTTTCATGGGGTCCTGTTTTGGTCCTGGGGGTCTCTGGTGGGGTCTCAGGGTGCCAGGGGGTTGTGGGTGGGGGTCTCAGGGGGTCCTGGGGAGGCCCCGGGTGTCTCAGGGTGGTCTCAGGTTTCCAGGGCATTCTGGGGTTGGTCTCATGGGGTCCTGTTTTGGTCCTGGGGAGTCTCTAGGGGTGTCTCAGGGTGCCAGGGGGTTGTGGGTGCAGGTCTCATGGGGGTCCTGGCGTGGTCCCGGGTGCCTCGGGGTGGTCTCAGGGTGCCAGGGAGTCCTGGGTGTGGGTCTTGGGGTGGTCCCGGGGGTCTCTGGGGGCTTGTCGGGCATCTTGGGGTGTTCTTGGGGGTCTCTGTGAGGGTCCCAGGGTTCCAGGGGGTACTGAGGGGAGGTCTCAGGGTGTCTTGGGGTGGTCTCTGGGAGCGCTTCAGGGTGCCAGAGGTTCCTGGAGGGGTCTCGGGGGGTCCCGGGCGTCTCTGGGGGATTCTTGGGGGATCCTTGGAAGTGCCCAGGGGTCTTGAGGAGTCTCATGGGGGGGGTCCTGGGGTGATCCCGTTTGTCTCTGGGGAGGGGTCTCTGTGAGGGTCTCAGGGTCCAGGCGGTCCTGGGGGTGGTCTCATGGGGTCCTGGTTTGGTCCGGGGGGGGATCTCTTGTGGGGTCTCAGGGTGCCAGGGAGGGACCTGTGGTGGTCCTGGGGGTCTTTGGGGACATCTCAGGCATCCTGGGGTGTTCTTGGGGGTCTATGCGAGGGTCTGAGGTTTCCAGGGGTTTCTGGGGGGGTCTCAGAGGGTCTTGGGGGTCTCAGGGTGGTCTTGGGGGTGTCTGGGGGTTCTCAGGGTGCCAGGGGTTCCTGGAGGGGTTTCGGGGGTGCCGGGCATCTCTGGGGGATTCTTGGGGGATCCTTGGGAGAGCCCAGGGGCCCTGAGGAGTCTCATGGGGGGTCCTGGTGTGGTCCTGGGTATCTCTGGGGGGGTCTTGGTCATCCTGGGGAGGTCTTTCGGCTGGCTGGGGGGAGTCTCAGGGTGCCAGGGGATCTGGAAACAACCCGGGCTTGTGGGGTTGTTTTAGTTGGCTAGGGGAAGTTGGTTGGGGCTGGCGGGTGTTTGGGGATGCTGGGGGTGTCTGTGGGGTTTGTGTGAGTTTGTGTCTCTCTTTAATTGGAGCTTGTGGGTTTTCGGGCTCGTGGGGTTGTTTTGTCAGAGGAGGGCTTGGGGCTTCTGTTGTGGTTTTTGTAGTGTTTAGTGGTTATTTTGGTGGGGTTTTGTGGTTTGTTTGGTCGATTTTGTTTGTTTGGGTTTTTTTAAAACTGGGTTTTAGCGGTTTCTGTGGCTTGCAGGTTTATTTAAATGTTTTTTTTTTCTGGGCTGGGCGAGCTCAGGCGTTGGATGGAGTTTCTTATTTATTTACCACATTCCCATAAATGAAACCGGAGCGCAGATTCTGCTCTGCCTTTTGTTTCCTTGGCAGCAAACATCTACCCCCCTCAGCTAGTGTAACAGACGGGCCCTGGCAAGTAGGCTTCGCACTGGGGTGTCTGTTTTGGGAATGGTTCCGTCGGTCTCGGCTCTGCTCGAGAGGAGGAGCTGAGCTGGACCTGTGCTTTGCCCTGGCAGATGCCGTCCTGGAGAAGGCCGTGCACAAGCACGTTCTGAAGCTGTGGAAGGGCCCCGTTGAAGCGACGTTGAGAGAGTTTCACGCCGCAGACAGCTCTTGGAAAGAGCAACAGGAAAACCTGCAGCTGGTGCGGCAGAGGGATCCTCAGGAACCGGGCGTGCTTGTTCCCACAGCAAACTTTGTGGATGTTGAAAAGATTCGCTGCTACTGTATGCACCAGAAAAGTAACCCTTTTTTTTGTTGGGTTTTTTTTTTCTTTTCCTTTTTTCTCTCTCTTTAGCTTATTTTAAATCTGCCATGGTCAGAGGAAGGTACAGCAGGAATTCTCGGGGCAGTGGTATCAGTATCTAATTCTGTCAATTCCTTTTAATGCTGAATGTTTAGAGCACGCTTTGGTAGAGGTACATGCAGAGCAACGTCCTTGCACCTTATTGTCTTTGATGGTCAGAGACATTTTGTGGTTGATGGACTTGCATTCTTTTTCCACTCTGATTTTTCTCTTCAGTAACAGAGTAAATCGACGTACGGGACCTCGTCCCATTTGCCTTTCCTTTTACAAAGCAGTATGAACTGCAGAATAGCGTTACGGTTCAGGGTTCCGTTCAAAGGTCACTTTTTGCCATTTCATTTATACACTGACCACTCAGTGAGCTGATTTTGACGCAAAATTCCGTGTTACAGCAGTTGCAGGTAGACTGTCAGGGTCCCCTTTTGAGATATTTTTTGAAGGATAAAGAATTCTGTAATTCCACGTGTGATTTTAACATTGAGGATGCAGGAATGAATCTCTGGCTGGCTTTAGAGCATTGCATTGAAAGTCTGAGTGGTTTCTCTTCTTTCCCTGCTACAGGTGAGAGCTCGGGAGCTCGTGTTCCCCGTGAGAAGGCGGCATGTAACCCCGGGGCTGGGGATTCCGGCGCCTTTATCTGAGCTGGATGTATGGCTGTCTGGGTCCGTGTTTGTGCCTGTTGGTCTTGGCAGAACCCGGTGGGTGGGAAGAGAAAGACGAGAGAGAGCCCAGTTCAGGATTAAAATGTGTTGTTAGTCTTGCTAGTTCAGGCTCCTTTCAGAAAATGAGCAAAGAGGGTTGGTAAGGCTGATGATTTTTTTTTTTACTTCTGTTTTTGTCAGCTGGGGGGTTTGGGTGGGTTGCTTTAATGGGGTCTGGGGTTTGTGTAACCTTTAATCTAATGAGCCCACTTCAAGTGTCTAAACACTCAATCAGATCTTTTCCTCAAAAACTCTGCAGTAATCCTATTTTCATCATATCCTTGGGTGAGGAAGTAATGTTTCAGTATATTTTTAACCTAAAACAGACTCTGAAAAAGGAAGAGATCACAAATCAATAGTCTGAAATGGATGCAATGAAGTTCCTGCAGTGAAACTAGTTTAGTTAATGATGAGTCTTATCAGTGCATGCAGTCATGTTAAAAGTTTATTTGCTCTATGCTACTAAAACAACAACTAAAAAGGCTTTGCTATTTTGCTTTGCTTTTTCTTTCCTTCTTTGTGCAAAAACTCCCACATTTTCATTACAGGAGCTGTTCAGTAACTAAAATGTATTTAATTCCCAATAACACTTTCTTTAGGCAAGCAGATTACACCATACCACTAAATTCTGAAACCTGGTTGAAGAGTTTACCTCTATAAAGTGGACTTTTGAGATTCCCATGTTCAATTAACTAAGCAGGTGGAATGGGATATCCAGGTTAAATTTAAAGACACCGCTTTTCGAGTTTTGTAAAGAAATTCTGCTGACACAACCCCCTGATACAGAAGACATCTAAACACTGGATCAGCTACAAATGTCCTGGGATCACTGGAAAATAGGAAGTCCATGCAAGAACACATGCAAGAAGTCGGAGGGTAAGAGTGTGTTTATTTTTTCCAGAGAAAATTGTTGTCTAGTCCAGCTAACTGCAAGAGATAAAAAGCAGCAGGGACAGCTCATTAGCGAGCAAAGAGGCTGGCAGAACATCAGAAGCCCCCTAACAACTTCACAGCCAACACCTTCCTGTTCACAGGAAGCTCAGGACAAGCGCTAGCCTGTGCGGAGCTCAGAGCTGACATCAAGTCATCAAAACATATCAGAGCCAAGGCAGCTGTCTAGATGTGAACTGACAAAAATACAATGACCAGTGTAGCTCTAGGCCAGCCACAGAAGTGCAGAAACACTCCTGCTGTTGAGTCACAGCAACAGGGAGTTGTGAGTAGCTGTGAAGCAGATAGAAACCTACAGACCTCACACAGGATGACAGTTTTCAGAGATGACTGGTGATTTATTGCTGTAAACCAGCTTAAAGTCACCAGTGCAAAAATCCCAGTGCTGCAATTTGTTTTAAAAAGATAATGCTTGGCACCTTTCAGAGATCAGGTCCCTTTAACCGCGGTAGGTGACTATAAAATCTCAGTCACTCTACCTGTAAAATCCAAGAGGTCCAGATGACTCAACATGAGATGTCTTGCCAGGACTCATGTGTGGAGAGCCTGGCTCAGTGCTGGCTACCAGAGGAGGGACAGGGCAGCCTGGATTTGCTTGAGGTGGTGTGAGCAGGGTAAGTGTTAGCTCGAGGTCAGCTTGACCCAGTAGCTAGCACTAACTGGGTATTGCTGGTGCTCGGACACCTGCAGGATGCGATAAAAGGATGTTTGAACTTCAGGAATGTGGAAACAGAACAGAGAGGGGCCGGGCCGGCATCTGTCTGCGTGACCAATGGTGAGCTTGACTTCTGCAATACGCGTGAGCTAATTAAGCAGTGTATTTAACCACGGCTTGCTCGAATAAAATTGGGACTTGCTGATGAACCATGTGGTGGTCGAAGTCTCCCTTCTCCGAAATGTCACCCACAGCGCTCTCGCCGTAACGCCGAGCGCAGCCGGGGACAGAACCGTCCCGCCCGGCTCCGCGCCGCGTTCTGCTGCGGCGCTGGACTCGCTGTGCGTGGAGCGCGCAGCCGTTGCCTAGCAACTGTGCCGCGGTAGCGCCGGAGGACCGAGGAGCATGCGCAGTAGCGCGCATAGAAGCTTCCCGGAGTATCCCGCACATGCGCCTTCGGGCGATGTGGTGCCCCGCGGAATGCTGGGAAGTGTACCCTGCGCATGCGCCTGGCGGGTGAGTCGACACCAGCCGGTAGCTGGCGGCGCACGCGCGGTAGGTCGCGCGCTGTCCGCTCCGTGCTGCCGCCTGGCGGACACGCCGCGGTACTGCGGCCGGGTGCCGCCGAGCACGAAAGCCGCTGCGGCGTGCCTGCGTGCGGACCCGCCGCGTGCCTGCGGCGGTGCACACGAAAGGCGCTGCGTGCTGCTGCCTTGCAGATACGCCGCGGTTCTGCGGCCGGGAGACGCAGACGGAGCGGCAGAGCGCTGCTGCCTCTCTGAGGGCACGCTGCGGGAGCTGGCGGGCGGCCGCGGGCGGGAGATGGGGTCGGGAGGAGGCGGCGGCAACGACCCCCGGGCCCTCCCCGGCCGCTCTCCCCGCTGCCTCCCCCGCTCCCCGCCTGACGCGGCGAAGCTGCGGGCGGCCGGCGGAGGCGGCGCCAAGAGGGGACATCGCGCTTTGCCAGCACTTCTTCCCTTGACCCTGCTTCCCCTCCGGCACTGCGCATGCGCCCTCTCCTCCCGTCCGCCCTCCCCTCCCCTCCACCCCCCCGCCCTGCCGTCCGCTCTCCCGTCCGCCCGGGCCACTCCTCCCGCTTCTTCCCCCGCTCCCCGCCTGCCGCGGCGAAGCTGCGGGTGGCCGGCGGAGGCTGCGCTAAGAGGGGAACCGCTCTGGGCGGCGCTGGTGAGTGGGAGGGGCCCGGGGCTCTCGGGGTGGTCTCGGGGGTGTCCCAGGGTGCCAGGGGGTGGTGGGTGGCGGTCTCAGGGCGTCCTGGGGTGGTCCCGGGTGTCTCAGGGTGCCAGGGGATCGTGGGTGGGTGCCTCAGGGGGTCTTGGGGTGGTCCTGGGTGCCTCGGGGTGGTCTCAGGGAGCCGGGGTGTCCTGGGGCTGGTTTCATGGGGTCCTGTTTTGGTCCTGGGGGTCTGTGGTGGGGTCTCAGGGTGCCAGGGGGTCGTGGGTGGGGGTCTCAGGGGGTCCTGGGGAGGCCCTGGGTTTCTCGGGGTGGTCTCAGGTTTCCAGGGCATCCTGGGGGTGGTCTCATGGGGTCCTGTTTTGGTCCTGGGGGGTCTCTTCGGGTGTCTCAGGGTGCCTGTGGATCGTGGGTGGGTGCCTCACGGGGTCTTGGGGTGGTCCTGGGTGCCTCGGGGTGGTCTCAGGGAGCCAGGGTGTCCTGGGGCTGGTTTCATGGGGTCCTGTTTTGGTCCTGGGGGTCTGTGGTGGGGTCTCAGGGTGCCAGGGGGTCGTGGGTGGGGGTCTCAGGGGGTCCTGGGGAGGCCCTGGGTGTCTCGGGGTGGTCTCAGGTTTCCAGGGCATCCTGGAGGTGGTCTCATGGGGTCCTGTTTTGGTCCTGGGGGGTCTCTACGGGTGTCTCAGGGTGCCAGGGGGTGGTGGGTGGGTGCCTCAGGGGGTCTTTTGGTGGTCCTGGATGCCTCGGGGTGGTCTCAGGGAGCCAGGGTGTCCTGGGGCTGGTTTCATGGGGTCCTGTTTTGGTCCTGGGGAGTCTCTAGGGGTGTCTCAGGGTGCCAGGGGGTTGTGGGTGCAGGTCTCATGGGGGTCCTGGCGTGGTCCCGGGTGCCTCGGGGTGGTCTCAGGGTGCCAGGGAGTCCTGGGTGTGGGTCTTGGGGTGGTCCCGGGGGTCTCTGGGGGCTTGTCGGGCATCTTGGGGTGTTCTTGGGGGTCTCTGTGAGGGTCCCAGGGTTCCAGGGGGTACTGAGGGGAGGTCTCAGGGTGTCTTGGGGTGGTCTCTGGGAGCGCTTCAGGGTGCCAGAGGTTCCTGGAGGGGTCTCGGGGGGTCCCGGGCGTCTCTGGGGGATTCTTGGGGGATCCTTGGAAGTGCCCAGGGGTCTTGAGGAGTCTCATGGGGGGGTCCTGGGGTGATCCCGTTTGTCTCTGGGGAGGGGTCTCTGTGAGGGTCTCAGGGTCCAGGCGGTCCTGGGGGTGGTCTCATGGGGTCCTGGTTTGGTCCGGGGGGGGATCTCTTGTGGGGTCTCAGGGTGCCAGGGAGGGACCTGTGGTGGTCCTGGGGGTCTTTGGGGACATCTCAGGCATCCTGGGGTGTTCTTGGGGGTCTATGCGAGGGTCTGAGGTTTCCAGGGGTTTCTGGGGGGGTCTCAGAGGGTCTTGGGGGTCTCAGGGTGGTCTTGGGGGTGTCTGGGGGTTCTCAGGGTGCCAGGGGTTCCTGGAGGGGTTTCGGGGGTGCCGGGCATCTCTGGGGGATTCTTGGGGGATCCTTGGGAGAGCCCAGGGGCCCTGAGGAGTCTCATGGGGGGTCCTGGTGTGGTCCTGGGTATCTCTGGGGGGGTCTTGGTCATCCTGGGGAGGTCTTTCGGCTGGCTGGGGGGAGTCTCAGGGTGCCAGGGGATCTGGAAACAACCCGGGCTTGTGGGGTTGTTTTAGTTGGCTAGGGGAAGTTGGTTGGGGCTGGCGGGTGTTTGGGGATGCTGGGGGTGTCTGTGGGGTTTGTGTGAGTTTGTGTCTCTCTTTAATTGGAGCTTGTGGGTTTTCGGGCTCGTGGGGTTGTTTTGTCAGAGGAGGGCTTGGGGCTTCTGTTGTGGTTTTTGTAGTGTTTAGTGGTTATTTTGGTGGGGTTTTGTGGTTTGTTTGGTCGATTTTGTTTGTTTGGGTTTTTTTAAAACTGGGTTTTAGCGGTTTCTGTGGCTTGCAGGTTTATTTAAATGTTTTTTTTTTCTGGGCTGGGCGAGCTCAGGCGTTGGATGGAGTTTCTTATTTATTTACCACATTCCCGTAAATGAAACCGGAGCGCAGATTCTGCTCTGCCTTTTGTTTCCTTGGCAGCAAACATCTACCCCCCTCAGCTAGTGTAACAGACGGGCCCTGGCAAGTAGGCTTCGCACTGGGGTGTCTGTTTTGGGAATGGTTCCGTCGGTCTCGGCTCTGCTCGAGAGGAGGAGCTGAGCTGGACCTGTGCTTTGCCCTGGCAGATGCCGTCCTGGAGAAGGCCGTGCACAAGCACGTTCTGAAGCTGTGGAAGGGCCCCGTTGAAGCGACGTTGAGAGAGTTTCACGCCGCAGACAGCTCTTGGAAAGAGCAACAGGAAAACCTGCAGCTGGTGCGGCAGAGGGATCCTCAGGAACCGGGCGTGCTTGTTCCCACAGCAAACTTTGTGGATGTTGAAAAGATTCGCTGCTACTGTATGCACCAGAAAAGTAACCCTTTTTTTTGTTGGGTTTTTTTTTTCTTTTCCTTTTTTCTCTCTCTTTAGCTTATTTTAAATCTGCCATGGTCAGAGGAAGGTACAGCAGGAATTCTCGGGGCAGTGGTATCAGTATCTAATTCTGTCAATTCCTTTTAATGCTGAATGTTTAGAGCACGCTTTGGTAGAGGTACATGCAGAGCAACGTCCTTGCACCTTATTGTCTTTGATGGTCAGAGACATTTTGTGGTTGATGGACTTGCATTCTTTTTCCACTCTGATTTTTCTCTTCAGTAACAGAGTAAATCGACGTACGGGACCTCGTCCCATTTGCCTTTCCTTTTACCAAGCAGTATGAACTGCAGAATAGCGTTACGGTTCAGGGTTCCGTTCAAAGGTCACTTTTTGCCATTTCATTTATACACTGACCACTCAGTGAGCTGATTTTGACGCAAAATTCCGTGTTACAGCAGTTGCAGGTAGACTGTCAGGGTCCCCTTTTGAGATATTTTTTGAAGGATAAAGAATTCTGTAATTCCACGTGTGATTTTAACATTGAGGATGCAGGAATGAATCTCTGGCTGGCTTTAGAGCATTGCATTGAAAGTCTGAGTGGTTTCTCTTCTTTCCCTGCTACAGGTGAGAGCTCGGGAGCTCGTGTTCCCCGTGAGAAGGCGGCATGTAACCCCGGGGCTGGGGATTCCGGCGCCTTTATCTGAGCTGGATGTATGGCTGTCTGGGTCCGTGTTTGTGCCTGTTGGTCTTGGCAGAACCCGGTGGGTGGGAAGAGAAAGACGAGAGAGAGCCCAGTTCAGGATTAAAATGTGTTGTTAGTCTTGCTAGTTCAGGCTCCTTTCAGAAAATGAGCAAAGAGGGTTGGTAAGGCTGATGATTTTTTTTTTTACTTCTGTTTTTGTCAGCTGGGGGGTTTGGGTGGGTTGCTTTAATGGGGTCTGGGGTTTGTGTAACCTTTAATCTAATGAGCCCACTTCAAGTGTCTAAACACTCAATCAGATCTTTTCCTCAAAAACTCTGCAGTAATCCTATTTTCATCATATCCTTGGGTGAGGAAGTAATGTTTCAGTATATTTTTAACCTAAAACAGACTCTGAAAAAGGAAGAGATCACAAATCAATAGTCTGAAATGGATGCAATGAAGTTCCTGCAGTGAAACTAGTTTAGTTAATGATGAGTCTTATCAGTGCATGCAGTCATGTTAAAAGTTTATTTGCTCTATGCTACTAAAACAACAACTAAAAAGGCTTTGCTATTTTGCTTTGCTTTTTCTTTCCTTCTTTGTGCAAAAACTCCCACATTTTCATTACAGGAGCTGTTCAGTAACTAAAATGTATTTAATTCCCAATAACACTTTCTTTAGGCAAGCAGATTACACCATACCACTAAATTCTGAAACCTGGTTGAAGAGTTTACCTCTATAAAGTGGACTTTTGAGATTCCCATGTTCAATTAACTAAGCAGGTGGAATGGGATATCCAGGTTAAATTTAAAGACACCGCTTTTCGAGTTTTGTAAAGAAATTCTGCTGACACAACCCCCTGATACAGAAGACATCTAAACACTGGATCAGCTACAAATGTCCTGGGATCACTGGAAAATAGGAAGTCCATGCAAGAACACATGCAAGAAGTTGGAGGGTAAGAGTGTGTTTATTTTTTCCAGAGAAAATTGTTGTCTAGTCCAGCTAACTGCAAGAGATAAAAAGCAGCAGGGACAGCTCATTAGCGAGCAAAGAGGCTGGCAGAACATCAGAAGCCCCCTAACAACTTCACAGCCAACACCTTCCTGTTCACAGGAAGCTCAGGACAAGCGCTAGCCTGTGCGGAGCTCAGAGCTGACATCAAGTCATCAAAACATATCAGAGCCAAGGCAGCTGTCTAGATGTGAACTGACAAAAATACAATGACCAGTGTAGCTCTAGGCCAGCCACAGAAGTGCAGAAACACTCCTGCTGTTGAGTCACAGCAACAGGGAGTTGTGAGTAGCTGTGAAGCAGATAGAAACCTACAGACCTCACACAGGATGACAGTTTTCAGAGATGACTGGTGATTTATTGCTGTAAAACAGCTTAAAGTCACCAGTGCAAAAATCCCAGTGCTGCAATTTGTTTTAAAAAGATAATGCTTGGCACCTTTCAGAGATCAGGTCCCTTTAACCGCGGTAGGTGACTATAAAATCTCAGTCACTCTACCTGTAAAATCCAAGAGGTCCAGATGACTCAACATGAGATGTCTTGCCAGGACTCATGTGTGGAGAGCCTGGCTCAGTGCTGGCTACCAGAGGAGGGACACGGCAGCCTGGATTTGCTTGAGGTGGTGTAAGCAGGGTAAGTGTTAGCTCGAGGTCAGCTTGACCCAGTAGCTAGCACTAACTGGATATTGCTGGTGCTCGGACACCTGCAGGATGCGATAAAAGGATGTTTGAACTTCAGGAATGTGGAAACAGAACAGAGAGGGGCCGGGCCGGCATCTGTCTGCGTGACCAATGGTGAGCTTGACTTCTGCAATACGCGTGAGCTAATTAAGCAGTGTATTTAACCACGGCTTGCTCGAATAAAATTGGGACTTGCTGATGAACCATGTGGTGGTCGAAGTCTCCCTTCTCCGACATGTCACCCACAGCGCTCTCGCCGTAACGCCGAGCGCAGCCGGGGACAGAACCGTCCCGCCAGGCTCCGCGCCGCGTTCTGCTGCGGCGCTGGACTCGCTGTGCGTGGAGCGCGCAGCCGTTGCCTAGCAACTGTGCCGCGGTAGCGCCGGAGGACCGAGGAGCATGCGCAGTAGCGTGCATAGAAGCTTCCCGGAGTATCCCGCACATGCGCCTTCGGGCGATGTGGTGCCCCGCGGAATGCTGGGAAGTGTACCCTGCGCATGCGCCTGGCGGGTGAGTCGACACCTGCCGGTAGCTGGCGGCGCACGCGCAGTAGGTCGCGCGCTGTCCGCTCGGTGCTGCCGCCTGGCGGACACGCCGCGGTACTGCGGCCGGGTGCCGCCGAGCACGAAAGCCGCTGCGTTGTGCCTGCGTGCGGACCCGCCGCGTGCCTGCGGCGGTGCACACGAAACGCGCTGCGTGCTGCTGCCTTGCAGATACGCCGCGGTTCTGCGGCTGGGAGACGCAGACGGAGCGGCAGAGCGCTGCTGCCTCTCTGAGGGCACGCTGCGGGAGCTGGCGGGCGGCCGCGGGCGGGAGATGGGGTCGGGAGGAGGCGGCGGCAACGACCCCCGGGCCCTCCCCGGCCGCTCTCCCCGCTGCCTCCCCCGCTCCCCGCCTGACGCGGCGAAGCTGCGGGCGGCCGGCGGAGGCGGCGCCAAGAGGGGACATCGCGCTTTGCCAGCACGTCTTCCCTTGACCCTGCTTCCCCTCCGGCACTGCGCATGCGCCCTCTCCTCCCGTCCGCCCTCCCCTCCCCTCCACCCCCCCGCCCTGCCGTCCGCTCTCCCGTCCGCCCGGGCCACTCCTCCCGCTTCTTCCCCCGCTCCCCGCCTGCCGCGGCGAAGCTGCGGGTGGCCGGCGGAGGCTGCGCTAAGAGAGGAACCGCTGTGGGCGGCGCTGGTGAGTGGGAGGGGCCCGGGGCTCTCGGGGTGGTCTCGGGGGTGTCCCAGGGTGCCAGGGGGTGGTGAGTGGCCGTCTCAGGGCGTCCTGGGGTGGTCCCGGGTGTCTCAGGGTGCCAGGGGATCGTGGGTGGGTGCCTCAGGGGGTCTTGGGGTGGTCCTGGGTGCCTCGGGGTGGTCTCAGGGAGCCGGGGTGTCCTGGGGCTGGTTTCATGGGGTCCTGTTTTGGTCCTGGGGGTCTGTGGTGGGGTCTCAGGGTGCCAGGGGGTCGTGGGTGGGGGTCTCAGGGGGTCCTGGGGAGGCCCCGGGTTTCTCGGGGTGGTCTCAGGTTTCCAGGGCATCCTGGGGGTGTCTCTGCTCCTTGCCTGCCTTTTGCTCCCCCCGCCTGGAGTAATTGTCTCTTTCTGTCCTCGTCTCCCTCTTTGTCTCTCTATCCCTCTGTCCTGCTCACCACCCTTCTTTTTTTTTTTTACTCATTCTTTCCTACAGTCCTGCTCCTTGGTCCTTGTTCCCTCTTTTGCTCTATCCTTTTATCTCTTCTTCTCCCTGCTCCCCTCCCTCTCCTGTTGCTCTGTCCTGCACCCCGTGTTACCAGTTCTTACTGGACTTCTCAGTCCTGGCCCTGTTTTTGTTCCTTCTTGTCTGCAGGGCTGCTCACCCGGATGTTTTCTGTATATCTGTCCTGCTCCCAGTCCTTGTTTTTGGGTCACTGCCCCCATCCCTCTTTCCACTGCCTCTCTTCCCCTCTGCCTGCTGCTTTTTTCTCCACCTCTGCCAGGCTCACTGTCCCTGTCTTTTTCTGGACACCCCATTTCCTGCCTTCCACTTTCTCATTACAGTCCTGCTGTCACACTGGCAGCCACTTTCCTCCTCTTAGCATTCTGCACTCTTCTGGTTTTGGTGGCAGCCTCCACCTTGGCATGGCAGCTCATCTATTGAGGACCATGCTGGACCAACTGGGAGCGAGTACTGAGGTGTCCCAGGGCAGGCCTTGAGCACTGGCACAGAGTTGCTCCTGGGACTGGTTCTGTGTGTGACTGAATATTGCTGCCTGCCTCCACGTCCCTCTTGGCTGGGTTTGTATTTCCTTTGCCCCAGGTGGAGGTCTTTGAGGGAGGACAGGGGAAAGGGTGTTGAGAGTTTGCCTGGCAAGGTTTAAGTGATGTTGGTGGGGTGGGGGGAAACAGGGTGCCTTCTGCTAGAAGCTACAAGAAGCTCTCAGTTCTGACAGAACCAACACCAGCCAGCTCAAGGACAGACATGCTGCTGACCAATGCTGAGCCCATTGGTGATGGTCATAGAGTCTCTGGGATAAGTTGTACTCCAACTCAGTATGTTCTATGACATTTAAGAAGGAAAAAAACCCAAGCAGCTGTTTTTTGCCACCAGAGAAGGGATTAAGAAGATGTGAGAAGCTGCAGACACCAAGGTTGGTGAAGAAGGGTGGAGGAGTTGCTCTGGTGCTGGAGGGGAGGGTACCCTGCAGCCTCTGAGAAGGCCATGGTGAAGCAGGCTGTCCCCTTGCAGCCCATGGAGGATGGTGGGGAGCAATGATTCTGCTGCAGCCTACAGAGGAGGACAGTCTGGAGCAGGTGAAGACACTTGAAGGACCCAGTAGGAAGCCCGTGTAGAAGCAAGCTCCTGGTAGGACCTACAGCCCATGGAGAGAGGGGACCATGCCAAGGCAGGTTTGCTGGGGGACTTGTGACTGGGATAACCAGGCTGGAACAGTCTGGTCCTAAAGTTCTGCATCCCATAAAAGTAACCCACACTGGGGCCGTTGGTAAAGAGCTGAAGCCCCATGGGAAAGGACTCCTGCTGGAGAAGTTCAAGGAGAGCTGTTTGTCGTAGGTGGAACCCCACACTGAAGCAGGGGAAGAGTGTGAGGAATGCTCCCCTAAGAAGGAAGAACCAGCAGAGACAACTCATGTGTAACCGACTGAAACCCCCGTTCCCCATCTCCCCCTGTGTGGTGGGGTGTGTGTGTCAGGGAGGTGTGGGTGGAGAAAGGGAAAACAACCATGAGTAAAGTTGAACCTGGGACAAAGGGAGTGGTGGGAGGAAGTGTTTTAAAATTTGGTTTTATTTCTCATTGCCTGACTCATTATCAGTGGGTACTTCCTTGGTGGGGGGGTGGTGCTAATAAATTAGATGCATTTTTTTATTTTGAATTGAGTCTGTTTTTCCCATGATGTTACTTGCAGATTGGCTTTGCCTTGGTCAGCAACAACTCTGGCCTTGAATCAGCTGACATTGACTTTCTGGGCCCTGCTGAGAGCTTCTGGCTGCTGCTTGCAGAAGCCATCTCGGCAGCATCCCTGTTCTCCATTAAAGCCCAGCTATGCAAAACTGCAACAGGTTTTCGAGCTGCTGACGTGTGTTTTCTCGTTCTACAGAGCTACCTTCTTCCCATTGCGCTCCAGGAAGTTGACCGTGGATGCAGAGGGCTGACCTGACTGGTGAGACAGTGCAACACTGCTGAAGACGTCTGTCAGCTCTGCACTGAAAAGTTCAAGATGGTCGAGCCAGAAGAGTGCAGCCCGTTTCTTCTTGTGGACAACAGCCAGCAGCGACTGACGGAGGATACCTGCCCTCAGAAAACGAAGGCTCGCAAGCCCAGGTCTTGTGTGACTTCAGCTTCTTTCCAAGCCCCACACCAATAATTTCAGACCCAGCCCCATCGTCTTTATTCCAGCTCTGAGATTTCAGCTCCAACCCTGAGTGATTTCAGCTGCTTTCTAATCCCAGGCTTTATCCCAGCCCCATGGTCTTTATTCCAGCCCCAGGTTTGGTGTTTTGCCTCCACCCACAGCCAATATTCAGGTCCAGCTCCGTCGTGTCTCTGCTCCAGCCCCACAGCTGTGATTTCAGCTCCTCTCCCACACCAACCACCTTTATTCCAGCTCTGCAGTTTTTATTTCCAGCCCCACAGTCCTTATTGCAGCCCCAACCATCTTTATTCCAACTCCACCATCTTATTCCAGCCCCGAGTGATTTCCCACACAAACAACCTTATAGTTTTGATTCCTGCTGCAGGTTTGGTGTTTCATCTCCAGCCACACCCAATATTCAGGTCCAGCTCCAGCCCCGCAGCCGTGATTTCATCTCCTTTCCCACAACCGTCTTTATTTCAGCTCTGCAGTTTTTATTTCCAGCCCAACAGTCTTTTATTCCTGCCCAGAGTGATTTCAGATCCTCTCTGAATCCCACAGCAATCATTTCGGCCCCAGCATCTTTATTCACACTGCCAACCCCTTTATTCGCAGTCTTTATTCCCATCCCCAAGTGATTTCAGCTCCTTTCCCACACCAACACCCTTTATTCCAGCCCTAAGTTTTTTATTCCCGGCCTGTGTCTTTATTCCCAGCTCCAGTGATTTCAGCACCTTTCCCACACAGACAATCTTTATTGCAGCCCTATAGTTTTGATTCCTGCCCCAGGTCCAGTGCTTTGGCTCCAGCCACAGCCATTATTCAGCTCCAGCTCTGTCATGTCTCAGCTCCAGCCCCGCAGCTGTGACTTCAGCTCCTTTCCCACACCAACAACCATTATTCCAACTCTGCAGTTTTTATTTCCAGTCCAACGGTTTTTATTCCTGCCTGGAGTGATTTTTAGCTCCTTTCTGAATCCCACAGCAATCATTTCAGCTCCAGTATCTTTATTTCTAGCCCCAGGTGATTTCAGTTCCTTTCCAAACTCCACAGCGTTCATTCCAGCCCCAGTGTCTTTATTTCCAGCCCCAAGTGATTTCAGCTCCTTTTCAAACCCTGCAGCATTCATTCGAGTCCCGGCGTCTTAATTCCCGGCCCCAGCATCTTTATTCACGGTCCCAACCCCAAGTGATTTCAGCTCCTTTCCCACATCAACAGCCTTTATTTCCAGCCCCAGAGTCTTTATTCTTGCCCCATGTGATTCCAGCTGCTTTCCAAGACCCATACTACTGCTCCCCCCTTTCTTCCAGCCCCTCGCCCCCCACCCCCTGTTTATTCCAGCCCCACTGACTTTACTCCAGCTCCAGCTCAGCGTTGTTTCAGCTCCAGCTTTGCAGTGCCTATCTCAGCTCCAGCTCTACATCTTCCCTCTGCCTCCGCCTTCTCCCGGCAGCAGCGGGGGCTGCTGACAAGGCCATAAATCAATCATTGTCATCAGTCACAGCCCCCCTGCCCGGCTGCTGCGATCCCCCGCGGTGTCGGTCCCCAGCCTCGGGTGCCGATGCAGGCCCGTGCCTGGAGCCCCACCTGCACTGAGGGTCCCACGGCCCTGACACACACCCTATCCCCCCCAGGCCCCTCTGAGCAGTAGCAGCAGCTGGGGAGGGGGAACAGCAGCTGGGCCTCCAGCTGGTCCTCTCCCAAGGCTGGTGCTGAGCCTCAGCCGACACACAGCGCTTATGTCTCTGCGGAGCTAGAGGCACCCCGGGGCTCCTCCTCCGGCTCCTAGGGGGATTGGGGGGTGGGCACGCACCCCAGGGCCCGGGAGTGTTTGGGAACTGAGGACACCGCCCCCGCGACACCGGGGGCAGTGGCACCCCCGGGACAGAGTCTATTTCCCTTCAGTGCTCTGGGTGTCTTTGAGCCATCGGGACACACGGCGGGTTTCACACTCACACCTTTATTGCCGTCACGAGTCGGTATTCCAAGCTCCAAGATGCCGCTCGCGGCAACCCCCGCGGCGGGCCGAGCCCGGCCCCCCGACCCGCACTGGGGCTCTGGCCCCTCGCGTCCTGCACCTGTCGCGGCCGGTGCCTCTTCAGCCTGTGCCCGCGGCTCAGCTACGTGAGAGGGAAGCGGCCCCCAGGACAGGACAGGGCCGGACCCCGCTGCCGCACCCCTCGCCGCGATACACAGCCCGCCCAGGTTCAAGCTGAATCCAACACCCCTCGCTCACACCCCACCCCAATACGCGAGTCCTGCGGCGGCGGCGCCGCCCCTCTCCCCGAGCTCCCCGTCCAGGCTCACCAACGCTCCGGAGCCCCCGGCACAGCAACAGTAACCACCCCTCCTCGCTGTCACTGACGTCGCTGGGACCCGCCGCCCCTTTTAAAGGACCTGGCCACGCCCGCCGGCTCTCCGGCCGCCTATCGCTGCCGCGCCAATCTTCCGCTCTGGACCAATCACGTAATTCCTTTTCAATCCCGTCCCCGCGCCCCGCCGTCGCCGCTCCGTCCAGTCCCCGGCCATCGTTTCAATCCCGTCTCCGCTCCGCGCACTCCAGCTCGCCCTGTCGGTTTGGCTGTGCCCAATCCCGGCCCGATGTTTCAATCCGGCCCCGCTCTGTCCCAGAGCTGGGACCGCCCCAGCCCGAGGGGCCCCGGGGCGGTGGAGTCTCCGTTCCTCCGCTCCTGTTGGGTCCCGCAACCCCGCCCTCTCTCGAGGAGGTGTTCCAGGCCTCGGGGCGGGGGCGCCAGGGCAGCTGCGGAGCCGGGCCGGGCCGGGCGGAAGCGGCCGGGAGCCGGAAAGGAAGGGAGGAAGGGGCGAGCTCCTCACAGAGCCGAGCTCAGCTGTCGCCGCTGCTTCGTCGCTGCTTCGAGCTCAGCACCGCAGGGCCCCGGGCCCCGGCCCGAGTGGTCCCGCCCGGTCTCGGCTCCCGCGGCTGCGCGGGTACAAGCGGCGGCCGGGCCCGGCCGACGCGATCTGAGATGCTTCCCGGCTCGGGGGCTTGATCGGGAACTGGCAGCGACCGCGATGCGGCGCCCCCGCACTGGCACACCAACGCCGGCCTCCGGGGCGAGGGCGCCAAGACTCCCGAACCGGCTGCGGCGGGATCGCGGCCTTCGGGGGACGGAGGCGGCCGGGACGCGGAGCGGGAGGGGGGCGGGCCCGGATTGAAAGGGCAAGGCGCGATTGGGCGGAGCTGCGGCCGCTGGGGCGGGCGGTGTGACGGGCGGGGCTGTGTCGGACCGGATAGAGAACAGCAGGGCGGGCGGGGCGGGCGGGGATGGGCGGGGCTAGGGGTGGGCGGAGCTGGCGGGGGTTGGCGGGGCTGGCGAGGGCGGGCGGGGCTGGGCGGTGCCCCACAAACAATAAAACCCAAGAAATAAAACGCCGTCTCTGTGCTCACAATACCGCCAAGGACATCGCTATCAAAAACCCTGACCCAAACGCCATCTCTGACCTCAAGTCCTCCAGGGGCCATTTTAGCGCCGAAAGACCATAGATGTTTTAGTCTCGATGGCCTCAAGTCCTCCGGCGGCCATTTTACCGCCGAAGGACCATAAAGTTCTCGTCTCTATGACCTCAAGTCCCCCGGCGGCCATTTTACCGCCGAAAGACCATAAAGTTCTCGTCTCTATGATCCCAAGTCCTCCAGCGGCCATTTTACCGCCGAAAGACCATAAAGTTCTCGTCACTATGACCCCGAGTCCTCCGGCGGCCATTTTACCGCCGAAAGACCATAGAGATTTTAGTCTCTGGTACCTGAGGTCGCGCGACTGCCATTTTACCTCTGAAACAATAGTTTCCTTTCGTCTCAATGGTCAGAAGTCCTTGGGTGGACATTTTACCTCTGAAATACCATAGAAATTACAACTGGGATGTCAGAAGCCGCCTAACAATCTTAACGGTCCCCGACTACTGCCCAAAAAGAGCCGGGCATTTTGATTCTGGCGCTCGCGGGGCCATGTTATCGACCGGTGGGTCTTGTGCGCTCCAGCCCCCCCCCCGCCCCCCCGAAAGCCTCCCTTTATGCTGTCACTGGTATGGAGTAGCCCTCTGCTTAGTTTGGGTGAGGTGCCCTGTCCCTTCCAGCTCCCGGGGTGCCCCCCAGCCCGTTCCGAAGCCGGGCAGTAGGAGAAGCTGGACTCGCTGTGCGTGGAGCGCGCGCGGCCGAGCGCTGTAAACCTCCGTGCGGCCGTTGCCTAGCAACAGTGCCGCGGTAGCGCCGGAGGACCGAGGAGCATGCGCAGTAGCGTGCATAGAAGCTTCCCGGAGTATCCCGCACATGCGCTTTGGGGCGATGTGGTGCCCCGCGGAATGCTGGGAAGTGTACCCTGCGCCTGCGCCTGGAGAAAGAGTCGACACCTGCAGGTAGCTGGCGGCGCACGCGCAGTAGGTCGCGCGCTGTCCGCTCGGTGCTGCCGCCTGGCGGACACGCCGCGGTACTGCGGCCGGGTGCCGCCGAGCACGAAAGCCGCTGCGTTGTGCCTGCGTGCGGACCCGCCGCGTGCCTGCGGCGGTGCACACGAAACGCGCTGCGTGCTGCTGCCTTGCAGATACGCCGCGGTTCTGCGGCCGGGAGACGCAGACGGAGCGGCAGAGCGCTGCTGCCTCTCTGAGGGCACGCTGCGGGAGCTGGCGGGCGGCCGCGGGCGGGAGATGGGGTCGGGAGGAGGCGGCGGCAACGACCCCCGGGCCCTCCCCGGCCGCTCTCCCCGCTGCCTCCCCCGCTCCCCGCCTGACGCGGCGAAGCTGCGGGCGGCCGGCGGAGGCGGCGCCAAGAGGGGACATCGCGCTTTGCCAGCACGTCTTCCCTTGACCCTGCTTCCCCTCCGGCACTGCGCATGCGCCCTCTCCTCCCGTCCGCCCTCCCCTCCCCTCCACCCCCCCGCCCTGCCGTCCGCTCTCCCGTCCGCCCGGGCCACTCCTCCCGCTTCTTCCCCCGCTCCCCGCCTGCCGCGGCGAAGCTGCGGGTGGCCGGCGGAGGCTGCGCTAAGAGGGGAACCGCTCTGGGCGGCGCTGGTGAGTGGGGGGGGCCCGGGGCTCTCGGGGTGGTCTCGGGGGTGTCCCAGGGTGCCAGGGGGTGGTGAGTGGCCGTCTCAGGGCGTCCTGGGGTGGTCCCGGGTGTCTCAGGGTGCCTGCGGATCGTGGGTGGGTGCCTCAGGGGGTCTTGCGGTGGTCCTGGGTGCCTCGGGGTGGTCTCAGGGAGCCGGGGTGTCCTGGGGCTGGTTTCATGGGGTCCTGTTTTGGTCCTGGGGGTCTGTGGTGGGGTCTCAGGGTGCCAGGGGGTCGTGGGTGTGGGTCTCAGGTGGTCCTGGGGAGGCCCTGGGTGTCTCGGGGTGGTCTCAGGTTTCCAGGGCATTCTGGGGTTGGTCTCATGGGGTCCTGTTTTGGTCCTGGGGGGTGTCTAGGGGTGTCTCAGGGTGCCTGTGGATCGTGGGTGGGTGCCTCAGGGGGTCTTGGGGTGGTCCTGGGTGCCTCGGGGTGGTCTCAGGGAGCCAGGGTGTCCTGGGGCTGGTTTCATGGGGTCCTGTTTTAGTCCAGGAGGGCCTCTGGTGGGGTCTCAGGGTGCCAGGGGGTCGTGGGTGTGGGTCTCAGGGGGTCCTGGGGAGGCCACGGGTTTCTCGGGGTGGTCTCAGGTTTCCAGGGCATTCTGGGGGTGGTCTCATGGGGTCCTGTTTTGGTCCTGGGGGGTGTCTAGGGGTGTCTCAGGGTGCCAGGGGGTTGTGGGTGCAGGTCTCATGGGGGTCCTGGCATGGTCCCGGGTGACTCGGGGTGGTCTCAGGGTGCCAGGGAGTCCTGGGTATGGGTCTTGGGGTGGTCCCGGGGGTCTCTGGGGGCTTGTCGGGCATCCTGGGCTGTTCTTGGGGGTGTCTGTGAGGGTCTCAGGGTTCCAGGGGGTCCTGGGGGGGTGTCTCAGGGTGTCTTGAGGTGGTCTCTGGGAGCGTTTCAGGGTGCTAGGGGTTCCTGGAGGGGTCTCAGGGGGTCCCGGGCATCTCTGGGGGATTCTTGGGGGATCCTTGGGAGAGCCCAGGGGTCTTGAGGAGTCTCATGGGGGGGTCCTGGAGTGATCCCTGTTGTCTCTGGGGAGGAGTCTCTGTGAGGGCCTCAGGGCGCCAGGCGGTCCTCGCTTCGGAGGATTGGATTGCAATGTCGGTGGGGTCAATTGGATTTAGAGGTAGCGAACACCGTAGATTTATTTTGGGTCATATGGGGATTTTCATTACTAAATTTCTCTTTTTCTTAAGTGCCGGTGCAACAGCTGTTGAGAATGTATCCAGGACGGCGGAGCTCTCGCTGCTTCTGGGGGTTAACGGAAAGAATCCAGTCAGTGATGTCAGTTTGTATGAAAATATGTCCACGTCAAGGAAGATAATTACATGTGTTGGCCCAAAGTAAAAAATGGTACGTTGATGTGCATGTGTGTTGTAGCAGCATTGGATATGACAGCTAATAGTGTTTAGAAGCCTCTTAGGAGTCGGTTATCAAGTATAAAATTTAAACAATAAAGAGATGATGAAGATTATGTCTATACTTTTATGAAGTATGTTGTGCACTGTGTTCGCTGTCAAATTTTTGTGTGACTTTGCTGATTTATTTTTAGTAGTCAGACTGTCTCCTCCTCTCCCTCTGTTTATCTGTCTTTGTCTGCCCCTGTCATTTGTCTGTCTGTCTCTCCATCATCTGTGTCTGTGTGTTTCTTTCCCACAGAATCACAGAATCTTAGGGGTTGGAAGGGACCTCAAGAGATCATTGGGTCCAACCCCCCTGCCAAAGCAGGCTCCCTATCTCATGTTACACAGATAGGCGTCCAGACGAGACTTGAATATCTCCAGAGAAGGAGACTCCACCACCTCCCTGGGCAGCCTATTCCAGTGCTCTGTCACCCTCACTGTGAAAAAGTTCTTCCCCATGTTGGTGCGGAACTTCCTATGCTCAAACTTACAGTCATTGCCCCTAGTCCTGTCCCCAAAGACCACTGAAAAGGGGCTGGCCAATTCCCCCTGCCACCCATGTCTAAGGTATTTGTAAACACTAATTAGGTCCGCCCTAAGTCTTTTTTCTAGGCTGAACAGACCCAGCTCACTCAGCCTTTCCTCATAGGGGAGATGTTCCAGACCCCTAATCATCTTAGTCGCCCTTCTCTGGACTCTCTCCAGAAGGTCCCTGTCTTTTTTATCCCAGGGAGCCCAGAACTGGACACAGTATTCCAGGTGGGGCCTGACCAACGCAGAGTAGAGGGGGAGGATCACTTCCTTCGACCTGCTGGACACACTCTTCCTGATGCATCCCAGGATCCCATTGGCTCTCTTGGCCACCAGGGCACACTGCTGGCTCATAGCCAACCTGTCATCAACCAGGACCCCCAGGTCCTTCTCCACAGAGCTCTTTTCCAACAGGTCATCCCCCAGCCTGTCCTGATACAGTCGGTTATTCCTCCCCAGGTGCAAGACTTTACACTTGCACTTGTTGAATTTCATTAGATTTCTCCAAGCCCAGCTCTCCAGCCTATCCAGGTCTCGCTGAATGGCAGCACAGTGTTCCTGTGTGTCAGCCACCCCTCCCAGCTTTGTATCATCAGCACTTGCTGAGGGTGGATGATATTCCCTCATCAAGGTCGTCAATGAAGATATTAAACAGGACCGGACCCAACACCGAGCCCTGGGGAACACCACTGGTCACAGGCCTCCATTCAGATTCTACTCCACTGATCACGACCCTCTGAGCCCGGTCTGACAGCCAGTTCTCAACCCACCTCACTGTCCACTCGTCTATCCCTTGTGCCCTCAGCTTTTCTATCAGGATGTCATGGGAGACAGTATCAAAAGCCTTGCTGAAGTCAAGGTAGATGACATCCACTGCTCTCCCTCCATCCACCCAGTTGGTAATGACATCATAGAAGGCTATGAGATTGGTCGAGCACGATCTCCCCTTGGTGAATCCATGCTGACTACTCCTCATGACCTTCTTCTCTTCCAGTTGTTTGGAGATGGCATCCAAAACAAGCTGTTCCATCACTTTTCCAGGGACAGAAGTGAGGCTGACTGGCCTATAGTTACTAGGATCCTCCTTCTTGCCTTTTTTAAAGTCTGGAGTGACATTGGCTATCCTCCAATCTTCAGGCACTTCTCCTGTAGTCCAGGATCTACCAAAGATGATAGAGAGCGGCTCCGCAATCACCTCCGCCAGCTCTCTCAGCACACGTGGGTGTATCCCATCCGGGCCCATGGATTTGTGTGCATCCATTCCTTTGAGTCGCTCCTGGACCACCCCTACCTCTACTAGAGGGGAGCCATTCATTCCCCAACCACTCCTACTTACATCTGGGATCTGTGGGTCCCGAGAAGCCTTCGGAGTAAAGACCGAGGCAAAGAAGGCATTCAGTATCTCCACCTTCTCACCATCTCCCATTACCAGGACACCCGCCTCATTCAACAAGGGATCTACATTATCCCTGGTCATCCTTTTACTATTTACATACCTGAAAAAGCTCTTTTTATTGTCCTTTATGTCCCTTGCCAGCTTAAATTCTAAGCAGGCCTTAGCCCTCCTAGTTGCATCCCTACAGGCCCTGGCCACATCCTTATATTCATTCCATGATCTCAGACCCTGTTTGAACAGTTTATAGGTCTTCTGCTTCCCTTTGAGTTTACTCATAAGTTCCCTGCTTATCCACGCAGGTCTTCTACCTCTCTTACCTGATTTCTTACTCAAAGGGATGCACCTATTCTGTGCTTGGAAGAAGTGCTGTTTGAATGTTAGCCAGCACTCGCAGGCTCCCATTCCTTCAAACAGCACAGCCCATGGGATAGCCCCTATTTGATTTCAGAGGAGATCAAAGTTAGCTCTTCCCCTGATGTCTTTGGCTGTATCTCTCTCTGCCTGTTCTGTCTTTGTTTTTCTCTGCACCCTCTTTCTTTGTCTCCTTGTCTCTCAGCCCCCCACTTGCCCCCCCCCCCTCACTCCCTGGTTCGGATGAGAGTAGTGCTGACAGTGAATAGCTTGAAACTGTCGCTGCACGGTGCAGTTTGTCCCCAGAGTGCAGGGCTCAGGCTGTACAGCTCAGCGCTGCCCCAAAGACGCGGCGAAGCTGCGGGCGGCCGGCGGAGGTGGCGCCAAGAGGGGATTTCGCGCTTTGCCAGCACTTCTTCCCTTCACACTGCTTCTCCTCCGGCACTGCGCAAGCGGCCAATTGTTACCCGGATGTCACGCTTTGCCAGTACTTTCTGCCCTTACTATCCTTCGCTCCCCTTTTTGCGCTGGCGCTGCAATCGATACCCGGATGTCGCGCTTTGCCAGTACTTTCTGCCCTCAGTCCGCTTCGCGCCGCCACACTGCGCATGCACGACGCCCCTTCCCTGATGTGACTCGGCGCGATGGCGGGATACAAGCGGGAGGCGGTCGCGGGAGGAGGCGCTGGTGGCAGCGGCAGCGGTGCCCGGTCCCTAGCGAAGCTGCGGGCGGCCAGCGGAGGCTGCGCCAAGAGGGGAACCGCCATGGGTGGCGTTGGTGAGGGGGGGGGTGTCCCGGGGGTCTCCTGTGGTCCCGGGGGTCTCGGGGGGGTCCCAGGTGTCGCTGAGTGGTCTCAAGGTACCAGAGAGTCCTGGGAGTGGTCTGAGGGGGCCCTGTTTTGGGTCTGGGGGTCTCTGGTTGGGTCTCAGGGTGCCCAGGGGTCCTGGGGGGCGGTCTTGGGGTGGTTCTGGGGGTCTCGAGTGCCAGGGAGGGTCCTGGGGTGGTCCCATGCGTCTTTGGGGGCGTCTCGGGTGTCCTGGGGTGGTCTTGGCAGTCTCTGCGAGGGTCTCAGGGTTCCAGGGGGTCCTGGGCGGGTCTCTCCGAGGGTCCTGGGGGTCTTGGTCTCTTGGGAGTCTCGGGAGGGGGGTGGGGGTGTGTCTCAGGGTGCAAGGGGGTCTCGGGGGGATTCTTGGTGGATCCTTGGGAGAGCCCAGGGGTCTTGGGGAGTCTCATGGGGGGTCCTGGGATGGTCCCAGGTGTTTCTGGGGGGGGTCTTGGTCATCCTGGGGAAGTCTTTGGGCTCTCGGGGGGTGTCTCAGGGTGTCAGGGGTTTGGGTTTCCATGACTTTTCTTGTGAGAGTCTTCCCTGCACTCCAGGAGACTGACCATGGATGGAGGGGGAAGAACTGAGCGATGAGACACTGCAACACTGCCTAAGACGTCTGTCAGCTCTGCACTGAAGAGCTCAAGATAGCCGAGCCAGAAGAATGCAGCCCGTTTCTTCTTGCTGACGACACCCAGCAGCGACTGATGGAGGATACCTGCCCTCAGAAAACGAAGGTCAAGCTGCACGGCCAACCGCAAGCCCAGGTCTTTCACTTTGTCTATGAGTGTGTGAACAGCGACCTGTACAGTGCTGTTTTTCAAACCAGAGGTGACCCGGCACCTTAAACCCAGCAACTCGTTGTTTGATTCCTGTTCCTTTTGTTAACCGTTGAGAAGGTCTTTGTTGGCTGGCTTTCTTCAGGAGCTGAGACGGGCCTTAACCCAAGAACGCCTGGGAAAAGGCCTTCATCCGCTCGCAGCGCAGCCTGCAGAACCCCACGTCAACCCCGCACGGGGCCAGTCAGGTGCCATATTCCACTGGTGCCTTTGAATGTGCAGCTGGGAGATGACTTTCTTGCATTCAAGGATTCCTCAGATTCTCATAGCAGCTTGCTACAAGAAGGTTAGGGGCGCCTGAGAAGCTGGGAATGGACAGGGCCATGATAGCTGCCTGGAACTGACGAAAGGGATATTTCAGCTGGGAATGGACAGGGCCATGATAGCTGCCTGGAACTGACGAAAGGGATATTTCAAACATATAATGTCATACTCTGAATATGACTGAGGGGAGCAGGCAGCTCGGGACTATCTGAGCATTGGCTCTGGCTGGTGAACAGTTGTGCTGTGTATTGCTTGTATATTTTTTTATAATTACTATTGTCTTTATTTTTTTGTCCTATTATTAAACTGTTTTTATCTTAAGCCACAAGTTTTATGCTTTTCTTTTTGATTCTCTTCACCAATCTCACTGGAGAGGACTTAAACCAGCAACTGTCTGTGTGGTTTTAACTCCCTACCAGGTTAAATCCATCATGTTAGCCACATCCAGCTTTCTGTCTCCGTGTCCCACAACTCTTTTCTAGGTCCCCCTATCCTTCCTCCCACTGACCATTTTTTGCTGCATCTGGGCATTGAGCCTTGTGGCCTACTCACTGCTGGGATTGATGTGCACTATCGAGTAAAGTGTTCCTGATAGCTCTGGATGTGTTTGTAGCCCTCAGATGCAGAGCCCATGGCTGTGGACAGGCGCAGGGGTGATGTGCCGTAGGGCTGCAGCTGGGGCAGCCCCAGGCATGGCCAATGAGGCTGAGGGGCTGGCCCTGGTCCATGAAGGGGCTCCAACTGTAAAGGGGGTTACCCGGGCATATATGCCTGAGGCAGCTGATGAAGGAGTGGGTCCAAAGGGGTCTTGCAGGCAGGCACCTCTGGCAAAGGATGGCCAGTCCCTGCAGCGAGGAAGGATCTCTCTGAGCTGCCCATGAGAGAGCAGACCAGCATGTGATGCCAGGAGCTCGGTGCCTGTGTCGGCTATGTGCTAAACCATAGGAAGCCAGGAAGCTTTGCAGATCAGGACCATTGAGGCATCTGAGCAGGTAAGGATCAGGCAGGTGTCACTGTGGGGGAGGAAGAGGCAGAGCTGGAGAGAAGCGTTGTGGTGGAGGTTTCCTGCCGGTGTCAGGAACTGGTAGCCCTGCTGCCATGCAGTAGATCTCTGACTGCCTTCTGCCCATCCCTGATTTTTTTTTCAGTCTGGAGAAAAGGCGACACCTCATTGTGGTTTATGGCTTCTTTACAAGGGAGAGTGAAGGGGCAGGAGCTGATAGCCTCTTTTTGGTCACCAGTGATAGAACCCAAGGGAATGGTGTGAAGCTGCTATGGGGGAGGTTTAGGCTGAATTTTAGGAAGAGGCTCTTACTGAGAGGATGATAGTGCACTCATTATCCTACTCTCTTTTCAGTGGGTACTTTGGGGAGGATTGGGGGTGGTGGTGGTAACAAAGTAGAAGCATTTTTTTTATTCAGTGCTGAGTCTGCTTTGCCAGTGATGGTGCTTGCTGAATGATCTCTGCCTGTCCTTATCTTGACAAGTAAAAGACTCAATATTTATTTTCTCTCCTGTCCAACTATGAAGGGAAGTGATAGAGGGACTTTGGTGGGTATCTGGCCTCCAGCTAGGGTTTAAGCATTACAAGCAGTGGCATCCCTTAATATCCCTGCTGGGCTGCAGCTGTGTGCCGGGGCTGGAAGAGTCCCAGGTGCTGGTAATGAGGTTGATCTGGTCTGCCCATGGAAGGGCTGGTGACTCTTATTACCCTACCCCAGGCCGGCTGTGAAGGGGCTGTGGCTGCACCCAAGGAAAAAGTGAGTGGGACTGTGCAATAGACTAGAGGATCCCAGGGAAAGACACTAAGAGGGCAGTGGGGTCCATGTTTGAGGCATGAAGCAGTGGCAGCAGCTGCTTGGATCAGGGGGTGGGGGTGTGTGCCCTGTTAGCACAGGTGTCCCCGCAGGGTGAGAAAGCGTGGCTGGCCACCTCTGCAGCATGTGGGCAGTGTGGTACAATGGAGCACATGGCTGGCTTTTGGCCATATATGTTCTCTGGGACACGCCAGGAGGTGTAGTCCTGAGGCACTCAGCACTTGCCACTGCATGCTGGGGGGTGTTGTTTTTGGATGGAGTTTTTGCAGTTATGGTGTCCATACAGCACAGATTGCTCGAGCACAAGGGTTGGTTATGTTGCTGGTTTTGAGTGGTTTACTGCAGGCTTTCAATTACTCCTGAAAAAGATCTTGCTCCCTTTCCCCCTATCCTCAACCATTTCATAACTTGGTTCTGAACACCCTGTGCTCCCTCTCACATACCGGGCAGTTCCTGCCCTGGCCCATCTTTTTCCCATTCTGCTGTGGTTTTCTTGGCTTCCCTTTACCCTCTCTATTTTCTTTTTGTCCTGCTCCCACTTTCTCTCTCGTTCTTGTTTCCCTTCTCCCTGGTTGGTGCTGCTAGAGCCTAAAAATTATGTAAGGAAAAATTTGGACTATTCCCTTGGCTGGAAAAGCCCTGAGGTTCTAACCTGATGGGAGGCTACCTGGGGAGCTTTCAGGTCATGACCAGGTTTCTCTCATTTGGGACTCATTTAGTTCTGTTAAGGATATTGGTCAGAGAGAGGGTTAAGGTTAGTTGACCATTTAAACTATTTACTTCACAAATAGAGATATTCTTTACAAGGGACTCTTGAGAGATCTGTTTCTGTATTATCATACAGCCTCATCCAAAATGTAGTACTAGGAGAAGTCAGGTGGTACATATAGTCTTGCTAGAAGCATAGTACAACCACATAGCACTTAGGCTTTTTTTGTACAAAGCTAAAGCATATGATTACCGAGGATAGTATTTTTACTGTATTTAATTAGCTATTTTTCTAAAAAGTTTAGTAGGGAGTTAATCTTTTTCTATCTACAGCCCAGAAGAATTAAAGCTACTTACACACCAAATTGCACCATCAACACAAAAGACGCAGTTGCAGTAAAAGTGGAAATCATTTTCAACAAGACTCTCTTCTTCCATTTGGTACTTTACAGCCCATAAAATTAAGGGAGAAAACCCACACCTGCCTTTGAATTATCTGCAGACAGGACCCTCCCCTTTCCTAGGGGACTGTGGGAAGGGTGGTGGGTGGGGCCAGGGATATATAAGCAACTGACTTTGCCCTAGTCAGCCTGCTCATTGGAAAGGTTGCTTGGGTGTTAGTGCTCTGTCTTTCTTTTGGGAGATGGAGCTTTGTATTGGGCTTGGCTTTTTGGGAACGTGCATCTGAGCTGGCTTGGCTGTTTGGGGAGGTATTTCTGAGGTAAGGAGCTTCAGGAGTAGTCAAGGCTAAACAGTATGTATGTAATAGAAAGTACATTCATGTGTAGCTTTGGGTGGTGGTGTTTTGAATTTTCAGTGGTTTGTAAGATGACTTAATTCTACGTAACTCTTTATGCTTTTTAATTCTAGGTGTGTGTGACTTCATTTTTTGTTTTCATTGGCTTTGCCCTATATGCTGTGAGTATTGCTTCTCCTAACAGGTCTAGTGATGAGATTTTTCTAGAGAGGTTAGAGTAAGCATCTTGTCCATAGAGAGTTTTCCTTATAACTAATGGGGAACAAAGGTGTAGTATCTTCCAGGTCAGCTTATGGTTTTCCTAATTGTTCCTAGAGTAACAGGATTCCATGGCCTTTCTTGTGAGCTCTGAGGTTTGTGGGTGTTTTTAATTGTCTTTTGTGGCTTCTTTGGTTTTTGGGCTTTGTGGGGCTTCTTTTGGGTATCTTAATCTGTTTATTTTCTGTATCTGATTCTGTCTGATTCCTTACTCCCAGGTCTTAAGTTCTAGCTTTCTCTGCCTTAGCTTGGTTGGATTTTTTTCCTTGGTCACTCTATCTCTCTTTCTGTCAGCTCCTTCTCTCAGTCTTCAAAGTTCACAGCTGTCTGTCCTGTGGCCCAGGCAATTCACCTGCAATTCCAGCTGGTGGCCCGTGACTAGTTTGCATTTTCTTTTTTTTTTTAAGTCTGTGTCCCAGTCCCTTTATTTTAGAATCCTCTCTCTGTGCCACATAGTATTGGTGATGTTCTGTGCTTCTCCATTTCTCACTGACCAGGGCTTGGCCCCAATTTGTTAATCCTGTCCTCCCTTTCCTGTAGCTGGGTTGATTTTATCTTTGCTCCATCTACCTGGTGCTGGTTCCCAGGTGACACCCTTTCAGAATTCCTCCCCCTCATAGTTCTGCATGCATGGCTATGCTTTTTGCTCTGTGGCTTTTTGCCTTCCTCCCTATCTTTCTTCTATCTCCCCAGCTCCCCATCCCCGTTTCTTACTTTGGCCCCTCTGCCTGATAGTGTGTAGCTATGTGGTTCAGTTTGTGCTGGTGTTTGTCTGTGTAGCCTGACCCTGACCCTTGCCTCTTCACTCTGTCAGTCCCTGTCATTTCCTGTCTCTGCCCTGTTATTTGTTGCCTTTTTCTTTTTCCCTCTCTCAGTCTAGCTCCCTGGCCCCATGGCTTTGTTGGGTTTTTTCTCCTTGTCTGTAGGATTCTAAGAGCTGTGAAGCTTTTTTTTTTTTTTGTTGCTGTTTATTTTCCTTTATCCTAGAGGCAGAAGAATTATGTAGTAACTACAGGAATGTCCCAGTTTGCCTGCACAGCGACCTGTGTGTCCCTTCCTTGAGGATGCATACAGTTACCTTGTTGCCTGAGAGCTAAGCGTAGCCTGGAATTTGGCAGAAGACAGAAGATAGGAGTTGTCTGCAAAACATGAAGTATGGCTCTGAACTGCAGCTCCTGGGGAACCGTGCTACCTGTGGAGGAGGAGGGTGTAGGCGAGGGAGGAGAAAGCATGAGAAACTGTGAATAAAGTTGAGCCTGGGAGGAAGGAAGATGTGGGGGGTGGTATGTTAAGATTTGGGTTTATTTCCCATTATACCGCTTTGCTTTCAGTGGGAACTTTGGGGGGTGGGGTGGTGGGAACACATTAGAAGACTTCATTCTGTGTTGAGTCTGTTTCAGTTGTGATGTTACTTGCTGAGTGATCTCTGCTTGTCCTTAACTCATAAGCCTCTCCATTAAAAACTTTCTCTCCTGCCTAGCTGAGAAAGGGAGTGAAGGGCTTTGGTGGGTATCTGGCTTCCAGCCAGAATGAAACCATCACAGGAATCAGGTGGTGGTGCCCTCCCCTTTTCCCTGCCTGGTTGCAGCTGAGTACCCAGGGCAGGAGGGAGCCCCAGGTGCCAGCAGTGAGGCTGATGGGGGTGGCCTGTTCCTGCAAGGGGCTGTCTGCCTGTGGAAGGTCTGTTGGCTCCTACTGCTCTTCTATAAGTAGCTGTGGAGGGACTGTTATGAGGTAGGGGAGGAGTCGAGTCATCACTGGGCTGTGGCTGCACTGAGGGAGAAGGTGAGTGGGCTGCACAATGGACTGGAAGGTCCTGGACAAAGCCTCAAAGAGGGAGATGGCCCCTTCAGGGTGGGAGCTGAGGGGTCTATGTCTGAGGTGTGAAGCAGTGGTGGCAGCTGCCCAGATCGGTGGGCCTGCGTCTCTTTGAAGGCGCAAAGCAAGAAGGAGAGCGGGCTGAGGGAGGTGACGCAGGCCGGCTGAGCTGTTCCTAGGCATCTGGAGTGGCATTGTGGAGTCATTTACAGGCCTACCCTGTTTGGGCTGTCTAGGCCAGTCCCAAGCCTCAGAGCGGCCACCCCTGTGCGATGGAGCCATGGCGAGCAATTGCTTTTTTTGTTTGTTTGGAGGTCACTGCAAGCCCCTCATGGACACAAGAGAAGTAGGTTGGCCGGTTGCGTTGGTGTGATGAAATGGTCAGCGGCACGGTGCCACGTTTAAAACTTGTTTGTGTGTGCCTGTTTCTCTTTTGAAGGCACAAAGCGAGGAGGAAAGCGGGCCGTTTCCAGGGGAGGCGACTCGGGCCATGTGGGCCGGTGTTGCATTGCAGGTGAGTTCTAGGCATCCCTTGTTTGTTTTACAGCCCAGGCAGGAACCTCGGCGTGGGCAACTGTAACTGGTGGAGGCTGTGAGCGGTCGGTGAAGGGAAGGGAATGGGAGATGGGAAACTGTTGGAGTATGTGCACGTAGGCACGAAGTGCAGACTAAAGCAGAGCAGAAGAAGCACGGCACGACCAATCAGGATCAAGGTCGAGACGACCTTAAACGAAGACAGCCCTCAGAAGAAGCAAGTGAATCAGGGAAAAACAGGTTGAAGGAACTGCAAGAATGAAAACAAGAGGCAGGCTTATGATGATATAACCCTTAACAAATAACCAATAATAGATTGACTAATAGGCATATGTTAGCCACAATGAATAAAAGGAGCTAACTTAGAACTAATAAATGAAGTTGCTTTTATCACTCACATTGAGCAGGCTTGCTTCTTTCCCCACCGGCATTTGGCCCCCGAACAGGGACCCTGAGACCAACACACCGGGAAAGGGACCCTGAGACCAACGCACCAGGGATCCGGAACCGACCGAGGCTGGTGGGGCTGAGACGGACCCATCAAGCGGCGATTGGCGGGATTAAAAGATCTGGCGACAAAGTGTGGGGATCGGCCCGGGGACACGCTCCCGTCCACAGCACCGAGACTACCCAGGGATCGGCCGCACCATGAACAGAAGACGTCATAGAAACAGAGGTAGCTCTCAAATTATTACAAAGCTTTTTACAAAAGCGGAGTGTAGGTCCGGTAAAGGACCTGATAGCAGGCCACTACAACTACGGTTGGAGAAGTAGGAGTTGGGTACTGTTTGCAGCCAGGACGGCACCTAGATCAATTGAAATAGAGGAGTGCGCCCCCAAAGATCACAATCGTGTTTTTGGGCCATACGTGCCACCGGAGCCTGGAAAAGCTGCAAAAGCGGACGTCTGCAAATGGATAGGCAAGTGGCATATGATTTATTTACAAATACTTTACGAAAAAGGAATGTTAAGGGTATAGATTTAAAGAAGGAATTAATGGGGTTGTTAGTTTATGGGTATGACAAGGGTTGTTTTCAGAACCCGCATACAGTTCACGAGTTAACTGAGTGGACACAGAAAGGCAAAAATTTTTGCGGTTGGACGCAGTGTTGCTGAAAAGCATTGATTTACCTACTTAGGAAGCTATAGGAATTTAAATCCTTGACAAACCCTCAGTTGGGGTGAAAGAAGCTAAGTCGTTAACAATTCTCAGGAAATTAAGTAAAAGAACTTTAACTGAAATAGAGGCGGAACTCGTTGCTGCCGCTTCAGCCTTTGCAGCTTTAACACCAATTACGGGTTCCACAGAGCTGATTCAAAAAGAAAAAGAAAATCTACTACGGAGAATGTGGTTTTGTTTCTGGGTGCTTTTTCACCTATCCCAGTTACTAGACTAAGTAAAAATGCTGTGTTATGAGAGCAAAGTTGTAAATCTGTCGGAACTGAAGGGGAGCGAGTAGTGCACGTAAATCTGCCACCACGGTCTGCACTCCCTCCACTGTGATGCCTTTGGAAAGAAAAAATGTGAAAACAAACGTACAACCGACTGCCTTTAATATCTATCTGCCTCTGACTTTTACTGAGCCTAAAACACCCCATGGCGCAGTCGAAAATGTTAACCAGCATCAACAACTTCAACCTGTCCTTGAAAAGCTGGAAAACAAAGCAGAGCAGACAATGGCATGCCCGGTTGTAAAAGGGTTTGAGCCCCCACCCGAAAACTACAAAGACGGAGAATCACCGATTCAGGCACAGAACAGTGATGCCCCCATGGACAAGGAACCTATGAGCACAGACAAGAAACCTAAGGACAGAGAATCCTATGGAGATGGACAAGTATCATCTTCAACAACCATCGGATCAGGGACACTCATCAATCTATCGCTGTCTCCTGACACCCGAGAGACTCTGCACAGACTGCTCTGAGGAGCTTGGTCACGTAAGGTGGCGTGAGAATGGGAAAAACAGCTAAATCAGGGTACTTTGATTCCTACTCAATCACGGAAATCACCAGGGAAAGATTTGTGTGGGAAAAAGCGGGTGGCAGAGAGAGTTAGTAGTGGGCCAGTGGCAGGTAGAAGGAATGGGGTCCTAGCACTCACCTGGGGCTCAGTCATGGTGAACAACGGGATCACACTGTGGTTTATGGCGGGGGGAGAACAGCACTGCGGGCAGTGGCCGAGAACCACCCCCCCCACACCCCAACCCTCCCACCCATATCGGCTGGATGTGACAACTCGTGTCTTGAAATGTTGTTTGTCTGATTAATTGGTTTGCAGCGTTTGTTTGTTTGTATGTGCTATAAGTTCAGGGCTGTGTTTGTCCACTGAGAGCAAGGCTGGTTACTTAGCAAAAATGAATTTTATATAGTGAACATTGAAAAAGGGCAGCTCATATTAAAAGTTAACCTGGAAAACAATGATCAATAGCTGCTTACTTGAGAAAAAAAATGCCCACTTACACGATTTAATACGGGAGCAACAGACTAAGAGTCATGTAAAGCCTTCCACAAGTTTGTGGAACAAGCAAAAAAAAAAAAATTTTTTTTAAAAAAAAAGATTGGTTTTTTTCTTTTCAAAAGGTGTCACTGGGTACGCTCCCACAAGGCAGAAAAAATTCAGCAACTATGTGCCAGGCTTATGTAGCCTGGGCGTTTGCTCCAGTACGAGAAACACATACTGATCTAATCTTTTATCATTATATGGTTGCTATATTGATTGTGGGAAAAAACTTGGACGGTGAAAGTTTGATTCATGAGTTAACAGTGCATTTGAAAAGCAAGGGGTTACAGATTACTCCATAGAAAAATTCAAAATAAGCCAGTGTGAAAATATTCGGACTGACAAATTGATAAAAGTACTGTAACACCACAGAGGATCGCAATCAAAACTGGGGTTGGCATGTTAAATGATGTTCAGAAGTTACTTAAAAATGTTAACTGGATTAGATCATTGTGTGGTATTATACATCAGTATTCTGTTACTCAGATTCACAGCCACACTGAGCTAACTGGCTATATCTAGGTCTAGCAGGGAGAAATCAGAGAGCAGACAGGCTGGTTGCACCGGCCGGGGCTGCTCCCTCAGCAGACAGCTTTGCAGGAGCTCAGAAATTACATGAAATTTTGTTTACCAATCTGCTAAAGTGCTTTAACAACAATACCACTTGTTGGTTGCTGAAACTAAAAAACTTGTACAATACAAAGCCATGGCAAAACATATGAATCAAACTCTCAAGCGTTTGCTTCACAAACAATAAGGGGGAGAGAAGGACATCTCTCCAGCTGATTGATTAAACGAGGCTCTGTATGTTTTGAACGGAAAAGTTCATGTTAGATGTTAGTGAAATGAAGTTACAGGTACGAAAAGTTCATGTTAGATGTTAGTGAAATGAAGTTACAGGTACTAACTTGGGAAAGGAGATCTGCCTATGTCATTACAGATATGGGAACCAAGCAGATAAAGCTGTGGATCCAGAAGAAATCAAGCTTGCATGAACCAGGACGGGATCCTGATCACAGTAACTGAAGTCAAGTGTTCCAAGTGCAGCCACAATGGAGTCAGAGTTTTGCTGCGGGACGTTTTGAATACTCTTAAATATGAGTGTGTTAGTGGTAAATAAAAATTAGAGAAACAGTGATTTCTGCACAGCCTAAGGTCACAGGCTGCAATCGGTGCCTGCACGGAAACGTGAAGCTGAAGTTATCTGCACTTCTGACATTCCTGATTGGCAAAACAAACAGATACAACAGCAAAGGTATCAAGGCACTTAGCTACAGATGCGGATTCTGTGAAACATGCAGCAGCTGATTTGTGCTGCTGGCTCGCAGACATAATTGTGAAAATTTTGGAAGGTATGTGCTGCAGGAATCTGGCTGACCACTCTCAGTTGATTCATGTGAGCATTCAGAAATTAAGAGATCGAACAGAATTGGTTTCATGAGTGGGAAATTTCAGGATGGATATTGTCAATGGTCAAATTTGGATTATTGGATTTGACAATTCGGTACTTATCTTACATTTATTGCCATGCTTGTTGAGCTTTCTGCAAAGGGCCCTTGCAGAAACCTCTAAAAGCAGTTTTGTGGCGCCGATACAAAAAGAGAAAAATTTGTCAAGGGGGACAGCAGGCCTGCTAGCAGCCTGGCTCTCCTCGCAACAACACAGACTCTGACAGTATCCTTGAAATTCCCATGAAACAACAAAATTACTCACGCTGAGAAGTTTTGGTAATCACTTTTTCAAAGCGTAGCGGCCTTGAAAGCAGGTGTACAGACTCCCTTAAATCAAGGAGCTGTGAGAAAGTATTTGGAAGTAAATGAACATGTCATGAACCAGCCATAATGAGATGGCCAAAGCACAGCAGGGGTGCAGATAACTTTTAGACATTAAAGGTAAACTAACAATGTTTGGCTATAAGGTATGCTTATCAAAACTCGTTATAATTACTAATTAATCACTTTGGTGTGAACAGTGTGTGTAACTAATTAGCAGTTTTTAGATTGCCACATTTTATAGTATGGCTTTTCGTTTATGGGATAGATGGGCTGGTTACCTTCCTGTATCACCTCAGGAGCCGCAGGAGTTGGAGCTTCTGTGTTCAGTAAAGGCTGATGCATGCTTGTATTTTAACCATACACGTAGGAAACAAAGCTCGCCCTCCGATGTAAATTCTAGCTTGTCTGTTTATCGCAACGCTACAAGCTGGTGCAATTATACTTCGCCTAACATTTCAATATCTACTAACCATCCCTTGCAGCTACCGCCTGGTAATTTACTGAGATGCGGAGACCGTGCTTGGCCAGGTATCCCGTCACGTCTAAGAGGGGGGCCATGCACGCTTGGCCGCTTATCTCTGCTAACGCCTAACACCACTATGATATTTAACATGAGCCGTCACCATCGCCGAACCAGGAGGCAGACACACGCTTTTAACAAAGAATGCAACGATCAGGTAACATTCTGGTCACTGGAAGAGATTATATCTGCATCTCTTCTCGCTCCAGGGGTGTCAGCAGCAGCTGCACACAATCACCTAAACAAGTTGAGGTATTGGCTAGCAAAACAAACAAATGCTACTTCCCTTGCACTTTTCAGTCTTTTGCTTGATGTTGATTCTGTCCGCCATGCTACGCTGCAAAATAGAGCTGCAATTAATTTTCTTTTGCTTGTCCAAGGCCATGGATGTGAAACTTGAAAACAAGAGGCAGGCTTATGATGATGTAACCCTTAACAAATAACCAATGATAGATTGACTAATAGGCATATATTAGCCACAATGTATAAAAGGAGCTAACTTAGAACTAATCAACGAAGTTGCTTTTATCACTCATATTGAGCGGCTTGCTTCTTCCCTGGCCGGCAAAGGATCCCCAGGGGTCTGAGATCTGAGTGGAGGGAGCAGGGGGAAAAGGTTGGGGCGAAGGCAGCGGTGAAGTCACTTGCCCATGAAAGCTGATGTAGGGGGAAGGGGCTGTCCATGAGCGGTCCCCCTTTGGGCCGGCGGGTTATTCACCAGCACGATGTTAGGGTGAGCCAGAGAGGGCAGGTCTGGCTCATGTCTGCGCGCGTGTGTGTGTGTTGTGTGGCATCTTCTGTGTCTTAGTCCTTCTCTGGATGCCGGCATCCCCTTTGCACTCAGAGGGGCGCAATGTGCCCCTTGGCCATGGCCTCTAGGGTCTCAAATGCCTACACTCGCTCGCAGGCACAGCGCCCATCGGGCTCTCCTTCGCTCGCTTAGCAATCTGGTGGTGCAGTTCATCCTCGCGTGTCAGAAGCTTGCGGTCAGTCTTGTCTTGCAGCGCGATGGTCGGCTCTGTCGGTAGCCGTGCTCTGCAGCCATCTCTCTTCCCGGACTGAAGCTTCTTCCCCGCATCCTTCCATCGTTAGGTCTTGAAGGCGGGCTTCTTGCACGTCCAACGTTGCAGTTTGGACAGGAAGTCTCTCCACCGAGCATTTGTTTGGCACAGATGTGTCTTCTCTGGGGTCATCCCCTCATGGTCTGTGGTCTTGGGTCTTAAAGCGCGGCTTCTCGTGCACCTGTTGCTTTCTCTTACAGGCAACAGTCATCGCATCTTCCAGTGCCACCTTAATGCATTTGCACTATTGCAGTGCCTTCGGGCTTCTTTGACAGCATCATTTCTGATACGGTCATTGTTCTTATCCATCCTGGCCATCGTGTGTTTCAGGGTCACGTTTGCTGTCTGTGTGCCGTCTCTGGGTCGGACCTGCCCCGGAGGAGGTGTGGCAATATTAGAGCTTTACAGCGTGGCGGTAAAATGTTGCCCCAGGCAGGTATTTTGGCAAAGACAGTAGGGTCTTTCCTCACAGACAGCTTTCACAGAGTTGTTGCCGTTGTGTTTGGCAGGTTCCAGGAGCGATCTTCCAGCCTTCCCGGCGCAGCAGTGTGCACGGCAGTTGAGGAGGTCGACTATCACACGTGCCTTCCATCATATACGTGAGGCTTGATCTCTGGGGCTCGTTTTGTCTGGGTGTTGGGTTATTTAGGTATAGATGACTGACCGTCGGACTCATCGAGGCATCGGTTGGCATCAGGTGTGACTCTCTTTGACCACTCGCTTGGGCTTTTCAGATGTGAGGGTTGGGCCCTGAGCTGAAGGCCTACAGAAGAGGCGGAGCATCAACCAGAGGCTGGCTGGCATCTGACATGAGAGGCTTGGAGCAACCGTGAGCACTTGTGACTCATCGAGGCATTTCTGGTTCTACTCCACGCAAATCCACGGGCCAAGCGGGATCCCAACACACGAGCCGACGTCGGTGAGGCGAGCGACTGCCGCATTGACACAGCGGTCTTAGAGGCATCCTGTCAAACTGTACGCTGTTGTTTTAGCATCACAGGTGACGGGCAGGCCTCCACAGTTATGTCACAGGATGCGGTTTTGTGCCATCCAGCTCTACCAGTGTCTGGGTGGGGTGAGAGGGTCGGCAGCCCTGGCTATTTCAAGACTGACGTGTGTGTTTGCTTCCTCTTCTGAAGCCACAAAGCCAGGAGGGAAGTCGGATATTTCCTCACCCGGCCGGGTGAGTTCCAAGCGTAACAGCATCTCCAGGAGGGCCTGTTCCCCTGGGATGTCTCACCCCCAAATTAACCCCCCCTGGGACAAGGGGGAGGCCAGGGGGGTTGGGCTGTGCTCCCAGGGGGGTGGGGAGAAGGGTTTTGGGCCACAAACATCCAAGAATTGACCCCAAACCCTCAAAATCTTCAGCAAAACCTCAAGTTTACCAAAAGCCCTCAACAATTTTTACCCCAAACCTCAGATATTTGAACCCCAAAACCCTCAGCATTTTCACCTAAATCTCAATTTCTTTACCCAAACTGTCAAGTTCTTCACCCAAACCCTCCAAATTTTGACACCCCCCCCCCCCCAAAAAAAAAAAAAAATCCAAATTTTGGACCCAAATCTCAAAATTCTTGACCAAAACTTCAAATTTTGGACACAAAAATCTTAATTTTTGGACCTAAATCTCCAGCTTCTACCCCCCAAAATTCACCCAAAACATGAAATTCTTGCCCCAAACTTCAAAATTTTGGCCCCAAATCCCAAATTCTGGTCCCAAATATCGAAATCCTTGACCCAAATCTGAAAAAAAAAAATCTCAAACTTTTTATTCCCAAACCGCTCCGATTCTGGACCCAAATCTGAAAATTTTGGGCCAGAAATCTCAGATTCTTGACTTTTATTCTTCAGTTTTTGACCCAAAAATGTCACATTTCTCTGCCAGACCTTAATTCTTCAGTTTTTGACCCAAAAATGTCACGTTTCTCTGCCAGGAATATCTCTCAATCCTCAGCACTTTGGTTTTGGAGTTGCTGCCGGGTGTTTAGCACAGTCGAACAGGGATGTTGCTACAGCTGGAAAATGACACAGGGCACATTAGGACTGATCCCTGGGGAAGGAAAGCACTGATCCCAGGGCAAGAGGGGCTTTAGGGGCCACTTGGCTTCCAGCCACGGAGGGAGCACCACAGGTGTAGGTGGTATCGCCCATCCCCAGTGGAAGGTACTGGGGCTTGGTGAGCCCCAGGTGCCACAAATTGGGCTGATGGAGACAGCTCTCCCTGTTAAAAGGCAGCTAGCTGGGGTGGGGTCTGCTGGTTCCTTTGAGCTGCTGCAGAAGGCAAGAGCTGTGCTGAGGAGGGGAGGGAGCATTGCTGTAAGAAGGCAGAAGGTTCTGCAGGAGATGAGGTGGGTGGCACTGGAAGGTGGCTGGGGAGTCATGGGGAAAAGCCTGAAAAAAAAAAGGGATTTCTGGATTTTAAAGGTGAAGTTGGAAGATGGGGAGCTCTGTGCTCTTGGTAAGTGCCCTGCTGAAAGTGTGGGGATGTCCCACGTGGGTAGGGGCTGCTTGTGAGTCCCCTTTGGGAAGGTTTCAGGCCAGCTATGTCTTTTAGTCCTGGCTCCTTTGGTTTGGAAGCTATTGCTGCATGTTTGGCATGTTTGGCAGCAAATGCTGCTCTGGATGAGAAAATCACTTTTGTAGGTGTATTTTAGGTTCCCTGGCAAAGGAAAGCTCAGAGCCCCAGGGCAAATAGTCCCCACTCGAAGGTACTGGGCTGAAGCTGAGTGCTGGGGCTTGATGAACCCCAGGTGCCAAAAATTGGGCTGATGGAGACAGCTCTCCCTGTTAAAAGGCAGCTAGCTGGGGTGGGGTCTGCTGGTCCCTTTGGGTTTCTCCTGGGCTGCTGCAGAAGATGAGGGCTGAGCTGAGGGGGGAGTGTTGAAGGCAGAAGGCACGCCGAGAGGTAAGGTGAGCAGGTCTGGATGGTGGCTGAGGAGTCATGTGGACAGGCTCAAAAAGGGGATTTATGCCTTTTAAAGGTTAAGATGGAAGGTGGGGAGGTTTGTGCCCTTGGCCGTTGCCTCGACTGGAGTGTGGAGATATCCCATGTCAATGGGGCTGCTTGTGGGCTCCTTGGGGAGGTTTCAGGCCAGGTATGTCTTTCAGTCCTGGCTCCTTTGGTTTGGGAGCTACTGCTGGGTATTTTTCTTGGTGGGGCTTATATTTTTTCTAGGGCCATTATGTGTTAGGAATACATGTGTCTCATCTCTATTTTCTATGGAAATTTGTTAGAGTGATTTGTGAGTGTACTACAGTACTTCCTGTGGTTCTTGTGCAGACATATCCTTTAGGTGGGACTGCTTAGGGATGCAGTTGTTCCTTGTTCTTTGGTATTATCTGGAAGGCTTTCCTGTTGAAGTCGCGTGCTAGACTCCATCTCACTAAGATGAAAGATCAGTTATGTAGGTTTTTCTCTTGCTTTCTGCAAGTCTAAAATACACGATTTCCCAACAGCAGCATTTTTATAGTGTTTACTCAGTATTTTCTCTATGAGGTTTAGCACTCTCTTTAGGGATTTTTATCCATCTTTTAGTAAATGTATGGTGGTTTACGTTCCTGTTTTAATCATCAATGTAAAGATTCAGCACAGTAGAGAGTGTTTTCAGCAAGAATCCCTTTCTCCATTCAGCATTCATTCTCTGATAAACAACTCGGGTCAGAAGAGCCACACCTGCTGCTCCAGCTGCTTTTAATCCTTCTGCAGGCAGCATCCTCCCCTTTCCAGGCCACAGGGGGAAGGGTGGTGGGTGGGCTCTGGTTTATATAAGGGTCTCGTCTTGCTTTTGGCAGCTCATTCTGCTTTGTGTCTCCTGTTGTACCGTTCTAGCTTTCATTCTGCCATTGAAGCATTTGAGTTGCTGCTGTCGTCTTGGTTCACGCGTCTCAGGTAAGCGTTTTGCAACTGGCTGAGTGTGACCAGGGTCTACCTAGTCAAGAGTACTTATTGACATAGATTTTTGTGTATTTTGTGTTGCCTTTTCAGGGCCTTTGAAGGCAACTCAATCCTATATAGTTGGCTGTTGATTTTTTGCTTCTGGGTGCATAGCATTTCACCAGCGTTCCTAACTTTGCACAAGGTAGACCATTGGGCTTTTTCCACCAGCTTTGCTCTTTAAACTGTAAGCTGTTAGCACCGCTTCTGTTACTATGATACTGATACTGAGCTTATCTAGCTAGGGTTTGAGTAAGCTTCTTGCTTGCATAGAGACTGTTAGCATTTCCTAATAAAGTAATGGGTATGAAAGTCAACTATCTTCCAGGTTGTGGTCTTTATCACGGAGGCTGAAGAATAATGTGGCAACTCCAGGAACATCCCATTTGACCTACAGAGGCGTGCGCTGTGTTCCTTGAGGACGGAGATGGATCCCCAGCAGTCTGAGAGCTAAGGGAAGTGACCAGGGCCAGGGAGGGAGCAGGGGAAGGGAAGTTGTTTGTAGTCATAGAGCTTCCGTGCTTCACCTCCATAGGCAGCATCGCTCTACAGCATCTCTTGTCTGGGAGCTCTTTTCACTGAGAGATTTTTCCGACCTTGGAGTCGTGTTGTCTGCAGTGGTCTGTGTAGCCTCGTTCTGTGTACGTGTCTGGTGTGGAGCTGCTCTGCCCGGGGCCGTAGAGTTGGGGTGAGTCGGCATAGCAATAAGAGCGCAGGGTCAGCATGTAGCTGAACCACCTCCCCACCCCCCCCCCCCACACCCCAACCCTCCCACCCATATGAACTGGATGGTCTCTCAATGTCGTTTGTCTGATTAATTGGTTTGCAGCGTTCGTTTGTTCGTATGTGCTATAAGTTCAGGGCTGTGTTTGTCCACTGAGAGCAAGGCTGGTTACTTAGCAAAAATGAATTTTATATAGTGAACATTGAAAAAGGGCAGCTCATATTAAAAGTTAACCTGGAAAACAATGATCAATAGCTGCTTACTTGAGAAAAAAATTGGCCACATACATGATTAAATACGGGAGCAACTGACTAAGAGTCATATGAAGCCTTCCACAAGTTTGTGGAACAAGCAAAAAATATTTTTTTTAAAAAAGATTGGTTTTTTTCTTTTCAAAAGGTGTCACTGGGTACGCTCCCACAAGGCAGAAAAAATTCAGCAACTATGTGCCAGGCTTATGTAGCCTGGGCGTTTGCTCCAGTACAGAAAACACATCCTGATATGGTTGCTATATTGATTGTGGGAAAAAACTTGGACGGTGAAAGTTTGATTCATGAGTTAACAGTGCATTTGAAAAGCAAGGGGTTACAGATTACTCCATAGAAAAATTCAAAATAAGCCAGTGTGAAAATATTCGGACTGACAAATTGATAAAAGTACTGTAACACCTCAGAGGATCGCAATCAAAACTGGGGTTGGCATGTTAAATGATGTTCAAAAATTACTTAGAAATGTTAACTGGATTAGATCAATGTGTGGTATTATGCGTCAGTACTCTGTTACTCAGACTCACAGCCACACTGAGCTAACTGACTACATCTAGGTCTAGCAGGGAGAAATCAGAGAGCAGACAGGCTGGTTGCACCGGCCGGGGCTGCTCTCTCAGCAGACAGCTTTGCAGGAGCTCAGAAATTACATGAAACTTTGTTTACCAATCTGCTAAAGTGCTTTAACAACAATACCACTTGTTGGTTGCTGAAACTAAAAAACTTGTACAATACAAAGCCATGGCAAAACATATGAATCAAACTCTCAAGCGTTTGCTTCACAAACAATAAGGGGGAGAGAAGGACATCTCTCCAGCTGATTGATTAAACGAGGCTCTGTATGTTTTGAACGGAAAAGTTCATGTTAGATGTTAGTGAAATGAAGTTACAGGTACTAACTTGGGAAAGGAGATCTGCCTATGTCATTACAGATATGGGAACCAAGCAGATAAAGCTGTGGATCCAGAAGAAATCAAGCTTGCATGAACCAGGACGGGATCCTGATCACAGTAACTGAAGTCAAGTGTTCCAAGTGCAGCCACAATGGACAATGAGTTTTGCTGCGGGACATTTTGAATACTCTTTTAAATATGAGTGTGTTAGTGGTAAATAAAAATTAGCGAAACAGTGATTTCTGCACAGCCTAAGGTCACAGGCTGCAATCGGTGCCTGCACGGAAACGTGAAGCTGAAGTTATCTGCACTTCTGACATTCCTGATTGGCAAAGCAAACAGGTACAACAGCAAAGGTATCGAGGCACTTAGCTACAGATGCGGATTCTGTGAAACATGCAGCAGCTGATTTGTGCTGCTGGCTCGCAGACATAATTGTGAAAGTTTTGGAAGGTATGTGCTGCAGGAATCTGGCTGACCGCTCTCAGTCGATTCATGTGAGCATTCAGAAATTAAGAGATCGAACAGAATTGGTTTCATGAGTGGGAAATTTCAGGATGGATATTGTCAATGGTCAAATTTGGATTATTGGATTTGACAATTCGGTACTTGTCTTACATTTACTGCCGTGCTTGTTGAGCTTTCTGCAAAGGGCCCTTGCAGAAACCTCTAAAAGCAGTTTTGTGGCGCAGATACAAAAAGAGAAAAATTTGTCAAGGGGGACAGCAGGCCTGCTAGCAGCCTGGCTCTCCTCGCAACAACACAGACTCTGACAGTATCCTTGAAATTCCCATGAAACAACAAAATTACTCACGCTGAGAAGTTTTGGTAATCACTTTTTCAAAGTGTAGCGGCCTTGAAAGCAGGTGTACAGACTCCCTTAAATCAAGGAGCTGTGAGAAAGTATTTGGAAGTAAAATGAACTTGTCATCAACCAGCCATAATGAGATGGCCACAGCACAGCAGGCGTGCAGATAACCTTTAGACATTAAAGGTAAACTAGCAATGTTTGGCTATAAAGTATGCTTATCATAACTCGTTATAATTACTAATTAATCACTTTGGTGTGAACAGTGTGTGTAACCAATTAGCAGTTTTTAGATTGCCACATTTTATAGTATGGCTTTTCGTTTATGGGATAGATGGGCTGGTTACCTTCCTGTATCACCTCAGGAACCGCAGGAGTTGGTTCCAGTGTTTAATGAGAGGTTAGAGGGTTGGTTAAGCTCTTGGGGAATAACAGGTTGGCTTAGTGACTTGGTTAAGGAAGGTATACGATGGCTGTTGATTATTATAGTTGCTGTTATAGTAGTAGGCACTTTGTTAGCTTATACCCTGCAAGGCAAGGTTACTGCTCTTGTTGCTCAGAAGAAAAAAGGGGGAATTGTTGGAGTACGTGCACGTAGGCACGAAGTGCAGACTAAAGCAGAGCAGAAGAAGCACGGCACGACCAATCAGGATCAAGGTCGAGATGACCTTAAACGAAGACAGCCCTCAGAAGAAGCAAGTGAATCAGGGAAAAACAGGTTGAAGGAACTGCAAGAATGAAAACAAGAGGCAGGCTTATGATGATATAACCCTTAACAAATAACCAATAATAGATTGACTCATGGGCATATGTTAGCCACAAAGTATAAAAGGAGCTAACTTAGAACTAATAAAGGAAGCAGCTTTTATCGCTCACATTGAGCAGGCTTGCTTCTTCCCCCGCCGGCAGGAAACGGTTTCAGGCAGTCTCTTGGCACGTTGCTCTTTGCTTTGTCCCTTGCAGGCTGCACAGGCAGCGTCCTTGGGGCGTAGCCACACGTCTGAACGCACTGAGAGGCTGAGGCGGTCGTCGTCCGTGTTGGTGCCTAATTCCAAAGCAGTACATGGCAGGTAGGTGGAACGTTTGGCTCTGTTTTTGCAGTCACCTTGCGCTGTGAGCCTCTGTATTAGACTTGTCTTGCGCCGCGTGCCTGGGATTTTGGGTGGTGTGGGTGATAGCTTGCTTTTCTTTTGTTTAGCTCAAATGGAGGGCACTATGGAAAACACCTCTCGGAACACATTATAATAAGCAGTGGGAACAGGTTATGAATATGTAAATATTTGAGAGGTAAGCTAATAAATAGGGATCCTGGTACGGAATAGAACCCGGAAGAGCTGCCACGTAAACGTGCGCGTCTGCAGCGGAGCAATCCTCCCCTGGGCACCCAGCGCTGAACCGCGAACAACTAACAACAAATGGAATTCCCCACATGATGCTGAGTTGCTTTGGACCGGTGGAATGCTGCAGCTCTATGGTGGTAGGTATTGCAATCGTGCTCACTCCTGTGGTAGCTCTTAGGCGTGGGCTTGTGTTCTTCTTCGCTCTCTCTTTTCCCCAATTTTTCTTTCTTTCTTTCCCACAGTCTCTTGCATGCTGCTTGTCAGCCAAATACAGTGACTGAAACCTTGACTCCGTTTGGAGTCTTCACTCTGCTATGACCAGGTCTTTGCAATCCTCAGGAACAAAGCACCTATTTGGACCTCCCACAGGGGTTAAGCCCAGCCACCCCCAGCCACCCAGAGCGATCTGAGGTCGGTTGGAACGCAAGGGGGTTTAACCTCTGCCAAATTAGTCTCTCTGGTTGTGGGCTGTGAGAGCCATGTCCCTCTGGATCAGCCTTCCCTTATGCCATTGGAGAGCTCACTGCTTTCCTAGAGGTTCCCAGAGCACTGTGGGTTTTTCTCTAGCTTGTTTGGAGGTCACAGCAGGCCGCTTATGGACTCCAAGCATTAGCCCTTTATTTCAGGGGCCTGTAGACGAGGGAAGAGTTTGTTAGAAGACGGAACCTAGCAGCTGTCTGCAAAATACGTGGTATGCCTGGCAAGCGCAGTTTCTGGGGAACTGTGCCAACCGGGAAGAGGGAAGGAAGGGAAATAAACAATGAATGAAGTTGAGCCTGGGAGGAAGGGAGGCTTCCTGCGGAGACCTTTGGAATTGGCCAACTGTCCGCCTGCATCCAGGTGACTCACTCTATGATCTTTGCAGATGCACGAGCGGCGCGCCATGAGGAGAGCGGGTCAGGACAAGTTTCTCAAGGTAACATGTGACCGGTGGCTGTCTGACCAGCTTATCCCTTTTGGTCTGTCATTTGTTTTTGAAGTCACAAAATGCCGAGCAAAGCTGGATGGCAGCATGTCAACATGTGACCTCGGCCAGGTGAGTTGAGACTAGCGGGCTCAAGCAGAGATGACTTTTTCAGGTGCGCCAGTGTCTGTGAAGTTCAAACAGTCTCTTTTGCTTTCCAGGCGGTACCTGACTCTTGACACCACAACAAAGCGTCCCAGTAAGCAGACATCCGGTAGACATCTTCTGCTGTCAAGAAGGGATTGTAGATCCCCGGACTCCTGCAAGCTAAGTAGAAGGAGCCGGAGGAGAGGGCGAGAAAGGGAGGGGTTGGGGAGAGGCTGGATAAGGCTGTACAGGGAGGAGTGGGTCGTTTGGCAGCACGATGCCAGGGTGTGCTGGGCAGGGCAGCTCCAGCCCTTGTCTGTCTTGATGCTTGTCGTTTGTGTGTCTTCTGTGTCTTAGTCCTTCTCTGGATGTCAGCATCCTCTTTGTGCTCAAAGGTGCCCAGTGTGCCTCTCGGGCGCGGTCTCTAGGGTCTTGAATGCCCACGCTCGTTCACCAGCATAGCAGCCGCGGAGCTGCTCTTGATTTGCCTAGCAAGGTCATGGCACGGTTTGTCCTCACGTCTCGGAAGTTTCCAGTCGGTCTTCTCTTGTGGCGTCATTGCGGGCTCTGTCTGGAGCCCGCTCTTCGGTCACTCGTTTTCACAGCCGGAGGCTTTTTCCGTGCATCTTTCCATCGTTAGGTCTTGAAGGCGGGCTTCTTGTGCATCCATCGTCACTGCTTTGGAACGGCTCATTGGAAGGACTTACTGTCAGTCCCCTCTCTTTGGGGGCTGCCTTAGAGCTTCCTCTTATCCGCCCCTTCGTGGCGTTGTTTGACGGTGTCTCCTGTCTTGCTGACAGTTTTCGGTCCTCTTGGAGTCCCATCATCCGCAGGGTTCTGCGTTGCATCGTTCTGTGTGCGTGCTTGGCACGGAGCTGCTCTGCCCGGGGTTGTGGAGTCGGGGTGATGGGGCATAGCCGCAGGAGTCCAGGGTTAGCGTGTGGGATTCTGCCCGGGAGGGTTCGGCGAAGGTGGTACTGTCAGCAGGGTGTGCGGATATTCCTGCCCATCCTGTTCCTGGGAGATGGTGGGAGCTGCTAGGTGGGGCCCTTCAGCGTTGGGAAAAGCAGATGGAACTTTGCAGGGGTGTAAGGCTGTGGGGCTCTGAGGTATGCCTGGTTTTTTACTGTTTGAGTCTTAAGGGCTGCATGCAGTTAGACCGCAGAGAGGGTTCCTAAATGGAAGCGAGAGATCCGCAATGGTGCAGCGATGAGTCGGTATCGGGGTGACGTGCTCACTAAATTGTTGGGTTTTTCAGACAGGGCCAGATGCAATGTGTACCGAGGCAGCGACGGAGGAGTCGGGAGGAGCACCCGAGGGAGGTAGGTCAGCCGGTGGTGTTGGCGTGATGAAGTGGTCGGCGGCTCGGTGCCACGTTTAAGGTTTGTTTGTGTGTGCTGTTTCTCTTGTGAAGGCGCAAAGCGAGGAGGAGAGCGGGCTGTTTCCAGGGTAGGCGACTCGGGCCAGGCGAGCCATTCCTCACGGGCTGGTGTTGCATTGCAGGTGAGTTCTAGGCATCCCTTGTTTGTTTTACAGCCCAGGCAGGAACCTCGGCGCGGGCACCTATAACTGGCGGGGGCTGTGAGCGGTCGGTGAAGGGAAGGGAATGGGAGATGGGAAACGGCTTCAGGCAGTTTCTTGGAACGTTGCTCTTTGCTTTGTCCCTTGCAGGCTCCACAGGCAGCATCGTTGGGGCGTAGCCACACGTCTGAACGCACTGAGAAGGTGAGGCGGTCGACGTCCGTGTTGGTGCCTCATTCCAAAGCAGTACATGGCAGGTAGGTGGAGCGTTTGGCTCTGTTTTTGCAGTCACCTTGCGCTGTGAGCCTCTGTATTAGACTTGTCTTGCGCCGCATGCCTGTGTAACAAGCTTGCCTTGCACCGTGTGCCTGGGATTTTGGGGGGTGTGGGTGATAGCTTGATTTTATTTTGTTTAGCTCAAATGGAGGGCACTAAGGAAAACACCTCTCGGAACAAACTTAATCAGTAGTGGGAACAGGTTATGAATATGTAAATATGTGCAAAGTAACCTAATAGATAGGGGTCCTGGAACGGAATGGAACTACGAAGAGCTGCCAGAAAAATGTGCGCGTCTGCAGTGGAGCAATCCTCCCCTGGGCACCCAGCGCTGAACCGCGAACAACTAACAACAAATGGAATTCCCCACATGATGCCAAGTTGCTTTGGACCGGTGGAGTGCTGCGGCTCTATGGTGGTAGGTATTGCAATCGCGCTCACTCCCGCGCTAGCGCTCAAGCGCTCTCTCTATACCGCACTGTTTTCTTCCTTTTCCCCTTTCACTTGCGCGCTGCTTGTAGGTCAAATGCAGGGCCTCCGTTTGGAGTCTTCACTCTGGTCCTGAGGATTGCCAAGACCTGCTCGAAACAAAGCCCCGAACTGGACATCCCACAGGGGTTAAGCCCAGCCGCCCCCAGCCTCCCAGAGCGATCTGAGGTCGGTTGGAACGCAAGGGGGTTTAACCTCTGCCAAATTAGTCTCTCTGTTTTTGGATTGAGAGAAATGTGTGCTTCTGGATCGAGCTTGCCTTGGGCAATGTTCATGGATGATAAGGTAGTGTAATGCATGTCGCATGCCTCTGTATCGGGGTGGAGTGTTGGAGAATGGCTGACAGACAATGGTCATGGAGATATAGCTGAGCTGCATATGCATACATAAGGAACTGTTTATGTGCACACAGGCTTCACAAAGAATAAGGGGGAGAGAAGGACATCTCTCCAGCTGATTGATTAAATGAGGCTCTGTATGTTTTGAACCGAAAAGTTCATGTTAGATGTTAGTGAAATGAAGTTACAGGTACTAACTTGGGAAAGGAGATCTGCCTATGTCATTACAGATATGGGAACCAAGCAGATAAAGCTGTGGATCCAGAAGAAATCAAGCTTGCTGAACCAGGACGGGATCCTGATCACAGTAACTGAAGTCAAGTGTTCCAAGTGCAGCCACAATGGAGTCAGAGTTTTGCTGCGGGACGTTTTGAATACTCTTAAATATGAGTGTGTTAGTGGTAAATAAAAATTAGAGAAACAGTGATTTCTGCACAGCCTAAGGTCACAGGCTGCAATCGGTGCCTGCACGGAAACGTGAAGCTGAAGTTATCTGCACTTCTGACATTCCTGATTGGCAAAGCAAACAGGTACAACAGCAAAGGTATCGAGGCACTTAGCTACAGATGCGGATTCTGTGAAACATGCAGCAGCTGATTTGTGCTGCTGGCTCGCAGACATAATTGTGAAAGTTTTGGAAGGTATGTGCTGCAGGAATCTGGCTGACCGCTCTCAGTCGATTCATGTGAGCATTCAGAAATTAAGAGATGGAACAGAATTGGTTTCATGAGTGGGAAATTTCAGGATGGATATTGTCAATGGTCAAATTTGGATTATTGGATTTGGCAATTCGGTACTTATCTTACATTTACTGCCGTGCTTGTTGAGCTTTCTGCAAAGGGCCCTTGCAGGAACCTCTAAAAGCAGTTTTGTGGCGCCGATACAAAAAGAGAAAAATTTGTCAAGGGGGACAGCAGGCCTGCTAGCAGCCTGGCTCTCCTCGCAACAACACAGACTCTGACAGTATCCTTGAAATTCCCATGAAACAACAAAATTACTCACGCTGAGAAGTTTTGGTAATCACTTTTTCAAAGCGTAGCGGCCTTGAAAGCAGGTGTACAGACTCCCTTAAATCAAGGAGCTGTGAGAAAGTATTTGGAAGTAAAATGAACATGTCATCAACCAGCCATAATGAGATGGCCACAGCAGGCGTGCAGATAACTTTTAGACATTAAAGGTAAACTAACAATGTTTGGCTATAAGGTATGCTTATCAAAACTCGTTATAATTACTAATTAATCACTTTGGTGTGAACAGTGTGTGTAACCAATTAGCAGTTTTTAGATTGCCACATTTTATAGTATGGCTTTTCGTTTATGGGATGGATGGGCTGGTTACCTTCCTGTATCACCTCAGGAACCGCAGGAGTTGGTTCCAGTGTTTAATGGGAGGTTAGAGGGTTGGTTAAGCTCTTGGGGAATAACAGGTTGGCTTAGTGACTTGGTTAAGGAAGGTATACGATGGCTGTTGATTATTATAGTTGCTGTTATAGTAGTAGGCACTTTGTTAGCTTATACCCTGCAAGGCAAGGTTACTGCTCTTGTTGCTCAGAAGAAAAAAGGGGGAATTGTTGGAGTACGTGCACGTAGGCACGAAGTGCAGACTAAAGCAGAGCAGAAGAAGCACGGCACGACCAATCAGGATCAAGGTCGAGACGACCTTAAACGAAGACAGCCCTCAGAAGAAGCAAGTGAATCAGGGAAAAACAGGTTGAAGGAACTGCAAGAATGAAAACAAGAGGCAGGCTTATGATGATATAACCCTTAACAAATAACCAATCATAGATTGACTTACGGGTATATGTTAGCCACAAAGTATAAAAGGAGCTAACTTAGAACTAATAAAGGAAGCTGCTTTTATCGCTCACATTGAGCAGGCTTGCTTCTTCCCCCGCCGGCAGGAAACGGTTTCAGGCAGTCTCTTGGCATGTGGCTCTTTGCTTTGTCCCTTGCAGGCTGCACAAGCAGCGTCATTGGGGCGTAGCCACACGTCTGAACGCACTGAGAAGCTGAGGCGGTCGACGTCCGTGTTGGTGCCTAATTCCAAAGCAGTACATGGCAGCTAGGTGGAGCGTTTGGCTCTGTTTTTGCAGTCACCTTGCGCTGTGAGCCTCTGTATTAGACTTGTCTTGCGCCGTATGCCTGTGTAACAAGCTTGCCTTGCGCCGTGTGCCTGGGATTTTGGGTGGTGTGGGTGATAGCTTGCTTTTCTTTTGTTTAGCTCAAATGGAGGGCACTATGGAAAACACCTCTCGGAACACATTTTAAGAAGCAGTGGGAACAGGTTATGAATATGTAAATATTTGAGAGGTAAGCTAATAAATAGGGATCCTGGTACGGAATAGAACCCAGAAGAGCTGCCACAACAATGTGCGCGTCTGCAGCGGAGCAATCCTCCCCTGGGCACCCAGCGCTGAACCGCAAACAACTAACAAGCAATGGAATTCCCCCCATGATGCCGAGTTGCTTTGGACCGGTGGTGTGCTGCAGCTCTATGGTGGTAGGTATTGCAATCGCGCTCACTTTCGCGGTAGTTCTTAGGCGTGGACTTCTGTTCTTCTTCGCTCTCTCTTTTCCCCAATTTTTCTTTCTTTCTTTCCCACAGTCTCTTGCATGCTGCTTGTCAGCCAAATATAGTGACTGAAACCTTGACTCGTTTTGGAGTCTTCACTCTGCTGTGACCAGGTCTTTGCAATCCTCAGGGACAAAGCCCCAAATTGGACCTCCCACAGGGGTTAAGGCCAGCCGCCCCCAGCCACCCAGAGCAGTCTGAGGTCGGTTGGAACGCAAGGGGGTTTAACCTCTGCCAAATTAGTCTCTCTGGTTGTGGGCTGTGAGAGCCATGTCCCTTTGCATCGGCCTTCCCTTAAGCCATCGGAGAGCTCACTGCTTTCCTAGAGGTTCCCAGAGCACTGTGGTTCTTGTTTTAGCTTGTTTAGACTTCACAGCAGGCCCCTCTTGGACTCCAAGTATTAGCCCTTTATTTCAGGGGCCTGTAGCAGAGGGAAGAGTTCGTTAGAAGACCGAACCTAGCAGCTGTCAGCAAAACACGTGGTATGCCTGGCAAGCACAGTTTCTGGGGAACTGCGCCGACCGGGAAGTGGGAAGGAAGGGAGATAAATAATGAGCGAAGTTGAGCCTGGGAGCAAGGGAGGCTTCCTGTGGAGACCTTTGGAATTGGTAAACGGTCGGCCCGCAACCGGGTGACTGTCTTGATGCTTGTTGCAGAGGGACGAGCTGAGCGCCCTAAGGAACGCAGGTCAGCACATGTTACGCAAGGTCAGATGTGACCGGTGGCTGTCTGACTAGCTTATCCATTTTGGCCTGTAACGTTTTTTGAAGTCACAAAGTGCCGAGTAAAGCCAGATGTCAGACTAGCGGGCTAAAGCAGAGATGACTTTTTTTCAGGTGCGCCAGTGTCTGTGAAGTTCTAACAGTCTCTTTTGCTTTCCAGGCGGTACCCGACGCTTGACACCACAACAAAGCGTCCCAGTAAGCAGACATCCGGTAGACATCATCTGCTGTCAAGGAGGGATTGTAGATCCCCGGACTCATCCAAGCTAAGTAGAAGGAGCCGGAGAAGAGGGCGAGAAAGGGAAGGGTTGGGGACAGGCTGGGTAAGGCTGTACAGGGAGGAGCGGGTCACTTGGCAGCACAATGCCAGGGTGTGCCGGGCAGGGCAGCTCCAGCCCCTGTCTGTCTTGATGCTTGTCGTTTGGTGTGTCTTCTGTGTCTTAGTCCTTCTCTGGATGTCAGCATCCTCTTTGTGCTCAAAGGTGCCCGGTGTGCCTCTCGGGCGTGGTCTCTAGGGTCTTGAATGCCCACGCTCGTTCATCAGCATAGCAGCCGCGGAGCTGCTCTTGATTTGCCTAGCAAGGTCATGGCACGGTTTGTCCTCACGTCTCAGAAGTTTCCAGTCGGTCTTCTCTTGTGGCGTCATTGCGGGCTCTGTCTGGAGCCCGCTCTTCGGTCACTCGTTTTCACAGCCGGAGGCTTTTTCCGTGCATCTTTCCATCGTTAGGTCTTGAAGGCGGGCTTCTTGTGCATCCATCGTCACTGTTTTGGAACGGCTCATTGGAAGGACTTACTGTCAGTCCCCTCTCTTTGGGGGCTGCCTTAGAGCTTCCTCTCATCCGCCCCTTCGTGGCGTTGTTTGACGGTGTCTCCTGTCTTGCTGACAGTTTTCGGTCCTCTTGGAGTCCCATCATCCGCAGGGTTCTGCGTTGCGTCATTCTGTGTGCGTGTTTGGCACGGAGCTGCTCTGCCCGGGGTTGTGGAGTCGGGGTGATGGGGCATAGCCGCAGGAGTCCAGGGTTAGCGTGTGGGATTCTGCCCGGGAGGGCTCGGCGAAGGTGGTACCGTCAGCAGGGTGTGCGGACCATCCTGCCCATCCTGTTCCTGGGAGATGGTGGGAGCTGCTAGGTGGGGCCCTTCAGCGTTGGGAAAAGCAGATGGAACTTTGCAGGGGTGTAAGGCTGTGGGGCTCTGAGGTATGCCTGGTTTTTTACTGTTCGAGTCTTAAGGGCTGCCTGCAGTTAGACCGCAGAGAGGGTTCCTAAATGGAAGCGAGAGATCCGCAATGGTGCAGCGATGAGTTGGTATCGGGGTGACGTGCTCACTAAATTGTTGGGTTTTTCAGACAGGGCCAGATGCAATGTGTACCGAGGCAGCGACGGAGGAGTCGGGAGGAGCACCCGAGGGAGTTAGGTCGGCCGGTGGTGTTGGCGTGATGAAGTGGTCGGCGGCTCGGTGCCACGTTTAAGGTTTGTTTGTGTGTGCTGTTTCTCTTGTGAAGGCGCAAAGCGAGGAGGAAAGCGGGCCCTTCAGCGAGGGGAGGCGACTCGGGCCAGGCGAGCCATTCCTCACGGGCTGGTGTTGCATTGCAGGTGAGTTCTAGGCATCCCTTGTTTGTTTTCCTGCCCAGGCAGGAACCTCGGCGTGGGCACCTGTAGCTGGCAGGGGCTGTGAGCGGTCGGTGAAGGGAAGGGAATGGGAGATTGGAAACGGCTTCAGGCAGTTTCTTGGAACGTTGCTCTTTGCTTTGTCCCTTGCAGGCTCCACAGGCAGCGTCGTTGGGGCGTAGCCACACGTCTGAACGCACTGAGAAGCTGAGGCGGTCGTCGTCCGTGTTGGTGCCTAATTCCAAAGCAGTACATGGCAGGTAGGTGGAGCGTTTGGCTCTGTTTTTGCAGTCACCTTGCGCTGTGAGCCTCTGTATTAGACTTGTCTTGCGCCGTATGCCTGTGTAACAAGCTTGCCTTGCGCCGTGTGCCGGTGGTTTTGGGTGGTGTGGGTGATAGCTTGCTTTTCTTTTGTTTAGCTCAAATGGAGGGCACTATGGAAAACACCTCTCGGAACACATTTTAATAAGCAGTGGGAACAGGTTATGAATATGTAAATATTTGAGAGGTAAGCTAATAAATAGGGATCCTGGTACGGAATAGAACCCAGAAGAGCTGCCACAACAATGTGCGCGTCTGCAGCGGAGCAATCCTCCCCTGGGCACCCAGCGCTGAACCGCGAACAACTAACAACAAATGGAATTCTCCACATGATGCCAAGTTGCTTTGGACCAGTTGAGTGCTGCAGCTCTATGGTGGTAGGTATTGCAATCGCGCTCACTCCCGTGCTAGCGCTCAAGCGCGCTCTCTTTACCGCACTGTTTTCTTCCTTTTCCCCTTTCACTTGCGCGCTGCTTGTAGGTCCAATGCAGGGCCTCCGTTTGGAGTCTTCACTCTGGTCCTGAGGATTGCCAAGACCTGCTCGAAACAAAGCCCCGAACTGGACATCCCACAGGGGTTAAGCCCAGCCGCCCCCAGCCACCCAGAGCGATCTGAGGTCGGTTGGAACGCAAGGGGGTTTAACCTCTGCCAAATTAGTCTCTCTGGTTTTGGATTGAGACAAATATGTGCTTCTGGATCGAGCTTGCCTTGGGCAATGTTCATGGATGATAAGTTAGTGTAATGCATGTCGCGTGCCTCTGTAGCGGTGGCGAGTAATGGATCGCGTGCCTCTGTATTGGTCATGTCTTGCGCCGCGTGCAAGGTGGTGGTAGGTATTGCAATCGCGCTCACTACCGCGCTAGCGCTCAAGCGCTCTCTCTTTACCGCACTGTTTTCTTCCTTTTCCCCTTTCACTTGCGCGCTGCTTGTAGGTCAAATGCAGGGCCTCCGTTTGGAGTCTTCACTCTGGTCCTGAGGATTGCCAAGACCTGCTCGAAACAAAGCCCCGAACTGGACATCCCACAGGGGTTAAGCCCAGCCGCCCCCAGCCACCCAGAGCGATCTGAGGTCGGTTGGAACGCAAGGGGGTTTAACCTCTGCCAAATTAGTCTCTCTGGTTTTGGATTGAGAGAAATGTGTGCTTCTGGATCGAGCTTGCCTTGGGCAATGTTCATGCATGATAAGGTAGTGTAATGCATGTCGCGTGCCTCTGTATCGGGGTGGAGTGTTGGAGAATGGCTGACAGACAATGGTCATGGAGATATAGCTGAGCTGCATACGCATACATAAGGAACTGTTTACGTGCACACAGGCTTCACAAACAATAAGTGGGACAGAAGGACATCTCTCCAGCTGATTGATTAAACGAGGCTCTGTATGTTTTGAACCGAAAAGTTCATGTTAGATGTTAGTGAAATGAAGTTACAGGTACTAACTTGGGAAAGGAGATCTGCCTATGTCATTACAGATATGGGAACCAAGCAGATAAAGCTGTGGATCCAGAAGAAATCAAGCTTGCTGAACCAGGACGGGATCCTGATCACAGTAACTGAAGTCAAGTGTTCCAAGTGCAGCCACAATGGACAATGAGTTTTGCTGCGGGACATTTTGAATACTCTTTTAAATATGAGTGTGTTAGTGGTAAATAAAGATTAGAGAAACAGTGATTTCTGCACAGCCTAAGGTCACAGGCTGCAATCGGTGCCTGCACAGAAACGTGAAGCTGAAGTTATCTGCACTTCTGACACTCCTGTTTGGCAAAGCAAACAGGTACAACAGCAAAGGTATCGAGGCACTTAACTACAGATGCGGATTCTGTGAAACATGCAGCAGCTGATTTGTGCTGCTGGCTCGCAGACATAATTGTGAAAGTTTTGGAAGGTATGTGCTGCAGGAATCTGGCTGACCGCTCTCAGTCGATTCATGTGAGCATTCAGAAATTAAGAGATGGAACAGAATTGGTTTCATGAGTGGGAAATTTCAGGATGGATATTGTCAATGGTCAAATTTGGATTATTGGATTTGGCAATTCGGTACTTGTCTTACATTTACTGCCGTGCTTGTTGAGCTTTCTGCAAAGGGCCCTTGCAGAAACCTCTAAAAGCAGTTTTGTGGCGCAGATACAAAAAGGGAAAAATTTGTCAAGGGGGACAGCAGGCCTGCTAGCAGCCTGGCTCTCCTCGCAACAACACAGACTCTGACAGTATCCTTGAAATTCCCATGAAACAACAAAATTACTCACGCTGAGAAGTTTTGGTAATCACTTTTTCAAAGCGTAGCGGCCTTGAAAGCAGGTGTACAGACTCCCTTAAATCAAGGAGCTGTGAGAAAGTATTTGGAAGTAAGTGAACATGTCATCAACCAGCCATAATGAGATGGCCACAGCACAGCAGGCGTGCAGATAACTTTTAGACATTAAAGGTAAACTAACAATGTTTGGCTATAAGGTATGCTTATCAAAACTCGTTATAATTACTAATTAATCACTTTGGTGTGAACAGTGTGTGTAACCAATTAGCAGTTTTTAGATTGCCACATTTTATAGTATGGCTTTTCGTTTATGGGATAGATGGGCTGGTTACCTTCCTGTATCACCTCGGGAACCGCAGGAGTTGGTTACAGTGTTTAATGAGAGGTTAGAGGGTTGGTTAAGCTCTTGGGGAATAACAGGTTGGCTTAGTGACTTGGTTAAGGAAGGTATACGATGGCTGTTGATTATTATAGTTGCTGTTATAGTAGTAGGCACTTTGTTAGCTTATACCCTGCAAGGCAATGTTACTGCTCTTGTTGCTCAGAAGAAAAAAGGGGGAATTGTTGGAGTACGTGCACGTAGGCACGAAGTGCAGACTAAAGCAGAGCAGAAGAAGCACGGCACGACCAATCAGGATCAAGGTCGAGACGACCTTAAACGAAGACAGCCCTCAGAAGAAGCAAGTGAATCAGGGAAAAACAGGTTGAAGGAACTGCAAGAATGAAAACAAGAGGCAGGCTTATGATGATCTAACCCTTAACAAATAACCAATAATAGATTGACTTATGGGCATATGTTAGCCACAAAGTATAAAAAGAGCTAACTTAGAACTAATAAAGGAAGCTGCTTTTATCGCTCACATTGAGCAGGCTTGCTTCTTCCCCCGCCGGCAGGAAACGGTTTCAGGCAGTCTCTTGGCATGTGGCTCTTTGCTTTGTCCCTTGCAGGCTGCACAAGCAGCGTCCTTGGGGCGTAGCCACACGTCTGAACGCACTGAGAGGCTGAGGCGGTTGTCGTCCGTGTTGGTGCCTAATTCCAAAGCAGTACATGGCAGGTAGGTGGAGCGTTTGGCTCTGTTTTTGCAGTCACCTTGCGCTGTGAGCCTCTGTATTAGACTTGCCTTGCGCCGTATGCCTGTGTAACAAGCTTGCCTTGCGCCGTGTGCCTGGGATTTTGGGTGGTGTGGGTGATAGCTTGCTTTTCTTTTGTTTAGCTCAAATGGAGTGCACTAAGGAAAACACCTCTCGGAACACATTTTAAGAAGCAGTGGGAACAGGTTATGAATATGTAAATATTTGAGAGGTAAGCTAATAAATAGGGATCCTGGTACGGAATAGAACCCAGAAGAGCTGCCACGTAAACGTGCGCGTCTGCAGCGGAGCAATCCTCCCCTGGGCACCCAGCGCTGAACCGCGAACAACTAACAACAAAGGGAATTCCCCACATGATGCCGAGTTGCTTTGGACCCGTGGTGTGCTGCAGCTCTATGGTGGTAGGTATTGCAATCGCGCTCACTTTCGCGGTAGCTCTTAGGCGTGGGCTTCTGTTCTTCTTCGCTCTCTCTTTTCCCCAATTTTTCTTTCTTTCTTTCCCACAGTCTCTTGCATGCTGCTTGTCAGCCAAATACAGTGACTGAAACCTTGACTCCGTTTGGAGTCTTCACTCTGCTGTGACCAGGTCTTTGCAATCCTCAGGAACAAAGCACCTAATTGGACCTCCCACAGGGGTTAAGCCCAGCCGCCCCCAGCCACCCAGAGCGATCTGAGGTCGGTTGGAACGCAAGGGGGTTTAACCTCTGCCAAATTAGTCTCTCTGGTTGTGGGCTGTGAGAGCCATGTCCCTCTGGATCAGCCTTCCCTTATGCCATTGGAGAGCTCACTGCTTTCCTAGAGGTTTTCAGAGCACTGTGAATTTTTCTCTGGCTTGTTTGGAGGTCACAGCAGGCCCCTCTTGAACTCCAAGCATTAGCCCTTTATTTCAGGGGCCTGTTGCAGAGGGAAGAGTTTGTTAGAAGACGGAACCTAGCAGCTGTCTGCAAAATACGTGGTATGCCTGGCAAGCGCAGTTTCTGGGGAACTGTGCCAACCGGGAAGAGGGAAGGAAGGGAAATAAACAATGAATGAAGTTGAGCCTGGGAGGAAGGGAGGCTTCCTGCGGAGACCTTTGGAATTGGCCAACTGTCCGCCTGCATCCAGGTGACTCACTCTATGATCTTTGCAGATGCACGAGCGGCGTGCAATGAGGAGAGCGGGTCAGGACAAGTTTCTCAAGGTAACATGTGACCGGTGGCTGTCTGACTAGCTTATCCCTTTTGGTCTGTCATTTGTTTTTGAAGTCACAAAATGCCGAGCAAAGCTGGATGGCAGCATGTCAACATGTGACCTCGGCCAGGTGAGTTGAGACTAGAGGGTAAAGCAGAGATGACTTTTTCAGATGCGCCAGTGTCTGTGAAGTTCTAATAGTCTCTTTTGCTTTCCAGGTGGTACCCGACGCTTGACACGACAACAAAGCGTCCCAGTAAGCAGACATCCGGTAGACATCTTCTGCTGTCAAGAAGGGATTGTAGATCCCCGGACTCCTGCAAGCTAAGTAGAAGGAGCCGGAGGAGAGGGCAAGAATGGGGTTGGGGAGAGGCTGGATAAGGCTGTACAGGGAGGAGCGGGTCACTTGGCAGCACAATGCCAGGGTGTGCCGGGCAGGGCAGCTCCAGCCCCTGTCTGTCTTGATGCTTGTTGTTTGGTGTGTCTTCTGTGTCTTAGTCCTTCTCTGGATGTCAGCATCCTCTTTGTGCTCAAAAGTGCACAGTGTGCCTCTCGGGCGCGGTCTCTAGGGTCTTGAATGCCCACGCTCGTTCATCAGCATAGCAGCCGCGGAGCTGCTCTTGATTTGCCTAGCAAGGTCATGGCACGGTTTGTCCTCACGTCTCGGAAGTTTCCGGTCGGTCTTCTCTTGTGGCGTCATTGCGGGCTCTGTCTGGAGCCCGCTCTTCGGTCACTCGTTTTCACAGCCGGAGGCTTTTTCCGTGCATCTTTCCATCGTTAGGTCTTGAAGGCGGGCTTCTTGTGCATCCATCGTCACTGTTTTGGAACGGCTCATTGGAAGGACTTACTGTCAGTCCCCTCTCTTTGGGGGCTGCCTTAGAGCTTCCTCTCATCCGCCCCTTCGTGGCGTTGTTTGACGGTGTCTCCTGTCTTGCTGACAGTTTTCGGTCCTCTTGGAGTCCCATCATCCGCAGGGTTCTGCGTTGCGTCATTCTGTGTGCGTGTTTGGCACGGAGCTGCTCTGCCCGGGGTTGTGGAGTCGGGGTGATGGGGCATAGCCGCAGGAGTCCAGGGTTAGCGTGTGGGATTCTGCCCGGGAGGGCTCGGCGAAGGTGGTACCGTCAGCAGGGTGTGCGGACCATCCTGCCCATCCTGTTCCTGGGAGATGGTGGGAGCTGCTAGGTGGGGCCCTTCAGCGTTGGGAAAAGCAGATGGAACTTTGCAGGGGTGTAAGGCTGTGGGGCTCTGAGGTATGCCTGGTTTTTTACTGTTCGAGTCTTAAGGGCTGCCTGCAGTTAGACCGCAGAGAGGGTTCCTAAATGGAAGCGAGAGATCCGCAATGGTGCAGCGATGAGTCGGTATCGGGGTGACGTGCTCACTAAATTGTTGGGTTTTTCAGACAGGGCCAGATGCAATGTGTACCGAGGCAGCGACGGAGGAGTCGAGGGGAGGACCCGAGGGAGGTAGGTCGGCCGGTGGTGTTGGCGTGATGAAGTGGTCGGCGGCTCGGTGCCACGTTTAAGGTTTGTTTGTGTGTGCTGTTTCTCTTGTGAAGGCGCAAAGCGAGGAGGAAAGCGGGCCCTTCAGCGAGGGGAGGCGACTCGGGCCAGGCAAGGCATTCCTCACGGGCTGGTGTTGCATTGCAGGTGAGTTCTAGGCATCCCTTGTTTGTTTTACAGCCCAGGCAGGAACCTCGGCGCGGGCACCTATAACTGGCGGGGGCTGTGAGCGGTCGGTGAAGGGAAGGGAATGGGAGATGGGAAACGGCTTCAGGCAGTTTCTTGGCACGTTGCTCTTTGCTTTGTCCCTTGCAGGCTCCACAGGCAGCGTCGTTGGGGCGTAGCCACACGTCTGAACGCACTGAGAAGCTGAGGCGGTCGTCGTCCGTGTTGGTGCCTAATTCCAAAGCAGTACATGGCAGGTAGGTGGAGCGTTTGGCTCTGTTTTTGCAGTCACCTTGCGCTGTGAGCCTCTGTATTAGACTTGTCTTGCGCCGTATGCCTGTGTAACAAGCTTGCCTTGCGCCGTGTGCCGGTGGTTTTGGGTGGTGTGGGTGATAGCTTGCTTTTCTTTTGTTTAGCTCAAATGGAGGGCACTATGGAAAACACCTCTCGGAACACATTTTAATAAGCAGTGGGAACAGGTTATGAATATGTAAATATTTGAGAGGTAAGCTAATAAATAGGGATCCTGGTACGGAATAGAACCCAGAAGAGCTGCCACAACAATGTGCGCGTCTGCAGCGGAGCAATCCTCCCCTGGGCACCCAGCGCTGAACCGCGAACAACTAACAACAAATGGAATTCTCCACATGATGCCAAGTTGCTTTGGACCAGTTGAGTGCTGCAGCTCTATGGTGGTAGGTATTGCAATCGCGCTCACTCCCGTGCTAGCGCTCAAGCGCGCTCTCTTTACCGCACTGTTTTCTTCCTTTTCCCCTTTCACTTGCGCGCTGCTTGTAGGTCCAATGCAGGGCCTCCGTTTGGAGTCTTCACTCTGGTCCTGAGGATTGCCAAGACCTGCTCGAAACAAAGCCCCGAACTGGACATCCCACAGGGGTTAAGCCCAGCCGCCCTCAGCCACCCAGAGCGATCTGAGGTCGGTTGGAACGCAAGGGGGTTTAACCTCTGCCAAATTAGTCTCTCTGGTTTTGGATTGAGAGAAATGTGTGCTTCTGGATCGAGCTTGCCTTGGGCAATGTTCATGCATGATAAGGTAGTGTAATGCATGTCGCGTGCCTCTGTATCGGGGTGGAGTGTTGGAGAATGGCTGACAGACAATGGTCATGGAGATATAGCTGAGCTGCATACGCATACATAAGGAACTGTTTACGTGCACACAGGCTTCACAAACAATAAGTGGGACAGAAGGACATCTCTCCAGCTGATTGATTAAACGAGGCTCTGTATGTTTTGAACCGAAAAGTTCATGTTAGATGTTAGTGAAATGAAGTTACAGGTACTAACTTGGGAAAGGAGATCTGCCTATGTCATTACAGATATGGGAACCAAGCAGATAAAGCTGTGGATCCAGAAGAAATCAAGCTTGCTGAACCAGGACGGGATCCTGATCACAGTAACTGAAGTCAAGTGTTCCAAGTGCAGCCACAATGGACAATGAGTTTTGCTGCGGGACATTTTGAATACTCTTTTAAATATGAGTGTGTTAGTGGTAAATAAAGATTAGAGAAACAGTGATTTCTGCACAGCCTAAGGTCACAGGCTGCAATCGGTGCCTGCACAGAAACGTGAAGCTGAAGTTATCTGCACTTCTGACACTCCTGTTTGGCAAAGCAAACAGGTACAACAGCAAAGGTATCGAGGCACTTAACTACAGATGCGGATTCTGTGAAACATGCAGCAGCTGATTTGTGCTGCTGGCTCGCAGACATAATTGTGAAAGTTTTGGAAGGTATGTGCTGCAGGAATCTGGCTGACCGCTCTCAGTCGATTCATGTGAGCATTCAGAAATTAAGAGATGGAACAGAATTGGTTTCATGAGTGGGAAATTTCAGGATGGATATTGTCAATGGTCAAATTTGGATTATTGGATTTGGCAATTCGGTACTTGTCTTACATTTACTGCCGTGCTTGTTGAGCTTTCTGCAAAGGGCCCTTGCAGAAACCTCTAAAAGCAGTTTTGTGGCGCAGATACAAAAAGGGAAAAATTTGTCAAGGGGGACAGCAGGCCTGCTAGCAGCCTGGCTCTCCTCGCAACAACACAGACTCTGACAGTATCCTTGAAATTCCCATGAAACAACAAAATTACTCACGCTGAGAAGTTTTGGTAATCACTTTTTCAAAGCGTAGCGGCCTTGAAAGCAGGTGTACAGACTCCCTTAAATCAAGGAGCTGTGAGAAAGTATTTGGAAGTAAGTGAACATTTCATCAACCAGCCATAATGAGATGGCCACAGCACAGCAGGCGTGCAGATAACTTTTAGACATTAAAGGTAAACTAACAATGTTTGGCTATAAGGTATGCTTATCAAAACTCGTTATAATTACTAATTAATCACTTTGGTGTGAACAGTGTGTGTAACCAATTAGCAGTTTTTAGATTGCCACATTTTATAGTATGGCTTTTCGTTTATGGGATAGATGGGCTGGTTACCTTCCTGTATCACCTCGGGAACCGCAGGAGTTGGTTACAGTGTTTAATGAGAGGTTAGAGGGTTGGTTAAGCTCTTGGGGAATAACAGGTTGGCTTAGTGACTTGGTTAAGGAAGGTATACGATGGCTGTTGATTATTATAGTTGCTGTTATAGTAGTAGGCACTTTGTTAGCTTATACCCTGCAAGGCAATGTTACTGCTCTTGTTGCTCAGAAGAAAAAAGGGGGAATTGTTGGAGTACGTGCACGTAGGCACGAAGTGCAGACTAAAGCAGAGCAGAAGAAGCACGGCACGACCAATCAGGATCAAGGTCGAGACGACCTTAAACGAAGACAGCCCTCAGAAGAAGCAAGTGAATCAGGGAAAAACAGGTTGAAGGAACTGCAAGAATGAAAACAAGAGGCAGGCTTATGATGATCTAACCCTTAACAAATAACCAATAATAGATTGACTTATGGGCATATGTTAGCCACAAAGTATAAAAAGAGCTAACTTAGAACTAATAAAGGAAGCTGCTTTTATCGCTCACATTGAGCAGGCTTGCTTCTTCCCCCGCCGGCAGGAAACGGTTTCAGGCAGTCTCTTGGCATGTGGCTCTTTGCTTTGTCCCTTGCAGGCTGCACAAGCAGCGTCCTTGGGGCGTAGCCACACGTCTGAACGCACTGAGAGGCTGAGGCGGTTGTCGTCCGTGTTGGTGCCTAATTCCAAAGCAGTACATGGCAGGTAGGTGGAGCGTTTGGCTCTGTTTTTGCAGTCACCTTGCGCTGTGAGCCTCTGTATTAGACTTGCCTTGCGCCGTATGCCTGTGTAACAAGCTTGCCTTGCGCCGTGTGCCTGGGATTTTGGGTGGTGTGGGTGATAGCTTGCTTTTCTTTTGTTTAGCTCAAATGGAGTGCACTAAGGAAAACACCTCTCGGAACACATTTTAAGAAGCAGTGGGAACAGGTTATGAATATGTAAATATTTGAGAGGTAAGCTAATAAATAGGGATCCTGGTACGGAATAGAACCCAGAAGAGCTGCCACAACAATGTGCGCGTCTGCAGCGGAGCAATCCTCCCCTGGGCACCCAGCGCTGAACCGCGAACAACTAACAACAAAGGGAATTCCCCACATGATGCCGAGTTGCTTTGGACCCGTGGTGTGCTGCAGCTCTATGGTGGTAGGTATTGCAATCGCGCTCACTTTCGCGGTAGCTCTTAGGCGTGGGCTTCTGTTCTTCTTCGCTCTCTCTTTTCCCCAATTTTTCTTTCTTTCTTTCCCACAGTCTCTTGCATGCTGCTTGTCAGCCAAATACAGTGACTGAAACCTTGACTCCGTTTGGAGTCTTCACTCTGCTGTGACCAGGTCTTTGCAATCCTCAGGAACAAAGCACCTAATTGGACCTCCCACAGGGGTTAAGCCCAGCCGCCCCCAGCCACCCAGAGCGATCTGAGGTCGGTTGGAACGCAAGGGGGTTTAACCTCTGCCAAATTAGTCTCTCTGGTTGTGGGCTGTGAGAGCCATGTCCCTCTGGATCAGCCTTCCCTTATGCCATTGGAGAGCTCACTGCTTTCCTAGAGGTTTTCAGAGCACTGTGAATTTTTCTCTAGCTTGTTTGGAGGTCACAGCAGGCCCCTCTTGAACTCCAAGCATTAGCCCTTTATTTCAGGGGCCTGTTGCAGAGGGAAGAGTTTGTTAGAAGACGGAACCTAGCAGCTGTCTGCAAAATACGTGGTATGCCTGGCAAGCGCAGTTTCTGGGGAACTGTGCCAACCGGGAAGAGGGAAGGAAGGGAAATAAACAATGAATGAAGTTGAGCCTGGGAGGAAGGGAGGCTTCCTGCGGAGACCTTTGGAATTGGCCAACTGTCCGCCTGCATCCAGGTGACTCACTCTATGATCTTTGCAGATGCACGAGCGGCGTGCAATGAGGAGAGCGGGTCAGGACAAGTTTCTCAAGGTAACATGTGACCGGTGGCTGTCTGACTAGCTTATCCCTTTTGGTCTGTCATTTGTTTTTGAAGTCACAAAATGCCGAGCAAAGCTGGATGGCAGCATGTCAACATGTGACCTCGGCCAGGTGAGTTGAGACTAGAGGGTAAAGCAGAGATGACTTTTTCAGATGCGCCAGTGTCTGTGAAGTTCTAATAGTCTCTTTTGCTTTCCAGGTGGTACCCGACGCTTGACACGACAACAAAGCGTCCCAGTAAGCAGACATCCGGTAGACATCTTCTGCTGTCAAGAAGGGATTGTAGATCCCCGGACTCCTGCAAGCTAAGTAGAAGGAGCCGGAGGAGAGGGCAAGAATGGGGTTGGGGAGAGGCTGGATAAGGCTGTACAGGGAGGAGCGGGTCACTTGGCAGCACAATGCCAGGGTGTGCCGGGCAGGGCAGCTCCAGCCCCTGTCTGTCTTGATGCTTGTTGTTTGGTGTGTCTTCTGTGTCTTAGTCCTTCTCTGGATGTCAGCATCCTCTTTGTGCTCAAAAGTGCACAGTGTGCCTCTCGGGCGCGGTCTCTAGGGTCTTGAATGCCCACGCTCGTTCATCAGCATAGCAGCCGCGGAGCTGCTCTTGATTTGCCTAGCAAGGTCATGGCACGGTTTGTCCTCACGTCTCGGAAGTTTCCGGTCGGTCTTCTCTTGTGGCGTCATTGCGGGCTCTGTCTGGAGCCCGCTCTTCGGTCACTCGTTTTCACAGCCGGAGGCTTTTTCCGTGCATCTTTCCATCGTTAGGTCTTGAAGGCGGGCTTCTTGTGCATCCATCGTCACTGTTTTGGAACGGCTCATTGGAAGGACTTACTGTCAGTCCCCTCTCTTTGGGGGCTGCCTTAGAGCTTCCTCTCATCCGCCCCTTCGTGGCGTTGTTTGACGGTGTCTCCTGTCTTGCTGACAGTTTTCGGTCCTCTTGGAGTCCCATCATCCGCAGGGTTCTGCGTTGCGTCATTCTGTGTGCGTGTTTGGCACGGAGCTGCTCTGCCCGGGGTTGTGGAGTCGGGGTGATGGGGCATAGCCGCAGGAGTCCAGGGTTAGCGTGTGGGATTCTGCCCGGGAGGGCTCGGCGAAGGTGGTACCGTCAGCAGGGTGTGCGGACCATCCTGCCCATCCTGTTCCTGGGAGATGGTGGGAGCTGCTAGGTGGGGCCCTTCAGCGTTGGGAAAAGCAGATGGAACTTTGCAGGGGTGTAAGGCTGTGGGGCTCTGAGGTATGCCTGGTTTTTTACTGTTCGAGTCTTAAGGGCTGCCTGCAGTTAGACCGCAGAGAGGGTTCCTAAATGGAAGCGAGAGATCCGCAATGGTGCAGCGATGAGTCGGTATCGGGGTGACGTGCTCACTAAATTGTTGGGTTTTTCAGACAGGGCCAGATGCAATGTGTACCGAGGCAGCGACGGAGGAGTCGAGGGGAGGACCCGAGGGAGGTAGGTCGGCCGGTGGTGTTGGCGTGATGAAGTGGTCGGCGGCTCGGTGCCACGTTTAAGGTTTGTTTGTGTGTGCTGTTTCTCTTGTGAAGGCGCAAAGCGAGGAGGAAAGCGGGCCCTTCAGCGAGGGGAGGCGACTCGGGCCAGGCAAGGCATTCCTCACGGGCTGGTGTTGCATTGCAGGTGAGTTCTAGGCATCCCTTGTTTGTTTTACAGCCCAGGCAGGAACCTCGGCGCGGGCACCTATAACTGGCGGGGGCTGTGAGCGGTCGGTGAAGGGAAGGGAATGGGAGATGGGAAACGGCTTCAGGCAGTTTCTTGGCACGTTGCTCTTTGCTTTGTCCCTTGCAGGCTCCACAGGCAGCGTCGTTGGGGCGTAGCCACACGTCTGAACGCACTGAGAAGCTGAGGCGGTCGTCGTCCGTGTTGGTGCCTAATTCCAAAGCAGTACATGGCAGGTAGGTGGAGCGTTTGGCTCTGTTTTTGCAGTCACCTTGCGCTGTGAGCCTCTGTATTAGACTTGTCTTGCGCCGTATGCCTGTGTAACAAGCTTGCCTTGCGCCGTGTGCCGGTGGTTTTGGGTGGTGTGGGTGATAGCTTGCTTTTCTTTTGTTTAGCTCAAATGGAGGGCACTATGGAAAACACCTCTCGGAACTCATTTTAATGAGCAGTGGGAACAGGTTATGAATATGTAAATATTTGAGAGGTAAGCTAATAAATAGGGATCCTGGTACGGAATAGAACCCAGAAGAGCTGCCACGTAAACGTGCGCATCTGCAGCGGAGCAATCAGCCCCTGGGCACCCAGCGCTGAACCGCGAACAACTAACAACAAATGGAATTCTCCACATGATGCCAAGTTGCTTTGGACCAGTTGAGTGCTGCAGCTCTATGGTGGTAGGTATTGCAATCGCGCTCACTCCCGCGCTAGCGCTCAAGCGCTCTCTCTTTACCGCACTGTTTTCTTCCTTTTCCCCTTTCACTTGCGCGCTGCTTGTAGGTCAAATGCATGGCCTCCGTTTGGAGTCTTCACTCTGGTCCTGAGGATTGCCAAGACCTGCTCGAAACAAAGCCCCGAATGGACATCCCACAGGGGTTAAGCCCAGCCGCCCCCAGCCACCCAGAGCGATCTGAGGTTGGTTGGAACGCAAGGGGGTTTAACCTCTGCCAAATTAGTCTCTCTGGTTTTGGATTGAGACAAATATGTGCTTCTGGATCGAGCTTGCCTTGGGCAATGTTCATGGATGATAAGTTAGTGTAATGCATGTCACGTGCCTCTGTAGCGGTGGCGAGTAATGGATCGCGTGCCTCTGTATTGGTCATGTCTTGCGCCGCGTGCAAGGTGGTGGTAGGTATTGCAATCGCGCTCACTACCGCGCTAGCGCTCAAGCGCTCTCTCTTTACCGCACTGTTTTCTTCCTTTTCCCCTTTCACTTGCGCGCTGCTTGTAGGTCAAATGCAGGGCCTCCGTTTGGAGTCTTCACTCTGGTCCTGAGGATTGCCAAGACCTGCTCGAAACAAAGCCTCGAACTGGACATCCCACAGGGGTTAAGCCCAGCCGCCCCCAGCCACCCAGAGCGATCTGAGGTCGGTTGGAACGCAAGGGGGTTTAACCTCTGCCAAATTAGTCTCTCTGGTTTTGGATTGAGAGAAATGTGTGCTTCTTGATCGAGCTTGCCTTGGGCAATGTTCAGGGATGATAAGTTAGTGTAATGCATGTCGCGTGCCTCTGTAGCGGTGGCGAGTAATGGATCGCGTGTCTCTGTATTGGTCATGTCTTGCGCCGCGTGCTTGGGGTTTTGGGTGGTGTGGGAGAAAGCTTGCTTTTCTCTTTAGCTCAAATGGACGGCCTATAGAAAACACCTATTAGAACACATTTTAATCAGTAGTGGGAACCCGTTATGAATATGTAAATATGTGCGAAGTAACCTAATAGATAGGGGTCCTGGAACGGAATGGAACTACGAAGAGCTGCCAGAAAAATGTGCGCGTCTGCAGCGGAGCAATCCTCCCCTGGGCACCCAGCGCTGAACCGCGAACAACTAACAACAAAGGGAATTCCCCACATGATGCCAAGTTGCTTTGGACCGGTGGAGTGCTGCGGCTCTATGGTGGTAGGTATTGCAATCGCGCTCACTCCCGCGCTAGCGCTCAAGCGCTCTCTCTTTACCGCACTGTTTTCTTCCTTTTCCCCTTTCACTTGCGCGCTGCTTGTAGGTCAAATGCAGGGCCTCCGTTTGGAGTCTTCCCTCTGGTCCTGAGGATTGCCAAGACCTGCTCGAAACAAAGCCCCCAACTGGACATCCCACAGGGGTTAAGCCCAGCCGCCCCCAGCCTCCCAGAGCGATCTGAGGTCGGTTGGAACGCAAGGGGGTTTAACCTCTGCCAAATTATTCTCTCTGGTTTTGGATTGAGAGAAATGTGTGCTTTTGGATCGAGCTTGCCTTGGGCAATGTTCATGGATGATAAGTTAGTGTAATGCATGTCGCGTGCCTCTAGCGGTGGTGAGTAATGGATCGCGTGCCTCTGTATTGGTCATGTCTTGCGCCGCGTGCTTGGGGTTTTGGGTGGTGTGGGAGAAAGCTTGCTTTTCTCTTTAGCTCAAATGGACGGCTTATAGAAAACACCTCTTAGAACACATTTTAATCAGTAGTGGGAACCCGTTATGAATATGTAAATATGTGCGAAGTAACCTAATAGATAGGGGTCCTGGAACGGAATGGAACTACGAAGAGCTGCCAGAAAAATGTGCGCGTCTGCAGCGGAGCAATCCTTCCCTGGGCACCCAGCGCTGAACCGCGAACAACTAACAAGCAATGGAATTCCCCACATGATGCCAAGTTGCTTTGGACCGGTGGAGTGCTGCGGCTCTATGGTGGTAGGTATTGCAATCGTGCTCAATCCCGCGCTAGCGCTCAAGCGCTCTCTCTTTACCGCACTGTTTTCTTCCTTTTCCCCTTTCACTTGCGCGCTGCTTGTAGGTCAAATGCAGGGCCTCCGTTTGGAGTCTTCAGTCTGGTCCTGAGGATTGCCAAGACCTGCTCGAAACAAAGCCCCGAATGGACATCCCACAGGGGTTAAGCCCAGCCGCCCCCAGCCTCCCAGAGCGATCTGAGGTCGGTTGGAACGCAAGGGGGTTTAACCTCTGCCAAATTAGTCTCTCTGTTTTTGGATTGAGAGAAATGTGTGCTTCTGGATCGAGCTTGCCTTGGGCAATGTTCATGGATGATAAGGTAGTGTAATGCATGTCGCGTGCCTCTGTATCGGGGTGGAGTGTTGGAGAATGGCTGACAGACAATGGTCGTGGAGATATAGCTGAGCTGCATACGCATACATAAGGAACTGTTTACGTGCACACAGGCTTCACAAAGAATAAGGGGGAGAGAAGGACATCTCTCCAGCTGATTGATTAAACGAGGCTCTGTATGTTTTGAACCGAAAAGTTCATGTTAGATGTTAGTGAAATGAAGTTACAGGTACTAACTTGGGAAAGGAGATCTGCCTATGTCATTACAGATATGGGAACCAAGCAGATAAAGCTGTGGATCCAGAAGAAATCAAGCTTGCATGAACCAGGACGGGATCCTGATCACAGTAACTGAAGTCAAGTGTTCCAAGTGCAGCCACAATGGACAATGAGTTTTGCTGCGGGACATTTTGAATACTCTTTTAAATATGAGTGTGTTAGTGGTAAATAAAAATTAGAGAAACAGTGCTTTCTGCACAGCCTAAGGTCACAGGCTGCAATCGGTGCCTGCACGGAAACGTGAAGCTGAAGTTATCTGCACTTCTGACATTCCTGATTGGCAAAGCAAACAGGTACAACAGCAAAGGTATCGAGGCACTTAGCTACAGATGCGGATTCTGTGAAACATGCAGCAGCTGATTTGTGCTGCTGGCTCGCAGACATAATTGTGAAAGTTTTGGAAGGTATGTGCTGCAGGAATCTGGCTGACCGCTCTCAGTCGATTCATGTGAGCATTCAGAAATTAAGAGATGGAACAGAATTGGTTTCATGAGTGGGAAATTTCAGGATGGATATTGTCAATGGTCAAATGTGGATTATTGGATTTGACAATTCGGTACTTGTCTTACATTTACTGCCGTGCTTGTTGAGCTTTCTGCAAAGGGCCCTTGCAGAAACCTCTAAAAGCAGTTTTGTGGCGCAGATACAAAAAGGGAAAAATTTGTCAAGGGGGACAGCAGGCCTGCTAGCAGCCTGGCTCTCCTCGCAACAACACAGACTCTGACAGTATCCTTGAAATTCCCATGAAACAACAAAATTACTCACGCTGAGAAGTTTTGGTAATCACTTTTTCAAAGCGTAGCGGCCTTGAAAGCAGGTGTACAGACTCCCTTAAATCAAGGAGCTGTGAGAAAGTATTTGGAAGTAAGTGAACATGTCATCAACCAGCCATAATGAGATGGCCACAGCACAGCAGGCGTGCAGATAACTTTTAGACATTAAAGGTAAACTAGCAATGTTTGGCTATAAGGTATGCTTATCAAAACTCGTTATAATTACTAATTAATCACTTTGGTGTGAACAGTGTGTGTAACCAATTAGCAGTTTTTAGATTGCCACATTTTATAGTATGGCTTTTCGTTTATGGGATAGATGGGCTGGTTACCTTCCTGTATCACCTCGGGAACCGCAGGAGTTGGTTCCAGTGTTTAATGGGAGGTTAGAGGGTTGGTTAAGCTCTTGGGGAATAACAGGTTGGCTTAGTGACTTGGTTAAGGAAGGTATACGATGGCTGTTGATTATTATAGTTGCTGTTATAGTAGTAGGCACTTTGTTAGCTTATACCCTGCAAGGCAAGGTTACTGCTCTTGTTGCTCAGAAGAAAAAAGGGGGAATTGTTGGAGTACGTGCACGTAGGCACGAAGTGCAGACTAAAGCAGAGCAGAAGAAGCACGGCACGACCAATCAGGATCAAGGTCGAGACGACCTTAAACGAAGACAGCCCTCAGAAGAAGCAAGTGAATCAGGGAAAAACAGGTTGAAGGAACTGCAAGAATGAAAACAAGAGGCAGGCTTATGATGATATAACCCTTAACAAATAACCAATAATAGATTGACTTATGGGCATATGTTAGCCACAAAGTATAAAAGGAGCTAACTTAGAACTAATAAAGGAAGTTGCTTTTATCGCTCACATTGAGCAGGCTTGCTTCTTCCCCCGCCGGCAGGAAACGGTTTCAGGCAGTCTCTTGGCACGTTGCTCTTTGCTTTGTCCCTTGCAGGCTGCACAAGCAGCGTCCTTGGGGCGTAGCCACACGTCTGAACGCACTGAGAGGCTGAGGCGGTCGTCGTCCGTGTTGGTGCCTAATTCCAAAGCAGTACATGGCAGGTAGGTGGAGCGTTTGGCTCTGTTTTTGCAGTCACCTTGCGCTGTGAGCCTCTGTATTAGACTTGTCATGCGCCGCATGCCTCTGTATCGGGGTGGAGTAATGGACAGCGTGCCTCTGTATTAGACTTGTCTTGCGCCGTATGTCTGTGTAACAAGCTTGCCTTGCGCCGTGTGCCTGGGATTTTGGGTGGTGTGGGTGATAGCTTGCTTTTCTTCTGTTTAGCTCAAATGGAGTGCACTAAGGAAAACACCTCTCGGAACACATTTTAATAAGCAGTGGGAACAGCTTATGAATATGTAAATATTTGAGAGGTAAGCTAATAAATAGGGATCCTGGTACGGAATAGAACCCAGAAGAGCTGCCACGTAAACATGCGCGTCTGCAGCGGAGCAATCCTCCCCTGAGCACCCAGCACTGAACCACGAACAACTAACAACAAAGGGAATTCCCCACATGATGCCAAGTTGCTTTGGACCGGTGGAATGCTGCGGCTCTATGGTGGTAGGTATTGCAATCGCGCTCACTTTCGCGGTAGCTCTTAAGCGCTCTCTCTTTACCGCACTGTTTTCTTCCTTTTCCCCTTTCACTTGCGCGCTGCTTGTAGGTCAAATGCAGGGCCTCCGTTTGGAGTCTTCACTCTGGTCCTGAGGATTGCCAAGACCTGCTCGAAACAAAGCCTCGAACTGGACATCCCACAGGGGTTAAGCCCAGCCGCCCCCAGCCTCCCAGAGCGATCTGAGGTCGGTTGGAACGCAAGGGGGTTTAACCTCTGCCAAATTAGTCTCTCTGGTTTTGGATTGAGAGAAATGTGTGCTTCTGGATCGAGCTTGCCTTGGGCAATGTTCATGGATGATAAGTTAGTGTAATGCATGTCGCGTGCCTCTGTAGCGGTGGCGAGTAATGGATCGCGTGCCTCTGTATTGGTCATGTCTTGCGCCGCGTGCTTGGGGTTTTGGGTGGTGTGGGAGAAAGCTTGCTTTTCTCTTTAGCTCAAATGGACGGCTTATAGAAAACACCTCTTAGAACACATTTTAATCAGTAGTGGGAACCCGTTATGAATATGTAAATATGTGCGAAGTAACCTAATAGATAGGGGTCCTGGAACGGAATGGAACTACGAAGAGCTGCCAGAAAAATGTGCGCGTCTGCAGCGGAGCAATCCTTCCCTGGGCACCCAGCGCTGAACCGCGAACAACTAACAAGCAATGGAATTCCCCACATGATGCCAAGTTGCTTTGGACCGGTGGAGTGCTGCGGCTCTATGGTGGTAGGTATTGCAATCGTGCTCAATCCCGCGCTAGCGCTCAAGCGCTCTCTCTTTACCGCACTGTTTTCTTCCTTTTCCCCTTTCACTTGCGCGCTGCTTGTAGGTCAAATGCAGGGCCTCCGTTTGGAGTCTTCACTCTGGTCCTGAGGATTGCCAAGACCTGCTCGAAACAAAGCCCCCAACTGGACATCCCACAGGGGTTAAGCCCAGCCGCCCCCAGCCTCCCAGAGCGATCTGAGGTCGGTTGGAACGCAAGGGGGTTTAACCTCTGCCAAATTAGTCTCTCTGGTTTTGGATTGAGAGAAATGTGTGCTTCTGGATCGAGCTTGCCTTGGGCAATGTACATGGATGATAAGGTAGTGTAATGCATGTCGCGTGCCTCTGTATCGGGGTGGAGTGTTGGAGAATGGCTGACAGACAATGGTCATGGAGATATAGCTGAGCTGCATACGCATACATAAGGAACTGTTTACGTGCACACAGGCTTCACAAAGAATAAGGGGGAGAGAAGGACATCTCTCCAGCTGATTGATTAAACGAGGCTCTGTATGTTTTGAACCGAAAAGTTCATGTTAGATGTTAGTGAAATGAAGTTACAGGTACTAACTTGGGAAAGGAGATCTGCCTATGTCATTACAGATATGGGAACCAAGCAGATAAAGCTGTGGATCCAGAAGAAATCAAGCTTGCATGAACCAGGACGGGATCCTGATCACAGTAACTGAAGTCAAGTGTTCCAAGTGCAGCCACAATGGACAATGAGTTTTGCTGCGGGACATTTTGAATACTCTTTTAAATATGAGTGTGTTAGTGGTAAATAAAAATTAGAGAAACAGTGCTTTCTGCACAGCCTAAGGTCACAGGCTGCAATCGGTGCCTGCACGGAAACGTGAAGCTGAAGTTATCTGCACTTCTGACATTCCTGATTGGCAAAGCAAACAGGTACAACAGCAAAGGTATCGAGGCACTTAGCTACAGATGCGGATTCTGTGAAACATGCAGCAGCTGATTTGTGCTGCTGGCTCGCAGACATAATTGTGAAAGTTTTGGAAGGTATGTGCTGCAGGAATCTGGCTGACCGCTCTCAGTCAATTCATGTGAGCATTCAGAAATTAAGAGATGGAACAGAATTGGTTTCATGAGTGGGAAATTTCAGGATGGATATTGTCAATGGTCAAATGTGGATTATTGGATTTGACAATTCGGTACTTGTCTTACATTTACTGCCGTGCTTGTTGAGCTTTCTGCAAAGGGCCCTTGCAGAAACCTCTAAAAGCAGTTTTGTGGCGCAGATACAAAAAGGGAAAAATTTGTCAAGGGGGACAGCAGGCCTGCTAGCAGCCTGGCTCTCCTCGCAACTACACAGACTCTGACAGTATCCTTGAAATTCCCATGAAACAACAAAATTACTCACGCTGAGAAGTTTTGGTAATCACTTTTTCAAAGCGTAGCGGCCTTGAAAGCAGGTGTACAGACTCCCTTAAATCAAGGAGCTGTGAGAAAGTATTTGGAAGTAAGTGAACATGTCATCAACCAGCCATAATGAGATGGCCACAGCACAGCAGGCGTGCAGATAACTTTTAGACATTAAAGGTAAACTAGCAATGTTTGGCTATAAGGTATGCTTATCAAAACTCGTTATAATTACTAATTAATCACTTTGGTGTGAACAGTGTGTGTAACCAATTAGCAGTTTTTAGATTGCCACATTTTATAGTATGGCTTTTCGTTTATGGGATAGATGGGCTGGTTACCTTCCTGTATCACCTCGGGAACCGCAGGAGTTGGTTCCAGTGTTTAATGGGAGGTTAGAGGGTTGGTTAAGCTCTTGGGGAATAACAGGTTGGCTTAGTGACTTGGTTAAGGAAGGTATACGATGGCTGTTGATTATTATAGTTGCTGTTATAGTAGTAGGCACTTTGTTAGCTTATACCCTGCAAGGCAAGGTTACTGCTCTTGTTGCTCAGAAGAAAAAAGGGGGAATTGTTGGAGTACGTGCACGTAGGCACGAAGTGCAGACTAAAGCAGAGCAGAAGAAGCACGGCACGACCAATCAGGATCAAGGTCGAGACGACCTTAAACGAAGACAGCCCTCAGAAGAAGCAAGTGAATCAGGGAAAAACAGATTGAAGGAACTGCAAGAATGAAAACAAGAGGCAGGCTTATGATGATATAACCCTTAACAAATAACCAATAATAGATTGACTTATGGGCATATGTTAGCCACAAAGTATAAAAGGAGCTAACTTAGAACTAATAAAGGAAGTTGCTTTTATCGCTCACATTGAGCAGGCTTGCTTCTTCCCCCGCCGGCAGGAAACGGTTTCAGGCAGTCTCTTGGCACGTTGCTCTTTGCTTTGTCCCTTGCAGGCTGCACAAGCAGCGTCCTTGGGGCGTAGCCACACGTCTGAACGCACTGAGAGGCTGAGGCGGTCGTCGTCCGTGTTGGTGCCTAATTCCAAAGCAGTACATGGCAGGTAGGTGGAGCGTTTGGCTCTGTTTTTGCAGTCACCTTGCGCTGTGAGCCTCTGTATTAGACTTGCCTTGCGCCGTATGCCTGTGTAACAAGCTTGCCTTGCGCCGTGTGTCTGGGATTTTGGGTGGTGTGGGTGATAGCTTGCTTTTCTTTTGTTTAGCTCAAATGGAGTGCACTAAGGAAAACACCTCTCGGAACACATTTTAACAAGCAGTGGGAACAGCTTATGAATATGTAAATATTTGAGAGGTTAGCTAATATATAGGGATCCTGGTACAGAATAGAACCCAGAAGAGCTGCCACGTAAACATGCGCGTCTGCAGCGGAGCAATCCTCCCCTGGGCACCCAGCGCTGAACCGCGAACAACTAACAACAAAGGGAATTCCCCACATGATGCCGAGATGCTTTGGACCGGTGGAGTGCTGCAGCTCTATGGTGGTAGGTATTGCAATCGCGCTCACTTTCGCGGTAGCGCTCAAGCGCTCTCTCTTTACCGCACTGTTTTCTTCCTTTTCCCCTTTCACTTGCGCGCTGCTTGTAGGTCAAATGCAGGGCCTCCTTTTGGAGTCTTCACTCTGGTCCTGAGGATTGCCAAGACCTGCTCGAAACAAAGCCCCCAACTGGACATCCCACAGGGGTTAAGCCCAGCCGCCCCCAGCCTCCCAGAGCGATCTGAGGTCGGTTGGAACGCAAGGGGGTTTAACCTCTGCCAAATTAGTCTCTCTGGTTTTGGATTGAGAGAAATGTGTGCTTCTGGATCGAGCTTGCCTTGGGCAATGTTCATGGATGATAAGGTAGTGTAATGCATGTCGCGTGCCTCTGTATCGGGGTGGAGTGTTGGAGAATGGCTGACAGACAATGGTCATGGAGATATAGCTGAGCTGCATACGCATACATAAGGAACTGTTTATGTGCACACAGGCTTCACAAAGAATAAGGGGGAGAGAAGGACATCTCTCCAGCTGATTGATTAAACGAGGCTCTGTATGTTTTGAACCGAAAAGTTCATGTTAGATGTTAGTGAAATGAAGTTACAGGTACTAACTTGGGAAAGGAGATCTGCCTATGTCATTACAGATATGGGAACCAAGCAGATAAAGCTGTGGATCCAGAAGAAATCAAGCTTGCATGAACCAGGACGGGATCCTGATCACAGTAACTGAAGTCAAGTGTTCCAAGTGCAGCCACAATGGACAATGAGTTTTGCTGCGGGACATTTTGAATACTCTTTTAAATATGAGTGTGTTAGTGGTAAATAAAAATTAGAGAAACAGTGCTTTCTGCACAGCCTAAGGTCACAGGCTGCAATCGGTGCCTGCACGGAAACGTGAAGCTGAAGTTATCTGCACTTCTGACATTCCTGATTGGCAAAGCAAACAGGTACAACAGCAAAGGTATCGAGGCACTTAGCTACAGATGCGGATTCTGTGAAACATGCAGCAGCTGATTTGTGCTGCTGGCTCGCAGACATAATTGTGAAAGTTTTGGAAGGTATGTGCTGCAGGAATCTGGCTGACCGCTCTCAGTCGATTCATGTGAGCATTCAGAAATTAAGAGATGGAACAGAATTGGTTTCATGAGTGGGAAATTTCAGGATGGATATTGTCAATGGTCAAATGTGGATTATTGGATTTGACAATTCGGTACTTGTCTTACATTTACTGCCGTGCTTGTTGAGCTTTCTGCAAAGGGCCCTTGCAGAAACCTCTAAAAGCAGTTTTGTGGCGCAGATACAAAAAGGGAAAAATTTGTCAAGGGGGACAGCAGGCCTGCTAGCAGCCTGGCTCTCCTCGCAACTACACAGACTCTGACAGTATCCTTGAAATTCCCATGAAACAACAAAATTACTCACGCTGAGAAGTTTTGGTAATCACTTTTTCAAAGCGTAGCGGCCTTGAAAGCAGGTGTACAGACTCCCTTAAATCAAGGAGCTGTGAGAAAGTATTTGGAAGTAAGTGAACATGTCATCAACCAGCCATAATGAGATGGCCACAGCACAGCAGGCGTGCAGATAACTTTTAGACATTAAAGGTAAACTAGCAATGTTTGGCTATAAGGTATGCTTATCAAAACTCGTTATAATTACTAATTAATCACTTTGGTGTGAACAGTGTGTGTAACCAATTAGCAGTTTTTAGATTGCCACATTTTATAGTATGGCTTTTCGTTTATGGGATAGATGGGCTGGTTACCTTCCTGTATCACCTCGGGAACCGCAGGAGTTGGTTCCAGTGTTTAATGGGAGGTTAGAGGGTTGGTTAAGCTCTTGGGGAATAACAGGTTGGCTTAGTGACTTGGTTAAGGAAGGTATACGATGGCTGTTGATTATTATAGTTGCTGTTATAGTAGTAGGCACTTTGTTAGCTTATACCCTGCAAGGCAAGGTTACTGCTCTTGTTGCTCAGAAGAAAAAAGGGGGAATTGTTGGAGTACGTGCACGTAGGCACGAAGTGCAGACTAAAGCAGAGCAGAAGAAGCACGGCACGACCAATCAGGATCAAGGTCGAGACGACCTTAAACGAAGACAGCCCTCAGAAGAAGCAAGTGAATCAGGGAAAAACAGGTTGAAGGAACTGCAAGAATGAAAACAAGAGGCAGGCTTATGATGATATAACCCTTAACAAATAACCAATGATAGATTGACTTATGGGCATATGTTAGCCACAAAGTATAAAAGGAGCTAACTTAGAACTAATAAAGGAAGTTGCTTTTATCGCTCACATTGAGCAGGCTTGCTTCTTCCCCCGCCGGCAGGAAACGGTTTCAGGCAGTCTCTTGGCACGTTGCTCTTTGCTTTGTCCCTTGCAGGCTGCACAAGCAGCGTCCTTGGGGCGTAGCCACACGTCTGAACGCACTGAGAGGCTGAGGCGGTCGTCGTCCGTGTTGGTGCCTAATTCCAAAGCAGTACATGGCAGGTAGGTGGAGCGTTTGGCTCTGTTTTTGCAGTCACCTTGCGCTGTGAGCCTCTGTATTAGACTTGTCATGCGCCGCATGCCTCTGTATCGGGGTGGAGTAATGGACAGCGTGCCTCTGTATTAGACTTGTCTTGCGCCGTATGTCTGTGTAACAAGCTTGCCTTGCGCCGTGTGCCTGGGATTTTGGGTGGTGTGGGTGATAGCTTGCTTTTCTTCTGTTTAGCTCAAATGGAGTGCACTAAGGAAAACACCTCTCGGAACACATTTTAATAAGCAGTGGGAACAGCTTATGAATATGTAAATATTTGAGAGGTAAGCTAATAAATAGGGATCCTGGTACGGAATAGAACCCAGAAGAGCTGCCACGTAAACATGCGCGTCTGCAGCGGAGCAATCCTCCCCTGAGCACCCAGCACTGAACCACGAACAACTAACAACAAAGGGAATTCCCCACATGATGCCAAGTTGCTTTGGACCGGTGGAATGCTGCGGCTCTATGGTGGTAGGTATTGCAATCGCGCTCACTTTCGCGGTAGCTCTTAAGCGCTCTCTCTTTACCGCACTGTTTTCTTCCTTTTCCCCTTTCACTTGCGCGCTGCTTGTAGGTCAAATGCAGGGCCTCCGTTTGGAGTCTTCACTCTGGTCCTGAGGATTGCCAAGACCTGCTCGAAACAAAGCCTCGAACTGGACATCCCACAGGGGTTAAGCCCAGCCGCCCCCAGCCTCCCAGAGCGATCTGAGGTCGGTTGGAACGCAAGGGGGTTTAACCTCTGCCAAATTAGTCTCTCTGGTTTTGGATTGAGAGAAATGTGTGCTTCTGGATCGAGCTTGCCTTGGGCAATGTTCATGGATGATAAGTTAGTGTAATGCATGTCGCGTGCCTCTGTAGCGGTGGCGAGTAATGGATCGCGTGCCTCTGTATTGGTCATGTCTTGCGCCGCGTGCTTGGGGTTTTGGGTGGTGTGGGAGAAAGCTTGCTTTTCTCTTTAGCTCAAATGGACGGCTTATAGAAAACACCTCTTAGAACACATTTTAATCAGTAGTGGGAACCCGTTATGAATATGTAAATATGTGCGAAGTAACCTAATAGATAGGGGTCCTGGAACGGAATGGAACTACGAAGAGCTGCCAGAAAAATGTGCGCGTCTGCAGCGGAGCAATCCTTCCCTGGGCACCCAGCGCTGAACCGCGAACAACTAACAACAAATGCAATTCCCCACATGATGCCAAGTTGCTTTGGACCGGTGGAGTGCTGCGGCTCTATGGTGGTAGGTATTGCAATCGTGCTCAATCCCGCGCTAGCGCTCAAGCGCTCTCTCTTTACCGCACTGTTTTCTTCCTTTTCCCCTTTCACTTGCGCGCTGCTTGTAGGTCAAATGCAGGGCCTCCGTTTGGAGTCTTCACTCTGGTCCTGAGGATTGCCAAGACCTGCTCGAAACAAAGCCCCCAACTGGACATCCCACAAAGGTTAAGCCCAGCCGCCCCCAGCCTCCCAGAGCGATCTGAGGTCGGTTGGAACGCAAGGGGGTTTAACCTCTGCCAAATTAGTCTCTCTGGTTTTGGATTGAGAGAAATGTGTGCTTCTGGATCGAGCTTGCCTTGGGCAATGTACATGGATGATAAGGTAGTGTAATGCATGTCGCGTGCCTCTGTATCGGGGTGGAGTGTTGGAGAATGGCTGACAAGACAATGGTCATGGAGATATAGCTGAGCTGCATACGCATACATAAGGAACTGTTTACGTGCACACAGGCTTCACAAAGAATAAGGGGGAGAGAAGGACATCTCTCCAGCTGATTGATTAAACGAGGCTCTGTATGTTTTGAACCGAAAAGTTCATGTTAGATGTTAGTGAAATGAAGTTACAGGTACTAACTTGGGAAAGGAGATCTGCCTATGTCATTACAGATATGGGAACCAAGCAGATAAAGCTGTGGATCCAGAAGAAATCAAGCTTGCATGAACCAGGACGGGATCCTGATCACAGTAACTGAAGTCAAGTGTTCCAAGTGCAGCCACAATGGACAATGAGTTTTGCTGCGGGACATTTTGAATACTCTTTTAAATATGAGTGTGTTAGTGGTAAATAAAAATTAGAGAAACAGTGATTTCTGCACAGCCTAAGGTCACAGGCTGCAATCGGTGCCTGCACGGAAACGTGAAGCTGAAGTTATCTGCACTTCTGACATTCCTGATTGGCAAAGCAAACAGGTACAACAGCAAAGGTATCGAGGCACTTAGCTACAGATGCGGATTCTGTGAAACATGCAGCAGCTGATTTGTGCTGCTGGCTCGCAGACATAATTGTGAAAGTTTTGGAAGGTATGTGCTGCAGGAATCTGGCTGACCGCTCTCAGTCAATTCATGTGAGCATTCAGAAATTAAGAGATGGAACAGAATTGGTTTCATGAGTGGGAAATTTCAGGATGGATATTGTCAATGGTCAAATGTGGATTATTGGATTTGACAATTCGGTACTTGTCTTACATTTACTGCCGTGCTTGTTGAGCTTTCTGCAAAGGGCCCTTGCAGAAACCTCTAAAAGCAGTTTTGTGGCGCAGATACAAAAAGGGAAAAATTTGTCAAGGGGGACAGCAGGCCTGCTAGCAGCCTGGCTCTCCTCGCAACTACACAGACTCTGACAGTATCCTTGAAATTCCCATGAAACAACAAAATTACTCACGCTGAGAAGTTTTGGTAATCACTTTTTCAAAGCGTAGCGGCCTTGAAAGCAGGTGTACAGACTCCCTTAAATCAAGGAGCTGTGAGAAAGTATTTGGAAGTAAGTGAACATGTCATCAACCAGCCATAATGAGATGGCCACAGCACAGCAGGCGTGCAGATAACTTTTAGACATTAAAGGTAAACTAGCAATGTTTGGCTATAAGGTATGCTTATCAAAACTCGTTATAATTACTAATTAATCACTTTGGTGTGAACAGTGTGTGTAACCAATTAGCAGTTTTTAGATTGCCACATTTTATAGTATGGCTTTTCGTTTATGGGATAGATGGGCTGGTTACCTTCCTGTATCACCTCGGGAACCGCAGGAGTTGGTTCCAGTGTTTAATGGGAGGTTAGAGGGTTGGTTAAGCTCTTGGGGAATAACAGGTTGGCTTAGTGACTTGGTTAAGGAAGGTATACGATGGCTGTTGATTATTATAGTTGCTGTTATAGTAGTAGGCACTTTGTTAGCTTATACCCTGCAAGGCAAGGTTACTGCTCTTGTTGCTCAGAAGAAAAAAGGGGGAATTGTTGGAGTACGTGCACGTAGGCACGAAGTGCAGACTAAAGCAGAGCAGAAGAAGCACGGCACGACCAATCAGGATCAAGGTCGAGACGACCTTAAACGAAGACAGCCCTCAGAAGAAGCAAGTGAATCAGGGAAAAACAGATTGAAGGAACTGCAAGAATGAAAACAAGAGGCAGGCTTATGATGATATAACCCTTAACAAATAACCAATAATAGATTGACTTATGGGCATATGTTAGCCACAAAGTATAAAAGGAGCTAACTTAGAACTAATAAAGGAAGTTGCTTTTATCGCTCACATTGAGCAGGCTTGCTTCTTCCCCCGCCGGCAGGAAACGGTTTCAGGCAGTCTCTTGGCACGTTGCTCTTTGCTTTGTCCCTTGCAGGCTGCACAAGCAGCGTCCTTGGGGCGTAGCCACACGTCTGAACGCACTGAGAGGCTGAGGCGGTCGTCGTCCGTGTTGGTGCCTAATTCCAAAGCAGTACATGGCAGGTAGGTGGAGCGTTTGGCTCTGTTTTTGCAGTCACCTTGCGCTGTGAGCCTCTGTATTAGACTTGCCTTGCGCCGTATGCCTGTGTAACAAGCTTGCCTTGCGCCGTGTGTCTGGGATTTTGGGTGGTGTGGGTGATAGCTTGCTTTTCTTTTGTTTAGCTCAAATGGAGTGCACTAAGGAAAACACCTCTCGGAACACATTTTAACAAGCAGTGGGAACAGCTTATGAATATGTAAATATTTGAGAGGTTAGCTAATATATAGGGATCCTGGTACAGAATAGAACCCAGAAGAGCTGCCACGTAAACATGCGCGTCTGCAGCGGAGCAATCCTCCCCTGGGCACCCAGCGCTGAACCGCGAACAACTAACAACAAAGGGAATTCCCCACATGATGCCGAGATGCTTTGGACCGGTGGAGTGCTGCAGCTCTATGGTGGTAGGTATTGCAATCGCGCTCACTTTCGCGGTAGCGCTCAAGCGCTCTCTCTTTACCGCACTGTTTTCTTCCTTTTCCCCTTTCACTTGCGCGCTGCTTGTAGGTCAAATGCAGGGCCTCCTTTTGGAGTCTTCACTCTGGTCCTGAGGATTGCCAAGACCTGCTCGAAACAAAGCCCCCAACTGGACATCCCACAGGGGTTAAGCCCAGCCGCCCCCAGCCTCCCAGAGCGATCTGAGGTCGGTTGGAACGCAAGGGGGTTTAACCTCTGCCAAATTAGTCTCTCTGGTTTTGGATTGAGAGAAATGTGTGCTTCTGGATCGAGCTTGCCTTGGGCAATGTTCATGGATGATAAGGTAGTGTAATGCATGTCGCGTGCCTCTGTATCGGGGTGGAGTGTTGGAGAATGGCTGACAGACAATGGTCATGGAGATATAGCTGAGCTGCATACGCATACATAAGGAACTGTTTATGTGCACACAGGCTTCACAAAGAATAAGGGGGAGAGAAGGACATCTCTCCAGCTGATTGATTAAACGAGGCTCTGTATGTTTTGAACCGAAAAGTTCATGTTAGATGTTAGTGAAATGAAGTTACAGGTACTAACTTGGGAAAGGAGATCTGCCTATGTCATTACAGATATGGGAACCAAGCAGATAAAGCTGTGGATCCAGAAGAAATCAAGCTTGCATGAACCAGGACGGGATCCTGATCACAGTAACTGAAGTCAAGTGTTCCAAGTGCAGCCACAATGGACAATGAGTTTTGCTGCGGGACATTTTGAATACTCTTTTAAATATGAGTGTGTTAGTGGTAAATAAAAATTAGAGAAACAGTGCTTTCTGCACAGCCTAAGGTCACAGGCTGCAATCGGTGCCTGCACGGAAACGTGAAGCTGAAGTTATCTGCACTTCTGACATTCCTGATTGGCAAAGCAAACAGGTACAACAGCAAAGGTATCGAGGCACTTAGCTACAGATGCGGATTCTGTGAAACATGCAGCAGCTGATTTGTGCTGCTGGCTCGCAGACATAATTGTGAAAGTTTTGGAAGGTATGTGCTGCAGGAATCTGGCTGACCGCTCTCAGTCGATTCATGTGAGCATTCAGAAATTAAGAGATGGAACAGAATTGGTTTCATGAGTGGGAAATTTCAGGATGGATATTGTCAATGGTCAAATGTGGATTATTGGATTTGACAATTCGGTACTTGTCTTACATTTACTGCCGTGCTTGTTGAGCTTTCTGCAAAGGGCCCTTGCAGAAACCTCTAAAAGCAGTTTTGTGGCGCAGATACAAAAAGGGAAAAATTTGTCAAGGGGGACAGCAGGCCTGCTAGCAGCCTGGCTCTCCTCGCAACTACACAGACTCTGACAGTATCCTTGAAATTCCCATGAAACAAGAAAATTACTCACGCTGAGAAGTTTTGGTAATCACTTTTTCAAAGCGTAGCGGCCTTGAAAGCAGGTGTACAGACTCCCTTAAATCAAGGAGCTGTGAGAAAGTATTTGGAAGTAAGTGAACATGTCATCAACCAGCCATAATGAGATGGCCACAGCACAGCAGGCGTGCAGATAACTTTTAGACATTAAAGGTAAACTAGCAATGTTTGGCTATAAGGTATGCTTATCAAAACTCGTTATAATTACTAATTAATCACTTTGGTGTGAACAGTGTGTGTAACCAATTAGCAGTTTTTAGATTGCCACATTTTATAGTATGGCTTTTCGTTTATGGGATAGATGGGCTGGTTACCTTCCTGTATCACCTCGGGAACCGCAGGAGTTGGTTCCAGTGTTTAATGGGAGGTTAGAGGGTTGGTTAAGCTCTTGGGGAATAACAGGTTGGCTTAGTGACTTGGTTAAGGAAGGTATACGATGGCTGTTGATTATTATAGTTGCTGTTATAGTAGTAGGCACTTTGTTAGCTTATACCCTGCAAGGCAAGGTTACTGCTCTTGTTGCTCAGAAGAAAAAAGGGGGAATTGTTGGAGTACGTGCACGTAGGCACGAAGTGCAGACTAAAGCAGAGCAGAAGAAGCACGGCACGACCAATCAGGATCAAGGTCGAGACGACCTTAAACGAAGACAGCCCTCAGAAGAAGCAAGTGAATCAGGGAAAAACAGGTTGAAGGAACTGCAAGAATGAAAACAAGAGGCAGGCTTATGATGATATAACCCTTAACAAATAACCAATAATAGATTGACTTATGGGCATATGTTAGCCACAAAGTATAAAAGGAGCTAACTTAGAACTAATAAAGGAAGTTGCTTTTATCGCTCACATTGAGCAGGCTTGCTTCTTCCCCCGCCGGCAGGAAACGGTTTCAGGCAGTCTCTTGGCACGTTGCTCTTTGCTTTGTCCCTTGCAGGCTGCACAAGCAGCGTCCTTGGGGCGTAGCCACACGTCTGAACGCACTGAGAGGCTGAGGCGGTCGTCGTCCGTGTTGGTGCCTAATTCCAAAGCAGTACATGGCAGGTAGGTGGAGCGTTTGGCTCTGTTTTTGCAGTCACCTTGCGCTGTGAGCCTCTGTATTAGACTTGTCATGCGCCGCATGCCTCTGTATCGGGGTGGAGTAATGGACAGCGTGCCTCTGTATTAGACTTGTCTTGCGCCGTATGTCTGTGTAACAAGCTTGCCTTGCGCCGTGTGCCTGGGATTTTGGGTGGTGTGGGTGATAGCTTGCTTTTCTTCTGTTTAGCTCAAATGGAGTGCACTAAGGAAAACACCTCTCGGAACACATTTTAATAAGCAGTGGGAACAGCTTATGAATATGTAAATATTTGAGAGGTAAGCTAATAAATAGGGATCCTGGTACGGAATAGAACCCAGAAGAGCTGCCACGTAAACATGCGCGTCTGCAGCGGAGCAATCCTCCCCTGAGCACCCAGCACTGAACCACGAACAACTAACAACAAAGGGAATTCCCCACATGATGCCAAGTTGCTTTGGACCGGTGGAATGCTGCGGCTCTATGGTGGTAGGTATTGCAATCGCGCTCACTTTCGCGGTAGCTCTTAAGCGCTCTCTCTTTACCGCACTGTTTTCTTCCTTTTCCCCTTTCACTTGCGCGCTGCTTGTAGGTCAAATGCAGGGCCTCCGTTTGGAGTCTTCACTCTGGTCCTGAGGATTGCCAAGACCTGCTCGAAACAAAGCCTCGAACTGGACATCCCACAGGGGTTAAGCCCAGCCGCCCCCAGCCTCCCAGAGCGATCTGAGGTCGGTTGGAACGCAAGGGGGTTTAACCTCTGCCAAATTAGTCTCTCTGGTTTTGGATTGAGAGAAATGTGTGCTTCTGGATCGAGCTTGCCTTGGGCAATGTTCATGGATGATAAGTTAGTGTAATGCATGTCGCGTGCCTCTGTAGCGGTGGCGAGTAATGGATCGCGTGCCTCTGTATTGGTCATGTCTTGCGCCGCGTGCTTGGGGTTTTGGGTGGTGTGGGAGAAAGCTTGCTTTTCTCTTTAGCTCAAATGGACGGCTTATAGAAAACACCTCTTAGAACACATTTTAATCAGTAGTGGGAACCCGTTATGAATATGTAAATATGTGCGAAGTAACCTAATAGATAGGGGTCCTGGAACGGAATGGAACTACGAAGAGCTGCCAGAAAAATGTGCGCGTCTGCAGCGGAGCAATCCTTCCCTGGGCACCCAGCGCTGAACCGCGAACAACTAACAAGCAATGGAATTCCCCACATGATGCCAAGTTGCTTTGGACCGGTGGAGTGCTGCGGCTCTATGGTGGTAGGTATTGCAATCGTGCTCAATCCCGCGCTAGCGCTCAAGCGCTCTCTCTTTACCGCACTGTTTTCTTCCTTTTCCCCTTTCACTTGCGCGCTGCTTGTAGGTCAAATGCAGGGCCTCCGTTTGGAGTCTTCACTCTGGTCCTGAGGATTGCCAAGACCTGCTCGAAACAAAGCCCCCAACTGGACATCCCACAGGGGTTAAGCCCAGCCGCCCCCAGCCTCCCAGAGCGATCTGAGGTCGGTTGGAACGCAAGGGGGTTTAACCTCTGCCAAATTAGTCTCTCTGGTTTTGGATTGAGAGAAATGTGTGCTTCTGGATCGAGCTTGCCTTGGGCAATGTACATGGATGATAAGGTAGTGTAATGCATGTCGCGTGCCTCTGTATCGGGGTGGAGTGTTGGAGAATGGCTGACAGACAATGGTCATGGAGATATAGCTGAGCTGCATACGCATACATAAGGAACTGTTTACGTGCACACAGGCTTCACAAAGAATAAGGGGGAGAGAAGGACATCTCTCCAGCTGATTGATTAAACGAGGCTCTGTATGTTTTGAACCGAAAAGTTCATGTTAGATGTTAGTGAAATGAAGTTACAGGTACTAACTTGGGAAAGGAGATCTGCCTATGTCATTACAGATATGGGAACCAAGCAGATAAAGCTGTGGATCCAGAAGAAATCAAGCTTGCATGAACCAGGACGGGATCCTGATCACAGTAACTGAAGTCAAGTGTTCCAAGTGCAGCCACAATGGACAATGAGTTTTGCTGCGGGACATTTTGAATACTCTTTTAAATATGAGTGTGTTAGTGGTAAATAAAAATTAGAGAAACAGTGCTTTCTGCACAGCCTAAGGTCACAGGCTGCAATCGGTGCCTGCACGGAAACGTGAAGCTGAAGTTATCTGCACTTCTGACATTCCTGATTGGCAAAGCAAACAGGTACAACAGCAAAGGTATCGAGGCACTTAGCTACAGATGCGGATTCTGTGAAACATGCAGCAGCTGATTTGTGCTGCTGGCTCGCAGACATAATTGTGAAAGTTTTGGAAGGTATGTGCTGCAGGAATCTGGCTGACCGCTCTCAGTCGATTCATGTGAGCATTCAGAAATTAAGAGATGGAACAGAATTGGTTTCATGAGTGGGAAATTTCAGGATGGATATTGTCAATGGTCAAATGTGGATTATTGGATTTGACAATTCGGTACTTGTCTTACATTTACTGCCGTGCTTGTTGAGCTTTCTGCAAAGGGCCCTTGCAGAAACCTCTAAAAGCAGTTTTGTGGCGCAGATACAAAAAGGGAAAAATTTGTCAAGGGGGACAGCAGGCCTGCTAGCAGCCTGGCTCTCCTCGCAACTACACAGACTCTGACAGTATCCTTGAAATTCCCATGAAACAACAAAATTACTCACGCTGAGAAGTTTTGGTAATCACTTTTTCAAAGCGTAGCGGCCTTGAAAGCAGGTGTACAGACTCCCTTAAATCAAGGAGCTGTGAGAAAGTATTTGGAAGTAAGTGAACATGTCATCAACCAGCCATAATGAGATGGCCACAGCACAGCAGGCGTGCAGATAACTTTTAGACATTAAAGGTAAACTAGCAATGTTTGGCTATAAGGTATGCTTATCAAAACTCGTTATAATTACTAATTAATCACTTTGGTGTGAACAGTGTGTGTAACCAATTAGCAGTTTTTAGATTGCCACATTTTATAGTATGGCTTTTCGTTTATGGGATAGATGGGCTGGTTACCTTCCTGTATCACCTCGGGAACCGCAGGAGTTGGTTCCAGTGTTTAATGGGAGGTTAGAGGGTTGGTTAAGCTCTTGGGGAATAACAGGTTGGCTTAGTGACTTGGTTAAGGAAGGTATACGATGGCTGTTGATTATTATAGTTGCTGTTATAGTAGTAGGCACTTTGTTAGCTTATACCCTGCAAGGCAAGGTTACTGCTCTTGTTGCTCAGAAGAAAAAAGGGGGAATTGTTGGAGTACGTGCACGTAGGCACGAAGTGCAGACTAAAGCAGAGCAGAAGAAGCACGGCACGACCAATCAGGATCAAGGTCGAGACGACCTTAAACGAAGACAGCCCTCAGAAGAAGCAAGTGAATCAGGGAAAAACAGATTGAAGGAACTGCAAGAATGAAAACAAGAGGCAGGCTTATGATGATATAACCCTTAACAAATAACCAATAATAGATTGACTTATGGGCATATGTTAGCCACAAAGTATAAAAGGAGCTAACTTAGAACTAATAAAGGAAGTTGCTTTTATCGCTCACATTGAGCAGGCTTGCTTCTTCCCCCGCCGGCAGGAAACGGTTTCAGGCAGTCTCTTGGCACGTTGCTCTTTGCTTTGTCCCTTGCAGGCTGCACAAGCAGCGTCCTTGGGGCGTAGCCACACGTCTGAACGCACTGAGAGGCTGAGGCGGTCGTCGTCCGTGTTGGTGCCTAATTCCAAAGCAGTACATGGCAGGTAGGTGGAGCGTTTGGCTCTGTTTTTGCAGTCACCTTGCGCTGTGAGCCTCTGTATTAGACTTGCCTTGCGCCGTATGCCTGTGTAACAAGCTTGCCTTGCGCCGTGTGTCTGGGATTTTGGGTGGTGTGGGTGATAGCTTGCTTTTCTTTTGTTTAGCTCAAATGGAGTGCACTAAGGAAAACACCTCTCGGAACACATTTTAACAAGCAGTGGGAACAGCTTATGAATATGTAAATATTTGAGAGGTTAGCTAATATATAGGGATCCTGGTACAGAATAGAACCCAGAAGAGCTGCCACGTAAACATGCGCGTCTGCAGCGGAGCAATCCTCCCCTGGGCACCCAGCGCTGAACCGCGAACAACTAACAACAAAGGGAATTCCCCACATGATGCCGAGATGCTTTGGACCGGTGGAGTGCTGCAGCTCTATGGTGGTAGGTATTGCAATCGCGCTCACTTTCGCGGTAGCGCTCAAGCGCTCTCTCTTTACCGCACTGTTTTCTTCCTTTTCCCCTTTCACTTGCGCGCTGCTTGTAGGTCAAATGCAGGGCCTCCTTTTGGAGTCTTCACTCTGGTCCTGAGGATTGCCAAGACCTGCTCGAAACAAAGCCCCCAACTGGACATCCCACAGGGGTTAAGCCCAGCCGCCCCCAGCCTCCCAGAGCGATCTGAGGTCGGTTGGAACGCAAGGGGGTTTAACCTCTGCCAAATTAGTCTCTCTGGTTTTGGATTGAGAGAAATGTGTGCTTCTGGATCGAGCTTGCCTTGGGCAATGTTCATGGATGATAAGGTAGTGTAATGCATGTCGCGTGCCTCTGTATCGGGGTGGAGTGTTGGAGAATGGCTGACAGACAATGGTCATGGAGATATAGCTGAGCTGCATACGCATACATAAGGAACTGTTTATGTGCACACAGGCTTCACAAAGAATAAGGGGGAGAGAAGGACATCTCTCCAGCTGATTGATTAAACGAGGCTCTGTATGTTTTGAACCGAAAAGTTCATGTTAGATGTTAGTGAAATGAAGTTACAGGTACTAACTTGGGAAAGGAGATCTGCCTATGTCATTACAGATATGGGAACCAAGCAGATAAAGCTGTGGATCCAGAAGAAATCAAGCTTGCATGAACCAGGACGGGATCCTGATCACAGTAACTGAAGTCAAGTGTTCCAAGTGCAGCCACAATGGACAATGAGTTTTGCTGCGGGACATTTTGAATACTCTTTTAAATATGAGTGTGTTAGTGGTAAATAAAAATTAGAGAAACAGTGCTTTCTGCACAGCCTAAGGTCACAGGCTGCAATCGGTGCCTGCACGGAAACGTGAAGCTGAAGTTATCTGCACTTCTGACATTCCTGATTGGCAAAGCAAACAGGTACAACAGCAAAGGTATCGAGGCACTTAGCTACAGATGCGGATTCTGTGAAACATGCAGCAGCTGATTTGTGCTGCTGGCTCGCAGACATAATTGTGAAAGTTTTGGAAGGTATGTGCTGCAGGAATCTGGCTGACCGCTCTCAGTCGATTCATGTGAGCATTCAGAAATTAAGAGATGGAACAGAATTGGTTTCATGAGTGGGAAATTTCAGGATGGATATTGTCAATGGTCAAATGTGGATTATTGGATTTGACAATTCGGTACTTGTCTTACATTTACTGCCGTGCTTGTTGAGCTTTCTGCAAAGGGCCCTTGCAGAAACCTCTAAAAGCAGTTTTGTGGCGCAGATACAAAAAGGGAAAAATTTGTCAAGGGGGACAGCAGGCCTGCTAGCAGCCTGGCTCTCCTCGCAACTACACAGACTCTGACAGTATCCTTGAAATTCCCATGAAACAACAAAATTACTCACGCTGAGAAGTTTTGGTAATCACTTTTTCAAAGCGTAGCGGCCTTGAAAGCAGGTGTACAGACTCCCTTAAATCAAGGAGCTGTGAGAAAGTATTTGGAAGTAAGTGAACATGTCATCAACCAGCCATAATGAGATGGCCACAGCACAGCAGGCGTGCAGATAACTTTTAGACATTAAAGGTAAACTAGCAATGTTTGGCTATAAGGTATGCTTATCAAAACTCGTTATAATTACTAATTAATCACTTTGGTGTGAACAGTGTGTGTAACCAATTAGCAGTTTTTAGATTGCCACATTTTATAGTATGGCTTTTCGTTTATGGGATAGATGGGCTGGTTACCTTCCTGTATCACCTCGGGAACCGCAGGAGTTGGTTCCAGTGTTTAATGGGAGGTTAGAGGGTTGGTTAAGCTCTTGGGGAATAACAGGTTGGCTTAGTGACTTGGTTAAGGAAGGTATACGATGGCTGTTGATTATTATAGTTGCTGTTATAGTAGTAGGCACTTTGTTAGCTTATACCCTGCAAGGCAAGGTTACTGCTCTTGTTGCTCAGAAGAAAAAAGGGGGAATTGTTGGAGTACGTGCACGTAGGCACGAAGTGCAGACTAAAGCAGAGCAGAAGAAGCACGGCACGACCAATCAGGATCAAGGTCGAGACGACCTTAAACGAAGACAGCCCTCAGAAGAAGCAAGTGAATCAGGGAAAAACAGATTGAAGGAACTGCAAGAATGAAAACAAGAGGCAGGCTTATGATGATATAACCCTTAACAAATAACCAATAATAGATTGACTTATGGGCATATGTTAGCCACAAAGTATAAAAGGAGCTAACTTAGAACTAATAAAGGAAGTTGCTTTTATCGCTCACATTGAGCAGGCTTGCTTCTTCCCCCGCCGGCAGGAAACGGTTTCAGGCAGTCTCTTGGCACGTTGCTCTTTGCTTTGTCCCTTGCAGGCTGCACAAGCAGCGTCCTTGGGGCGTAGCCACACGTCTGAACGCACTGAGAGGCTGAGGCGGTCGTCGTCCGTGTTGGTGCCTAATTCCAAAGCAGTACATGGCAGGTAGGTGGAGCGTTTGGCTCTGTTTTTGCAGTCACCTTGCGCTGTGAGCCTCTGTATTAGACTTGCCTTGCGCCGTATGCCTGTGTAACAAGCTTGCCTTGCGCCGTGTGTCTGGGATTTTGGGTGGTGTGGGTGATAGCTTGCTTTTCTTTTGTTTAGCTCAAATGGAGTGCACTAAGGAAAACACCTCTCGGAACACATTTTAACAAGCAGTGGGAACAGCTTATGAATATGTAAATATTTGAGAGGTTAGCTAATATATAGGGATCCTGGTACAGAATAGAACCCAGAAGAGCTGCCACGTAAACATGCGCGTCTGCAGCGGAGCAATCCTCCCCTGGGCACCCAGCGCTGAACCGCGAACAACTAACAACAAAGGGAATTCCCCACATGATGCCGAGATGCTTTGGACCGGTGGAGTGCTGCAGCTCTATGGTGGTAGGTATTGCAATCGCGCTCACTTTCGCGGTAGCGCTCAAGCGCTCTCTCTTTACCGCACTGTTTTCTTCCTTTTCCCCTTTCACTTGCGCGCTGCTTGTAGGTCAAATGCAGGGCCTCCTTTTGGAGTCTTCACTCTGGTCCTGAGGATTGCCAAGACCTGCTCGAAACAAAGCCCCCAACTGGACATCCCACAGGGGTTAAGCCCAGCCGCCCCCAGCCTCCCAGAGCGATCTGAGGTCGGTTGGAACGCAAGGGGGTTTAACCTCTGCCAAATTAGTCTCTCTGGTTTTGGATTGAGAGAAATGTGTGCTTCTGGATCGAGCTTGCCTTGGGCAATGTTCATGGATGATAAGGTAGTGTAATGCATGTCGCGTGCCTCTGTATCGGGGTGGAGTGTTGGAGAATGGCTGACAGACAATGGTCATGGAGATATAGCTGAGCTGCATACGCATACATAAGGAACTGTTTATGTGCACACAGGCTTCACAAAGAATAAGGGGGAGAGAAGGACATCTCTCCAGCTGATTGATTAAACGAGGCTCTGTATGTTTTGAACCGAAAAGTTCATGTTAGATGTTAGTGAAATGAAGTTACAGGTACTAACTTGGGAAAGGAGATCTGCCTATGTCATTACAGATATGGGAACCAAGCAGATAAAGCTGTGGATCCAGAAGAAATCAAGCTTGCATGAACCAGGACGGGATCCTGATCACAGTAACTGAAGTCAAGTGTTCCAAGTGCAGCCACAATGGACAATGAGTTTTGCTGCGGGACATTTTGAATACTCTTTTAAATATGAGTGTGTTAGTGGTAAATAAAAATTAGAGAAACAGTGCTTTCTGCACAGCCTAAGGTCACAGGCTGCAATCGGTGCCTGCACGGAAACGTGAAGCTGAAGTTATCTGCACTTCTGACATTCCTGATTGGCAAAGCAAACAGGTACAACAGCAAAGGTATCGAGGCACTTAGCTACAGATGCGGATTCTGTGAAACATGCAGCAGCTGATTTGTGCTGCTGGCTCGCAGACATAATTGTGAAAGTTTTGGAAGGTATGTGCTGCAGGAATCTGGCTGACCGCTCTCAGTCGATTCATGTGAGCATTCAGAAATTAAGAGATGGAACAGAATTGGTTTCATGAGTGGGAAATTTCAGGATGGATATTGTCAATGGTCAAATGTGGATTATTGGATTTGACAATTCGGTACTTGTCTTACATTTACTGCCGTGCTTGTTGAGCTTTCTGCAAAGGGCCCTTGCAGAAACCTCTAAAAGCAGTTTTGTGGCGCAGATACAAAAAGGGAAAAATTTGTCAAGGGGGACAGCAGGCCTGCTAGCAGCCTGGCTCTCCTCGCAACTACACAGACTCTGACAGTATCCTTGAAATTCCCATGAAACAAGAAAATTACTCACGCTGAGAAGTTTTGGTAATCACTTTTTCAAAGCGTAGCGGCCTTGAAAGCAGGTGTACAGACTCCCTTAAATCAAGGAGCTGTGAGAAAGTATTTGGAAGTAAGTGAACATGTCATCAACCAGCCATAATGAGATGGCCACAGCACAGCAGGCGTGCAGATAACTTTTAGACATTAAAGGTAAACTAGCAATGTTTGGCTATAAGGTATGCTTATCAAAACTCGTTATAATTACTAATTAATCACTTTGGTGTGAACAGTGTGTGTAACCAATTAGCAGTTTTTAGATTGCCACATTTTATAGTATGGCTTTTCGTTTATGGGATAGATGGGCTGGTTACCTTCCTGTATCACCTCGGGAACCGCAGGAGTTGGTTCCAGTGTTTAATGGGAGGTTAGAGGGTTGGTTAAGCTCTTGGGGAATAACAGGTTGGCTTAGTGACTTGGTTAAGGAAGGTATACGATGGCTGTTGATTATTATAGTTGCTGTTATAGTAGTAGGCACTTTGTTAGCTTATACCCTGCAAGGCAAGGTTACTGCTCTTGTTGCTCAGAAGAAAAAAGGGGGAATTGTTGGAGTACGTGCACGTAGGCACGAAGTGCAGACTAAAGCAGAGCAGAAGAAGCACGGCACGACCAATCAGGATCAAGGTCGAGACGACCTTAAACGAAGACAGCCCTCAGAAGAAGCAAGTGAATCAGGGAAAAACAGGTTGAAGGAACTGCAAGAATGAAAACAAGAGGCAGGCTTATGATGATATAACCCTTAACAAATAACCAATGATAGATTGACTTATGGGCATATGTTAGCCACAAAGTATAAAAGGAGCTAACTTAGAACTAATAAAGGAAGTTGCTTTTATCGCTCACATTGAGCAGGCTTGCTTCTTCCCCCGCCGGCAGGAAACGGTTTCAGGCAGTCTCTTGGCACGTTGCTCTTTGCTTTGTCCCTTGCAGGCTGCACAAGCAGCGTCCTTGGGGCGTAGCCACACGTCTGAACGCACTGAGAGGCTGAGGCGGTCGTCGTCCGTGTTGGTGCCTAATTCCAAAGCAGTACATGGCAGGTAGGTGGAGCGTTTGGCTCTGTTTTTGCAGTCACCTTGCGCTGTGAGCCTCTGTATTAGACTTGTCATGCGCCGCATGCCTCTGTATCGGGGTGGAGTAATGGACAGCGTGCCTCTGTATTAGACTTGTCTTGCGCCGTATGTCTGTGTAACAAGCTTGCCTTGCGCCGTGTGCCTGGGATTTTGGGTGGTGTGGGTGATAGCTTGCTTTTCTTCTGTTTAGCTCAAATGGAGTGCACTAAGGAAAACACCTCTCGGAACACATTTTAATAAGCAGTGGGAACAGCTTATGAATATGTAAATATTTGAGAGGTAAGCTAATAAATAGGGATCCTGGTACGGAATAGAACCCAGAAGAGCTGCCACGTAAACATGCGCGTCTGCAGCGGAGCAATCCTCCCCTGAGCACCCAGCACTGAACCACGAACAACTAACAACAAAGGGAATTCCCCACATGATGCCAAGTTGCTTTGGACCGGTGGAATGCTGCGGCTCTATGGTGGTAGGTATTGCAATCGCGCTCACTTTCGCGGTAGCTCTTAAGCGCTCTCTCTTTACCGCACTGTTTTCTTCCTTTTCCCCTTTCACTTGCGCGCTGCTTGTAGGTCAAATGCAGGGCCTCCGTTTGGAGTCTTCACTCTGGTCCTGAGGATTGCCAAGACCTGCTCGAAACAAAGCCCCCAACTGGACATCCCACAGGGGTTAAGCCCAGCCGCCCCCAGCCTCCCAGAGCGATCTGAGGTCGGTTGGAACGCAAGGGGGTTTAACCTCTGCCAAATTAGTCTCTCTGGTTTTGGATTGAGAGAAATGTGTGCTTCTGGATCGAGCTTGCCTTGGGCAATGTACATGGATGATAAGGTAGTGTAATGCATGTCGCGTGCCTCTGTATCGGGGTGGAGTGTTGGAGAATGGCTGACAAGACAATGGTCATGGAGATATAGCTGAGCTGCATACGCATACATAAGGAACTGTTTACGTGCACACAGGCTTCACAAAGAATAAGGGGGAGAGAAGGACATCTCTCCAGCTGATTGATTAAACGAGGCTCTGTATGTTTTGAACCGAAAAGTTCATGTTAGATGTTAGTGAAATGAAGTTACAGGTACTAACTTGGGAAAGGAGATCTGCCTATGTCATTACAGATATGGGAACCAAGCAGATAAAGCTGTGGATCCAGAAGAAATCAAGCTTGCATGAACCAGGACGGGATCCTGATCACAGTAACTGAAGTCAAGTGTTCCAAGTGCAGCCACAATGGACAATGAGTTTTGCTGCGGGACATTTTGAATACTCTTTTAAATATGAGTGTGTTAGTGGTAAATAAAAATTAGAGAAACAGTGCTTTCTGCACAGCCTAAGGTCACAGGCTGCAATCGGTGCCTGCACGGAAACGTGAAGCTGAAGTTATCTGCACTTCTGACATTCCTGATTGGCAAAGCAAACAGGTACAACAGCAAAGGTATCGAGGCACTTAGCTACAGATGCGGATTCTGTGAAACATGCAGCAGCTGATTTGTGCTGCTGGCTCGCAGACATAATTGTGAAAGTTTTGGAAGGTATGTGCTGCAGGAATCTGGCTGACCGCTCTCAGTCGATTCATGTGAGCATTCAGAAATTAAGAGATGGAACAGAATTGGTTTCATGAGTGGGAAATTTCAGGATGGATATTGTCAATGGTCAAATGTGGATTATTGGATTTGACAATTCGGTACTTGTCTTACATTTACTGCCGTGCTTGTTGAGCTTTCTGCAAAGGGCCCTTGCAGAAACCTCTAAAAGCAGTTTTGTGGCGCAGATACAAAAAGGGAAAAATTTGTCAAGGGGGACAGCAGGCCTGCTAGCAGCCTGGCTCTCCTCGCAACTACACAGACTCTGACAGTATCCTTGAAATTCCCATGAAACAACAAAATTACTCACGCTGAGAAGTTTTGGTAATCACTTTTTCAAAGCGTAGCGGCCTTGAAAGCAGGTGTACAGACTCCCTTAAATCAAGGAGCTGTGAGAAAGTATTTGGAAGTAAGTGAACATGTCATCAACCAGCCATAATGAGATGGCCACAGCACAGCAGGCGTGCAGATAACTTTTAGACATTAAAGGTAAACTAGCAATGTTTGGCTATAAGGTATGCTTATCAAAACTCGTTATAATTACTAATTAATCACTTTGGTGTGAACAGTGTGTGTAACCAATTAGCAGTTTTTAGATTGCCACATTTTATAGTATGGCTTTTCGTTTATGGGATAGATGGGCTGGTTACCTTCCTGTATCACCTCGGGAACCGCAGGAGTTGGTTCCAGTGTTTAATGGGAGGTTAGAGGGTTGGTTAAGCTCTTGGGGAATAACAGGTTGGCTTAGTGACTTGGTTAAGGAAGGTATACGATGGCTGTTGATTATTATAGTTGCTGTTATAGTAGTAGGCACTTTGTTAGCTTATACCCTGCAAGGCAAGGTTACTGCTCTTGTTGCTCAGAAGAAAAAAGGGGGAATTGTTGGAGTACGTGCACGTAGGCACGAAGTGCAGACTAAAGCAGAGCAGAAGAAGCACGGCACGACCAATCAGGATCAAGGTCGAGACGACCTTAAACGAAGACAGCCCTCAGAAGAAGCAAGTGAATCAGGGAAAAACAGGTTGAAGGAACTGCAAGAATGAAAACAAGAGGCAGGCTTATGATGATATAACCCTTAACAAATAACCAATGATAGATTGACTTATGGGCATATGTTAGCCACAAAGTATAAAAGGAGCTAACTTAGAACTAATAAAGGAAGTTGCTTTTATCGCTCACATTGAGCAGGCTTGCTTCTTCCCCCGCCGGCAGGAAACGGTTTCAGGCAGTCTCTTGGCACGTTGCTCTTTGCTTTGTCCCTTGCAGGCTGCACAAGCAGCGTCCTTGGGGCGTAGCCACACGTCTGAACGCACTGAGAGGCTGAGGCGGTCGTCGTCCGTGTTGGTGCCTAATTCCAAAGCAGTACATGGCAGGTAGGTGGAGCGTTTGGCTCTGTTTTTGCAGTCACCTTGCGCTGTGAGCCTCTGTATTAGACTTGTCATGCGCCGCATGCCTCTGTATCGGGGTGGAGTAATGGACAGCGTGCCTCTGTATTAGACTTGTCTTGCGCCGTATGTCTGTGTAACAAGCTTGCCTTGCGCCGTGTGCCTGGGATTTTGGGTGGTGTGGGTGATAGCTTGCTTTTCTTCTGTTTAGCTCAAATGGAGTGCACTAAGGAAAACACCTCTCGGAACACATTTTAATAAGCAGTGGGAACAGCTTATGAATATGTAAATATTTGAGAGGTAAGCTAATAAATAGGGATCCTGGTACGGAATAGAACCCAGAAGAGCTGCCACGTAAACATGCGCGTCTGCAGCGGAGCAATCCTCCCCTGAGCACCCAGCACTGAACCACGAACAACTAACAACAAAGGGAATTCCCCACATGATGCCAAGTTGCTTTGGACCGGTGGAATGCTGCGGCTCTATGGTGGTAGGTATTGCAATCGCGCTCACTTTCGCGGTAGCTCTTAAGCGCTCTCTCTTTACCGCACTGTTTTCTTCCTTTTCCCCTTTCACTTGCGCGCTGCTTGTAGGTCAAATGCAGGGCCTCCGTTTGGAGTCTTCACTCTGGTCCTGAGGATTGCCAAGACCTGCTCGAAACAAAGCCTCGAACTGGACATCCCACAGGGGTTAAGCCCAGCCGCCCCCAGCCTCCCAGAGCGATCTGAGGTCGGTTGGAACGCAAGGGGGTTTAACCTCTGCCAAATTAGTCTCTCTGGTTTTGGATTGAGAGAAATGTGTGCTTCTGGATCGAGCTTGCCTTGGGCAATGTTCATGGATGATAAGTTAGTGTAATGCATGTCGCGTGCCTCTGTAGCGGTGGCGAGTAATGGATCGCGTGCCTCTGTATTGGTCATGTCTTGCGCCGCGTGCTTGGGGTTTTGGGTGGTGTGGGAGAAAGCTTGCTTTTCTCTTTAGCTCAAATGGACGGCTTATAGAAAACACCTCTTAGAACACATTTTAATCAGTAGTGGGAACCCGTTATGAATATGTAAATATGTGCGAAGTAACCTAATAGATAGGGGTCCTGGAACGGAATGGAACTACGAAGAGCTGCCAGAAAAATGTGCGCGTCTGCAGCGGAGCAATCCTTCCCTGGGCACCCAGCGCTGAACCGCGAACAACTAACAACAAATGCAATTCCCCACATGATGCCAAGTTGCTTTGGACCGGTGGAGTGCTGCGGCTCTATGGTGGTAGGTATTGCAATCGTGCTCAATCCCGCGCTAGCGCTCAAGCGCTCTCTCTTTACCGCACTGTTTTCTTCCTTTTCCCCTTTCACTTGCGCGCTGCTTGTAGGTCAAATGCAGGGCCTCCGTTTGGAGTCTTCACTCTGGTCCTGAGGATTGCCAAGACCTGCTCGAAACAAAGCCCCCAACTGGACATCCCACAAAGGTTAAGCCCAGCCGCCCCCAGCCTCCCAGAGCGATCTGAGGTCGGTTGGAACGCAAGGGGGTTTAACCTCTGCCAAATTAGTCTCTCTGGTTTTGGATTGAGAGAAATGTGTGCTTCTGGATCGAGCTTGCCTTGGGCAATGTACATGGATGATAAGGTAGTGTAATGCATGTCGCGTGCCTCTGTATCGGGGTGGAGTGTTGGAGAATGGCTGACAAGACAATGGTCATGGAGATATAGCTGAGCTGCATACGCATACATAAGGAACTGTTTACGTGCACACAGGCTTCACAAAGAATAAGGGGGAGAGAAGGACATCTCTCCAGCTGATTGATTAAACGAGGCTCTGTATGTTTTGAACCGAAAAGTTCATGTTAGATGTTAGTGAAATGAAGTTACAGGTACTAACTTGGGAAAGGAGATCTGCCTATGTCATTACAGATATGGGAACCAAGCAGATAAAGCTGTGGATCCAGAAGAAATCAAGCTTGCATGAACCAGGACGGGATCCTGATCACAGTAACTGAAGTCAAGTGTTCCAAGTGCAGCCACAATGGACAATGAGTTTTGCTGCGGGACATTTTGAATACTCTTTTAAATATGAGTGTGTTAGTGGTAAATAAAAATTAGAGAAACAGTGCTTTCTGCACAGCCTAAGGTCACAGGCTGCAATCGGTGCCTGCACGGAAACGTGAAGCTGAAGTTATCTGCACTTCTGACATTCCTGATTGGCAAAGCAAACAGGTACAACAGCAAAGGTATCGAGGCACTTAGCTACAGATGCGGATTCTGTGAAACATGCAGCAGCTGATTTGTGCTGCTGGCTCGCAGACATAATTGTGAAAGTTTTGGAAGGTATGTGCTGCAGGAATCTGGCTGACCGCTCTCAGTCAATTCATGTGAGCATTCAGAAATTAAGAGATGGAACAGAATTGGTTTCATGAGTGGGAAATTTCAGGATGGATATTGTCAATGGTCAAATGTGGATTATTGGATTTGACAATTCGGTACTTGTCTTACATTTACTGCCGTGCTTGTTGAGCTTTCTGCAAAGGGCCCTTGCAGAAACCTCTAAAAGCAGTTTTGTGGCGCAGATACAAAAAGGGAAAAATTTGTCAAGGGGGACAGCAGGCCTGCTAGCAGCCTGGCTCTCCTCGCAACTACACAGACTCTGACAGTATCCTTGAAATTCCCATGAAACAACAAAATTACTCACGCTGAGAAGTTTTGGTAATCACTTTTTCAAAGCGTAGCGGCCTTGAAAGCAGGTGTACAGACTCCCTTAAATCAAGGAGCTGTGAGAAAGTATTTGGAAGTAAGTGAACATGTCATCAACCAGCCATAATGAGATGGCCACAGCACAGCAGGCGTGCAGATAACTTTTAGACATTAAAGGTAAACTAGCAATGTTTGGCTATAAGGTATGCTTATCAAAACTCGTTATAATTACTAATTAATCACTTTGGTGTGAACAGTGTGTGTAACCAATTAGCAGTTTTTAGATTGCCACATTTTATAGTATGGCTTTTCGTTTATGGGATAGATGGGCTGGTTACCTTCCTGTATCACCTCGGGAACCGCAGGAGTTGGTTCCAGTGTTTAATGGGAGGTTAGAGGGTTGGTTAAGCTCTTGGGGAATAACAGGTTGGCTTAGTGACTTGGTTAAGGAAGGTATACGATGGCTGTTGATTATTATAGTTGCTGTTATAGTAGTAGGCACTTTGTTAGCTTATACCCTGCAAGGCAAGGTTACTGCTCTTGTTGCTCAGAAGAAAAAAGGGGGAATTGTTGGAGTACGTGCACGTAGGCACGAAGTGCAGACTAAAGCAGAGCAGAAGAAGCACGGCACGACCAATCAGGATCAAGGTCGAGACGACCTTAAACGAAGACAGCCCTCAGAAGAAGCAAGTGAATCAGGGAAAAACAGATTGAAGGAACTGCAAGAATGAAAACAAGAGGCAGGCTTATGATGATATAACCCTTAACAAATAACCAATAATAGATTGACTTATGGGCATATGTTAGCCACAAAGTATAAAAGGAGCTAACTTAGAACTAATAAAGGAAGTTGCTTTTATCGCTCACATTGAGCAGGCTTGCTTCTTCCCCCGCCGGCAGGAAACGGTTTCAGGCAGTCTCTTGGCACGTTGCTCTTTGCTTTGTCCCTTGCAGGCTGCACAAGCAGCGTCCTTGGGGCGTAGCCACACGTCTGAACGCACTGAGAGGCTGAGGCGGTCGTCGTCCGTGTTGGTGCCTAATTCCAAAGCAGTACATGGCAGGTAGGTGGAGCGTTTGGCTCTGTTTTTGCAGTCACCTTGCGCTGTGAGCCTCTGTATTAGACTTGCCTTGCGCCGTATGCCTGTGTAACAAGCTTGCCTTGCGCCGTGTGTCTGGGATTTTGGGTGGTGTGGGTGATAGCTTGCTTTTCTTTTGTTTAGCTCAAATGGAGTGCACTAAGGAAAACACCTCTCGGAACACATTTTAACAAGCAGTGGGAACAGCTTATGAATATGTAAATATTTGAGAGGTTAGCTAATATATAGGGATCCTGGTACAGAATAGAACCCAGAAGAGCTGCCACGTAAACATGCGCGTCTGCAGCGGAGCAATCCTCCCCTGGGCACCCAGCGCTGAACCGCGAACAACTAACAACAAAGGGAATTCCCCACATGATGCCGAGATGCTTTGGACCGGTGGAGTGCTGCAGCTCTATGGTGGTAGGTATTGCAATCGCGCTCACTTTCGCGGTAGCGCTCAAGCGCTCTCTCTTTACCGCACTGTTTTCTTCCTTTTCCCCTTTCACTTGCGCGCTGCTTGTAGGTCAAATGCAGGGCCTCCTTTTGGAGTCTTCACTCTGGTCCTGAGGATTGCCAAGACCTGCTCGAAACAAAGCCCCCAACTGGACATCCCACAGGGGTTAAGCCCAGCCGCCCCCAGCCTCCCAGAGCGATCTGAGGTCGGTTGGAACGCAAGGGGGTTTAACCTCTGCCAAATTAGTCTCTCTGGTTTTGGATTGAGAGAAATGTGTGCTTCTGGATCGAGCTTGCCTTGGGCAATGTTCATGGATGATAAGGTAGTGTAATGCATGTCGCGTGCCTCTGTATCGGGGTGGAGTGTTGGAGAATGGCTGACAGACAATGGTCATGGAGATATAGCTGAGCTGCATACGCATACATAAGGAACTGTTTATGTGCACACAGGCTTCACAAAGAATAAGGGGGAGAGAAGGACATCTCTCCAGCTGATTGATTAAACGAGGCTCTGTATGTTTTGAACCGAAAAGTTCATGTTAGATGTTAGTGAAATGAAGTTACAGGTACTAACTTGGGAAAGGAGATCTGCCTATGTCATTACAGATATGGGAACCAAGCAGATAAAGCTGTGGATCCAGAAGAAATCAAGCTTGCATGAACCAGGACGGGATCCTGATCACAGTAACTGAAGTCAAGTGTTCCAAGTGCAGCCACAATGGACAATGAGTTTTGCTGCGGGACATTTTGAATACTCTTTTAAATATGAGTGTGTTAGTGGTAAATAAAAATTAGAGAAACAGTGCTTTCTGCACAGCCTAAGGTCACAGGCTGCAATCGGTGCCTGCACGGAAACGTGAAGCTGAAGTTATCTGCACTTCTGACATTCCTGATTGGCAAAGCAAACAGGTACAACAGCAAAGGTATCGAGGCACTTAGCTACAGATGCGGATTCTGTGAAACATGCAGCAGCTGATTTGTGCTGCTGGCTCGCAGACATAATTGTGAAAGTTTTGGAAGGTATGTGCTGCAGGAATCTGGCTGACCGCTCTCAGTCGATTCATGTGAGCATTCAGAAATTAAGAGATGGAACAGAATTGGTTTCATGAGTGGGAAATTTCAGGATGGATATTGTCAATGGTCAAATGTGGATTATTGGATTTGACAATTCGGTACTTGTCTTACATTTACTGCCGTGCTTGTTGAGCTTTCTGCAAAGGGCCCTTGCAGAAACCTCTAAAAGCAGTTTTGTGGCGCAGATACAAAAAGGGAAAAATTTGTCAAGGGGGACAGCAGGCCTGCTAGCAGCCTGGCTCTCCTCGCAACTACACAGACTCTGACAGTATCCTTGAAATTCCCATGAAACAACAAAATTACTCACGCTGAGAAGTTTTGGTAATCACTTTTTCAAAGCGTAGCGGCCTTGAAAGCAGGTGTACAGACTCCCTTAAATCAAGGAGCTGTGAGAAAGTATTTGGAAGTAAGTGAACATGTCATCAACCAGCCATAATGAGATGGCCACAGCACAGCAGGCGTGCAGATAACTTTTAGACATTAAAGGTAAACTAGCAATGTTTGGCTATAAGGTATGCTTATCAAAACTCGTTATAATTACTAATTAATCACTTTGGTGTGAACAGTGTGTGTAACCAATTAGCAGTTTTTAGATTGCCACATTTTATAGTATGGCTTTTCGTTTATGGGATAGATGGGCTGGTTACCTTCCTGTATCACCTCGGGAACCGCAGGAGTTGGTTCCAGTGTTTAATGGGAGGTTAGAGGGTTGGTTAAGCTCTTGGGGAATAACAGGTTGGCTTAGTGACTTGGTTAAGGAAGGTATACGATGGCTGTTGATTATTATAGTTGCTGTTATAGTAGTAGGCACTTTGTTAGCTTATACCCTGCAAGGCAAGGTTACTGCTCTTGTTGCTCAGAAGAAAAAAGGGGGAATTGTTGGAGTACGTGCACGTAGGCACGAAGTGCAGACTAAAGCAGAGCAGAAGAAGCACGGCACGACCAATCAGGATCAAGGTCGAGACGACCTTAAACGAAGACAGCCCTCAGAAGAAGCAAGTGAATCAGGGAAAAACTGGTTGAAGGAACTGCAAGAATGAAAACAAGAGGCAGGCTTATGATGATATAACCCTTAACAAATAACCAATGATAGATTGACTTATGGGCATATGTTAGCCACAATGTATAAAAGGAGCTAACTTAGAGCTAATAAACGAAGTTGCTTTTATCGCTCATATTGAGTAGGCCTGCCTCTTCCCCTGCTGTCAGTGGAGTAATGGATAGCGTGCCTCTGTATTAGACATGTCTTGCGCCGCTTGCCTCTGTATCGGGATGGAGTAATGGATAGCGTGCCTCTGTATTAGACTTGCCTTGCGCCACGTGCCTGGGATTTTGGGTGGTGTGGGTGATAGCTTGATTTTCTTTTGTTCAACTCAAATGGATGGCACTATGGAAAACACCTCTCGGAACAAATTTAATCAGTAGTGGGAACAGGTTATGAATATGTAAATATTTGTGAGGTAACCTAATAAATATATATGATTGACCTGCTTAGAACCAGAAGCACGGACACTTGTGCGTGTATGTAGTGTAGCAATCCTCCCCTGTCCACTTTTGCTGGTACATTTAAGGTTCTCAGGGAAAGGTAAGCTTTGAGCCTCAGGTTGAAAAGTGCTTCTTATAAGTCGGCTGTGGAGGTTTTAGAGAAGGTATGTGTTTCAGTCCCGACTGCTTTGATTTGGGAGGTATTGCTGGACACTTGGAATGTACGGAATGAAATGCTGGTCCGGCTGAGAAAAACTTTTCTGCCGATTATGGAGGTACAATTTGAGTTTTGCAGGCAAAGGAAATCTCTGAGTCCCAGAGTGAAATGTGCATCTTGTTGGACAATTAGGGAGGTTTCAGGCAGCGTATGTCTTTCAGTCCTGGCTGCTTTGGTTTGGGAGCTAATGCGGCACATTTGGATTGTTTGGAATGAAATGCTGCTCCCGCTGAGGGAAAAAACCTCCCCTTCTTTCAGCTCTGCTTCGCTGTCCATCATTGTTTTCTCCGCCTCTCTAATGTTCCATTTCTCCATCTGTCTGTGGATGGCCTCAGGAGATTTCAGGCCGGGAACATATTTCAGTTCTGACACGTGTAGTTGGAGACTCAGCACTGCGCTGGGTTCAGCGGGGAACTCGCCCTCGGCCAGGGCCAATCGCCCACACACACAACTAACTCACCCTTGGGCACGGAGGAACAAGCGGTGGGTTTATAGATTAAAATGGTAGTTTATAGGGCCCAAATGATATTTTATAAGCTGTAAAACACATTGTTAAAACACAGCTTTAGGCGGTAAACTGCTTTTTGTCCTACAAAAATGCTATTTCTATTTAGAACAAACTGGTGGTTTTGTAGGGCACTTTGTGGTGCCGTTATCTCCTTTGTTCTTCCCTCTTCTTGTTCCTCTGCCCTTCTTGGTCCCCTCCTTTGTACCACAACCCTCCCCCCCCCAGCCTTGGTCCTACATTCTTTATCACTTTTTCTTGGACCCTGCTCTCTGGAGCCCCCCCCCCCCCTTTGTCCCTCTCCCCTTCTTGGTATTTCCCACTTCTTTGTGATTGCATCCTCCTTTGTCCTGTCCACTTTTTAGTTCTTCTGTCGTCTTAGTCTTCCCTGTACTCCCCTTTTGTCTTAGGCTGCGTGCCATATCACCCCGCTCCCCCTCCATATTTTGGCTTTGCGCTGTGAGGTTCTACCCAGTCTTGCTGTCTCCCATTTTGGTTTGTCCTGTCAGATCCCCCTTATTCCTCTCTCTTTTAAACCCTTCCCTGTTGTCCTCTCCCCTTCTTTTTCTCCTGCTGCTTTCTGTCCTTTTGCTTCCATCCTCTCTATTGCAGAAAACTGTCCCTCCCAGAATACGTTCTCTACTGACTTTAGTTCCATGTGTTTTGATTTCTCCTCCGTGCATTGGTGAAAACTGTCTCCCAAGAAACAGCGACCCGGTGCCTTTGGTTCCGGGCGTTTTTTGTTCCGGGGTGTGCAACCCCAAAAAGGGTCCCCCCGGGTACAGGGACCCGGTGCCTTTGGTTCCGGGCGTTTTTTGTTCCGGGGTGTGCAACCCCAAAAAGGGTCCCCCCGGGTACAGGGACCCGGTGCCTTTGGTTCCGGGCGTTTTTTGTTCCGGGGTGTGCAACGCCAAAAAGGGTCCCCCCGGGTACAGGGACCCGGTGCCTTTGGTTCCGGGCGTTTTTTGTTCCGGGGTGTGCAACGCCAAAAAGGGTCCCCCCGGGTACAGGGACCCGGTGCCTTTGGTTCCGGGCGTTTTTTTGTTCCGGGGTGTGCAACGCCAAAAAGGGTCCCCCCGGGTACAGGGACCCGGTGCCTTTGGTTCCGGGCGTTTTTTTGTTCCGGGGTGTGCAACCCCAAAAAGGGTCCCCCCGGGTGCAGGGACCCGGTGCCTTTGGTTCCGGGCGTTTTTTTGTTCCGGGGTGTGCAACGCCAAAAAGGGTCCCCCCGGGTGCAGGGACCCGGTGCCTTTGGTTCCGGGCGTTTTTTTGTTCCGGGGTGTGCAACGCCAAAAAGGGTCCCCCCGGGTGCAGGGACCCGGTGCCTTTGGTTCCGGGCGTTTTTTTGTTCCGGGGTGTGCAACGCCAAAAAGGGTCCCCCCGGGTGCAGGGACCCGGTGCCTTTGGTTCCGGGCGTTTTTTTGTTCCGGGGTGTGCAACGCCAAAAAGGGTCCCCCCGGGTGCAGGGACCCGGTGCCTTTGGTTCCGGGCGTTTTTTTGTTCCGGGGTGTGCAACCCCAAAAAGGGTCCCCCCGGGTGCAGGGACCCGGTGCCTTTGGTTCCGGGCGTTTTTTTGTTCCGGGGTGTGCAACGCCAAAAAGGGTCCCTCCGGGTACAGGGACCCGGTGCCTTTGGTTCCGGGTGTTTTTTGTTCCGAGGTGTGCACCTGTCCTGGTTTCAGCTAAGATGGAGTTAATTTACCATTTGGAAGTGGGTGGAATGCTGTGTTTGGGTGTTAGAATGAGAGCAGTGCTGACAGCATCCTGACGTTCCTAGTTGTTATCAAGCAGTCAAGAACTTTTTCAGTTCTTGATGTTTCCAACAGGAGGGGACGCAACCAGGACAGGTGACCTGAATTGGACAAAGACAATATTCCTTGCCAATCAGGTCATGCTTATTATAAAGGGGGGACTGGGAGAAGGAGGAGGGAACCCCAGGATGTGTGGGTTTTTTTGGGACCGTCGAGTTCCGGGATGGCTCTGAGCTGCGTGGCCTTAGTTGTGTGGTTCAGTGAGATATGGTCTTGTGTATCACCAGTTTTGCGCATTCTGTGCTCTACAGTTGCGTTATTGTTGGTTTTTTTTCCTGTGTTTATGCCATTTTAGTAACCTATCCTTATCCCAACCTGTGCGGTTTTGGGTTTCTAGGTTTTGGTTTGGGTTTCTTCCTCCCTCTTTACATTTCCCTACCCTATGCTCACCTCCCACCACCACCCCCCCTTTCTTTTTGTTAAAAGAACAAGCCACTGTCTGGGGCTCAGGTCTCAGCTGGGGCTAAACTACCACAGTTTTTGGCATCCAACGTGGGGCACAAAAGGTTGGGATAACAATAGATTTGATCCTAACTCAATTGCAATTAAGATAGAGCTGCGATAAGCACTGTTATTTAAGCAGTCTCTGGTCACAAGGCTGCGGTAATGGCTGTGGTACTCAAACTGCTGCATGCAATCCTGGCAGATTTCTTTACTCTCTCAGGGCTGCGGCTCTCATACTTGTTCCCTCACTTTGCTTTAGTGTATTTTTTGATATTAGTCTATGATACAATAATATTGGTGACCCTGAGGTTAGGCTGGTACTTGTATGAGGTTTTGCTGTCCTGTTCATTCCTTGGACAGGGAGGGGTTAATAACAGCAACGGCTATGGTGGGGGCACAGAGGGGAATAACTTCAGTTTTCTTTTCTTTGGGGCTAAATAAAACAGCTCAGAGTCTTTGAAAATCTTCAATATCCGTGGGATACTCAAACTAGCATTTTGCTATCGGTAGGTTTGGTGCAGAAGGTTCAGTTTTTGTTATATATTAAACACAGGTTTATGAATACCACTCCGGAGTTTTCTTGGAGGTTGGATAATCACGAGAAGCAGGGCACGTGGCAGAGCACGGGCGAGTACCTAGGCAGTTTCTCACACCCGATGGTTTGGAACTTCACTCCTGGATAGCTACAGGACCCTGATAAAGTCATTGCATATATGAAAAAAAACTGTCATACATTTCCCAGAGATGCACATCTTGCTGCACTGTGCCGGGCCCTAGTCACTATCTAGAATCGAACAATTGCGTGCCTTGCCTGGACTCTCAGAAGATTCTGCCGTTGTGGTGTTGTCAAAGGTGAAGGTCGAAGACTCGGTGACTTTAGTTCCGGGCGTTATTTTCTTCTGGGGTGTGCAGCGCTGTTAAGGGACAGCCAGAAAAAGCGACCCAATGACTTTAGTTCTGGGTGGGTTTTTTGTTCAGTTCTGTGGATCGCTGAAAACAGTTCCCCCAGAAACGGTGACCCTGCTCATTTGGTTCCACTGGGTTTTCTTGTTCCAGGGACTGCAGCACTGAAACCTGTGTATGTGTCATCATCTTGTCCAGTCATATCCCCATCCCCCTATTCCCCCCTGTAATCGGTGACCTGGCAACATCGGTTCCGGATGTTTTTTCATTCTGGGTTGCGCGTCACTTTAAATGGTCCACCTGGAAAGAGCGGCCTTGTTATTTTGGGTCTGCGTGATTTTGGTTCGCATCTATTTGTCACTCAATTTGACACCCCTGGAAGTAATATTTGATATCCACAATGCATTTGAGTCTCTATTTGGCTTTTATCGTACTTCCCCCTTTCTCTCTTTCTCTGTCTGGACTCTAGTTCCTATTTTGACATTCCACATTCAGTCCTGTAGCCTGTCGGTGTTTCTGCTCCCTCTGTCTCTGTCCGGCTCTGTGCGCTTGTCATAGGTGCGCGTAGCAATTCATGGCAATTGATTGATTTCTCCATCTTTATCGATCCCATTCCCCGCCCCTCATTTTGAATTCTTCCCTCTGTCTTGTCCCCTGCCCAGGATTTCCTAAATTTGTTACACTGCAGCCTGTCGCTACCTTTTTCTTTCCCCATCTCAGTTTGTACGGCTCCTCGTCTCTCTTTGTTCCTCCCTCTATGCTGCATTGCTCTGTTTCCTTTCTCCATCCCTCTCTCTCCATTTCAGGCTCCTGTCTTTCAGCTCTGCTTCTCTGTCCACCATTGTTTTCTCCGCCTCTCTAATGTTCCATTTCTCCATCTCTCTGTGGAAGGCCTCGGGAGATTTCAGGCCGGGAACATCTTTCAGTTCTGACACCTGTAGTTGGAGACTCAGCACCGCGCTGGGTTCAGTGGGGAATTCGCCCTCGGCCAGGGCCAATCGCCCACACACACAACCAACTCACCCTTGGGCACGGAGGAACAAGCGGTGGGTTTATAGATTAAAATGGTAGTTTATAGGGCCCAAATGATAGTTTACCGACTAAAGCTGTGTTTTAACAATGTGTTTTACAGCTTTGAAATAGCTTTTTTGTAGGACAAAAAGCAGTTTATATCTAGAACAGAACCGGTGGTTTTGTAGGGAAAGAAGAGCGTTTTTTAGAATCAATTGGGGTTTTTTAAGCAAAAAAGCATGGTGTTTTTATAGAAGAAAGCGGCGGTTCTGTTGGATAAAAATTGGGGGTTACGGGATCAAAATGGTGGTTAATGGGGTTTTTTATTTTTTTTCTCCCCATAATCAAATGGTCTTTTCCAGGCTGCAATGGCCTCATGTTCCTTCAAGGACCGAACGCATGTTCTTCCCAAGGTTGGGCGGTCGCTTCCCGGTACTTGAGCTCCCCTTGGGAACTTTGAAAAACCACCGGAAGAGATGAGATAGCTCGAGGAAAGGGGATGAGGGGGGCATGAAGAGGAGGAGCGTCGAGGCACTCACCCACATCTCTTGGCTGGGCCAGCTTTAAGCAACTAGACTGAAGAGGAAGATATGGCAGAGGCAGAGAGAGAAGCCTCGAGGCAAAGCGAGTTTTTGCCAGTTCCAGGAGGTGCAGCCAGTCGTCCGCCTAGCCATCCCTAACACAAATCTCAAGATCTACTCGCTGCCCACCCTCATCTCTCTTCCAGGCTGCCCGAGTCACAATACTTGTTGTTCTCGTGCCACAGCCGATGGGATATATTGAGGAATCTATTTCTGCTTCCTCATTTAGCCTTGTCTGGAACATAGTTCCTGTAGAAGTCTGGCAGTACACATGGCATCACCAGATGCAAAGTATAACTCTGATATTTTGGCTTTTTCGGTAGCTAGCTAAAGCGCATATGCACTGTAAAAACACTCTCATTAGAGCCTAAGTAGCCATTTTCCTACCAAGTTTCCTTTAATAGCTATCTTTTTCGATCTACACGCCAGAAAAATTGAAACTATTTACATACCGATACAACAGACGCAGTCCCAGGAGAGCCAGCATCACTGCTTTCGGTGAGAATCAGTGTCGTTCGGCGCCCGGCATCCCAGAAAGCTCACTGTAGTCAGAAAATCCTCTCCAGCTTCTTCAGTGCCTTTATATCTCCTACAGTCTCTGAGCAACAACTCAGAACTAAAGAGCCCTGCCTGCTCCTCGAGCTGCTTTTAAGCCTTCTGGAGGCAGGACACTCCCCTTTCCCAGGGGACTATGGGAAGGCTGGTGGGCGGGGCCAAGGGTATATAAGCCATCTGCCTTGCCCTAGGCAGCTCATTCTCCTGCTGGCTTTCTCCAGCATCAGAGCTCTGGCTTTCATTCAGCAGATGGAGCTTAGTAGTCAGCTTGGCTTTTTGGGCAGATGCATCTGAGGTAAGAGCTTAAGTAGTACTCGATGTTAAGCAGCATGGATGTAATAGACAGTGTACTCCCAGATAGGTTTGCGGTTTGGTTTAGGGTTTATAATGTATTGTGTATTGAATTTTTAGGGGATTGTAAGATGATCCTATACAGTTATCTCTCGGTCTTCAATTGTAAGCGTGCGGCATTTTACTGGCATTTTTGATTGTACTGAAGATAGAACCTCACATTTTATTAACAGGCTTTGCTCCCTAATGTGTAAGCCACGAGCATTGCTTTTTCTAAAAGGCAGGATGATGAGATTATCTAGGTGGGGTCAGGGTGAGCCTTTTGTCTGCCTATGAGCTTTAGCCTTTCCCAGTAAAGTAACAGGCAGCAAATAGATAGCCTTTTCCCAGTTCCGGGAGAGCTCACTGCTTTCCTAGACGTTCCCAGAGCACTGTGGTTTTTTCCTAGCTCATTCGGAGGTCACAGCAGGCCCCTCTTGGATTACAAGCATTAGCCCTTTATTTCAGGGGCCTGTAGCAGAGGGAAGAGTTTGTTAGAAGACGGAACCTAGCAGCTGTCTGCAAAACACGTGGTATGCCTGGCAAGGCAGTTCCCCAGGAACTGTGCCGACTGCGAAGAGGGCAGGAAGGGAGATAAATAATGAGCGAAGTTGAGCCTGGGAGGAAGGGAGGCTTCCTGCGGAGACCTTTGGTATCGGTCAACTATCCGCCTGCATCCAGGCGACTCACTCAATGATCTTTGCAGATGCCTGAGCAGAGTGCCATAAGGAGAGTGGGTCAGGACAGGTCACGCAAGGTAACATGTGACCGGGGGCTGTCTGACCAGCTTATCCATTTTGGTCTGTCATTCGTTTTTGAAGTCACAAAATGCCGAGCAAAGCTGGATGGCAGCATGTCAACATATGACCTCGGCCAGGCAAGCTGAGACTAGCGGGCTAAAGCAGAGATGAGTTTTCCAGGAGCGACACTGTCTGTGAAGTTCTAACAGTCTCTCTTGCTTTCCAGGCGGTACCCGACGCTTGACACCGCAACAAAGCGTCCCAGTAAGCAGACATCCGGTAGACATCTTCTGCTGTCAAGAAGGGATTGTAGATCCCCGGACTCCTCCAAGCTAAGTAGAAGGAGCGGGAGAAGAGGGCAAGAATGGGAGGGGTTGGGGAGAGGCTGGGTAAGGCTGTACAGGGAGGAGCGGGTCACTTGGCAGCACGATGCCAGGGTGTGCCGGGCAGGGCAGCTCCAGCCCCTGTCTGTCTTGATGCTTGTCGTTTGGTGTGTCTTCTGTGTCTTAGTCCTTCTCTGGATGTCAGCATCCTCTTTGTGCTCAAAGGTGCCCGGTGTGCCTCTCGGGCGCGGTCTCTAGGGTCTTGAATGCCCACGCTCGTTCATCAGCATAGCAGCCGCGGAGCTGCTCTTGATTTGCCTAGCAAGGTCATGGCACGGTTTGTCCTCACGTCTCGGAAGTTTCCAGTCTGTCTTCTCTTGTGGCGTCATTGCGGGCTCTGTCTGGAGCTCTGCTCTTCAGTCACTCGTTTTCACGGCTGGAGACTTTTTCCGTGCATCTTTCCATCGTTAGGTCTTGAAGGCGGGCTTCTTGTGCATCCGTCGTCGCAATTTTGACAGTAAGTCCTTCCAATGAGCCGTTCCAGTCCCCTCTCTTCGGGGGCTGCCATAGATCTTCTTCTCATCCGCCCCTTGGTGGCATTGTTTGACGGTGTCTCCTGTCTTGCTGACAGTTTTCGGTCCTCTTGGAGTCCCATCATCCGCAGGGTTCTGCGTTGCGTCATTCTGTGTGTGTGTTTGGCACGGAGCTGCTCTGCCCGGGCTTGTGGAGTCAGGGTGATGGGGCATAGCCGCAAGAGTCCAGGGTTAGCGTGCGGGATTCTGCCCGGGAGGGCTCGGCGAAGGTGGTACCGTCAGCAGGGTGTGCGGACCATCCTGTCCATCCTCTTCCTGGGAGATGGTGGGAGCTGCTAGGTGGGGCCCTTCAGCGTTGGAGAAAGCAGATGGAACTTTGCAGGGGTGTGAGGCTGTGGGGCTCTGAGGTATGCCTGGGTTTTTTACTGTTTGCGTCTTAAGGGCTGCCTGCAGTTAGACTGCAGATAGGGTTCCTAAATGGAAGCGAGAGGTCTGCAATGGTGTAGCGAGGAGTTGGTATCGGAGTGACGTGCTCAATAAATTGTTGGGTTTATCCGACAGGGCCAGATGCAATGTGTACCGATGCAGCGATGGAGGAGTCGAGGGGAGGACCCGAGGGAGGTAGGTCGGCCGGTGGTGTCGGTGTGATGAAGTGGTCGGCAGCTCACTGCCACGTTTAAGGTTTGTTTGTGTGTGCCTGTTTTTTCTTTGGAAGGTGTGAAACGAGGTGGAAAGCAGTCCGTTTCCAGGGGAGGCGACTCGGGCCAGGCGAGCCATTCCTCGCGGGCCGGTGTTGCATTGCAGGTGAGTTCTAGGCATCCCTTGTTTGTTTTACAGCCCAGGCAGGAACCTCGGCGTGGGCACCTGTAACTGGCGGAGGCTGTGAGTGGTCGGTCAAGGGAAGGGAATGGGAGATGGGAAACGGTTTCAGGTAGTTTCTTGGCACGTTGCTCTTTGCTTTGTCCCTTGCAGGCTCCACAGGCAGCGTTGTTGGGGTGTAGCCACACGTCTGAACGCACTGAGAATCTGAGGCGGTTGTCGTCCGTGTTGATGTCTAATACTGAAGCAGTACCTGGCAGGTAGGTGGAGCGTTTGGCTCTGTTTTTGCAGTCACCTTGCGCTGTGAGCCTCTGTATCACACGTGTCTTGCGCCGCATGCCTCTGTATCGGGGTGGAGTAATGGATGGCGTGCCTCTGTATTGGACATGTCTTGTGCCACATCCCTTTGTATCGGCGGGGGTAATGTATCGCGTTCCTCTCTCACTCCTGCAGTAGCACTCAAGCGCTCTCTCTTTACGGCACTGTTTTCTTCCTTTTCCCCTTTCACTTGCGTGCTGCTTGTAGGTCCAATGCAGGACCTCCGTTTGGAGTCTTCACTCTGGTCCTGAGGATTGCCAAGGCCTGCTCGAAAGAAAGCCCCCAACTGGACATCCCACAGGGGTTAAGCCCAGCCGCCCCCAGCCTCCCAGAGCGATCTGAGGTCGGTTGGAACGCAAGGGGGTTTAACCTCTGCCAAATTAGTCTCTCTGGTTTTGGATTGAGAGAAATGTGTGCTTCTGGATCGAGCTTGCCTTGGGCAATGTTCATGGATGATAAGGTAGTGTAATGCATGTCGCGTGCCTCTTTATTGGGGTGGTGTAATGGATGGTGTGCCCCCGTATTGGACATGTCTTGTGCCACATCCCTCTGTATCGGTGGGGGTAATGTATCGCGTGCCTCTCTCGCTCCTGCAGTAGCGCTCAAGCGCTCTCTCTTTACGGCACTGTTTTCTTCCTTTTCCCCTTTCACTTGTGTGCTGCTTGTAGGTCAAATGCAGGGCCTCCGTTTGGATTCTTTGCTCTGGTCCTGAGGATTGCCAAGACCTGCTTGAAACAAAGCCCCTAACTGGATATCTGTGTCTCAATCCAGGGTTGGAGGTCGGGAGTGGAGTGCCACGAGAAGGAGGGTCGGTGGGTGGTGTTGGCTACTCAATGAGATTGGTAGCTCTGTGAATATTTCAGGATTTGTCTGTGTGTCTTTGAAGGTGTAAAACAAGGAGGGAAGCAGGCCCTTTCTAGTGGAGGTGACTTGGGCAAGGTGAGCTGTTCGTAGCGGTCTGGCGTTGCTTTGCAGTTGAGTTTTACTGGCATCTCTTGTTTGTGTGTTATAGGACAGGCCTGATCCTCAGTGCAGCCTCCCACAAATGACCTAGGCCAGGCGATTGATCAGCGAAGGTAAGGTAATGGAAGGTGGGAACTGGTTTTGTGCAGTCTTGACATGTGCCTTTTTCAGGTTCCGGAGCTGGCGGTGGGCCACTGTGCGCTGAGTAGGTGAGCTGACTGTTATCCTTTGTGGTGCCTAATACTTCAGCAGGCAGGTGTAGCACTTGCCTCTCTGTTCTTGTAGGTGTTGAACAGCCACCTGTGGAAGTGGAGGAGCAGCGGAGGTGAGATGGAATCACCGCCAGGCATGAGGCGGTTGCGGTAGCAATGATTTCTCAGAAGGGGAAGAGTAACTTTGCATCTCTTGGGGGTGATAGCAAGCACATGCCACGATGACCGGCATGTGTCAGGTTCGAGCGGGTCAGTGGGATGCCACCACCTTTTGGATAAGCAGGGTCTTCAGGTTGCAGTTGATGGTTGTGATACTAGTTGTTTGACCTGTTTTGATTTGTCTGCAAGCTTTTGTTTGCTGTAGAATCACAAAATTGTAGGGGTCGGAAGGGACCTGGAGAGATCATCGGGTCCAGCCCCAAAGTTCAGGGTAGTCCAGGAACTTCTAAGTTAGGCCATGTAGTGTTGCGTTTGCTCTTTTGTTATTGAGGACAGATACCGATTGGCAGCCGCGTGCAAGCTAAGCGGAGGAAGCAGGGCTGGGGAGAGGGAGCAAGAGGGCACAAAGTAGAGGGCGGGACACAGGCGGTGAGAGTTCGGTGCTCTTTGTCCATGAGAGTCCATGTCCCGGAAGGGTCTGCCCAGGAGCCGTCCCCTTTGGGTGATGGATGAGCGGGTCACTTGTCAGCGCAATGTTAGAGTGCGGCAGGCAGGGCGGTTCCAGCCTGTGTTACGCTTGTGTAGGTTGCAGTGTTTTTCTTAGATTCTGCATTATAACTTGCTGAGATCTTTTAGTTGTTGGGTCTTTGCAAAGTAGTAATTAGACCTCTCGAGTCTTGCGTGCCCCTAGCTTTCTTCCTATCGAGCCCTGAGTGTGTTGCAGTTGTAGGTTCAAGCGCAGCTCTGTTTGGCTTGCATCGTTACAGATTTTCTTGTGCAGATCTGTCTTACGGCAATAAGCTGGGTCACAGGCGTCAAGTAGCGCACCCGCCTTACATTGTGTATGTAGGAGTCAATCTCTGGGGTTTCGTTGGCTTTTTCCGCATAGTAAGATAAGCTATCCCCAAAGAGGACCGACCGGCAGTGCCACGGAAGCATCACTTGGAAGCGGGCAAGTTGACTCGCAGTATTTATTTGAGTTTCTCAGATGCAGATCACGAGGCCTGAGATGCAGGTCAAAGGAAGAGGGCAACCGAACCGGCAGGTGGAGTAACAGAGGAAGGCTGGCTGGCATCCACCATTAGAGGATCGGTGCCAGCGTTGTGAGCTTATTAATTTCTGGTTTTAGTTTCTCAGTAGAAAACAAAGCGCATAGTGGGATGTCAGCCCCCGAGCTAACTTTGAGATGACCGACACCTAGTGTGCCAAAAGAGGAGTTTTACAGGCATCCTACCAGCGTAGCACAAACTGTATCCTGTTTTAGTATTATCAGTGGCAGGTGGGTGTCAGCATGTTAGAGTAAAGCATAATCTGACTCCAAGCAATTGATGCAGGTGATGTCAATGTGAGGTCCGTGCTGCCGCACTGGTGGTTACCGACACCGTTCTGCATTACAGGCAAAGAGGAGGAACCCTTGGGATGAGCGAGCTTGTGTCTTAAATGATGTGGTCTTCCCAAGGCTGGTTTCCCTAAGGTGACCTCTGAAAGGTGACTTAAAGAAAAAGGGGCGGTTGCAGCGGGGCCACGCAGGGGTTTATTGTCATCAGTGTCAAGAGGCCGATTGCCTTTGTATTAAGGGTCAGAGAGAGGTTTTGCGTCCATTCTGCACGATGCAAGCATTTGGGATTTTATCTGTATTCAAATGTCACTTGTTATCCACAGTCTCTGTTGCGTCTCGCCCGTTACAGATGCTGGCTGTGTCGCGCCTCCCTGCTCTCCACCCTCAGCGAGCATCATTGCGTTTGAGCATCTTCGCTTTGTCAGGAAGCGTAGCGAACAACAATCATTTCACTATCAGTCTGAAGGATTTCACATTTCAAATGCTTCTCCGCTGTCAGCTTTGCAGAGCCTGGGCTGGAACAATATCTCTGCTTTTGAAAGTTTGGAGTCTTAAGCGGGGATTCAGTGTCGATCTCTGATTCATTAGCGACATACTTTACCAGTTGATTTCCTCCAAATGGATGGATTTGGTCTTGTACCGCATCGCAGCAGTCTCTAGCGGTTTTCCTTGCTGTGAGACCTCGATAACGTCGCATTGTTTGGATTGTCTTGCATCATAAGGCTCTGGCTCTGTGTGACGTCTGGTGCCGCATGACTCTGTAACGGGGGTGGCATCCATGGCATTGTTATGTTTTGGGATGGTGTCTCGCGCCGTCAGCCTCTGTATGTGAACTGTGTCTTGTGCCGTGTGACTCTGTAACGGGGTGGCATCCATGGCATTGTCATGTCTCGGGATGCCGTCTCGTGCCGTCAGCCTCTGTATGTGAACTGTGTCTTGTGCCGTGTGACTCTGTAACGGGGTGGCATCCATGGCATTGTCATGTCTCGGGATGCCGTCTCGTGCCGTCAGCCTCTGTATGTGAACTGTGTCTCGTGCCACGTGCCTGTGTAACGGGGTGGCATCCATGGCATTGTCATGTCTCGGGATGCCGTCTCGTGCCGTCAGCCTCTGTATGTGAACTGTGTCTCGTGCCGCGTGACTCTGTAACGGGGTGGCATCCACGGCATTGTCATGTCTCGGGATGCCGTCTCGCGCTGTCAGCCTCTGTATGTGAACTGTGTCTCGTGCCACGTGCCTGTGTAAAGGGGTGGGATCCATAGCATTGTCATGTTTTAGGATGTCATCTTGCACTGTTGGGCTATCTATCTCTGTGGGGCTTTGCATTGTATGCCTGTATCTACTTAGCATTTTGTGTGGTCTGGAAAGGTTTTGGGATGGTGTCATCAATAGCAGTGTTGTATCATGGGGTTGTAAGTTGCTGTCTGGCTGAGGTTTTGGGTAGACTTCCATTGTATGACTCTGTGTAGGGGTGCAGTCTTGGACTGTACAGTGTATTTGCTAGGTCTGTTTTTTGCCAGGTACTACATTGAGGTTTGGCTTCCTGCGGAACAATCTGTGGCACATTATGCCAGAGCGTAAATTTCAAAGAGAAGCAGGAGCTAGGGTGCCGCAGGTAGCCAAGCGGTTTCTTAGCCTTTAGGTTTTGCGATGTAACACTTAAGTGTCATAGCGGTGAAGCTGTTTGAAGGGCGACACCATGCGAAGCATGGCTGTAGACTTGAGGCAATGGGCCAATGCGGCGGCCGGAGGTGGGATGGCTGTGGTTCGGGTGGGCGTCAGGAGCTGCGGACAGGCTGTTGGTGAGTTAGTCTAGCTCTGCTAGTGTGTGTGATGTTTTCCTTACAGGTTTGCTCAGGCTTCAGGAAGTAGAGATTTGAGGAAAAAAAAAACCCCAGCCGGGGGATTTTTTTTTTGTTCCCCCGGCTGGGTTTTTTTTCCTCGGTCCCAGCCAGTCTGCGAGGCGACTATCGTCGTCTAAGTTTGGGTGCAGGTGGCTCTCAGGACGGGGTTTTTGCAGGCAGGGCGATCTTTGAGGAGGCCCCCGGGAACGGCGTTCCCGGACGGTGCCTAGCAGGGCAGAGCGAGCGGCGGCGAGTATGCGTGCCTAACCTTGGGTGCGGGATGTTTTTGTTTCAGGTTTGCTCAGGCCTTAGGAATTAGATATTTCAGAATAAAAAAACCCCAGCCGGGGGATTTTTTTTTTGTTCCCCCGGCTGGGTTTTTTTTTCCTCGGTCCTGGCCGGTCTGCGAGGCGACTATCGTCGCCTAAGTTTGGGCGCAGACGGCTCTCGGGACGGGGTTTTTGCAGGCAGGGCGATCTTTGAGGAGGCCCCCGGGAACGGCGTTCCCGGACGGTGCCTAGCAGGGCAGAGCGAGCGGCGGCGAGTATGCGTGCCTAACCTTGGGTGCGGGATGTTTTTGTTTCAGGTTTGCTCAGGCCTTAGGAATTAGGTATTTCAGAATAAAAAAAACCCCAGCCGGGGGATTTTTTTTTTGTTCCCCCGGCTGGGTTTTTTTTTTCCTCGGTCCCGGCCGGTCTGCGAGGCGACTATCGTCGCCTAAGTTTGGGCGCAGATGGCTCTCGGGACGGGGTTTTTGCAGGCAGGGCGATCTTTGAGGAGGCCCCCGGGAACGGCGTTCCCGGACGGTGCCTAGCAGGGCAGAGCGAGCGGCGGCGAGTATGCGTGCCTAACCTTGGGTGCGGGATGTTTTTGTTTCAGGTTTGCTCAGGCCTTAGGAATTAGATATTTCAGAATAAAAAAACCCCAGCCGGGGGATTTTTTTTTTGTTCCCCCGGCTGGGTTTTTTTTTCCTCGGTCCTGGCCGGTCTGCGAGGCGACTATCGTCGCCTAAGTTTGGGCGCAGACGGCTCTCGGGACGGGGTTTTTGCAGGCAGGGCGATCTTTGAGGAGGCCCCCGGGAACGGCGTTCCCGGACGATGCCTAGCAGAGCAGAGCGAGCGGCGGCGAGTATGCGTGCCTAACCTTGGGTGCGGGATGTTTTTGTTTCAGGTTTGCTCAGGCCTTAGGAATTAGATATTTCAGAATAAAAAAACCCCAGCCGGGGGATTTTTTTTTTGTTCCCCCGGCTGGGTTTTTTTTTCCTCGGTCCCGGCCGGTCTGCGAGGCGACTATCGTCGCCTAAGTTTGGGCGCAGACGGCTCTCGGGACGGGGTTTTTGCAGGCAGGGCGATCTTTGAGGAGGCCCCCGGGAACGGCGTTTCCAAGGTGTGCCATGCCAGTTGTGTATTTTTGAGGCGTAGGGGTTGCATTGTCTGTGGTAGGGTTTTATGGATTGTCACAGGTGTGACTTCTTGCAGGAAGGTATGTTGTTTCTTAAACAGTTACAAGGAGAGATTTGTAGTAATGTTGGCAGAACGGTGGAGAGAGATTCTAGAGAGATGTTCTGTGGTGGACTGGATTGCTGTGTAGGTGGTCCTAATTTGGTTTTCACCAAAGCAGGAGTTGTGTTAGGTTTTGTATTGTGTTGTAGTAGGAGCTGTAATTTTCCTGTAAGCTTTAGTGTGGGCAGAGTAGGTGACCATGTGTCCTATAGATCAGAGCTGTTTACTGTTTCCTAGGGGAACAAATGTAGGAGGAAATTACAGTTTGAAGCAAAAGATGGCAGTGTGAGGAGAAGTAATAAGCTCAAAAGTGTAAAAGCATCATGGTAATTTCTACAGCTCTGTGAGCTGTGTCTCCTGTAACCAGTAATTTGTACAGAATTTTGAATATGTTCTAGTCCTAACAGGAAGTCCTCAGTGAGAACTTCAAAAACAGAGAGAGGAGACAATAAGGAGTTGTAATAAAGGATTTTGTCTCTTGTGTCAGTGTTTTTCTGGAACAGGTGGTTTATTAGATGTTCACTGCCTGCCCCTCTTTGTCCTTGTACTCCCTGTCTCTGTGTCCCTGTCTCTGTGTCCCTGTCTCTGTGTCCCTGTCTCTGTGTCCCTGTCTCTGTGTCCCTCCGTGTCCCTCCGTGTCCCTCCGTCTCCCTCTGTGTCCCTCCCTCTTTGCCTCTCTGTGTCCCTCCCTCTTTGCCTCTCTGTGTCCCTCCCTCTTTGCCTCTCTGTGCCCCTCCCTCTTTGCCTCTCTGTGCCCCTCCCTCTTTGCCTCTCTGTGCCCCTCCCTCTTTGCCTCTCTGTGCCCCTCCCTCTTTGCCTCTCTGTGCCCCTCCCTCTTTGCCTCTCTGTGCCCCTCCCTCTTTGCCTCTCTTTGCCCCTCCCTCTTTGCCTCTCTTTGCCCCTCCCTCTTTGCCTCTCTTTGCCCCTCCCTCTTTGCCTCTCTGTGCCCCTCCCTCTTTGCCTCTCTTTGCCCCCCCTTTGCCTCTCTTTGTCCCTCCCTCTTTGCCTCTCTGTGCCCCTCCCTCTTTGCCTCTCTTTGCCCCCCCCTCTTTGCCTCTCTTTGCCTCTCTTTGCCTCTCTTTGCCTCTCTTTGCCTCTCTTTGCCTCTCTTTGCCTCTCTTTGCCTCTCTTTGCCTCTCTTTGCCTCTCTTTGCCTCTCTTTGCCTCTCTTTGCCTCTCTTTGCCTCTCTTTGCCTCTCTTTGCCTCTCTTTGCCTCTCTTTGCCTCTCTTTGCCTCTCTTTGCCTCTCTTTGCCTCTCTTTGCCTCTCTTTGCCTCTCTTTGCCTCTCTTTGCCTCTCTTTGCCTCTCTTTGCCCCTCCCTCTTTGCCTCTCTTTGCCCCTCCCTCTTTGCCTCTCTTTGCCCCTCCCTCTTTGCCTCTCTTTGCCCCTCCCTCTTTGCCTCTCTGTGCCCCTCCCTCTTTGCCTCTCTGTGCCCCTCCCTCTTTGCCTCTCTGTGCCCCTCCCTCTTTGCCTCTCTTTGCCCCCCCCTCTTTGCCTCTCTTTGCCCCCCCCTCTTTGCCTCTCTTTGCCCCCCCCTCTTTGCCTCTCTTTGCCTCTCTTTGCCTCTCTTTGCCTCTCTTTGCCTCTCTTTGCCTCTCTTTGCCTCTCTTTGCCTCTCTTTGCCTCTCTTTGCCTCTCTTTGCCTCTCTTTGCCTCTCTTTGCCTCTCTTTGCCTCTCTTTGCCTCTCTTTGCCTCTCTTTGCCTCTCTTTGCCTCTCTTTGCCTCTCTTT